>CM052892.1:29742028-29806209 GCA_028534135.1 Potos flavus
TGTGTGTGTGTGTGAGCGTGTGCACGTGAGTTGTGCAGAAGGAAGGAAGCAGAGGGGAGGAGGGGGATGATCATCAAAAACCAGCAGCAGCAACAGAGAAGCTCCTTCTTCAGTGAGGACATCGCGAAATCCACAAGAGCCCCGCACGTTCCTGCGGGAGCCTCAAACATGGGGGTAGGGGTGGGGGTGATTTCAGTCCCGCCAGGCGGAGGTTCTGACTTTACTGAGGGGCTGCGGAGCTCTTTACAACACAGGTGGGCCCCATGCCCAGACTTTCTGTGTCTGTAGGCTGGGGTGGGGCTCAGCTTTTGCATTTCTAACAAGCTCCAGGTAATGCTGATAGGGACCACACTTTAAGGATCCTCCTTGTAGACGGGCAAATGAAACAAGGGGTTTGAGGCAGGAGGATCAGTTGTGGTACCCGACACAGGCATTTCTCTCTCTCTCTTTTTTTTTTTTTTTAAGATTTTATTTATTTGAGAGAGAACGCATGGGCGGGGGGAGAAAGAAAGAGGAGGGGCAAAGGGAGAAGCCCCTGCCATGACTGAGCAGGGAGTCGGAAATGCAGATGCTTAACTGACTGAGCCACCCAGGCGCCCCCTCAACACAGGTATTTCTGAAGCTAGAAAGTTTACTTTAATCAGATTAAAGCACATGGAAAAACAAAGTCATACGGTGATTTTTTCCTTCTCACTTGTAATTCAGACACTAAATCCTATAGGGTAGACTGGAGAGTTTCGGACAAGGGAGTAAGGAGACCTGGGTTTGAGTCCTGACTCTGTCGCTGGTTAGCTGGGTAACCATGAGCGCTCACCACCCTCTCAGGACATCACTGCCCCATCAGAACCTCAGAGAGGCTCAGCCTGAACCACGTCCAGGGGCAGGTCTTACATCCCATAATCTCACAAATTTGAAAACCTGTTGGCAATTTAGTTCCAAAAGCAAATATTACGCCATCTCTATAGAAAATGCCGAAAAACACTGCAATTTGGAAACTGAAAACATGAGAAAAAATTAACAGTTAAATTCGAGAGAATCCATAATAAATCATTGCAATTACGAAGACTGAAAGAACCTTCACTTAAACAGGTTTCACAAAGAATAAATGCTCGGGAATATACCATAGAAATAGATTTTAAAATATACAGTAAAAAAATACAATTCAAATAAAACAACCAGCTCCCTTTTTGTAAACCATCTAGAGAAAGCAGAACATGTTCCAGAAGAACAGAACTCACCAGGGGAGCAGAGCTGAGCGGAGTCGTCCAAGGAGAGAAATCGGCTGCTTTTCCCCGCACTGGCACCTCCCCTCTTCCCCACACTGCTCCTGGGCCTCCCAGCCCACAGCTGTTTTTATATTTATTTTTAATTTTTTAAAATATTTTATTTATTTGTTTGACAGAGAGAGAGAGACAGTGAGAGAGGTAACACAAGCAGGGGGAGTGGGAGAGGGAGAAGCAGACCTCCCGCTGAGCAGGGAGCCTGATGAGGGCTTGATCTCAATCATGACTTGAGCTGAAGGCAGACGCTTAACAACTGAACCACCCAGGCGCCCCTGCACAGCTCTTTTTAAAGAGAAAAGGCCCCCTTCCCGAGATCATGGCCCCAAGAAGGTGAGTATCCAACGACCTTCCCATCGCTCGAAAATGAGCCCAAGTAAAGAGGATCATCTGGCCACGGGGGCCAAGTCGGACGGTCCCCCAGTGGCCCGGCACCCACTGTCCCGCGGATCCTGGGCAGCCCCAGCCGTGCCCCCGACGGGGGTCTGGCCTCTCCCCCTTCAGCAGCACAGCCCCAGAAGCCCTCCAGATGCCACTCTCCCCACCTCAGCCACCTGAATGGGCCCAGGGAGGAGAGCTTACAGGTCCCTGACGGCAACCTGGCTACCGCCGGGCCACAGGCCACAGAGAACGTGATGCCCGAGGTGCCCCGAGGCAGCCACCGGCCACTGTGAGGCTGCAGTGCTGAGTCTGCGCCGGCCGGCCTGCCGGGTCTGCCCCGCTGCCTCGGGTTAAAGTGAACAGCTCGGCATTAAGTCGATAAGCCTGCCGGGGAGGTAGGTCACCCTCAAACACATTATCCCCCCTCAACAGATGGAGGAATGACGCCACGGGAAGATTAAATGACCTGCCCGGCCTCGCACAACCTGACACAGGCGGAGCACGCGGCGGTCCCAGCCTCGAGCTGGCTCAGGACCGGAGAAGGCTCTGGATAAAGCCCTCCCAGCAGGAGGAGGCCTTGCACATCAGAGGTCCACAAAGACAGAAGCAGTGAGGTCACCTGCTCTAGACCACTCCACATCCCTCCTTTCCCCTGTCTCTCCCAAATGCCATGAGAGAATGACTTTCAACCACAAGGGTGGGATGGAACGGGCTGTGGTGCTGAGAGGACAGAACAGCCCTATAGGCCGCCAGGGGCCTCGGGGATCGCACCAGAGGAGGGGGCAGGCCCAGTGGGGTTCCTTCAGTGCCCCTGGTCCTCTGCACCCTCCCCCCAGGGCTCTGCACGAACTGGTGAGGTCCGGTCCAGAATGATGCCAGTTTCACTCCTTTATCCAATGAGTACTTGCATATCTAATGGGGGCAAGTCACTGAGAGAGACACAAGGATGGACCGGACCACCCTTGGTCCCGTCATGAATGTCCATAAGCAGGAAATCACTAAAATTCCAAGGAGAGATTAGCAAGGGCCACAGCAGAGGGACTGGTCATGTTTGGTGGTGGGAACTCACGTCCGGCCGTGGATACAGTGGGGTGGTGTCAGGACAGGCTTTGTGGGGCAGGGGACCAGGCCACAAAGGATAGGAGAAGGATAGAAGGATAGGAGAAGGGCACAAAAAGGGCACAGAATGGTAGAAGGCACAAGGCGACCCTGAAGACCAGGAAGAGGGATGCGGGAGACCAAGGGTGGAGGGACTGAGGGTGGGACTGGCAGGTAGAAGCCTATCACCAAAGGCCTAAAGCATGGGACTAAGGAGATTAAACATCACCTCCAGCCACAGTGCTCAGCACTGCACCTCGCTCACAGTAGACCCTCATTAATGCCATGGAGCAAAATGCAGGAAGGCAAGTTCCTGTGCATGAAATGTACAACAACTATAGAAGAATATGCCCCCCCAAATGCCTCGACTCTTTTCATCTGTCGGTGTCTGGTCAGAACCACTCCTGACTTCAGCTCCACTCTCTGAAGCATTTGCTACCTTCTTTCCCAAATGGAGACCATAAGACTTGCCATCAGCTTCTCACCCAAGAACGCCGAAAATTAATGATGAGGTAATGTCTGCAATGCTCCAAGCTCTTTGGAGATATGTGGCAAAAGGCATCACTATTATTAATATTTAAAGAGACTCTACCCAGCTCTGATCTCTTTTTCTGCAGACTAATGTTACGTCCCCAGGATAAGGTGATGCCAGATTGGCCTCTGCATAAACCTTTCCAACAGACAGCACCCAACGCAGGTGCCTCTCCCTGAGCCCCTTCCCTGGGGCTGATGGGGACCTCGATCCCAACGATGCCGGGCTGGTTTCTGACCCGTTATCCGGGGTTGCCAGAGCACGCGGGCGAAACCAGGCAGAAGAGCAAGACAGATTTCGGGAGGTGGTCTTCCTTGGGACCCCATTTTTTAAGCACTCGAGAGTGCAGTGAAGACTTCAAGGGGAGTCACTTTAGCAAAACCCACATCCTACGCCAGTTAACATTTTTAGGTCTGCTGCAGTGCCCGAGAGAGGAAGAAGTAAGAATACCTCCACGGGCTCAATTACAAATGGAGTGGAAAGAATAATTTCAAAAGTTCAAGGGGAAAAAAAATCAATCTATTTCCTTCCCCAAAGCTTTCACGTCTATAAATACACTCACACAAATGGACCCAAGACCACTCTTCCTTATGAAAACACTACCTGTCTGGCATTTGCAAGATAAACGATGTGCCCATTTTGCTTTCAATGCACTGATAATACCTGACATTATACTGACAAGCTCCAACAATACGCTCCAGTAGTTTCTCTCTTTTTCTCAAATAACACTCATCCCCCCACCATTATAAAAGTAATACATGTACCTGGTAGAAAATTTTGAAATTATTCATCTTCGGAAAAAAGAAAATAAAAACTATCTGCTACCTTCTAGAAGTTGCTAATTACACTTCCAGCCTCTTTGTGTGAAAATACACATTTTCAACATAATGGGAACTTTCTTTATATGCTGGTTTATAGCCTGAGTTTTTTCCCTAGGACAATACCCATTAAACATTTAACTATGTCTTATGATTGTACAACATTAGTTCGGATATCCTATTGATAGGAGTGCCTTATTTAAAGCTAACCCCCTATTGTTGGGCATTTAGTCTGTTTTAGTGATGTCTGCATTACAATGTTGAGATACATCCTTGCATAATACGCCACTAATTACTCTCTCAGGATAAATTCCTAAGTGACAACTGCCGGGTGAAAAACTGCACAAGTTTTTAGAGCTTTAGGTCTAGCCAAATTGCCCTTCAGAAGGCCTACTGCAGGCTCACTCCCTCAGTCAGTAGAAGAATTACCTCCCCTAACTGCTCACTGACCCTTACCTTAGGAAGTTTATAAAGGGGGTGTCGCCCTTATTTGGCTGTGTCCTCTTTGATTACTCTGGAGGTAGATTTTTTCCCCAAATGCTCTGTGTCTACAGTGTTTTTTTCCAGAGTTTTGTTTTGTTTTGTTTTTTTTACTGTGTGCATTGTACTTATTAGAAACCCAATATCCTATTCCTTCTCCAAATGGTGTTTCCCCCACCCCACCTTGGTGGTCTTCCGGCTCAGCACCCACAATCCACATTTTCACCTTGGTGCCCTCCACCCCTTTCTCAGCAAACATTTCACATTTCTGGCAGTTAAGCCAGCCATAAAACCTAATAATCAGTTATTCAGTCATCAGTATTCACCTGATATATCTTGGGGGTCTGGAATGCTCCATCAACCATACTAAGAGAGAATTATAAACAAAACACTATGAGAAGCCAGGGGAGGGAGGGTCTATGAGGCCTGAACAGAAGTGCACTTAAACTGAAAGATACCTCAGAGTTTTCCTGGTAGATGAAGGGAAAAAGCAGGCTAGGCAAAGGGAATAGCATGAGCAAAGGACCTGAGGCCTGCTGAAGCATCATGTATGAAAAAGGAGTATTTTCATTCTTTTTTAAAATTCCAGTATAGTTAACATATAATATAACACACTAGTTTCGGGTGTACGATATAGTGATTCAACACTTCTATACATCACCCAGTGCTCATCACAAGCGCACTCCTTAGTCCCCATCACCTATTTCACCCATCCTCCCACCCACCTCCCGTCTGATAACTATTAATTTGTTCTCTGTAGTTAAATGTCTGTTTCTTGGTTTCTCTCTCTCTCTTTTTTTTTCCTTTGCTCATTTGTTTTATTCCTTTTTTTAAAAAAAATATTTTATTTATTTGAGAGAGACAGAGAGAGAGAAAGAGCGAGCATGAGTGGGGTGGGGGAAGGGGCAGAGGGAGAAGCAGCCTCCCAGCTGAGCAGGGAGTCCAACTCAGGGCTTAGTCCCAGAACTCTGGGATCATGACCTGAGCAAAAGGTAGTTGCTTAACTGACTGAGCCATCCAGGTGCCCCTGTTTTGTTTCTTAAATTCCACATATGAATGAAATTATATGGTATTCATCTTTCTCTGACTGACCTATTTTGCTTAGCATTATACTCTCTAGCTCCAAACTGTCATTGCAAATGGCAAGATTTCATTCTTTTTACGGCTGAGTAATATTCCCTTGTGTATATATACCACATCTTTTATCCATTCATCTACAGATGGGACACTAGAGCTGCTTCCATGTCTTGGGTATTGTAAATAATGTTACTATAAATGTAGGGGTGCATGTGTCCCTTCGAATTAGTGCTTTTGCATTTTGGGGGTAAATACCCAGGAGTGTAATTGCTGGATCATAGGATAGTTCTATTTTTAACTTTCCGAGGAACCTCCATACCGTTTTCCACAGTGGCTGCACCAGTTTGCATCCCCGCCAACAGTGCAAAAGGGTTCCTCTCTCTCTCCATCCTCATCAACACTTGTTGTTTCTTGTGTTTTTGATTTTAGCCATTCTGACAGGTGTGAGGTGATATCTCATTGTAGTTTTGATTTGCATTTCCTTGATGATGAGTGGTGTTGAGCATCTTTTCATATGTCTGTTGGCCATCTGGATGTTATTTCTAGTCTTAAGACATGAGAATGAGTGGCTGAGGGTGAGAATGAAAAGTTGGCTCTTGCTGAATTCACCTGCCAACCTGTTCTTTTCCCTGCACCTTGACTCAGCTTGCAGTCGTTAGCCCATCTCCAATGCAGACGCCTCCAAAAACTTTCTTGAGAACCATCCTCACCATCCTTCTCTCCAGACCTCTTTGCCTGGAGCCAAAATCTTGGCACTCACACTGATGTACTCAGCAATCCCCAATGAATAGATGGCCCTGTCTGCTGACTCCTGGGCATAAGTCGTATCAGTCCAGTTAGGAAAGAAACTTCTGCATAGTGATATATTCTGTCATACCCATAGCCTTCAACACTGGGCTTAACTTATAATAGGCAATCAATAAAAGCTTATAGAATCTAATCAAATTAAATGGGGCAGAATAAATACAAGACAAGGGATGGGAGTGCACAGGTTGTGTGCTTCTAACTATCATCCAGACAGCTGGGAAAATTGAAACTGTCTTTGAAAATTAGCTTCTGAACACAGTCATGACAAATAATAGATTAATTCTCTTTAGGCATGTAATTCTGCATCTGCTTAGACATTTCTCAGTTAGGCACACAAAAACGGTACTTGTTAAACGACGTTGCATATCCCAAGAGCTTCTGTGCATAAAGGTCAATATATTCTGGAGATTTGGATTTTTCTTTGCAGGAAAGCAAGAAGAAGAGAGGAAATAAGGCTCCTAATCCATGCTATCTGTGCTGTGATTTTCCATCTGATAATTCCAATTCAAAGCGAAAATCCTAATGCCACGGATCTCCACCATTAATGCTTTCATGCCAGCAGCAAACATTTCTAGATAATTCTTCCCTGAGGGCAAAGAGCCCATACATTCCTCAAGTGACGAGTCTCTCCTTGCTCTGGTTCAGAATCTCCTAGCTCTGGATTCATCCCCTACCAGACTTTTTATCACACAGCTTTGCTTGTTTATCCCCACACTGGGCTGTGACCTCTACAACAAGACTGGTGACTTTCTCCATCCCTATGTGCCCTGGGGCCTAGAACATTCACCCTTCACACAGTGGGTGCCCAGTCTGCGTTGTGGAATTAAATGCAGTGCGGTGGCTATTAAGGGCCTTAGGAATAACCCAGTCCACAGATTAAAAAAAACTGAGGCCCAGACAGGGGAAGCAACCTCTCCGAATATACACAGAGAGTTGATAATAATTAGTAGGTGGCAGAGAGAAAGAAATCAAAGATGTTAGCAATGCTTGAGGAATTACGAGGCTGCTGAGGGCTGGATAGAATTTGGAAAGGATGGGGGAAACAAAGTTCGGCTTTCGACAGCCTCTAACCCATAGAAGTTGTCTCTCTTCTTGATAGCCCTTCAGATAACATAAAAAGGAAATTAACCTTTATTGAATATTTACCACGAATAGGTAAAAGACAGTGGTTGTGTCTTTCTTGTGTCTTCTGTAAGTGTAACGGCTCACAGATCATCAACGAAATAAGCAAGTAAGTAATGTGCCTCAGGTTACGCAGCTAGCAAGCCCAGGGCTGACGGAGTCAAAAGCCCCAGGACTTTGCCTCTCCCCCACTGCCTCTCTGATTCTGGTCCTGAGGCTACAGGGTACCAAGGAAGAGCCAGGTAGACTGAGTGACCAAGTTTACAGGTGGCCTTGGCCATGACCCAGGACCGCAGACAGTACGTCTGGAGCCTGAAGTTTAGGTCTGCAGCCTCCCTGCCCCCTGAAAGCACAGAGAACAGGCACCAGCCCTTGCTGGCACCCAGCCGACAGGCAGAAGCAGGTATGAGACAGAGAACCCCAGAGGCCTGGCCATAGGCAGGGTACCACCAACGCCTGGAAAGAGCCCTCAGGGCAGCTGAGGCAAGGCAGACAGCCATCATAACCACATCTCTCATTTCATCAGTTAGCACCATTTACCGAGCCTGCACCCAGGACCGGGCCCTCTGCTGGGCTCTGGACTGAACCAGGCTCAACCCCTGCCTGGTAGAGGCTCACAGCCAAGTGTGGCAGGTTACAGGGAACCACCCCTCAGCACCTCGTGGGGAGTGGGGGGAGCTCCTCCAGCCTGGAAAAGACTTCAAGACCAAGCAGGGCATTTTGATGTGGGGCTATTTCTAGGTGGCTAGCTCTAGCCGTGTCAAAATGGGAAATCACTGTTCTTTAAACCCAGCAAGCAAAATAAGAAGCCAAGTTCTCTGAACTGTTCCCCCACCCTTGCCCCTAGGGCTCCAAGCAGTGAAGTTGGTACAGCTGCCTCGCTAGCTGGTCCTGAAAGTCCTTTTCAAACTGGAAATTTTTCCAGGTCAGATCTGGTTGGATGACCCAGGAAGGGGGCAATCTGGAGTCCTGGGGAGGAGGGGACACAACTGAAGTTACTTTCAGTGCCCTGCTCTATGCCAGTCCCTTCTGGAAACCTTCCTGGATCTCACCCAAGGCATGGCCAGCCCTCGCCAGGGCTCCCATGGGTCTCTGCACCACGCAGCACCCTGCCCTCCACTGACTTGCTGCTGGCTGCAGGCGGGGCAGGGCTGTCTGAGTCATCGGTCTCCTCCCTCCTCCCCACCCCCTCCTGCCCCCATCCCTGCACAGACCTTTCTCAGCAAAGCATACAGAACTGAGAGGAGCAGCAGTCAAGGAGGACGCTCTGGGCAGGTGTGAGCCCCGCGCCAAGCCTGAAGCTGCTCAGCGCTAGACCCCCCTCCGGCCACAGTCCTCCTGCTGCTTCTCCTCAGCTCCAGCACCAGCTTCTCCAGACCCAACACCCCCACATGCCCTAGGCCTTTTTGGCCCTCTGGTATGTCGACCGCAAACAAAGTGATGCTCTTGGGAGAAAAGCCTATTTTACTGACATTGCATTTGGAGAGCCCATCAGCCCGCAGCGACTGAAGACTCCAGGTAAAGGGCTGTGACCTTCTGAGACAGGCTACTTAAAGGGCAAGAAGATCACACTCCAACACACTCCGAAAGCTGTGAAGACGCACTTCCTAGTTTTTCGCAGAAAGAGAGATGTACTTGGGCGCTGGGAATGTAAATAATTTGCCTCAAGTTCAATGAGCCAATCTCGGACTGAATTAGAGGGAAAATGGAAGGACATTCACTCTTCCTCTCTGTGTCCCTTCTCTATCCAGAGCACGTTCACTACAGGATCTCCCCTAAGTCTACGAACTGGTCATGAATATTTTAATAGCCACAGCTTCTCCTTCCCATTGATAAAAACTCCACTGACCAGCCAGGGCCTGCCAGTGAGGACCGAAGGACCAGAAGGACCGGCCACATCTGCAGGACACAGCCCCTCAGAGCGGCAGCCACTGTGCTAAAGAAAGGAAGACACGTGAAACCTGCAGAATGAAGGCCTGAGTCTGGGGACCCTGGACAGCTGGGTTTGAATATAGGCCAGAGAAGACAGTCACATAAGTAGAGAAAGTAGAAAGCCAAAGGCCGAATGGTGGCCCCCTGAGAACCATGTCCACACCCCAATCCCAGACTCTATAAATGTTACCTTAACTGGCAAAAGGATCTTTGCATATATAAGTAAGTGAAGGGTCTTCAGGTGAGGAGCTCAGCCTGGTTTATCCAGGTGGGCCCTAAATGCAATGACAAGTGTCCTTGTAAGAGTGAGGCAAGGGAAGATTTGACACAAACAGAAGGAGGCCATGGGACTAGGGAGGCAGAGCTGGCAGCGATTGGCCGCAAGTCAAGGAACGCCAGTTGCCACCAGAAGCTGGAAGAGGCAAAGAAAAAATTCTTCCTTAGAGCCTTCGGAGGGGGTACAGCCCTGCTGACCCCTTGATTTCAGACTTCTGGACTCCAGGACTGCAAGAGAATACGTGTCTGTTGTTTTCAGCCGAGGCTGCCATGACCTGTGAACTGCAGCCACGGGAGACTAATACAGTGCCTGAGAAGTAATCAGACTGATGAGGGATCTGGGTCCCAGGGAGGGGGCTGTCTCACCAGAGCTATTCCACATCAGCCGCTGGTCCCGGACACTCTCCTCTACAGCCCACCAGCGTGCATGCGGTTCCCCAGCAAACTCTAGGGGAGGCCGACAGGGAACCTAACCAGGTCTCAGGTTGTGCTGATTGCAAAAAACAGGCTCTGAAGTGAGGCTTTCATGGTCTTGCTCCCTTCCATGCTGGTCAGACCTCACCTGCATGGCCACTGTGTCCAATTCTTTGCTCTTTTTCAGGGGACTGGATAAACAGGGCGTTCTGACTTAAGAAGTGAAGCCTTGGGGACCCGGTCCCTGTCTTTGTCCAAATGGCTTAAATGGCCATCATAGGGAAGAAGAAATGGATTTTTGTGTGGGGCTTCAAAGGGCAGAATCGAGGTCAATGGAGCAGCCACAGCCTGGAGGGAGAGTCTAGTTCAGAATAATGAAGAACTTTCTAATAATCAGAGCCAACTGACAATGGAATAGAAATGCCTCGGGGATTGGCAGGTCCAAGCAGAAAGAGGCTGGGTGTGCTAGGGGAATTCCTGCACCAGAAAAGGCTATAGTTGATCATCTCCGGAGCTGGCAACCCTGTGTGGAGGTCTATGACTGTTGGTTAAAATATCCTGTACAATATTTTTCATAAGTCTGGACTTTGGCATATAGACGGGCAGTGCTCTAACTAAGGAACTTATTACACAGCCTTTGTCGAAACAAAAAACTAAGTACTGCAACCATCCAGAAATGAGCTCAGAAAAGAAATAATTCTTCCTGCTTCTGTATACCAATGTCTCTGGCACCCAGGAAAAGAAGAAAGAGGGGAAGCATATATGTCCATACGGACATCACCCTTTAACCTTACCAGGAGCCAAAAGTTTATGTCCCTGTACCAAGGGAGCTTTGGGTTTGATGTCCTTCTCCAGGGAAAACCAGAGAGAACAGAGACTCCATGTTTATTCTCATAACTGCTTTTCCTTTTGCATTCTTCTGAATTCTACATTTGAAACAAAGAAAACAACAAAGCAGTAACTCAGAGGCTTACCTATGTCGCCGCTCAAAAATTAGTCTTGGAGAGGGTTTTTTTTGGGGGGCAGGGGTATTGTTATCACTGGTTGTAACAAGTGCTAGCCTACACCCTACATTCTGGATACTCAGAGAACAGGAAGCACAGCATTTCTCATCTGCCTGCACATCTGTCTTAAGTCAAAATCTCAGAGAACTAAGCACTGTTGCATCTGGGTGAATTCCTCTGAAGCTCTTTCCGTTCAGGATTTTGAAAATTTGCCATGTTACCCTTTCACTGAAATGGCTGAGCTTCTCAGATCACTCTTCAAGAGAGCTCAAAGCAATAGACTTTCATATTTTTAGATCTGTCACCATATCTTTTCTAGCTTATAATTAGTGTCTCCCTCCCCACCCCAACTTTTCTAAAAGAACCAGTGTTAAGCACACACATCATTTATTGGTGAGCTTGTGAAATGATTGGAAGCCCAAACCACTTCTAACCACTGGCAAAAAGGTCTCCAAACATCAGGTGGGTCCCTGAAAATACTGGGCCACTTCAGTGAAATTAATGGTTACTGCCCTCACATCAGTTGGCCAAGCACCAAATAGGGCTTTCCATTGTCCTTCAGGCAGATAGTTCATTATTTTTAAAAACGCTCATGTTTGCAGGGCTGCATAATGTAATCTGTAGTTACCCAAACAAATTTAAGACAGCACTATTCTTCTATGAATGCATATTAAGTTTGGTGTATATCTTAGACTATAGTAGAAGCATGGCTACAACAGCTGTGCATAAATCAAAATTTTATATACTGAATGGTGTTACGTTCACAGGCATGTTTGGTATTTGAAAGCTTTCCATACCAGATCTTTTGGTAAGATGAAAAATCCTTTTATGATATAAATAATTATTGATAAGTTTATCTAGCTTGGAGTTTCATTTTTTATATAGTATATCGATTAAAAATAGGCCATACTGGAAAGTAATTTCAAAATCCAGACTCCTGTTTGAGGTGACATCAACTCTTCATCAAAAGAAAGACCTACATTTCAAGGCATCAGAATGCCTCAAGTGAGTTCAGCTGGGGACCCCAAGCCCAGAGCATCGGCATCGTGTTTCTGGCATGATTCAAATCATTTCAGATCTCAGGGAAATCACAGACTTTCGTCAATCCATTACAGCAAACACATATCAAGCTTGCACTGGGGGTAGGCTCTGTGAGAAGGGCTGTGGGGCAGGCGTCAGAGGGACATTGTGTCTGGCCTCCCAGGGACTTCTCAAGGCCATGGCCACAAGCACAAGTGACCGCACACAAAATCCTCCACGGTTGATGGTGATGGCTTCCCTATGAGCGGTACTAAATGCAGCAGGAGATCGGGGGAAGATGAGAACCCTGGGATGAGGGGGTCCGGAAGACAGCTGCTAGGGCAAACAGGGTTCGAGCTGGGCCCCCAGGCGTGGGCATGACCACCAGGGCTGAGGTACAGGCAGGCAGAGGGGCCAGATGGAGAGGCAAAGGCTAGAGGGATTAAGTGTGGAGGACATAGTGAGGGAGGAGGGGGACGGAGAGAATTGATGGACACAGCCCATCATGTCCGCGGCCTGAGGACTCTGGACTTCATTATCCATCCACAGGGGACCCACTGCAGGTCTCTGGGCCATACATTAGACAAAACGGAAGGCCGATGTTCAGAGAGAGAATGGAAGTGTGGGGACATGTTTGAGAGAGGTTTTGCAAGTAAAAATGACAGGACTTGGTGAGTGACTGGATTTCAGCAAAGAGGGATCAAGGGAGAGAGTAAGGTCGTAGGTGGTGCTCCCCCCTCCTCACCACAGTGCCATGGAATTTCCAGCCTGAGAGTGGGAGGATGCTGGCCAGAGGGTATCACACAGCGAGTGGGCAAGGCTGGCTTTGGTGACACTAGGCATATTTCCACTTTGCACATCAGTGGACACTCCAGGGACACTACTCTTCAGGACTTGGCAGTGCGAGGAGATGGGGGGAAGGGAGAAGAGGTGACGGAGGGAGAGACAGAGAGGAAAGGAGGACGGGGCAGGAGAGGGAGGGCAAGAAAAGAAGAGATGAAAGGAGGGAGGGAAAGAGATCCTGAAGAAGTGGGTCTACAGTGGGATGTTCCGAAAGTGGGCAGCAGCTTACCACGCCACTCTGGGCCTGACCTGGCAGGGAAGAGTACTGTGGCTGGGTGTTCCTCTTTTCAGGACTCCTAAAACATAGTTTTGTACTGAAGGAGCAGAGAACGTGCTCTGGTGTCTCCCAGTAACTATGGGGGTAATATCCACGCACACAGCCTGCCTGGTCCTAGAACACGCAAAGCCTTTTGGGCCTCCGGGCCTTTGCATTTGCTGTTCCCCCCCTTCACCACCACCCCATCCTCTTAATTTAACTTCCACTTGGTGCTTGCTACATACCTGGCACTATTTCAAGTACATTACATATATCAATTCATTTAACTCCCAAACATCTCTTATCAAGTAGGGTTATTATGCCCGGGTTACGGAGGAAGAAACTGAAGCCCAGGAGATTAAATAACCTGACAATGGAATACTTAGTTGTCAGTGGGGCCGATATTCAAATCCAGACGCTGTGGCCCAGAGTCTGCGTTCTCACACCAAAGCCACACAGCCTCTTACTGAGCTGGACTGCACCCCACCCCCACCCCACCCCCCCCAGCTCTAGTCCCGACTGGCTCCTTCTCTCCTTTAGCTCCCACTGCCTCAGGCAGACCTTCCTCGACCACCCCCCTTACCTTCTCTCACTTTACCCTGCTCATTTCCTTCTCAGCTCTTAGCCAGCCTGTAATCAGTTATGGGTTTACTTGTTTATGGTGTTTCTCCAACTAGAATATAAACTCCAGGAAGGCAGGGATCTTCTCTTTGGTTCCAGTGTGTTCCTGCGGCACCTAGAACCGTTGCCTGGCACGGAGAAGGTGTCCTATGAATCAGTGCTGCATGAACAAATGAAGGGCAGTATTACGGCTGCCACATGGTGTGTGCAGGTTCATAAAGTATTGCAATGTCCTTCTTCACCCTCCTGTCCTAGTCTCCCTCCTTGGCTACTATAAATCCCCAGCAACCCACACTAAGGCAGATGGTTCCCAGCATACATGGACAATGCTGATGTATTTATAACTGTGTCTGACTGTCAAATCCCCCCACCTGGGTCCTTGAGCACACAGTGATAAGCTTGTGGGAGGCAGGGATTGCGTGTTCTGATTAAACCTCCCTGTGGCCTCCCACCACCTAACAGTATTGACAGGGCATTGTCTGCTGTTGATGTCGGTGTCTGATCTAAGCACCCCCAAAGAACAAAAGGCCCCTGCCCTTCAATCAGGATGTACCTCGAATACAAATCGCCCTGGCACGGGACCTCCAGTCTGATGATGAAGTTCCAAGTCAATACCTATGCTAAAACAAAAGGGACCATTCATATACTTCAGTGGTGACTAGCAACACTTACGGAGGTTGCCCGTGAACACTCTAATAAAAGAAACTATTATCAAATATCTGTCGTTGTGCAAACACTCTGTTAGGCACTTTATACATGATCTCATTTAACCTTGTGCATTTGGGATTATTATTCCCCTTTTATAAATGCAAAAAGTAAGTTCAGAGGCCCAATATCCCCAAGCCAGTGTGGATTCAAGCCCAGGTTGGGAGCCTCCTGAGCCTCTCCCCACTGTCCTCTGCTCTGGAGTGTTCTGCCTTCTTGCTCCCACCTGACCCACTGTTCTCCATCTGGGTCCTGAGCTTTCCCGACCCTGTACCTTCGGTCACACCAGTTCCTTGACCTAAAATGGCCTTTCCACTTTCCGCCACCTGTTGAAATCCTCTTCTTCCATCTACCTTCCACGGTGCAGTCTTCCCCATTATCCCGTTAGAATTTGCCCTCCTCGGCACCCCCAGAGGTGGCCAGCAATAACTCCCAGAATGGCCTGCTGTATGTTCCTCTTTCTTCCTCACTAGACCCTGAGCTCCTGGAGGGGAGGGCCTACTGGTATTTTTCCTACTTGTTTCCTCCTGAATGAGTGGTGAGAAAGTGCTTGTCGAACCACTGAAGAAGGAAGAGTGAAAAGACTGGGGGCATTCTCCTGCATCTGAACCATCAAAGGCTCTGGACAAATGAGCTTCAGTTAAGAGTATGGCTAGGAAAAGGCGAGCCTATGTATCACAACCCTGCCGTGTTCCTGCCCTAGTCACAAAGCACACTCTTACTAGTTCTCTGATTTCATAAAGCTTGAAACTTAAAACTAGGAAGACGAGGAAGGAAATAAAATAATAAAATCACTTCCATAAGAACCCTTTCATAGTAACGGATTTCACCCACACACTGGGGAGACACTAATTGCAGCCCAAGGGGGACAGATTAGGCAAAAAGAACAAAGCTCACCTTCTAGGAGGTCAGTTAACTACCTCATGCTTGTTCTGCCCCAGCTGCGCCAGAACGCACCCGTCCTGGAAAATATGGACTTGCCAAACTGTAGGCCTCTCCAACTATGCCCATGTTGAACACCCACCAAAGAACGCCTGATTTAGAGTGATTTTCTATATCATCTTGATTGGAAAACATCACTTTAGACTAGAAACAAGTAGATGTTGGCCTCTTTGCCAGGACCCCTACAACAGTGCCTTATTTTTTCCCCAAACAACTATTTTGAGGTTTTCACAAAAATAACCGACTCACAAACAGAAATGCTTCCTGATCTATAAGCCACTCTGAAAACAAATCATTATGCTGTTGAATATTTTATGATGGTCCAAAGCACTGAAGGAGGGAAGGCCAACATTCACCAGTCCTTGCCATGTCTATTTCGGGACTCCCAAAGCACACGGCAAATGCCTCTTTTATTTTCTAAGCTCCCATTTGCAAGTGCTGGGTGGATGTTTAGTGAAAGAGTTCCTCTACCCAAACTAATCCTAAATGGAGAGACGTGGAAGATTCTACTTCTCTACACTTTACAGCGGAAGGACTGCAACCATCATCTAGTGCACATTCTTCCCTCCTCACTTCGGGGCGGGCGGCAAAACCAGTAGGGGGGACTTGCCCAAGGTCACACAGTCAGTGGATGGCAGAGGGGTCACCAGAAGCCAGGGCCTGGTCTCCTAGCTCTGGGAGCATCCTCTATTCCCAGAGACTGGCTCAACAACCCTCCTACAGCTCAGCCCAAACTGCAGCTGGCTAGCGACGTGATTCATCCCACCCCGCCCCTCCCCACCCCGCGCCCCCGCCCCAGATTGATCTCTGTGGGTCCTCCCCCCAAGGAACCCTGGAGCTGAGACACTCAGGGGTGCTCCTGATTCACAAAATGGCAACACAGGCATGCACTTCAGATGACCATCCCCGGCGAACCCATCCTAGTCCAGGTGTGGCCATCCAGACCGGGCAGGGCTGGCTGGTCTGAGGTCACTCAGAAAGTTGGCGCTGGCCGTAGCCGCACCTGAACCCAGGTGTCCCGCCTCCCGGTTTGCCGCTCTTTGCACTCCACCATGCAGATCTCAAAAACTTAAGCAACACATTGATACTGTGAGAGATTTAACCGTTGCAGGCCCTGAGCGAGCCCGCGGACGCGCCTCCCACAGCGATGGGGACACGAGGACTGGAGGCGGGCGCGGGTCACCCGGGGCCGGCGGTGCAAACAGAGCGCACCGCGGAGGGCGGCGCGGAGGAAGCCGAGGGACAGGCAGCCTGCCGCTCCCGGAGGCGCAGGCCCGGGGCGTAGAGACAGTCAATCCCCCCAAAAACTTTGCGGCGCCGGGACCTCACCCTTACCTGCACAGGAGACACCGCCCGCACGGGCGCGGACGCGGACCAGGAGAGCTGACGCTTTCGGCGAGGGGCGGCCCCGCCTGGCGGCGGGCACGGACGCGGGCAAGGCTCGGGCAGCGGCTCGGCTCGGGCTCGGCTCGGGCTCCGCCTCCCGAGCCGCGGCTGCAGCCGGAGGGGAGGGGGGGGGGGCGCAGGGCCCAGCCGCGCCCGTGCCGTCTGGCCGCGGCAGGTGCTGAGGCTGCAGCTGCGGGGCCGCCAGCTGCCGGCGCCGCGACCCTCGGCCCGGGGGAGGAGCCCCGCGCGCCGCCTCCGCGGGCCCCGGAGGTCCCGGCCCTCCGCAGTGGGCGGTCCGCTCCCACCCGGGCCCTGCCTCCGCCGGCCTTCCGCGGCTCCCCACCTGGGCGCGCGGCGTCCGCCGAGTACCCACGGGGAGACTGAGGCCGGGAGAGGAAAGGGGCTCCCCAAGGTCACCCAGCCCGGCGGCGGTGGGGCCAGAGCTGGAATCCAGAAGAGTCCAAACGAAAGACCTCCTTCTCAGCGCATAGTTCCACTGGCTGTCATACTCCAAGGCCTCTAGAAGAACTCCAGCTACGTGGGACTCAGGGGGGAGGGGGGAAAGCAGATGACCCCAGCTTGCCCTCCTCTCAGCAGAAGGAGCTGAGGGCTGAGGGAGGATGGAAGAGGTGGACCCACTTTGGCACTACGGCCCTCCTCCCCTGCCTCTGCGTACTCCTCCAGCTCTGGAACACTGGGGTCCCTCAGCTTTCCTGAGGCTCTCGAACCACTCCATCTTGGTCTCCTTGAGGGACCCTCAAACCCCAAAGCCCTAAAATGCTGGGGTGCCCTAGGACTGTGCACTCAGCCCCCTTCTGACTCCCTGGGTCATCTTAACCAGTCCTTTGGCTCCTGTCCTACCCTCTCTATCCATCGGACCCAAATCCATGCCTCTGCCTGAGAACTCTTCTCCTTGCTGAAGAATCTTCTCCACACTGCATTAGACACTGGAGATACAGCTTCGAATAAAGCACTATCACTGCCCTCTTGAATGTACTGTCTAAAGGGCTATTAACACAGCGCACTTCTAACAATAATGTGATCCCAGGCTGCCAAGGAGGGGCACCTGCATTGGCTGAGCGAGGGAAGAAGGCCTTTTGGAGAGCATGCTGTCTGTACAGAAACCAGGAAAGGCCAAGGAAGTTGGCCAGTGAAAGGGAGGATTGTGGAGAGAGCTTTCTAGGCAGAGGCCACAGGTGCAAAGACCCAAAGGTGAGAGGGATCCCAGTGAGGGAAGGATGGGAGCTGAGAGCTGAAACAGGAGAGGAAGAGTTTCTAGTAGGGAAGGGCCCCATCAGGTTGGAATGTTAGGTCGTTCTGGTGATGGAATGGAGCACAAATGTACAGTAATAAAGGTGTCCTTCATCAAAAAACTGAAACAAAACCAAAAATAGGATTGCCGCGGTTGGAGCGTACCTGGCCCAGGTGAAGAAAGGCACTCCGCCCCTACCTCCTCTCTACCTTTTACTTCCAAATCCAGTCTTCTATTCAAAACTCCTCTCCTCAGAGGCTCTCTGTCTTTGAAAGGCCTCCTAGCTACCTGTAAGATCTCTTTTCTCTCAGTGCCCCAAAGATTTCTCTTCTCTCAGTGCCCCAGCTCCTCTGCCATCCAGATCCATGGGCTGAGTTAGCCCTTCACTCCTTGGGGTCTGCTTCCTGTCTCCACTGTAGATACAGTGTCCCAAACTCTGCCTCAGGATAAGCACCATTCAGGGAAGTGGACAAAAAATGGGAAATTCTGAAGCCATGGTGTAAATCAAATAAGCTTCTAAAAAAGTTAAGTGTTGTACCTGTCCACATTATTTCTTACAACTCCATGCAAATCTATAATTATCTCTAAATAGAGTTTAATTTTTAAGATTATGCGTTGTAGATAGAGATTAAGAACCAAATTACTCTCCCTAATGCAGATTATTAACGACTGAAGAGGGCACTTGTCAGAAAGGAAAACAAAAACTCACCCCTCTTGTCCAGCGAGTACAAATTTCTCCCATGGAATTTTGTCCCATCCCTCTCCATTTCCAAGCTGCCCCTGCCAAAAGCATCTGCCTCTTCAGGAGCTTTAGTGTGTAAGCAGTTTCACCTTTTGGCTCCTGCCACTCTCTGCCCAGGTTCCCAGTCTGATTACTCTTCTCCTTCAGCCTTCCTCGTCTGCCGGCTGGTTAAATGCCAACGTTGCTCGTGTCTCCTTTTGGTCTCTTTTGTCTCTTCTCTCTCACTGAGCAGATCAGATGCATGGCTTCAGCCTAGACCTTCTTCTGTGCCAAAGACCCAAAGACCTAACCGCCAGCTGGCCATCTCCTGAATCCTCTTCAGGTGCCCCAGTCTCAAAAGAGCCAAAACCAAACTCACAACTTTCCCCTAAATTATCCCTTCTGCATTGCTTTCGTATCTCAAATGGTAGTGGCACTGAAACCAAACCAAGGGGGATGTTCTAGAATTTTCCCTCTTCCCTTCTTTCCCTCTTCCCTCATACCCTGCTGGGCACTGAGTCCAGTCAACTCTGTCTCCATAACATCTATCCATGTCTTCTCCTCTTCATCTTGCTAGCTGCCTGGGCCTTACTTATAGTTGGAGCCTCACCATTTCTCCGTGAAGCCGTAGTAAATGCCTCTAGTCTAGCTGATTTGCGATTCATCTTTCTCATGCTGCCAGGGATCTAGCAAGTCACTCTCCTGCTCAAGATACCTCCATTGTTTCTTCTTGACCCTGTGATAAAACCCTAAATGCTTAGCATGGCAGGAAGCCCTCAGCACTCCAACCCGTTAACGGCTACAGCCCCATCTAGATGTCACCCTATTACCTCATGCCAAATACCTCATGTTCCTAGGGCACAACATATTTCACAAGAGTAAAAATAGCTATAATTTTTGTTAAAGATTTTATTTATTTACTTGACAGAGAGAGATACAACAAGAGAGGGAACACAGCAGGGGGAGTGGAAGAGGAAGAAGCAGGCTTCTCACCAAGCAGGGAGCCCCATGCGGGGCTCGATCCCAGGACCCTGAGATCATGACCTGAGCCGAAGGCAGATGCTTAACAAACTGAGCCACCCAGGTGCCGCAAAATAGCTATAGTTTATTAACTTAATACTATGTGCCAGGCACCGTGTTAAGTGCTTTACACATAATAGTTTACACAATGGAAGACATGGAGCATAGTGCTAAAAAATACAGTCTCCAGCCAAACGGCCCTTCCTCAAATCCCAACACAGCCAGCTACTTGTTAACCTGTGGCGGCTCGGCCAAGTTCCACAGCCCCTCCATTCTCCATGTCTTCCTCTGCACAGGGAGTGTGATGAGACTGCCTGAGACCTAGGGATCTTCTGAAAAGCGCGACTACAGGTACAACACTGTTTTTCCCTGCTAGCCAGCCTTAGTCAGTGTATGCAGTAAGGACTCCCAGGTTGCTTTTTCACAGAAGGAAACTGAGGTTCCAGGCAGTGAAACCATTGACCTGAGACTCAGAAGCCCAGCAGTAGCTGTGCCGGGCCTCACGCAGGATTCTAAATCCCCCCCAGCTAAGTGCTTTGCAGAAGCTAATGCCTCACCGGGGAAGGCTTCCTTCTTTCGGGCTTTTCCTACAACTTGTCAAATTCTTCCTCCTTTAAGTCCTGCTCAAAAATATCTTCTCCTCTCCGAGGTCTTCCCCAACCCCTCCTTTGTGGCTGGGCTGTGCCTGGGCTACTCTTCAAATAAAGCACCAAGCACACCACATTACAATGATTTATTTACATGTCTGCCTTCTCAAAGCCTCCTTAAGAAAGACAATTATGTTATTTGTTTTTGTCTTCCTAGGACTCTATAGATATTTGTTGAATGAATAAATAAATCGATGAATAAAATATACAGAAGATTCTCAAAAGAACTTTACCCTAATAGCTGTCATTTCAATCTAGACCACTTTTAATCTTTGTTTTTATCACTCCGAAGTCATTCTTGGTGAGAGGATACCATCCAATGATCCAATATTAACACAGAGCAAGATACAGCAAGACTGCAATTTCTCATATGGCTATTTGATCACGCCTTGTCCCTCTCGGATGTCTCTCCTTTTTTTAGTGACACTATGTAATAACCCATAATGAGAAGCTGTGTTGCATCCTAATGAGACTTCCTGACTAAAACATCTGAGGTTTGGATTTATTTCCCATAAGTACCATTTCAGCTAAAAGTTTTGCTTTCTCTACGGCGTGAGTGTGCCATTTGTTATCTGCTAAGTGCCCATACCTTCCCCTTATCTGTATTAATCTCCTTTGCATTTAAATACTTCTGAGAGCTGACTTAATAGTTAGCTTTTCTATACAATTTCCTTCTTGGAATGCCCAACTCTTCCTGACTTTATAGCTATTGTTCCCAAAATAGAATCGTTTACTGCTTCAAATTTCAGCTTTACTGTCTGTAGCGATTTAGGACAAGTTTCTGCTCTTCCTCAGAATGATCAAATTCCATACGGCTAAAAAAAATTGTTTTAAACCTGTCCCAGGGGCACCTGGGTGGCTCAGTGGGTTGAGCCTCTGCCTTCGGCTCAGGTCATGGTCTCAGAGTCCTGGGATTGAGCCCCGCATCGGGCTCTCTGCTCAGCAGGGAGCCTGCTTTCCCCTCTCTCTGCCTGCCTCTCTGCCTACTTGTGATCTCTCTCTCTCTGTGTCAAATAAATAAATAAAATCTTAAAAAAAAAAACAACAAGCCTGTCCCTGTCATTTGGTAGGGAGTAGTATTTTTAAAGTAGACGTTAGAAACTTCTATTTTGTATACCAGAACACAAGTACGTTGGCCATTTTAATGCCTTCATATCAAATTAATGAGAAGCAGTGCAGGTGAAAAAATGAACAGTGGTCTGGGAAACAGGAAAAAAACAAAACAAAACAGGATTCTAGTACCATTTTGCTACTTGCCCAAGTCCCCTCACTCTTCAGGCTCCAGAAGAGAGGAGAAATGAGACCGAATGATCTTCAAGATTTCTTTTAGACCTAAAATGACACGATTCCTTAATGGGCCTCCAAGAGATCATTCATCCAACATTGCCGACCACCTACTATGGATTCATGCCTTTTGACGTATAGCGGTATAAACGCAAATCCAGACTGGATGGGGAATGTAATGGTTTGGTTATGAGAGAGTTATTATACCACGAAAGCCAAGTACATATCTTTAATATTCAAGACCTACTGAATCCCGAACTATAACAAAGACAGTTTCTTTGAGACTAGGGTGAGCCAAGATTCATGGACCGTTGGAATACTGCAGGTAGACCATTAGGAATAGCCCTATATGACATCCAAGGCTGCACCTGTGGCGTGCTGCTCATAGAAAAGCAGTGCTCTAGAGTTCTAGAACCCAGTTCTGACCCTATCCTGCTGTGTGGCTTGGGGAAAGTCACATCGCCTCTCTGAGCTACCGTCTCCTCTGCTGGAAAAGGAGAGAATGATACCTTATAGACCGAGGTCCCTGAGCTCCAAACCGAAAGATTCTTTGAGATTAAGGAAGCTAAAGTGTGACCTAGTCAGAAAGAGTGGTCCGGCTGTTCTCTGCAAAAGAAACTGGGTGCTTATCATGAGGATTATATTACCTCTTGAGGACAAGTAAATTGTTGCTCTACAGAGAGAAACGATGACATAAAAACAACATGTTCTTACTCCCAAGATTCTAGGACACAGAAGCGGACATTCATTGCTCACTTCTTAAAAATGAACTGTCCAGCTCACCGTAAAATACAACAAATAGGGAGTTAGGGAGACAGTCCATTTTCTGTGTATTAGTGAAGAGAGCCCCGTCTCTCAGTACTCTCCAAACTGTGTCTGATCTCTTATCCCAGTCATGCTCCTAAAGATGACCCACTTTTACTTTTTTTAGGAGGGGAGGGGGATGGGGATGTGGCAAGCATGTCTCCTTTCTGGACTGCTTCCTCAGCTCTCCCAATCAGCCTTGTCTGCTTACATTTCTTTGCCTCTCCCTAATCACAGTCTCTGCTTCTTGATAAAATTGATATTCTAATCTATTGCTCATGGCAATGGACTTCATGACAGAGTTGGCAACAGAGGGAAAGGATGGGATAGAGCTGGGAAGGATTATCACAATTTTTTGAAAATATTTGAGTTCTTTATGTCTCCTGTCAGACAAGCTTTTAATCTCATTCCTCAGATGATAAATCTTTCAGTGTTCAGCTTTGAAAATATAGGAGTAGCTTCAGCAGCTTTTTCCTTTTAATTCTTTTTAAAATTCTCTATTTCTCTGTTGGTTCAGCTTTGGGAAGATCAGTTCCGATGGCATGCCCTTGAGGTTGCGGCCAGGGTCTAGCATGGCCCTCCTCTGGTCTTGCCCCTACGTCTGTTCCCATTACCACAGGTTCCATTCTGCTCTCAATCTGCAGCTCGGCTCCCCCACAGCCCAAGGGGCAGATGCCACCATCCCTCCATCGTCACTTTCTTCAGTTCCTTTGCTTTTTATAGCATTTTACTGTTTATAAAACACCAGACAAAGCAATCATCTCATTGTATTCTCTCAATAGCTCCTGAGTTAGGCAACGCAAACATTATTATCCCCATTTTACAGAAGAAGAAACTGAGAGGAGCTCAGAGAAGTCAAATGATTTGCACAAGGTCACAGCTGGACAGGGGATTCAAATTCAAGTTTATCTGGGTAACAAAGCTCTACCCTTGTGGGGAGGAAGATGACTGCAACAGAATCGTAATATGGAGAAATTTCATAAATCATTTTAGGATGACTATCCAGGGGGAATCCTCTAAAGATGGGGGCCTGCATCCTATAACTGACTTCCCCTCTCAGCCGGCTCCCTACAGAGGGAAGTCATGCTGTGAGACATACAGGGAATGGAGAGGGTATGATGTGAGGGCCTAGAGCTGGAACATAAAGGAGAGGTCACACATACCCAGGGAGACTGAACCGGTGCAGGGCTGCTGAAGGTTGCTGTCTCTGCCACACTGTTTAAAACTGTGGGGAGGACCAATTCCCAGGAGCCTGGGAAGTGCCTGCTTTGCTAGTGAGCCTACGGTGAAGCCTTTGGGTTCTGGGCCCACTTGAGAGGCCCAGCTGGCCCCAGTGGAGTGGGCCCCTTTCTCAGGCGAGTAGAAATGGCCCCCGCCCACTTCCTGCACACAGTCCTGAGGGAAGACCCCTGATTCTGCTGAGGTCTGTCTCCCTAGAGGGGAATGTCACAGTTGGGCCAAACTACTCCTCCCAGGGCCACTACGAGTCCATACAGTGGATTAGAAAAAAAGCATCCTCTCCTCAGATGCCTTTGTGAAAACAAGAAAATAATGTTCCTTTCCTTCAGGCAGATCGAGCTCCACACCATGGCACACAACTCAGCAAGTGGATTTGAGCTCCTGCGGATCCTCTCAACCAGGTACCCTTGTATAGTAGACAACCTACACAATGGCAGACAGCAGCCCAAACTTCCCTATTCCCATGGGGTATGTGAAGATCCTAGAAGCCTCTCCCACCTTACCTCAGCATGGTGGGCCCAGCTGACCAGCTTTGTTCACCCATGAAACCACTGGAGAAACGTCAGCTTCCTTTGTTTTCATGATTGCTGGACTGAAGCTACCCAAGAGACCACAGGACCCTGATTTGCCCAGGTGCCAACATGAGTGGCCAGAGCAGATCAGAGGCCATTTAAGGAGACTCCATAGCTTGAAGGAAGAAGACCAAGCTGAAGAGCTGGAAGAGAGCACTCATACTGAGACAGATTTAAAAGAAGAAAAAGTAAGTTTTTAAAATAAGAATCTTAAGGATATTCAAGTAGAGATTAGAAAGACAATCAGAATGAAGACACGTGGTTTGGGGAAATTAAAAAGACAATTTCTAAATTTAAACATTTTAACTGTGGAAGTGAAAAATAGAATGAACAACACTAAAAATAGATTTAATGACCCAGAAGACAAAAAAGGAGAATAATCCCATAGTACCAAACCAAAAATACAAAGAAATGGAAATTATGAGTGAAAAGGTTAAAAATGTGGATGAAATATACACATAATATACACATAGTATTACACATAATTACTCAGATAGGCATATAATAGAGTAGCAAATGGAGCAAAAGCAGTAAGGGGGTGAAGCAATCACCAAAGAAGTAATAGAAGAAAATTTTAGGGACTTTAAGAAACTTGAATTTTTAAATAGAAGAGACTCATTGAAGGCTACCCAGCAGTAATTTAAAAACACATACCATGGGGTGGTGGGGGGAGTGGCACGCCTGGCTGGCTCAGTCAATGGAGCATGCAACTCTTGATCTCAGGGTCATGAGTTCAAGCCTCACGTTGGGAGTGGAGATTACTTAAAAAAATAAAATAAAATAAAATAAAATAAAATAAAATAAAATCACATACCTAGAACTTCCAGTTCTGGACAAGATGGAGCAACACATTTCTCCCTATTCTTCCTGCTCAATACAGCTAAAACCTCTAGACATAATGTGCAAAACAAACATAAGAAAATTCTGAATGATGGAGAGAGAAGGCAGACGTGCTAGGCACCTCGGGACTCAAAGAACAATGTGGCAACAATTCCCTAGGTTTTCTTTTTGCATCTTATATATCCCAGACCAGGCACTAGAGAAGCCCACAACTAGGAAATGCCAACAGGCACAGATAAAGAAAAGAAAAAAAAGGCCTCAAGAAAAGTCTGATTCCTGTAGCCAAAGGAATGGGAAAGGGCAGCCTAACAAGACAGGAGCCTTTGTGACAACAGGTAACCCCTTGCAGCCAAACACCAGAGTAGAAAATTACACCCAACGCTCCTACTCTCATTCTCTCACCCCTGCTCAGTGGAGGCTGAGTAGAGAACTTGGATGTCCACCCTGCCCTGAGGTCACAAGACACATCTCCCACTTGGCACCAGGTGGTGTCAGCAGAAGTGGAGTGGGGACTTGGACTTCCATTCCTACCCAGGGGTCACAAGGCAGGGTTCTCTTTCCCTATTAGTACAGTGTCAGTTGAGGCCTGTTAAAACAGAATTCAAATGAGATCCAGAATCTCATAACATCATACCCGAAAGGTCAAGGATACAATTTTAAAAACCACTTATCATACCAAGAACCAGAAAAATGTCACCTTGAATGGGAGAAAGACAGTCAACAGACACCGAAATGGAGAAGCTGCAGATGTTGGAATTATCTGACAATGTTTTTAAAGTGGCCATCCTAAAAATGCTTCAACAAGCAATCATGAGTTCTCAGATGAAAACATAGAAAATATCTGCAAAGAAATAGATGTTATAAAAAATAACCACATGGGTATTATGTAACTGGAAAATACAACAAAAGAAGTTTAAAACTTGTTGGATAAACTCAATAGTAGAGTAGCAGTAACAAAAGATAAAATTGATGAATTTAAGGGCAGATTAATAGAATACACTCAATCCGAATAACTGAAAGGAAAATAGATTGGGGGGAGAAAGAGAACAAAATTCAGCTAACACTCATATAATCAGAGTCCCAGAAGGACAGGGGAGAGAAAGTGGGACTGAAAAAGCAGTTGAAGAAATAATCGCTGAAAATTCCCAAATTTTGGCAAAAGACAAAATCTAGATCGAAGAAGTTGTGCAAATTCCAAAAGGGAGAAACTCAAAGAAACAGAGAAATTCTCGTCAAAGCGTCATAATTATACTCCTGAAAACTAATGACAAAAAATAAAAAATCTTGATAGCAGAGAGAAATGACAAGTCACTTACAGAGGAACACCAATTCCAATGACAGCCAAATTCTCATTTCAAATGGGGACCAGAGGAAGTAGTGCAACATTTTTCAAGTGCGGAAAGAAAATCACCATCAACTTAAAATTCTATATCCAGTAAAAATATCCTCCAGGAACAAAAGTGAAAACTAAGATGAAGAAAAACTAAGGGACATTGTGACCAATGAACCTCCCCTGAAAGGATGACTAGAGGGAATTCTTCAAACACAAAAGAAATGATAAAAGATGAAAACTTGGCATATCAGCAATAAAGAAAGAATAACAGAGAGGGTAAAAATATTGGTTAATATTATAAAATGTCACTATCCTCTTGAATTTTCTAATTTATGTTTGGTATTGGAAACAAAAATTATATTATTGAATGTTCTCAGCATATATAATATTTAAGACAATTATATTAAAAAGGAGAGAGGGTAAAGGGACCTAAATATGCATTTCACTTGACGTGGTAAATGTCAGCATCAGTAATCTGTGATAAGTTATATATGCATAACTTTATCTTTGACAAAAAAAAAACCTATACAGAGATACACTCAAAGACATTATAGGCAATTCAAATTGGAATTCTAAAAAATTGCTTAAGTAATCTACAGGGAAGCAAGCAAAACAGGAATGGAAAATGGGGGGGGAACAAAATAAATAAAATGTCAGACTTAACTCCTCATATTTCAATAATTACAGTAGATGTAAGTAGTCTAAATATAACAATTAAAAGACAGAGATTGGGGGACACCTGAGTGGCTCAGTCGGTTAAGCGTCTGTCTTCAGCCCAGGTCATGATCTCAGGGTTTTGGGATTGAGCACCACATTGAGCTCACTTCTCCCTCTCTCTCTGCCACCCCCCACCCCAGCATGTGCTCTCTCTCTCTCTCTCACTTGCTCACTCTCTTTCTCTCTCTAAATAAATAAAATCTTTTAAAAAAGAGAGAGAGAGGGGCGCCTGGGTGGCTCAGTCGGTTAAGTGGCTACCTTCAGCTCAAGTCATGATCCCAGGGTCCTGGGATTGAGCCCCACATTGGGCTCCTTGCTGAGCAGGGAACCCGCTTCTCCCTCTCCCTTTGCCTGCCACTCCCCCTGCTTGTGGTCTCTCTCTCACTATCTCTCTCTCTGTGTCAAATAAATAAATAAAGTCTTAAAAAAGAGAGAGAGAGAGAGAAAGAGAGAGAGGGAGAGATTGGTAGGACAGACTTTTAAAAATATGCCCTGGTGAAATTCCTGAACTCCAAGAATAAAGAATAAAGATCCTGAGCTTCCAGGCAATGTGAATAGCTTACTTATGAAGGCAAGAGAGTCTTCTAGGACTATTTTGTGGACCCCACAAACTGCCCTTGTTAAAATTTATTGAGACCTAATATTTATTAGTCACTGTTGTAAGCAGTTCATGTCATCTTACTTTTATAATTCTATGGGGTGTATGTTATTAGGACCCTCATTTTATAGATGAGGAGACTTTCCCAAGGTCTCTTAATTAATAAGAATCTAAGACTTTAGATTCAAACCCAGGAAAAGAAATGAAGGAAACTAAAGTGAGTACAAGTTAGTTCTCTGAATAGGAGAGTGAGAAGAGAGCTTCCAGACAGAGAATGACATGCTGGAAGTTCTTAGGATGGAAAAGAAACCTATTATATGCTGAGTGTTTATTTGTTTGTTTGTTTGTTTGTTTGTTTTTAAAGATTTTATTTTATTTTATTTCATTTATTTATTTGACAGAGAGAGACATAGCGAGAGAGGGAACACAAGCAGGGGGAGTGGGAGAGGGAGAGGGAGAAGCAGGCTTCCCGCTGAGCAGGGAGCCAGAGGATGCAGGGCTCAATGTGGGGCTTGATCCCAGGACCCTGAGACCAGGAACTGAGCTGAAGACAGACACTTAACGACTGAGCCACCCTGGCACCCCACATGCTGAGTGTTTTAAATACACTATTAACTATCACAAAACCCCAACAAGCAGGCATTAGGGTGTCCCTTTTGCAGATGAAGAGACTCAGTAAAGTTAAGTAACTTGCTCAAAATAATCCAGTAGTAGGTGATACAGCCAGAATTTATTTATGTTTTGGTTTTTGTTTTTAAGATTTTATTTATTTATTTGACGGAGAGAGAGAGATCACAAGCAGGCAGAGAGGCAGGCAGAGAGAGGGGGAAGCAGCCTCCCTGCTGAGCAGAAGAGCCCGATACGGGGCTCCATCCCAGGACCTTGAGATCATGACCTGAGCCAAAAGCAGAGGCTTTAACCCACTGAGCCACCCAGGCGCCCCATACAGCCAGAATTTATATCTGGGGTCAGCCCACCATCCACTATTGGGTCAACAACCCAGAACGGCTCTTGGAACATATTTCCCATGATGGTTGTCTTTATCATTCCATAGTTTCCCTGTAATGACCCAGCCATTAAAACCTTAAAGAGAAAAGGATCTGTCCTACCTTTCTTGGTGATTTTACTCAAGCCCACTGCGTCTGAGTATCATCTATAAAAGAAAGAATTGGGCTACATCCGTGTTTTCCTCTTTTTTTTAAATAAATTTAATTTAATTTAATTTATTTTTAAGTAAACTCTACACCCAATGTGGGGCTTGAACTCACAACTCTGAGATCAAGAGTCTCGTGACTGAGCCAGCCAGGTGCCCCTATGGCATCTTGACTTATTAACTATTTGAAGCTGAAGGAATTTCTTTTAAGACTTTATTTTTAAGTAATGTCTACACCCAACATGGGGCTCAAACCTACACCCCCAAGATCAAGAGTTGCACAATCTACCGGCTGAGCCCGCCAGGCATCCCTAATGTTTTTCTAACTTTGGTGAAGGGCAGACCCGTGGAATCCTTGACTCAATTCAGATCCTACTAAACAGAAGCCCAGTGTAGAAGACAGGGATAAGCGGAGCAAGACTGACTGAAGGGAGATCTAGGGATGGTGCTAGCCTAGACCTCTTCAGTTCAAACACTCTTTTACAACCCTGAATTCTAAAAATAGGACCTGGAGAGGCCCTGGCCACAGGGGAGCATGTTGGAGGCATTCTCTCCCATCTTCAGTGTAGGATAGAGAGCAAGAGGGATGACCTAGATTTTGTTAAAAACAAGGCTTTATTCGTGTTTCGTTACGCTGGACTGCATACGGAGATATTGTGTCTTAGTCTTTTCTTTGGTTCAGGGATGTTCTGGGAGGGATCTGGGCAGTGGAGTCAGATGTGGCTTGAATACCAGCTCTTGCCCTTGTTAGCTTTGTGACCTTGGACAACTAATGTAACCTTTCGGTTTTCACACCATAATAAACATATAATACTGACCTTGGGGAGTGTTGTGAGGATTAAATTAAATAAGGATAAAGCACCTAGCAGAGAATCAGGGTATTGTGGACTTTTGATAAAGAACAGCTATTATTACACACTTTGAAACTCCCAGATCTTGGGGTGCCTGGGCGGCTCTTTCAACAAAACGTCTGACTCTTGATTCCAGCTCAAGTCATGATCTCAGGGTCCTGAGATCAAGCCCCACCCAGGCCCAGCACTGTGTGTGGAGCCTGCTTGGGATTCTCTCTCTCCTTCTGCCCCTCCCCAAGCCCTCTCTCTTTCTGGGGAAAAAAAAAAGAAAGAAAGAAAAAAAGAAACTTCCAGGTATTAAGACTTCAAATCTGCCTTTTCTTTCACAATTTGTGGAGCTTCGGTCTTTCTTTCTTCTCTTTTTTTCTTTTTTCCCTTTTTAAAAAATGTAGATTGATTAATATAAAAAGAGATGGTACTTTTTGTGAAGGAATGCTGAAAGTACTGAAATTTAAGTTGTGAATTATGAAAAACCACAATGACACTGAAGAAATGATGCATTCTTATAATCTAGACCCTGATTAGTAACTGTTACACATGCTGATTAGCTTGAAACCAAACAGCAAGTGTTCACAAAATAATCCATTATTAAAACATACTTTTTTTTCAAAAATAAAAGGTGCTTTTTTGATTCTAGTATTGACAAGTCAAGGATAACCTGATTTTACAGAACTTCTGTCTTAAAATAAGTGATGTTTTGTGCATCATCATATAGTTGGGGGCCCCGCCTGACCTTCCAGAGCTTATGGTTTTACTAGAGGCTAAAGTCATAGATTTCCTATAATAGTCCACGAATTCCTGCCTCATTCCATGGAGCTTAATGGGAGAACATTTTAGAGCATACAGTACTTTGTCAACTGATACTAATGTGTCCATTAGTGGGACTCCAGAGGGAATTTCAGTCTATGCCTAGAGAATGGTCACTTGTGGAACAGAAATAGCTACTTACAGCCATCTCCCAACAACTTTGTCCTCTGTCCAGCCTCCTCTTCTTTATAACTAGGCATGTGCCATTAATGGCATCTGCATTATCCACACTTGAGCCATAATCCCTTAAGGCACAGCACCTTGATGTCCTTCAAGACCTTACGCAGACAACATCTCATTTGACCTTCACAACACTCCTCTGAGCTAGATTTTGTTATCCCATTTCATAGATGAGGAAAACAGAGGTGCACAACATTTAAACTATTGCTCTGAGGTCAGAGGTTAAGTGGCAGAGCTATGCTTAGTCCAAAGCAATGGCCCAACCCTATGCTTCATGTGTAGAGGCATCTACTTGGACTGACTGTGTTCTATGAATTGCTGTGCTTTGCTAGCCTGATGTGGCCCAAATTAAATACATCTACATTTATTCATTGGGAAGGTATGGGTAAGGCACTGTGCTATAATGGGAGTAGTGCCCTGGAAAGTTCAAGAGCTTTGGAGTCACTCAGCACACAGATATATGGACATCCTGGTCCTAGTAAGTTCTCATCAATTGCTAGTTATTTTTAGTAAGAGGTGCTACGACGAACACAGGTGAATCACACATAGTCCTGACCCTCAAACAGCTCTGAAGTTCATTTTTTAAAGATTTTATTTATTTATTTGAGAGAAAATGAGAGAGATCACAGAGGGAGATGGAGAAGGAGACTCCCCACCAGGCGCGGAGCCCGACCTGGGGCTCGACCCCAGGACCCCGAGACCACTACCTGAGTCACAAGCAGACGCCCAACCGGCTGAGCCCCCCAGGCACCATTGAAGTTTAAATAAATTATATGACGATCTCAAAAAATAAAGCAGTTGAATCCCTATCTTACTTCCTATATCTTACTCTTTGTTTTAAAATAAAATCCAAATGAATCCAATATTTTCATGGTAAAACCATAAAAGTACTAGAAGAAAATACAGGCTAATTTAATCTTGGAGCAAGGAAAGTCATAAATATTAAATAGAAGATGAATAGATATTATTACATAAAATTCAAAAATCCTGCATGAGGGAAACCAACATAAACATAGTCAAAAGTGTTAGGAAAAATATTTATGATATGGATGACAAATAAGGGATAATATCATTGTGTGTGTGTGTGTATATATATATATATAAAAATATATATGTATATATAAAGTTTCTAAAAATCAATAATTAACAGACTAACAACCCAGTAGTAAAATGGGCAAAAGATAGGAATAGCTAATTTATGGTAAAGCAATTATAAATGGTTCAGCTACAGAAGTACTCAACCTCACTCATAAGAGATATGGAAATAGAGACAACGCTGAGATATCACGTGTTACCTATCACAATTGCAAAGATAAGAAGTTTCATAATATATGTGTTGTTGAAGATGTTGGAAAACAAACTCATGTTTTGTTGACAGGAGGGTAAATTGGTACATTTTCTGTGAAGGACAATTTGGCAATAGCTATGAAAAATTTTTAAATGTGTACCAATAGCAAAACATTTTTAAACAATCAAAATGCTCATCATAATTATGACACACGCATCTGATGAAATGCCACATACCTATAAAAAAGAGAAAAAGAAAGCTCTTTGGCGACTACCCACCGAGAACCATTTTCATGATATGTTGTTAGTTTTTTCAAAGCAAGACACAAAATCATGACTACAATGTGTTACCATTTGTACTTTTAAAAAGGGAAGGAAATCATTATTCAAGAATATACACGGGGGGCGCTTGGGTGACTCAGTCATTAAGCGTCTGCCTTCAGCTCAGGTCATGATCCCAGGGTCCTGGGATCGAGCCCCACATCGGGCTCCCTGCTCGGCAGGAAGCCTGCTTCTCCCTCTCCCACCCCCTCTGCCTGTGTTCCCTCTCTCACTGTGTCTCTCTCTGTCAAATAAATAAATAAAATCTTAAAAAAAAAAAAAAAGAATATACACGGAACTCATAACACTGGTTGACTAGGGGAAAAAGAACCAGAAGGCTGAATGACAGGAATGAAAGTTAGCCTTTCACATACACCCTTTGTGTCTTCTGAATTTTGAACTGCATATGGTATTAAATGCCTTTAAATTTTTATATTGAAAAGATCTTTTAACCCAGCAATTCCAATTCTAGGAATTAATTCTACAAATGTATTTGCACATGTGTTCCATACATACAAAGATACTCACTGCAGTGTTTTCTATAATGGCTAGCAACTGGAAGCACCCTAAATACTAAGAGGAGAGCTTAATAAATTATAATTTAGTCGCACAAAGAAGTTGCATACATTTGTTAAAAAGAAGAAAAGAAGTTGATAGGGGTGCCTGGGTGGCCCAGTGGGTTAAAGCCTCTGCCTTTGGCTCAGGTCATGATCTCAGGGTCCTGGGATCGAGCCCCACATCAGGCTCTCTGCTCAGCGGTGAGCCTGCTTCCCCCCTCCCACCCCCGCCTGCCTCTCTGCCTACTTGTGATCTCTCTCTCTCTGTCAAATAAATAAATAAAATCTTAAAAAAAAAAAGAAGTTGATAGTGCTCTATGGATTAATAGAGAATGACCTTAGACAGTTTTGAATAAAAAAAGGTATATATAGAATAGTCTGTATCGTGTGCTTGTATATAGACCAGAGAAGACCATAGCTTATTTCTGGAAGAATATACAAGAAACTGCCAATATTGGTTGCCCCGTGGAGGGGACGGTGGGTAGTTTGGCTGAGGGGTGGGGTGGACCTTGGGACTGACATGTGGCTGAGGGACAGACAGGGGAAGACAACTTCCTTTTTGCTGCATATCCCTTTGTGGCTTTTGAATGTTTTACTATGTGCAAATATTATATAATCAACAAAAAATTTTCAGCACATTATGTCCAAATATGTCTGTTTGTATTGAGCCAAAAGTTGCCTCCCTGTGGGTTCTGCCCATTGATTCTGTTTCTATCATTAGGGTCACAGGTAAAGTAGGTTTCACCCCTCTCATTCTAGACGCTCTTGAGATATCTGAAACTCAGAGTCCTCACTTCTCCAGCCAAGCTCCCTCAGAGTCCTAAATTGTTCGAGGAAAGGTCCTTCCTCATTCTAGTCCCTGTCTTTGGACCCTCCCTGATCCCTAGGATATCTTGGGGACAGCACTACCCAAAGCTGAGCATGGCTTTCCAGGCAGTGTAGCAGGCTGCTGTCATCTCTCCATTGCTGCTATGACCTGCTCCCTACTGGGGTTTCTGCCTTGGATGGGGAGAGTCAAGCCAGTGGGGAATGGCAGGCACACATTATCCCCTGAGGTGCCCCTGACTCCAGACCACAGAGGTGAGGCGAGCCTGATGCTTTTCCTTTCTTCTGGGAGCGGGCAGTGGTCTTCCTGCATTTTGTTACCTTTTCCCCGCGGCAGAGTCTGGATTCAGAGGGGCTGAAGGAAGGGGCAGTTTAGAACACAGTGTTCCTAAAACATTCGTGAAACATTGAAGAATGAGAAATGCTTAGGTGGTTTGGTGGTGAGGGACTGCGTTCATGAAAGCAGCCCCACGTGGTATTGGGTAAAAGCAAGGTGAATCCACAACTGGCTAAAGTTGTGCTCATACGTACTGGACTTCCTTGTCCATTGGGGCTCTGCGTCAAAATAAGGACGTCTCTGAGCTGCTCTGCAAAGGGCAAGGTGGACCCCTCTGGCCTCGGCAAGCACTTCTACCCTAGACACCATCATGAATTTACCTTAATCCTTGGCCATTTTTTTCTTTTATATAATGCTTTTTTTTCTGATTATAAAAATAATACACATCCATGGTATAGAATTTAGAAAATATACAAAAGCTTCGAAAAGAACACCCACCATCTCACAACATACCATCATCTTTTCCTATTGCTGTTTAGTTTGTTTCTTACAAAATTGACAACCTGGCATACAATTCCGTATTCTATTCTTTTGACTTGACGTGATAGCCTAACATTTTCCATGTTAACTGTTTCTGAAACAATGATTGGTAATGCTTCAAAATGGTCTTTCATACTGTGATTTATTTAATCATTCACCTATTTTTAGACATTTTGCTTCCAATTTTCCCCCAAAGGATGCTATGATTGACACCTTTGTACATAAATCGACATCTGTTTCCTTCATTTGGTTTTGGAGTAAATTTCTAAAGTAGAATTCTTGGGGTGCCTGGTTGGCACAGTCAGTTAAGTGACCAACTCTTGATTTCGGCTCAGGTCCTGAACTCAGGGTCATGACACCAAGCCCCACGACGAGCCCTGCGTCTGGCCCCCCGCTCAGCATGGAGTCTGCTTCTCTCCCCCTCTCTCTGTCCCTTTCCCCGTTCATGTGTGCACGCTCTCTCTCTCAAATAAATCTTTAAAAAGATAGATAGATAGATAGATAGATAAAAGATGTAGAACTCTTGAGTCAAAAGGCTCTTCATATGCCTGTTCAATTGCATTCCAGGAGGGATGCACAGATTCACTGTGCGTATAGAGGCTCCCCTTTTGCCTCACCTTTGCCAAACTAAGCATCATGAAAAAAAAAAAAACTTCTTTACTAATTTTAAAGGTAACAAAATGGTATCTCATTACTTTAAAGTTGTATTTGCATTTATCCGATTACAAATGAAGCTAAAATAGGCCTTCGTGGGTTTATCGATATTTATTGATAAATGTATCAGTTTAAGTTTGTGGTCTTGGGTCCTCTTTGAACGTTGCTTGGATTTCAGGGGTGTCCTATATAAAGCACCTGCCCCATAGTCTTGCCGTCAATCCTTGTGCTAATCAGACAACATTTTCATTACTAATACTGAGTTTTAATATAAGCACCTTTACACTTGCCTCTCCCATGGAGCAGCGTTGAGAAACAAACAAAAGGTGTCTAAACAACCGCATGTATATTTAAAAACACAGATTGCAACTGCCCTCCATTATCTTCCATGCGGCTAATTGAGCCTAAAAGGATCCTGATATGAAATATCAGCATTACAGAAAATGAATCCTCATGTTTAGTGGTAAGTGCTCTCTATAGTAATCAGAATAATTGTATTACACAGTTCTGAAAAGACAAGGAAAGATTCTTTCTGTTTCATTGTGGGGGGTGGGGTGAGATGAGGCTAGGAGGCAAGGGGTATATGCTTGGCCCTGGGCTGGGACCTGGAACACCTGGATCCTATCCCTAGCTCAAGTCTCTCACTCTAGTCTCACCTGTCATGGAACTTGAAACAGGTCTTGGATATTTTGAAGACATTCCCCTCAATTCGCAGATGAAGAAACAGAGTTCTGGGGGGCAGAAGGTTATGGGTTTCTTTTCCATGGAAATGACTGTTTTGAAAAGGGGGAAGAATGGACTATTGGTCTGCATGACCAGTTAGAGTAGATGGTGGACCAGAACAGTGGATATAACTATGCATCATTTGCTCAGCCCTAGAGGCCCCCACCAGCTAATCCCTCAGGTTTCTTCCCAGCTCTGCTACTCTGTGAGTCATTGATGGGAAGGTTATGTTTGCAGCCTGGACACAGTCCGGATAAGATATTTCACAGGTTATAGTCTCTGGAGGAACTAGCCTCTGGATGGCTGGACCCAGCTGCTCGCCATTACCAGAAAAACAAATGAAAGTTTCTACTTCTCTCATGGTGAGCCATCTTCATAGTATATGGTAAGCATTCTTAGTTTGCTCACAAAATGCCCCACAACTTTAAAATCTGGATCCAAATCAGCAAATGCAGGCTGTCCAGGAAACCCAGAAAAGTACGGGGCCTCTCCGTCCCTGGGCCTCCAGCCTTCGCAGAGCTGCCACAGCGCCGGCACCCTCAGCTCATGGGGATGTGCTCTAGGAGACACACAAGGCAGCCATCTCTGGGCACATGCTTCTAGCAGGTGCGTAATGGGACAGCTTCATATCAGTCAACCCTGCAGATGCCCGGTCACTCTGAGGCAAACACCCGTAGATGCACCCTGTTACAGAAAGGTGTTATCGGTAGTTACAAGTCCTTCATGTGGATCTGGAGTTCTGAGAGGGGGGAAAAGTCAGACATATGAGGGAAGATGATGGCTCTTTTCAATTCTCTGGAGGCCCATGTGGTACAAGACAAATTAGGCTTATTCTGTGGGCCTCACAGAACAGAGCCATAACCAAGGGGCCTGGAGACGGCTGGGAAGAAGAGCTGGAGGCAGCAGAAGGAAGACTTCAGGAGTGAAGTCAGATGTCCATATTAGGCTACGGTTCCTCCCCCTACACTGGCAAGGATGGTAATGCCTGACTTTACAACCAACGAGAGCAAACCTAGGCCCCATCAAATGTGGTGTTGTTGGTGGATGTGACTCATATTATCCTTAGACGGGAGCAACTTGATCTGTAGCCAGCTCTACTCAAACCTGACTCTCCAAAAATCCCTAACTCCTCTATTTCCTTCCCTTACAAGGAAAACTGGTGACATGTGAGGTCCCTCCCGGCCCTACAGTTCTCAGTTTATAATTCTGCATACTTGTCTCTACACCATCCATCCCCATCTACACACAGATCACTGCATTACTCTCATTCAGCTGCATTTCTGAAACACTTGAACAACTCCTCTAACAATCTTTGTCCAGAGTATTCAAAGAGTCTCTTGCCTCAAAAATGTTTGATGATAAAATACAGATCATTGTTAAGAAGCAGGGAGAGAGGACATAGGACACTGTTTTCCTGAAGCCAGATGGAGAGTTTTGTTCAACTGTGTACTTCTCTATTAGATTTTGACACCGAATTTTCTTCACAACATAAAAATGTGTTTTAGAAAGGTTAGAAAGGTAACACAGAATTTTCACTAAGGAAAAAAGTTTGCTGATTTGTCATTAAATTACTAAAAAGGCAGAGGTGTAAATGTATTTTTGACTACGCTTGGGATTCTTAAATTGCCTTAGCTGTTTTCCAGCCTAGTTGCCTACTTTTCTGGACAAGGTCTAAAGAAAAAAAGTAAGGTAGCAACTGCACATTGCCTACCCGGTATCCATCCTGCACTTCCTCCTTAGTAACAGAGCCCTGGGTACTGTGCCCAACTGAAACTTTACATTTCCTAGCCTGCACTGCAGATAAAGATGCCCATTAGGATTTAAGAAGTCACAGGAAGAGATTTCCAGGAAAGGTCTTTAATGAAGGCCCCCTTTTGACCTTTCCCATTTCTTCTTCCAGCTGTCTGGGATGTGAATATGATAGCTGGAGCTGGAGCAGCCACTGGGACCATGAGGTTACCTTGAAGATGGAAACCTGTGCTAAAGACTGGGGAACAAAAGGATAAAAGGAGCCTGGATACATGTTGTACTCTCTAGGGTAACCACTAAAATAATAATAAAAGAATGTATAATTAAGAAGTTCAGAGAGGGGGAAAAAGAAATAATAAAAAATAGTTGATTAAGCCAAAGTAAGGTGAGGGAAACTAGGGAAAAGAATACAAAACATATGAGGCAAATGGAAAACAAATAGTAAGATGGTGGCTATCAACTCAAACAAATCACAAGCCTAACTAGAGGCTGGAGCCCCAGCTATCGTAGCCACACGCTGGCCAAAGTGGGGACGATCTGAGCCTCAATAAGGATATAAGAGCACTGGATTAAAACTCACCTAATATATTTAAATCCATGAATTCATAATGATATAAAATCCCTTTGGATCATCTTTGGAAAACGCTAGGGAACCAATTCATTGCCTTGAAAGCTGGCAAATAAAGGGGAAGAATGGAGCATTATTTAACCTGTCTTTCCTATATAAACTGTACCCAGCTGTGTGCTGGTGAGTCTTTAACAACTGACTCTGAGGGGAGGGTGGGGTGAGAAAGCCCTGATCTGCATCATTTGCCAACTTCCATGGTGTAAATTCCCCTACCATGGTCAATTTCAAGCAACCAATGCAACATCGATGAACACAGGGCGGGGAAGAGATGTGCATGATTGACCCCCGGGAGCTGGCACAGTGTGACTCTGGCACACTGCTGATGGTATCTCGGAGTAACAAAACAGTCGGTGAAGGGAAACATCTCTTAATCAAAAGTATTCCAACTTATAAGTAAAAGAGAAATGATAGAACATTACCATCTTGCAACTTGCAGTGAATTAAAGAGATTTAAGTGACATAATCAACTTCAATGGGCAAGATCTTTTATGGGCAGGATTAAAATATAGTGTCTAGGGATGCACAGTTAGGTGATAGAATTATAAACAAACTCAAGGAAATGATCATTCTAAAGTCAGGAGAGTAATCGTTTTTTACTGGAACGGACTTGAGACTTGCAGTGGGCACCTGGAGGGCCCTGGGTTGGCTGTAGGTTTCTATTACCTGATCTAGGTTATGAGAACTCATTACACTACGTAGTTGTTTGTAGTTTTCTGTATCTATATATGATTTTCCTTATTTATCTTTTTAAAGGATTTATTTATTTGAAAGAGAGTGCATGAGCGAGAGGAGGGGCAGAGGGAGAGAGAGAGAATCTCAAGTGTGGAGGTGTGGAGTCCGACTCAGGGCTCAATCTCATGACCCATGAGATCCTGACATGAGCTGAAACCAAGAGTCGGATGCTTAACAAGCTGAGTCACCTAGGTACCCCTGTATATGATTTTATAATAAAAAATTAAAACAGAAGTGAGATGAAAATAGTACATTCTAACGATTTCATTTAACAAAGTTCAAAACCAGACAAAACTAATCTGTGTGTGTTAGAGGTCAAGACAGTAGTTACCCTTGGGAAGGGCTAGGGTCTGGAAGGAAGCAGGGCTTCTGACTAATGTTCTGTTCTTATCTGGTTGTTGGTCACATGGGTGGGCTCGCTTTGTGAAAATACATGAGAGAAAATTAATCCATGTTGTGCTAACGCCACTCTTACTTTAGAGTTTCTGTTACATGTGGCTGACCTTAATCCAAAGTCCCATGATGGGTTAATTGCAGGGTGTCCTCTTTCCACACTATCACTGCAATGCTGCCTTCCCTGTGGGTCCTTAATGACTGAGCACAGCACCAGTTGCTGGACTTTGGGTCAGTCTCCTCTCCAGGAAGCAGAGGGTCCTGAGCACGGAGCCTCCCACTGCCTCTGAGAGTCACTCGGTCATTCCACCAGACTTACTGAGCCCTACCTTCTAGAGTTACACAGATGAGTCACACAGTTACCATGGCCATGGAGTCCGGAGTTAGTAGAAAGAAATGTGAAATTTTTATTTTAAACTGTGCTGTTCAAAGCTCCCAATATGAAAGTGCACATTAGAAATTCCTTACAATTCAGCACTAGGAAGATAATTTGTCTCTTTGGACAAACTGACTTGCTTCCCTTTATCACTTAATGAAAGCTATCTAACTCACCACACATTTCTTTTTGCCTGGGCTGCCAAGGAAATCAGAGTTACATTTATTGCTAAATGACAGCAAATTTTTCTGGCTGATGGCTCCAAATCCCACAGCCTCACAGTCTATGCTGCTGATTTCCAAATCTCTGTTTTCTACTCAACATCCTCTCTTAAATTTCTTCAACTCCTTAGTATGACAGACGAAACTGAGCCATCTGATGACAACCAAACCCTCCTGCCTCATCCCTCACCACTTGCAGCACCCGCTTGGCTCATCACTTCCCAAATGGACCTCGCACTTGAGGCTCGAAGCACTTTCCTTTAAAAAGGTATTAAAAACAACTTCACTGAGATATAATTTACATACCCCAAAACTCATCCATTGTAAGTGTATCCTGAGTACATTTAGGCATGCTGTTCTTGTCTTCCTTTTCCACTTAGCTATCTCCTACTCTTCTTTAAGAGCCAGGCGCTGTCACCTCCTCCATGACGTCACACCCAACTAACCCACACCGACTCAATTTCTCCCTCCTGTAGAAGTTTCTATTTGCCTCTGTTATGGCATTTAGCATATTACATTATTATTCCTTTTTGACTTTTATGTTGTGCCCATTACAATGGGAGCTCCTTGATGACAGGTGTGCATCTAAGACGTTTTCCACCACTACACTGTCTTCCAGAACACTAATCATTGCCCAAAAGGAGTCAAGCTGCCTTGGGGAAGCTGCTGATCCCAGCGATGAATAACCTAAAAGACACCACAATGGTGGGAGCTCTACAAAGAACCAAGTAAATCCCTTCTGCTGGAGTGTGCTGGAATGCCTAAACCATGGTCCAACCTGGCCATGAACTTTCATTCCATATGCAAGGTTATATGAGAGTTTTAGACCTCAGGAAAGGATATGGGTGAGACCCTGACAAAGAATGGTTTCTAAGGAACATCAACATTGTCAACAATATACCATATTTCATTGGACCTAAGGCACCATCATTTGTAAGTTACATCCTAGTCTCAGAGGTAAAAAGAGGAGCTTCTTAGGGGTGTCTGGGTGGCTTAGTGAGTTGAGCATCTGACTCAGAGCAGGTCCACTACTTTCCACGGCCAAGCAGCTGTGTCTTGGTGGCCTAGAGCAAGACACCTGCCTCCACTGACCACATCTGTTCTGCATGGGCTACCGTCACTTCATTTATAGAAACCCAGAATGACTAGTCCAAGGAGTGGCCAACTTGAGCATGCACCAGAATCACCTAGAGGGCGTTTCTGATGTGGTAGGAATTTTGCATTTCTGGCAAGTTCCCACACGATGCCAATGTTGCTGGTGCAGGGACCGTGCATTTAGAACCACTGACCTAGTCTAAACTACTCATTTTACGGAGAAGAAACTAGAGCCCTGAGAAAGGAAGGAGCTTGCCAAAGATTACACACTAAGATTATGGTGAAGCTGAACCAGGAGACCTAAGTCTCTTCTCTTCATGACGCTATACCATGTGGCCTCCTCTCGGCTAGCCAGAGGAGTTGCCAATGCAGAGAGGAGGGATAAATGGTCCAATAAGCACTTTGTACCTAAAAATTTAAGTTTTATGTTCAAATTTTAAAGATAGCTACTAACGATCAAATGAGACTCCTTGGGTTATTACGTTTCTCGGTGCCACAAACCCACCCAATCTAAGCCATTATTTCTGTTTGCTTTTAAAACCGGATTTCTCCTCCTCACCCTTCCTTTTTCTGTCCTTTTTCTCTCGGTCTATGTTCTTCGGAGCAATTTGCAGTAAGATTTCCCCGAAGACTAATATGTTTACAAGTTCTTTTTTGTCTTGAGTCCAAGTGTCTCCTTCACATTTTCCAGGAAGACTCCATCCTGCCGCTGCCCCATCCATTATTACAGAAGCACAAGGAAGACAAGTAGGACTGGACGCATTGGTGCACAAAGCCCTACAACAGAAAACACTACCAAAAAGTACTTTCTGTGGAAACCCAAATTCACAGCAATTAGGTGAAAAGATATACACAATCAAAGGCCGGTTAGTACAGAAATTATTTTCTTCGTTTGACAAAGATGTTCTTAAGTGTCTACATGTGTAAAGGAGCATGCCTCATTAGTAGTTGGGGTCCACCAGGATTGGGTTTTCTTTTTTGTCGTAGCCTCATCCTGCCATTCTACTTTATGGTCCTCTTCTTGAACATCCCATACACGTCCTCCTTGGTGTGTAGCTTCCCAATAAATGTTAGCTGAACTGAGCTGAACTGAAGCCTGGTTGGATCCTGCTGAGAACTCCTAGGAGCCTCTCATTCTTCCCATTACCTTATAGCCAGAATAGGCTGTATATTTTCCCAGCCCAAATCTGGCCACTTCATCATAGCACCTGGGTATGTACCCCACTCTACCCAGCATCCCAAAACTAAAGAGATTATGTACGAGTAACCCACTTTGGAGGAAGGCATCATGAAATAAAATTGAGTTGCTTAAAATAAAAACCCAACAACAACCAGAGAGGAAAGGGGAGGACCCACAGAGGACAGTGATGTGGGGAGATGCCAGAGATATAAAGAGGAAGCAATAAAATTTTGCCAGGAGAGTTACTATTTCAGAAATTAAAGGAGGTAGACAACAAAACAGAAAAACTTAAAAGACGGGGAGGGGGGGACAAAAGGCAAGGAAGTCTTTTGGGATTTCATAAGGCCCTTGATCCAGGAGGGAGAAAGACAAGGGAAGTTCTAGAACTCAGGGAATGGAGGTAAAGGGGTTGGGCTAGAATTCAGAGGAACGGGAAGACTGCTGTTTCAAGCTGGAGTTGCAAGAATGGAGGGTGATTCTTTGGGACCATCGGCACTGACATAAACAACTCTGGGCAAATGTAAGAAAAACTGGATTAGCAAAGGTGGCCTGGAAGACGGACGAACTGACAGTTGTTCTAGAAGCCCATTCCGTGTGAATCTCTATTGCACTAAGAGGAATGAAGACAAACTTATAGTCACCTCTCTGCATATGATTTTCGTCTCAAGATCTGCACCCTCTAAATCAGGGCAATATCTGTGCTGAAAGCCAGTGCTTCTCCAACTTCAAAGTGCACACAAATCCTCTAGGGGCCTTGCTGAAACCCAGATTTCCGGACTCTAGCCCCCAGAGGTTCTGATTCAGTAGATCTGCAGTGAGGTGTATAATCTACCTTTTTTAGTAGGCTCTCAGGTGCTGCTGAAGGTGCTGATCGGCAGACCACACTTCGGGTAGCACCGCTCACACAGCCAACCCAGTAAGGGGCAGCACGCTGGGCACGGAGGGCCAAAGCCCTGGACACAAGGAGCTGCCTTCTTTGGAGGAGACTGCCCCTCTCTCCCCAAGATGGCTGCAGGGTGAAACCCACGCCATGCTCCCCACCGTAGTTATTGCCTCTCCCTGCCCTACACCTGCAGTTCCTTCGGCTGTTTAGACAGGTTATATAGACACAGGTCCGTGACCAGTAGATGCCCTAAAACATTGAAGAACCAGTCAAGGTTCAGGAGAGAGAGGCCCTTGGTGAGCCTCATGTGTCTGTGCTCCCTGGGACCAAATGAGGAGCCCTCTTGACGTGTAGGAGTCTCCCTGGGCTTGCTGCAGTGAGCACGGCACATGACCCCTTCAAATGACTTCCCAGCAGGGAGCTCTCTGCCTGCATTTCCTCCAACATACTTCAGCAGAATTAGAGATCTGAATGCAAAATCATAAGTATTGGAGATGGAACCAGCCGGAGATCTCATTTAGGGCCGGTCCCTGAAGGCCAGACTAAGAAAAGCAATTACAGCACAAGAACCCAGTCTTCTCACCCATGGGATTTCGAGATTTCATATAGATTCCAAGGGCTTTTCATCTTTCAAAGCACCACCTCCTCCAAATCTGTGTGTGTAGCAGTCTTAAGCTGTGGAAGGCAACTAGTAAATTCAGGGAACGAATCCCACACTTGGATCTGGGGTACCTGGTCAAAACTCCTAACGATGCCTCCCTCTAAGAACATGGGATGGAACTTTCCCTTGATGAAGTGAAGTTTAATATTTTCCAGTGATTTTACTCCTGAGGGGTCTTAGTTTTTTTCCCTGACAGGTTATTGGGGCTGGTGGGATACACTGAAGAGGTAAAAAGCCCTCACAGGATTGAAACTGAATGGAAGAGGTCATGCGTGAATCATGGGAGAAAGGGTATGTGGTCAGAAGTGAAGTTAATTCAATGTCACAGACAGGGACTGAGCAGCCCTCTGGACCAGACACTGTGCTGGGGGGGGGTGAGGGGGGAGCACCACAAATAGAAAGAAATGATCCCAGACAACAATAACGATCCTACACATCTTGCTGGTGATTTGTGCCAAAAATTAATCTAAAAAACACTTTTATAACCCTTATCTCACTTTCTTTTCATAAGTACCTTACAGGGTGGATAGAGCAGGAATTAATAGCATCATTTTACAGGCAAACCGAGATTCAGCAGTGAAATTATGTGCCCAAGCCTGGCCCTCACCTTTCATTATTTAGATTTTTATTACTCATTTTTATGAGTGTGATAATTATCAATTGGAATCAGATCTCATAATGAAACCCCTCAGTTTGAAATCCCTAGGATTTAAGAAGCCCCCAAGACATTAAAGATACCCAACATGTGGCACCACTTAGTGCTGTATCTTGGTTATTCTCCATCTATTCCCCTTTCCCCTCTGCCCTCTATATATTTCTGCCCATGTTTCCCCCCTGCTCCGCACCCTGAAAGGCTACAACAGAGAGAGGGAAGGGAATTTCTTTTCTATTCTCTTGACTCCTTTCTAGACCACGGCACCTCCATGACTCCAACTCTAATTGAAAATTGGTAATACCATTTTCTCCCCTTGCCCCTCAGGGGTGCTAAATTTTCCCCTCTTGTTAATGTCCAGGCGCCCCACCTCCCCTTCTTGGTTTCCTTAATCCCACCCACACCCCTGCAAATGGCGCCTTCCTTAAAATTTCTTGAACCACCTCTGTTCGATTCTGTTTCCCTGCTAGGACCCTGAATCATGCCCACCTCTCTGCCCCATAGCTCTAACCTGTAAAAATAAATCTAATACCCAGAGGAACACAGCAAGCCTAAAACATCCACAGTCATGAACTCATTGATTTTTCCCTTTTAATAATTAATGTATTTTTCCCCAGGGCTTATTTGCCACAATCTTACCTTGGACCCCTGTTTATCCCTGGCCTGAACTTTTGTGACGGTCTCCTGAGTGGATTCCCATCCCTAACGCCTCCCCGCTCCAATCAATTCTATCCACAGCTTTCCACTGGATTAAATTTCCTGCTGCACAATTTTGATCCTGTCATTCTGCTAAGGCTCCCAAATGACTACAGCATAAAGTTCATAAAGTTCACGGTCCTTAACCCACACGCAGGGCTCCCACCTGTGTGTCCAGCCTTATGTACAACACCCCTGTGTGCATCCGTGCTCTCTGTTCCCAACCCCTCACCAAAATATATGATCGTAACTTTATTACACCGATTGTAACTTTATTACACCGTTCCCTTAGCCTTAACTCTGAAACTGTCCACAGGCTTTCAGGTCCAGCCCATATGTTGCCTCCTGCCTAAAGATTGTCTGTTTCCTTACAGAGATAAAGAACCACTTTTTCCTAAATTCTCCTGGGTCTTTTTGCATCTCTTTCTTATGGCACTTAGGAAGTTGAACCTCTCAGTATACTTATCTGTGTCCGTCCTATCCCATACCCCATTCCAAGCATCTTTCCCTGCCAGCGGCAATTTGGTTAATGGTGGTACCCCAAATGACAAGCACAGCACAGAGTAGGTCTCGGCAAGTACCTTTTGGATGAATGCATTCAATATCCCCTCAGCACCTAAAACAGTGTCTGTAGTGGTGAGACCTTAAAATAATTTGAATAAGGTGAACAAGCTGGATAATGTATGCTGAACGTCACATACGAGATGCTGCGTATAAATTTATCTGTATATTTGCCTATTTTGTATGATATTTTCTTAATATGAATATATACCATTCCATTTTTTAAAAAGATCTCTTTTTAAAAAATATCTCTTTGGGGAAAGTGGTACCACATACATAAGCATCTTAAAAAACAAACAAGCAAAAAACAAAAAAAAAAAAACCTAGAGATGCCAAAGCTGAACAAGGTCCTAGAAGAGGTTTCTGAAGGACAGTTGGATGCGTGCAGCTTTGAAATATTCTACTTCTTTCTCATTTCCTATCAGTCAGCCCCATCCTTTCCTTGCATCCAATTTTGTCTAATGAGGCTACTGCAATGTATTTATTTTGGGGTGATTGAATTTAGAAAGACATTCATCTAACACACAATTGCTGCTACAAGCTGAATGGCTGAATCATAACAGGGATGATGGCATTAATCCGAGGACAGCTGTTTCTTATCATTTCGAACCCACAGAAAAAGCTCAGGCCAGGCGAGAGTTTTTGCTTTGGTTGCAAGATGGGACTGATAGGATCTGAAGCAGAGATGCTTCTCGGCAGGTGGAAATAGGCAAGGAGAAAGAAGAGATGCCCTGTGAGGGGCAAGAGCTTTGATTTTTAGCACTGTGTCTGTCTGACGTGTGATAGTTGCTTCTAGCCCTTTGGGATACTAACAAATTCACATTCGCTCTCTCAGGCGAGGGAAACTGGACTATGGTATACACCTGGGTAGCTGCCCAGGTGCCCAGAGCTCAGGGGCACATAGCGTATGGTCTCCAAGGAGCTGGGATGCCCCTTCCCAAGGAAATCCCCATGGACACTGGCCTGCTGCAGATGCCCAAAATCCACCATGAAGGCGACCCTTCTTTGAGCTCAAGCATTTTTATTGTTAAAGCAAAACCGTCCCTGAAAATAAGCATATAGCCAGTTCTGTAACTCAGTACAAACCTGAGTATGAATGCATTCTCCGTACCTTCTCAGCTGAACAGCTGGCCAAGGTTTTAAGCAGGTCATGAAAACACTAAGGGTAAAATGTTAGGGGCCTAACAAATAGACATCGCGGACACTCCCCTTGCTCCAGCTTTGGAGTTAACAGGAAACAGGCAGAGTGGTATGCATTTCAACGTAGGATCTTACTATAGCTAAGAGCTACAGAATAAGCTGCCACTCACAACTGCATCCCTTCCAAAGGTAATAAAATGTTATAAGAATTCAGTTTTTTAAAGGCCTAAATTTGAAATCACTGTGCATCCTGATATAAACAACACTCATATATTCATTCTGTAGCCAGTAAGGTGAACAACCCAAACTCATGAAATACAATGAAAATACTACTTTTCATCTCCTACTGCCTTTTAAACTTATCAGGGGTGGAATGGCGAGAGAGCTTCCTCTGCCATGGACAGGAACTCCAGCATGCCCCTGACTTGGGCCGTCAGTCCTGAGTAGCCAAAAGTCCTTCCTTCCCTTGAAGTCTCAATGATAAACACAGTTTTGATTCAGTAAATTAAAATATCCACATCCACATAGTAACAGAAACTAATCTCATTCAAGGGGCTTTCGGCAGGTGGGAAACCAGGGTTTGAATCTTCTCTTCCCTTCTTCACACGCCCGTCTTGCTAACTGGGGTGCTGGACCCCCTCCTGGAGAAAGAGAGGAGGAGAGGGAAGGTGGCAGAAAGCACTAGTCCGATTGGGACCTTGGTAACAAGGCGTCACACTCTCTAGGGCTAGCAGTTTTCTAGAAGCGCCTTTGTCTTGTACTGTTACGGGGAGTTCCTCCAAGCCCTGTCCCCCTCCCCATGTGGTCTCTCATTGAGGATTCTTTAACTAAACAAAAACAATCGTTCAAGCAGGAGCTCTTGCCCCAGGCCCTAGAAATCAGGCAGTCCTCCTCCGGCTTCTCTGAGGGGCCTATCTATGGAATCGTATTAAACAGATGTCAGGTGCATCACACCCAGGCCCTCCCCTGCATATCCATTCCTCCTAGCATTGTTCCATCCAACAGATTCTGGGAGTGTTGGCCAGTCAGGAAGCCGCAGCAATCTCCTTTGCTTTGCTGCTAAAGCAAGAGCCAGACCTGTTCTTTTTTTCTGTCCATTTCCAGAGTGGGATTCAGATCCAGTCCCCTGGGCCTCCAACTGCAGGACACAGCCCAAGCTCTGAGCAGTCCTATGGAGGCCGGGTGAGATAAGGTGGGCATCCACATCCCTTACTCTGTGGAGCCTGGAATGGCACTTAGCACACTCACTGCTCCCTCCAAAGAAATGCTCTTCAAAAGCCTCCGCAATGGTGTCTTTTGACCCCTGATATTGAGTGAGACCCCAACAGTCATGTAACCATTTTTCCACTAAATCCTTTGTGCAGGTTCTTCTGAGTGGTCCGTGCCACAATTTGGCTACCTGATAGTGACTGAGTCTTGATTCTCTGTGGCAACTTGTAGTCTAAGCCTCTGGTACAATCGATTCCTGTATTTGGCCAACAGTTATTGAAGGTCTACCTTACTATAGACTGTTCCTGTTACCTACCTCCTTTCTCTTCCTCATTTTTCCTACTCTTTACCTTCCTGCTCTCAAATGTTATGATGAAGAACCAATTGTTCTCTCTCTCCACAAATTTCCAGCTATTATTGTAGACACGTCTGAAAAGAAAAGGTTTTCACTTTCTTTTTATTTTATTTTATTTATTTATTTGAGAGAGAGAGAGAGCACGAGTGGGGGTCAGGGAGGAGCAGCAGGCAGAAGGAGAAGCAGACTCCCTGCTGAGCAGGGAGCCCAATGCGGGTGGGTCATGACCTGAGCCAAGGGTAGATGCTTAATCGACTGAGCCACCCAGGAGCCCCAGGTTTTCACTTTCTGTACCAAAAGGCAGAACAAGTGAACTGAGAAAACATAAAAAAAAAAAAAAAAGCTACAGTAAATAATGAAAATAGTGGATGTCAAATAATCTTACTAGCACAGTAACTTTTTTAACCCAAAGCATAGAATGCTGTCTGTTTGGCTTTGGGTTCCCCAAAGTTCAAGTTGCAAAGTTCTTGCAAAGCTATTGCAAACACAAGTCTTTAAGATGTTTTAGTACAGGGGGTCCTTTATCACATGTTCCCAATACATAGGGCCAGAGGTAGTAGGAAAGAAGCTGAGGATAAACAGGAGCCAGTAAGGAATTGAATTATTGCTAAAACAAACAAACAAACAAAAATACTTCCATAGCATATAAACACAGGCATATGGACAGGATAAAATAAAAAGAGGAGTTGAAAGGAATACCACGTACTCTGAAACTGGTCTATCAGACAACTGGAACATCTCACAGGATTTCTGAAATATCATATAACAGCTGTCTACTTCACTAAGCCCTTGAATCTTTACCCTAAATAGTTTTTTTAAAATAATCATGATGATCGATAGCTACCATTTAGTTAGGGCTTTTTCTATGCTGGGCGCTGGACTAAGTTATTTATGGCATGTGATATTCCCACAACAGTCCCGTGAAAAAGATGCTATTGATTCCCATTTCATAGATGAGGAAAGCGAGCCTCAGTGATTAAGGCACTCATCTTGAGTTGTGTGCCTTACGTGTGAAAATGCTAGTTAGGCTTGGCTCTCGGTCATGTCAGACGCCCCGCTCTTTCCCCTGTGCTATCATGCTCTGACCCAGGAACAGAGAAAAGTGGGTGTTCCACTCCTAATTTTGCCTATCTGTGTAGAAGCAAGGGAAAAGGAATTTCATCTTCATCTAGAAGGTTTTGGTTTTTGTTTTTGTTTTTTTAAAGAGCTACCTTAGGTGGCCATTTGCCAGGTCTTCGAGCTAGTGAAATCTCCAACAATCACAAGGACCCTCTGTTACAGAATAGGGATGGAGTGCACCTGCCAACGGCCTCCTCATTGTCTTCTATTGAGGAAAGTACTGGCACCAGTTCCAGGATGGAGGTTGGGGGTGGGGGAGGGGGCTGTGGGGAAGGACCTGGGAATACAAGGGTTTTTTTCTTATTACTCAGTGTCAGGAGCTACAGAAAGCAGTATGTAGCAAGTGAGTACCTTCATTGTATCACGTGAATCTACAAGACAATATGGCAGGGTCCCCACATAGGATCCTGTGTGCCTCTGGCATCAGTTCTCCCTAACTTTCATCCTGTCCCATCTCTGCATGAATAAACCTTCTCTTCCTTCCCTCCCACCCTCTTTTTCCTCCCCCGCCTCACAAATATTTGTTGAGTACCTACTAAATGCCAAGCATGGGATTTGAAACAAGGCTGTCACAAAGATTAAGGCTTGGTCTCTGCCCTCAAGGATCTCATAATCTAGTAAGTAAATCGGACAAATTAGCATACAATTACGGTACTGGTTTGTGAATACCACAGTTGGGGGCTGAAACAGGAGGGACTGGCAGGCCGGAGAGGAGGAGAAATCAGGGAAGGTTTGCATGAAAAAACAAACCCTTTTCCGGTCTTTCCTGTTTGGATATATTTCATCTCCTTTCCGGCCTGAATTCTGTCCCACCTTAGAGCTCTGTCAGAGAACCCTGTGGCATTTTGGCTTCCATCAGTCCCTTCGGGCTGGGTTTATTTCCTCCATTCCATTCAGTATAATTCACCCCACGTGAGTACTGTCCTAGCTACCCTGTGGGGGAGGAAAATGACAAAGCCGATCCCAGATCCACTTCCTTGGGAAGACATCCCATTAGAGAAGGCCAACATTATGGAAAGAAGTGGCATTGAGTTGAGCTTTGAAAAATTAGCAAGATCTGTCTTGTCAGAGATGAAAAGGAAGGCACGCTCTGCTTTGGACCAAGTTCAGGGCCAGCAGGAAAATAGAGAAAGAATGAAGACTGTGTGTTTGAGGGAACTGTAGTAGACCAGTAAGGCTGGCATGTAGGGATCCATGATGGAGTAGAACTGTATAAGCAGAGAAAACCTTGGAAGACTAAATTGGACCAATCTGTGGGGGCTTTAAGTACTGGTGAGGTATTTGCACTTAACGTGTAGGCAGTGGGAAGCCACTCTGCGTGAAGAGCACGTGACCAAAGTCGTCTTGTACGATTGTGGTTGAGGAAAGATAAGAGATAGGGGGCCAGTAAGAGGGTGACTGCAATAGTCCAGGCAGGAGGGCCCATAGGTGCTGGCGAGAAGTGGCAATGGGGATGGAGAGCTGATACCCTCAAGTCAGGGACCTAGTGTCACCCATTTGTGTCCCCACAATGTCCTGCACTGTTCTCTGCCCTAATTAGGTTTTGCAAATATCTCTGAAATTGAACTGCATTAACAATTCCATTTGAATATACAAATGTATGTTTTGCAGGTGTTTCGTTCTTTTTGTTTTAATCTTGTCACCTCAGTCACCCAATTCCAAGTCATAGAAGGCTCCTGCCCAACGCTCTGCTAAGCTGGTATTCTGAGGGCACCTCAGAGGAGTGATGCCTGGCTCACGGTCCTTAATTAGCTCATGCACCATTTTAATTGGTCTGCAGTTGTCTGGGCAGACAGGCTTGGTTTCCTCCCTGGAGTCAGCTGGGGCTGCCCCACCCTTTCCTGCCAGCTCTGGCATCTGGAATATTACTGGCTAAGAAGACTCAGGGAGCCTGCTGAGCTCCAAAGCATCCAAAGAATGGGTTCTCATGGGGAATACGAAAGACCAGAGGGCAGCTGGGACCCACACTAGAGTAATTCTCCAGTAAACCCACAATCACATTAGGCAGGCATTTCTAGGAAAGGGAGGAAGAGGGTACAGTGATGGCAAACTGTAGGGACCACCCACGGTGTGACCCTTGAATTCTAGATGAGGTCTGATATTTACACCATAGGGATCTATTACAATGGTTAAGAGGACCCGCCTAGAAAGTAACCCACCTCAAGAGATGGCTTAGAATTATGGAATTAATGAGACTGCTGGGTCTCCCAAATCCAATGAAGGGGTCAGATTGGATTGGGACCAAGACCTCAATTTAATCAAAAGACAGTGACTAATTTTACTGAGCATTTACTGTGCCAAACACTTTTCTAAGCACTATTGTTATAATAACATATTTAATGCTCACAATGACTCTATAAAGTGAGGACTATTATTACCCTCATTTACAAGTGAGGGAACAGACATAGAGAGGGTAAGACCCAAGTCACACAGCCGGCAGGTGGTATACTCTGAATTTGAACCCAGGCAGTCTGGCTCTAGCACATACTGAATGCAATACTTTCTGCTTTTCTCTTGTCTCTTGTTCTCATTACTCTGACCAGCAGGAATGGGGGATGTAAGAGGCCTGAACTGTGACATCTCCTTCTGAGACATGAGTATACTGAAGGTCAGCATGACATAATGAGAAAAACTCAAGTTTTGCAACCATACAGACCTGCCTTAGAACCCCGTTTCCATCACATGTTAGCGAATGACCCAGGACAATTTACTCAACCTCTAAGGCTTACAGTTGCTTGGGTGTAGGGTAGAGGAAATAGAATCTTCAAGCTTGTTATGAGCAAAATAACGTACCTAGTCCCCAGTCTGGCACAGTGTGGGCGCTCATTAACAGTCATTATCAAAAAAAAAGGTGGGCTCTGTGAAATCTGGGACAAGAAAGCAAAGAGAAAGAATGTATCCTTGTATATCCAGTAGTGCTTGGGGAAAGAATGTTTTGACTCTAGAAAGGCTAAGAGGGCCATTTACCCTATCTTCCCTGTAGCTTGGTAGCAATATCCCCCAGGGACACCGGCCTTCTCTTTTCCAGCTCTGGACTCACTGATGGCCGTTCCAGTCTGTGACTTGGTCTTTGTTCCTACTGCTCCGAACAGGTCTGCCCACAGGGGTCCATCTAACCCCATTCTTCTGCTTCCTTGAGTTAGGGATGGGATTGGGCATGTCTACTGCTAATCAAGTCCTAGTTCTGATACTAAAACCTCAATCATGGTTTTCACGCTAAGCCTCAACACCTAACTTCTGTGCCTTACCTTCCAGTGGAAAAACTAAACAATAGTGTTATTTGATTGTTCTTTTCAATGTAGTTGGAATTTAAAAGAAAACTCTCTTCTCTTTCTTGGTGAAGCAGCAGGATATACGCAGAAGTAATCTGGGGTCTGAGCTCTGTCTCTGCCTCTTATTAACTAGGTGACCATGAACAACTCCAATCCCTGCCCTAACTACCTCAAGAGTTCTTAGAATGATTGAATAAAATAATAGATGTGAACATGTATTTTGATTGCAAAGAAACACATGAATGGAATGGCAGGGGCTATTATTGCTGAAGTTATGTCTAGTTGGTGAGATTCTGACAATGTTAAATAAGATTTTCTAAGCCATCTGGGGCTTGGGGTGCCCTAGAATCTCAATCTTGGCAAGTACTGTCAGTGCTAAGGGCAACCTTGAGTGATCCTGAAAGAATTAGAAATGACATTGTTCTCTGAGAGTTTAATGAGGACACCAACACGTAATTGATTATAGCAGAGATCTGCTAAATCCCCTTAAAGAAACAGAATGGTTCTCAAGACCAGGACAACTTGACAAAATCTGATTGAAAGTATTAATACAGCTGAAGAAGGAAAGCATCAATCAAAAGAGATATTGGCTAGTCCTGAAAACAGAAGGAAAGGAGGTCAGACTAGCAAACCTTGGCATTACCCATCTAATACCATCCAGGGTAGAGGGGCTCTAGTTAAGAAGGTGACCCAGGTAATTCTGGTGACAAGTATCTTCCTATTATAGAGGTCTAGGTCAGATGTCTCTAAACATCTTTTTGATGATTTCCCCTTGTCCTTGTGGTAAGCTTATTGAGCAATCTGATTTGAGTTTGCTTTCCCATGTACATCCACCTACAGGAAATGAATACACTAGCCATTGAACTTGGGCAGCCTTTGGCAATTTTCTTTCTTATTGTGAGTTAATAAACTGACATGTAATTATGACTTCTTATACAGCCTCCTTACAGGGCTAGAATGGTCTTGTCATAGGACTTGAACATTCCATACCTTCAGCAATTGTAGTTTTCCTTATAAATTACTAAACTGGCATCCTAGGTTATATACAACAGCATTGTGAGCTTAGATCCACCCCCTGAATGCTGACAAATGAGATTTCTGAGCCTAACTGGCAGAGGACCAAAACCTGGATCCTACGAGTTCGCTGAGGTAATACCCCACTATGAAGACCTTTAGGGAGACAGCCAGCTAGCCTTCTCCTGGAGTCATCCCATCCTGGTCATTGCTTGACACCATTTCTTTTTGGAACACTGCAGAAGGAACTGACACCACCACCACTACCATGCAGTGCAAGTATTCCCTCTATGGCAAAGCCTACCAATGATGACTAAGTGCAAACTCTTCATCCTGCCTAGCTCATTGGGACCTTGGCCTGCCTGCCCACGTTGGGTCCCATTACTCTCCACATGCACTCCGAATTCCAGACTTGATATCTTTGCTCATGCTGTCCATCTCTGGCTAGAATGACTTCTTTCCCTTCATCCCTCCACTCCACAGACCAAATCCCATCTTCGATTCAAGATTCAGGTCAAGTGCCCTCTCTTCCACGACCACTTCCATAATTGCCATTCCATCTCTGAAGTCCCATAGCTCATTTCCTCTTCAACTGCATTTTCTATGTTAGAATTCTGCAGTAAGAATGAGGTCTCTAGGAATTCCAGAAAGAAAAGTCATCTCTTGGCTCAGAGCATCCTTCCCTTATAGGAAAAATCTTCCTGGGAAATAAAATTCATTGAGTCTTTCATTTATTTATTCAGTCACTTAACAAATATTTACTAAGTGCCTCTATGTGCTAGGCAGTGGGATATGGTGGTGAGTAAGACTGACAGGGCTTCTACTCTCCTGCAGCTTCCAGTCCAGTGGGAAAGATGGACAGATGGACACTAGGAAACACTAAATCAAAGCTGTGATAAGTGCCATGAAGGAGAAGTACAAGGGCACCTGGGTGGCTTGCCGGTTAAGTGTCTGCCTTCTGCTCAGGTCATGATCTCAGGGTCCTGGGATCCAGCCCCATGTCAGGCTCCCTGCTCAAAGGGGAGTCTGCTTCTCCCTCTCCCTCTGCTACTCCCCCTGCTTGTGCTCTCTCTCTCTCTCTCAAATAAATAAATAAAATCTTAAAAAGAAGAAGAAGAAGAAGTACATAGTACTGTGAGAGTGCAGGTGAGGCTTTTCTGGGAAAGTTAAATTTAAGTCAAAACCTGAGCTGGGACTTGGCCAGAAGAGATGGGGGAGGATGCTTGAAAGAGTATAAATTGAATGATCTCCATGGCCAATGTCACTGGGCTGTGACAGATTGATGTCTTCAGTCCCTGGCGACTATCCTGTCTTCAGATAATGCTAGGAATAAATTCACAGATGTTTTTCCTCTGGCCCCCTGTCTTCTAGCTCCAGGCAGACCATCCCTTTTATGCCATCACAAAAGTATGATCTCATATGTTGTATTTAACCTTTCTTAGTTATAATTATATCCCCATTCACCAATTGGTTTTGTTTCATGTTAACTTTTCCTAACGTCGTTCTCAAAGGGCAGCATTAAGTTCATGCTTTAGGGGTTCTTATTGTCAATATCACCTACCATGAGAAGAAACAAAAATCTTTGTTTCTGCTGTATCTGCTGTATCCCTAGTGCTAAGATGCCTGCCACATAGTAGATGCTCAGTATACATTCATCGACCAGATGGATGGATGGTTGGATGGATGGATGGATGGATGGATGGGCAGACAGACAGATGGATGGATGGATGGATTTATCTTCCTTCTTATACCAGAAGCTCTCTAAGAGCACGGTACTTGCTTAGTTCACAGTTGGATTCCTCCAGCACTTAAAACAAAGCTAGGCATGTGGCAGGTACCCAATTTGCTTGACCTTTGCTTGATTTTTTCCATGACTGGATCGAACTCCCTGCCTTTTTCAGGCAGCTGGTTCTGTAGTTGAACTTCTCTAGCTATTAAAGTTCCTCCCACTCTTGGGCTAACATTTGCCTCCCCACTGGTCCTAGTTCTGCCCTCTGGGCCCATAAAGGTCAAATCCACATCCTCTGCCCCATGGCATCCCTTCTGATGTTAGGGACAGTGATCTGGTTCCCTGCAGTCACTTATAAACAGGACATTTCTCCAGCATGAACTCAAGTACTTTAAAATAGTTTGGAGTATTCCTAACATACTTCAAAGAAGATCTCATCCCTCCTAAGTCTGTGAGGTGTTCTGCAATCCCACAGAGCCACTGTACGAGCAAGTTCTCCCTCAAGGTCAGGAACCCAGACTGGAACTGATGGTGATAACAACAATTAATGTTTACTTTGCAATTAATTATGGTTTACTGGTTAATCCACACAACACCCTTGGGATGTAGGTCAGGGTTTCTATGCCTATAAATAGTCAAAGGAATCAGGCAAAAGACAAGGGCCTCAACATATTTTTGCACACATGCTGGTGTCCAGTGGAGGAGAGAATTGCATTGCTAGGGTCTTAGTGGCTCAAGAACCCATATCCAGGGTGATCCACCTGGAATCATCACTGGTCTCTCTCCTTCCCTGACAGAATCACTTTGTTCAATTTCATTAAAACCAGATCTATGAAATGTTACAAATTCTAGGATGAGAGGTAAAGGGAGATGAGGATACAGAAGACAGATATCAAGGGCTTACTGTGTGCCATGCTCTGCATTAGCTTCTGGGTACTGAAATATATAAAAAAATGTTTCCAAATACGTCACCTTACACATAACAGGCCCAAAGCTATGCATGCGGGTTGTATTGATACCATTTGAAATTAGAGAACTGTTAACTGGAGGCTCAAACATCTTTTTTGTTACACACAGATTTTATCGCAGGGGGATTTATTCTGAATCCTCTTAGAAATGATACACTTGGTGTTCCAAGATTCTACTAAAATAAGTGCATATATCTAATTTTGTCAATTTTATTGCATTGCAAACACACAAGACATTTCAGTGACTCCTTTATCCAACAAAGAGCCTTTTCCAAATCATTTTATAATTTGAATAAATAAATCCCTTCTTTAAATCGGATTTTCAAGAGTGAGGCTTCCTCCAAGCAGTGATTCTTAAGCTTTGGGGAAATTTTGACTCCTTCAGGAATCTGGTAACAAGCCACATGGGCTTGCCCCAGAAGAACACACAGATTCACATATGAACAAAAGAGTTCATAAAATTCAGAGTCTGTAAATTCAAGGTAAAGATCAGAAAAGAAGTTGGCCTCTGATGAGACTTCGTAGCCATTGCAAGGTCTTTTATTTCCACTCTGAGTCAGGTGGGAAGCTACTGGAGGGTTTTGAACTTTCATTTTAACAAGAACTCTCCGGCTACAGTGAGGAGAATAGACTGAAGTGGGCAAGGGCAGAAGGAGGTCACTGCAATCATCCAGGTGACTGAAGATGGTAGTTCGAACCCGGAAAGTTGCAGTGGAGGAGTGAGGAGTGGCCAGATTCTGATACAGAATGAAGCTGAAGCTACAGGATTTGTTGACCATATTGGATGTCATGTGGGAACAGAAGAGGTGAGTCAAAGCTGACTCCAAGGATTTTGGCCTGTGCAACCTGAAGGCAGGAGTTGCCATTACCTGGGATGAGGAATACTGAAGGGGTATGAGGTTGTTGGAAGCAGGGCAATAAGAGGCGGAATATTAGGAGCCAAGTTTTGGATATTTTCAACTTGAGATGCCTATTACACATCTGTACAGAAATGCTGAGTAGACAGTTGGATATCTGGTCTGGAATTCTGGAGGTTGGGCTGTCTGTAAGAATATTCACATGTGAAATTGGACTAATAATACAATAATGCCTACATAATGGTACTGCCTATAGGGAGGATGAAACAAGATAATGCATGTAAATTTCTCAATATGCCATAGATACATTTTAGCCATTATTTTAATGGAAACTTAAACTCTCTCAGTCAGTATTTCTACCATTACTGTAAAGTTATGACTGTGGTTGCTTGTAAGATTGATCACTGTCTCTGGTGTCAGTTCTTGGGTGATTTATAGAAGAAGAGTCTGGAGCAATGGCAGTGCAATTGGAATTGGTCTGCAGCCCCCAGAGTTTAAAATCTGGAAGGCTTTTGCCTGCATTCAACAGTCTTCCTAGTCAGCTTAATGTCACATTTCTTAAGAAATAATCAGTATGTTACTCCATCAACCCAGAATTTATTTCAGGTTTTGGAGAGGGTCTGATGTGGAGAATGAAGCAGTTTATCAGAAAAGATTGATTACCAGCAAGGACCCTGCAGGGAAGACATTCCCAGGCCATTCAGGTAGCCCCTGTGACACAGGAGGTTTAAGTGGAAGGACACATGAGAAATGACTACCTATCATGTCTTGACTTCAGTAGCTACAGAAGGAATCATTGGCCACAAGTTCATCTGGCTCCTTTTAAAATTGATTCACAAAGGCCACAACTCCTGTCTTCCTGAAATAGCAAGCTTCTTAGAAGAACTTTCTTGGAGAAGCACACCCTTGCTATCTTGTGTTAATTTATTCACTGATCTGTAGCTGTTTTATGTTGAGAAAGTGGAAACAGAGCTGGTGTGGTTTTTATTACACAGTTCCTGATCTTTGAAGCAATGAGCTTCTGGCATCAAAACCTAAACAATGTCTGAGGTTTCTCATTCCTTTTATATCTCTTTGAATTGTAACTATAAAATCCTTGACCCTGTAATTCTCTTCTACATTGATGACAGAGCTAGTGCTCCGTAATTGTCTATTAATAATCCGCCTAATCTCCATCTGTATCCAAAGGGAAAGAGGTGATGAAGCGGTTCAAACAGTTTGAAAATGAGTCTGTAACAAATAGATGACTAAGGTCACGTACAATCACAGATCTCGTTTGATGGATTTAGCAACAGCAGCACACCACCACAGATGGGTAGATACGCTGTTGAGAGGGGAGAGAGAAAAGGACCCAAAAGAAAGGCTCTTCCCCTGAATACTTGTTTTCTTCCATCTGTAAATGAGGCCACATAAACTGAGTTGATTGCTGCTAATGAGCAGCGTAATGCTCAATTAAACTCCATGAAACACCAATTTCATTCCTTCTCCCTGATCCTTTTGCAAGTTTCTAATAATTGCTACATTCATTGTGACCAGGCTTCCAGTGGATCTCTGCGGGGTGGCTCAGCATGAGAAAATAACTCTTGTCTCTCCTTTCCCCCAGGAGTCAGGAGAGGACACCTCGGGGACTAATACCTCAGGGTCCCATAGCCCAGCGGGACATGGGCATTCCCTACAGGCACCCCACCCCAGCCTTTCTCTGGCTGTATGCCTCTAGGTGCAGGAGAGCTGAAAGATCCGACCCGAGCCAGTCAAGTCGATCTGTGGCAAGAACTTAATAAATTTGTACCCTGTGCCTGTTTTTCTATTTTAAAGGAAATATTTTTTGTTCCCTATTCATTTTTTAAAATAAATTTTGGGTTCATATTTTTCCAGCCAAGCTGAGGAGGAAAAGGAAAGAGTTTTGTCCATATCCAGACATGGTGGTGATAGAGGAAAGAGCTTTCTAGGAAGAGGTGTTTATGCCTCAGCATCCATTGGGCTAAAAATTCTGAACTCAGGCTCACTAGAACAATACGGGGTTTTTTGTGCATGGATGGCATGACCATAAAATTTATCATCCAAAGCAGGATACTTTTCCAAGTGAAACAAGGCAACATAAATAATTACACCAGTATAACAAGCATAAACTGGGACTGTCCAGGCAACCAGGCATCACTTTGATCACCCAATGAGGCCCCGGCCTACCAAAATCTCTCCTTTACTCAAGAGAAGTCTTGATACCAGAAAAAGTCTCCACAGCTAACACTTAGAATAAATGCCCTTGTGTCCCTACTGGGATAAGAAGGTCCTAGAGTTTTATGATTATGGGAACAGGTTTCTTTCTTCTTTCTGTCTTCCTTCTCTTACTCAACAATCTCTCTGGCCATTTTAAGTATAGAGTCTTTCCACGAGTTCTGTCTACCCAGGCTTGCCACCACCTTAGCCCCGATGTCCGTAATCCAGAAAGTTCATCCAGGGGTCTGAAAATTATACAACCTGTCTCCTGAATTCTGTTAGTGGACCTTGGGCTGAATATATAAAATCCCACCAAGAGTGGGATTTCGAACTAGTTTTGTCTGGCCCTACAAAACAGGACAGGGATCCTAAGGCAATTTGGGGGGTGGGGGTCCTATCAGATAGAGGCAGCCTTTCTCACTGTTAACCTGGGGCCCCTCCAGAGCACAAAGTGTGCCTGGAGCAACTCTATATCCACAGAGCCATTGCCCAGCGCAGGGCCTTGTGTAGAGCGAGTTCTCAGACACGCTATGGAATGACCCAGCTGCTGCCTCACACAGCTTCGCCCCAGGCTCCTGAGTGCCCATGCTTTTCTTCTTCCTTCCTATGCAGTAAGGGGGAATCCTGCACATAATCCCACATCAGCTGGCTGGACTGGGCTTCTGCCACCAGCCCCCAGGTACTGACTAGCATTCTGCTTCTCTCAGTACTGTGTTGAGCCAAGCAGGGTCTCCCCACAGGCTCCAGGTACCAGGTCTGGGCTCAGGCTGAGTCTCTTGGATTCTGTTCAGCTCGGGAACAGTCAACAAAACCCATTACCTTCTCAGCCCCAGGATGGATGCTGGAGACACAGAATGCGAGTCACACACGACGTTGAAAGGCTGTGTATGCACCAAGACATGAGTGGTTAAAGGCAATGGCTGCAGTGGAGCTGTCTGGGTTTGGGTTCTGGCTCTTGACTCACCGCCTGATTATCCTTAGGCAAATACTTGGGCGAATTCTCTCTCTGGACCTGAGTTTTTCATTTAGAAAATGGAAATACAAGGGGCGCCTGGGTGGCTCAGTGGGTTAAGCCTCTGCCTTCGGCTCAGGTCATGATCTCAGGGTACTGAGATCAAGCCCCGCATCAGGCTCTCTGCTCAGCAGGGAGCCTACTTCCCCCTCTCCCTCTGCCTGCCTCTCTGCCTACTTGTGATCTCTTTCTCTCTGTCTAAATAAATAAAATCTTAAAAAAAAAAAAAAAAGGAAATACAAGCCCGCCTCAAAGGGTTGGTGTGAGAATTATGACTACAATTCTGATGATGATCATTATGATTTAAAACCATGCTTGGTACAGAGCAAATACTTAATAAATTTAACTATTACTATTTGTGACTTTTGGCTGCTCTTCCCTGGGAGCCTAAAGCTTGGCCCATTTCCCTTAATTTTGCCTGCATCTGACCGGTTTTCTCATCTCTCAGGGGGAGCTTTTCTTTGCTCCTGGCCCATCCCGATGCTGAGGGTCAAGGATGACTCATCTCCACACTAACCTTTGGCTGGTGCCTTATCCACTAGGGTTCAAATCCAAAGCCTTTAAGAGGTTAAGGGACCATCTACCTTCTCTGAACCCAGCTGAATCATTAAGTAAGTATTTCTCCAAGAAGGAAAGGAAACTCTTGGTCAACACAGAGGAAGGGCCAGATTTGAAAGGAGTCACCTGAACCAGGAGCCTGAGAATACCTTGTGCCCACGTATTTCCAGTTCTCTCAGAGCCAAAAGCCAGAGTTTCCACATGCCTCTCAGAAATGCAGATACCAGTGAACGGTTAGCAAAAAAAGAATCTTCCCAGGAATTTTTCTGAATCATAATGTTATTTGCTTCTCTACTCACCCTAAGTTCTCCCCTGAATACTAGACCTTCTTAACTAGTAATCATTGGTTATGATATATTTGTTCAATTAGGCAAATACATACTATACTTTTCCTTGCACTTCCCAAGGAATCTTTAATTATCAAAGCCACTACCATCCGTTAAAGATGGATAAACTTCAAAATAAACTGGATTTTTTTTTTTTTACTGGGCTAAGGCAATTCTGAATTTCTATAACTCGATAGCCTCACACTCCAAATAATCTCAATTCACCCACCTAACATTTCCACTCAAAAAGACGTGTTGCTGTCATGCCTGCCCCAGCCATGTTTCTGGTGGTACTTCTTGCATCACCTCTAACACTTACATTCTGGATAATTTTTAAAAAAATTTTTAATGATTTTATTTGTTTATTTGTCAGAGAGAGCACAAGCAAGGGGGAGCGGCAGGCTGAGGGAGAAGCAGGCTCCCTGCTGAGCAAGGAGCCCAAAGCTGGGCTCTATTCCAGGACCCTGGGATCATGACCTGAGCCAAAGGCAGATGTTTAACCATCTGAGCCACCCAGGTGCCCCAACATTTTGGGTAATTTCAGTGCAAAGGAAATAATCAAAACTATGGGCCAATAAACACAAAAACTTTCCCCAAATGTGGTCATTTCATTATTGAGCAAAAATCGCCACTGCTCCGCCACCCACCTTCACCCACTCCAACCCTTGGAATTGCTTCCTTTTGACAGATTTGAGTTAGAGCATCAAGACACAATGGTGTGCTGTCATGTCCCAGAGGTCTCTACTTCCAGGACGATTTAAACAAATCTCTGTCCTAGCTTGGCTTCCTTTTGCTGAAGACTGCTGCTGGCCTGGAAGCAAAAGTTCAGATGCCCTTATGCTCCTGGTACACACTCACCTGCTTCCTTCCACTCGTGTCCGCACCACACGCTGATCACAGAATCCCAGAGCACCAATCCTGGAAGGGACTTCGGAGACCAGCTAATCCAAGCCTTCATTTTACAAACACAGACACGGGAGCCTAGAAAGAGGAAGACACTTGGCCAGGGTCACACAGCTCATTAATGAAAGAGCTGGGACTCGAATTGCCAAACTGGAGATTCATCTCCCTGTGCTATCATCATTCTTCTTCCCACTGGTTCTTGTGCTCTCTGCCCTAGTTGGCTTTCGTGCATTCGCCCCACAGTCCACACCCGCCTGGGATGTGCCAGCAGCCTGCGAGGCTCACCTAGAGTGAACTAACCCAGCCCAGCTGGCCCCGGGCTCTTTACCTGCAGAGGAGCGAGTGTCACGTGACTCCCTTGGAAACATACACAGTGTGCAGGGACACATGTAATGTTCAGGTGTATCCAGCGATGTCTGCCAAGTTCGTCATGCTGAGAAACAAGCAGAGCCTACAGGTCAATGTCTGATGCTTTTAAGTCCTTTTTTCTAGGCCTATAATTTCAGATTACCCTCCAACAAAAGCGTGGTATTGCCCCCCCAAAAAATTTATTTAACAACAAAAATTTATTCAGAGATACTTTGTGAACATTTCCCGTTTGCGAGGCATTATGCTATCAAGAATAAACAAACAGGAAAGCATGATTCCCATCCTTCTTCAGTGGAGGAGACAGGCACGCAGACAGTGGCCAGATGCTGTGCCAAGTGCTTTGACTCTAGGACAGCAGGCACAAGTCCTAGCAAACACAGAAGCAGCAGCTAAGCGAGCAGAGGGGGGTTAGTGGAGACTTTTTAAAATGCTATTTTTGGGGTGCCTGGGTGGCTCAGTTGGTTAAGCAACTGCCTTCAGCTCAGGTCATGATCCTGGAGTCCCAGGATCGAGTCCTGCATCAGGCTCCCTGCTCTGCAGGGAGTCTGCTTCTCCCTCTGAGCCTCCCTTCTCATGCTCTCTCTCTCTCTCTCTCTCAAATAAATAAATAAAATCTTTAAAAAAATAAAAGAAAATGCTGTTTTTATTTTAGAATAGTTTTAAGATTTGCAGAAAAGTTGCAAAGATAATACAGAGGGTTCCCATATATCCTTCACCCCAGTTTCTCATCCTATAAACATCTTCTGTTACTGTGATACATTTCTTACAACTGAGGAGCCAACATTGCACATGACTTTTAAGTAAACAGTAAAGACTTTTTATGGTTAAAGTCTTTTTTAAAATATTTATTTATTTATTTTTACTAACATATAATGTATTGTTTGTTTCAGGGGTACATGTCTGTGATTCATCAGTCTTACACAATTCACAGCACTCACCATAGCACACACCCTCCCCAGTGTCCATCACCCAGCCACCCCATCCCTCCCACCCCCCTCCCCTCCAGCAACCCTCAGTTTGTTTCCTGAAATTAAGAGTCTCTTATGGTTTGTCTCCCTCTCTGGTTTCATCTTGTTTCATTTTCCCTCCCTTCCCCTATGATCCTCTGTC
>CM052892.1:29806709-29846079 GCA_028534135.1 Potos flavus
TTTGAACAACGTGGCAGTTCGGGGTGCCCACCCCCCATGCAGTCTAAATCCGACCCCTCCCAAACTTCTCATATCCTACTGTTGAGTCGAAGCCCAAACAGCTGATTAACACATATCTTGTATGTTCTATGTATTATACAGCGTATTTTTACAACAAAGTAAGCTAGAGAAAAAATGTTATCATGAAAATCATATTAAAGCACATTTACAATATTGCACTATATTTATTGAAAAAAACCACGTATGAGCGGACCCGTGCAGCTCAGACCCAGGTTGTTCAAGGCTCGACTGATTTGTACCTAGAACCCTAACAGCGAGGCAGTCTGGAAATCAGTGTCGGCTCCCTGGCCTCTAGTGACAGGCAGGTCTCCAGGAGATGGCAGTGGACACTGAGCATCACCCAACCTCACCTGCCACTGGGGTGACAGGGAAGTCCGTGTCTGGAGGGGCGCTGTGAGGAGTGGGAACGAGACCTGGAGAGACAGGTATGGGACTAGCGCTCAAAGTGACATCCTCAGGGAGCTTTCGAGGCAGTGAGAGTGGCCGAGGTCTGCAGTCTGCAGCACTGGGGAGCCAGAACCAGGGCCCGAAGGAAGAGAAAATTCAGTTCTCTGTGAAAATGCAACGGCAGGAAGTTCACACAGCAGCTGGGCCTACCGTGAAGGAAGATGTGGTGGAGACGAGTCTTGGGATGACTCATTCGGGACAGGTCGTCCTTGTATTTCTTTGCGCTCTGGGATGGGGTTAGTGGGCTGCTTCTGAGCTGAGGTCATGCCTCCCGCGCGTGTTTTCCAGGCTTTGCTCCGATGTGTCTCATTTGTGTCTGATCCTGGGTAGGGGCATCGATACATCCTTTGTCTCCCTCCAACAGAGATGTGAGCGGGAGATCAAAATACCTTGTTTTCCTTTAAGTGGTCATGAAAATCAAGTATGTGACTGTGCATTGGAAAAGAGAATGTCCTGATCTGTCTCTGGGAAGAGAGCTCCTGGCGGGCTCATAGGGTAGAATGCATTTCCGTGAATACTCGTAGATTCTGATGGGTGTGACGCCGTGAGACTTAACTTCCAGGACTGATGGCATCACAGCACATGAGCAGGACTCTGAACCACCTCTGTGCTGGTGGGGAGGCAGCCTGTCTTCAGTCGCTCCCACGGAGGCGTGGGACTGATGGGCAGACGTCTAGGTTGGCAAATATATCCTTGTGTGAGCCAACCACAGGGGGACCTTGCCAAATGCAGGGGCGCATTCTCAAGGGTCGATGCTGTTAACAGTGATGAGGTCAGAGAAGTTATATTTAACACGCTTTTCCCGACCTGGAAAGAGCTTATTAGATAAAATTCTTCGAAGCGTCCCCTTTTGGGGTGCCTGGGTGGCTCAGTCATTAAGTGGCTGCCTTCAGCTCGGGTCATGATTCTGGGGTCCTGGGATCGAGCCCCGCATCGGGCTCCCTGCTCTGCAGGAAGCCTACTTCTCCCTCTCCCACTCGCCCTGCTTGTGTTCCCTCTCTTGCCATGTTCCTGTCTGTCAAATAAATAAATCTTAAAAAAAAAAAAAAGTGTCCCCTTTTAAAAGCTTTTATTTTTACATAATGTCCTAATTAGAAAACATTGCAAGAATGGTACAAAGAACAGTATATCCTTTACCCGGACTCTCCCACTGTTGATGTGTTGTCCCATTTATTATTTGCTTTATGCATTTATGTATTTCTTTTTGAGCCATTTGAGAAAATTTGAGAATAGCATCCTACCCTCTTACCTGTCAGATCCGCCATGTGCGTGTCTTAAGAACAAGGACTTTCTCTCCCACGACCACGGCACAGTCATCAGTAGCAGGAAACAGAACAATGACCCCAAACTAGCGTCCAACCCCGCAGCTGGTCTTCAATTCCTGCCCATCACACTTCTCTGGTCTGGTTTAACCTCTCTGAAACCGTTCCTTGGCCTTTGCTTTCTTGACCTCAATGTTTTGAAGAGGGTCAGTTATCGTGTGGAGTGTCCCTCAAGTTGGGTTTGTCTGGGGTTTTCTCGCGTTTAGATTCAGGATGTACATCTTCGGCAGGAAAAGCAGACATGCTGCCGTGTTCCCGGGGCGTGGTACCCCCGTAGAGGCCCGCGATGTTTGTTCTGTTCTTGTGAACTTTTGTGGCTTGGTTAGGTTATATTCTCTCCATCACGAGATCACCATGAGTTTTAGCCTCCATTGAGGTTTCTTGGTGACTCAATTACCAGGATGGTTGCAAAATTATTTTCTCACCCTATCATTTCTTATACAGAGGAAACTCTCTTTTCTGTTAAAATAGTTTTTGTTCATTCAGTGATCAGGATAGACTTGTAGATTCTCATTTTATTCTATGAATGTTGGTACTGTTATTTATTTTGATGTTCAGATTGTACCACACTTGGCCACTCTTAGTTCCTTCAAACTAGCTCCTGTATCCCCATCATTTTAAGGGTGCTTCCTTTCTGGCCCAAGATATTCCAGCCATCTTGTATTTTCCCTGCTCTAGCCCTGGAATCAGCCTTTTAGCCAAGGAGGCCAAAGAGATAACATGAATGATGGGCCAATACCAGGAAGTGAAACACCATCCTGACAGTTAGAGGGGATCTTTAGCTGCGCTCAGGCAAGAACAGGGTTCCAAGCAGGTGTTGACGGCTGTGTTGTTGGGAGTTGCTGAGACCACACCAGGAGGGCCATGCTGGGCTCTACTTCACTTAAAAAGGATGCTAATCACGGTGGGTTGATTCTGGAGCCCCATGACCATAACTGCATCGTGCAAAATTCAGGACAAGGGAGAAAGAGCTAATGGATGAGCATGTTCAAATCGTTAGCAACTGCTTAGGGCAGGAACAAGCCCATCAGGTCCCATGAGCCTACCATGAGGAACCATTTGGAGAGGAGGCTTTCTTTGTGTTGGAAGGAATGGGCCCCAGGCTCCTGAGGATCGGGTAGGGTCATGTGCTGTTCTAAGACACAGCGCTGGCTGGTGTCTGGTCTGGCCATACCATGTCCACCACTCCCTGTACTCGGGACCTCCTCAGGACACTCGGGTAGTGGCCTCAACAGGATTCGGAGACCCGGATGAAGCGGTGTTGCTCTTTGTTGTGCTTGTACACTCGCATCAGTAGCCCCAATGTTTGGGCCTGACTGGCCAGCAGGAAAGGCCAGGGAGGCCACACTTTAAGCCGTTTGGGTGTGGGGGGGCAGCTGAGACCTACTGTGTGCTGTACCAGGGTTCACCCTTCACCTGTGACAACCCAGTGGAGGGGGAGCCCTCAGCTGCTGCAGTCTGAAAGCAGGCGACCCAGGGAAACACGGTACCCGTGGCGAATCCGATCTTCGGATCTGTAATTGCTACCCAGAGAGCTGGGAGAGCCTTCCTGAGACGCAGGACAGGACTCCCCCACTCTGCCTTCGGGCTCCCAGACACGGCCAGACCACTGCAGCGGGTCTCGAGCAGTGACCAGGGCAGCGAGATGCTCTGCAGAGTGGCCCGTATGAGAGGAGGCCAGGAGCAGGGTGGCCCCAGCAAGCATACGGCTGCTGTCTGCAAACCTCTGGAGGGTTGCCACACAGGGAAGATGGTCCTTCAGAGGCTCCAGGAAGTAGAGATGCTAGCAGTAGGGGTGGGTTTATTTCTTCATCCGTCCCTCCTTCATCTGCTCATCTACCCACACATCCAACACTTAGTGAGTCTTGGTCTGTGCTGGGCACAGAGGATCAACAGAGCCTGATTTCACAGGGCATGGGGTAGGGGATCAGACAAATCAACCAACCTTTGCAATATGGAGGGTTCAGTGTCATCGTGGGGTAACATGGGGGAAGGGGACTACTGAGATTTGAAGGGATCAGGAACGGACTGATAATGAAGATCCTTTAGTTGGCTCACTTGAGGGGACAAAAGAATCAGAACAGGTTCTCTTGGGCAGGTGTTTCCTGTTGTGTGGGACAGCTAGCCCTGCCCACTCGTGCAGGCTGCTGCAGGGCAGACCCAGTCCCATGCTCCTCTCCCCACCCCCTGCCCCACAGAAGAGCAAGGACGGGTGTCCCATCGCCAAGTCACTTGGCAGGAGATGGGCACCGTGTGTGTGTCTGCTGTTCTTTTTTCTGCTGCCAAAGCTTTAGCTAACAGCCCTACCCACCCCTCTCCTGCCTACAAGCTCTGAACATGTGACAGTGAACTTCTACCTGCTGGGCCTTAACAAGCATCACCATTCAGAGCCTCAATTCCTTCTGTAAAAAATAGGGCAATGACCTCACCAAGTCAGTGTTTGGCATACTGTTGATGGGACATAGGACCATTTCAGTGTATCAAAATACACGAGGCTTTGCTGGTTAGGATAAACTGCGGTAACATTTCCCCCAAATGTCTGGTTTCCACAGAGATTTTTTTTTTTTTTTTTTTTAAGATTTTATTTACTTATTTGAGAGAAAGAGTGAGAGTGAGCACGAGAGGGGAGAAAGTCAAAGGAAGGAGCAGACTCCCTGAGGAGCTGGGAGCCTGACGAGGGACTCGATCCCGGAACTCCGGATCATGACCTGAGTTGAAGACAGTCGCCAACCAAGCCACCCAGTGCCCCTCCGCAAAGGTTTGCTTGTGGTATTATATTTTCATTTTAATAGTGTTTTCTAATACACATCTAAAACTTTGCATTTAAGTGATGTAAACATTTCTTTTTAGTTCAGCAAAGTTAAATTCTTGGCTAGGATCCTGGATGGCACAGGGAACAAGTACTTTAACTTCAGGTAATAACAGTCCATATCAGTTGCTTCTGACAGACAGACCACATGAGACTGTAAGATGGTAAAGCAGGGAAATGCGAGGTGGGGACTCTGTATTACCTATCTGCTCGCTTGTTCTGTAAATCTAAAACTCTTCTAAAAAAAACTTAAAAAGAGGATTTGAAGAAAAATATTAAGTACTACCTTTCTCTTCAGGTGGCATGCAGATACGGGAAAAACGAGTTCGTGATCTCAGAACGTTCTGCACACTGTGAAGTCCTCTCCTCCAGGTACTGTTTCTGCTCATCTCCACATAGCCCCCGGGGGTGGGGGCTGCAGTGCCATCCCTGCCACGTGGCCACCCAGACCCTGGGACCCCGAAGCGTGGGAACGAGCTGAAGGGACAGGACGGTGTGGGCCTCTGTCCCCTTCAGCGGCAGGAGCACTGCCTCAGGAAGGCCGAGCAGGCACCTGCACCCAGCCACCCGGGAACTCTAGCACGTACCCAGACCAAGAAAAGCCCCCGAGACGGCTTCTTTTAAAATATAGCACTTTATTTTGGTTGTAGAGATTTTCATAAGCATCTGGTTCACAGAAAAGTCATTACAAAATAACAAAGGCAGCATTTTGTACAGCGACTCACATTGGGGCCACCAGAGAAGTGCAAAGGACAGTACTGGGGACGGGGGGGGGGGGCGGGGGGGGCGGGGGCGGTGCTCGTGTGCCCACAGTCCTCAGGGGGAAGCCGGTGCTCCTGGCTCCCTCCAGCCACCCCCCACCCCACCCAGGAGAGCAGCACCGAGGGCCTGGCAGAACCAGCCTGGGAAGCCACTGGCAAGGTGCACAACAGCGCCCCCAAGAGGCTGGTGAAGGCCCCGCATGAAAGGCCGAGTGGGAGGGGGGTTGTTCCTGAGCCAGTCGTGCATTCAGTCCCTGTCCAAAGCAGGTGCGATCTGAGCCCACCTGGCCCTGAAACCCTCACACATTCACAGTACAGTTCAGTAAACCCTGTGGGAGGCCCTTCCTCCCCTCAGGCTGCTGACCCTTCCCAGCCCTGGACTGGGAAACCCGGTCCTACCCTCTGGGAGTTAACGGGCAAGTGAGTGGGACAGGGAGGGACCTAGAAAACCCCAAAGCAAGGCTGAAAGTGCTCAGTACCTGAGAGGGGGCAGAGAAAGGGCAACGGAGCCTCGGCGGGGAAGAGCGTGGTCACTGCGGGGAGGAGAGCTCTGTGGAGGAGGCAGTGTCTCAGCTGAACCTCGAAGACTAGGCGGGGTGTGACACGTGCAGACGGCGAGAAGGGCATGCCAAGAAGAGGACAGAGTGTGGGCCAAGGCACAGAGTGGGGAACCGTGGAAGGGTCAGTAAAGGCAGACAGTTATCCATGTGAGAACACGGATCCAGACGAGGGGCCCCGGGCACCTCCGTCTCCACCAGTGTGGGGCCGGTGGGGGTGCGCGCAGGCCCCGAGCCAGCATCCCCGAGGGAGCTCCCTGAGGGCAGAGTGGAGTCTGTCCCGCCCCGCCCGGCACCTGGGCTGCTCAAAGGAGACCTGTGTTTGCATGTCCCCTGTCATCCCTGGGGCAGCCTTTCCAGAGAGGCTCCCTCCCCTTCACAGTTCAAGTTGAAGGGAACCAAACTCCACTCTTCCAGCCTCTGCAGGCAGCCCGGAGGGTGTGGCCCTGCAGGGATCCAGAGAGGCCCAGGAAAGGGGAAAATTCTGGGGAGCTTTCCCCCTCCCTAGACTCCCCTCCTCCCTCAGGAGCCCATCGGCTCTTCCGGATTCGGTGTGTGTAAAACACTTCCCTGTCATCCACACAGAAAGACCTGACCGAAGGTTTAGTATCAATTCTCCCCAACCCTTCATCACCTCTATAAGAGCTTGAGTGACAGGAAGCCCACCAATCTGTTTCTTTTTCTCAGTCCCCAGGAAGTCTGGAAGCCTGTTTTCTCCGGGGTACAGTGAGTAGGAGGGCCAAGGGGGGCCCCAGAGCCCCTCAGATGCTGCTTCTTCCATCCCGACGTTGCCTTTACCTGCCGGCTCAGCCGAACACCCATCAGAGCGCGAGCGCAGGGTCCGGGGATGCTGCTCCCGGAGTCGGGAGAGCCCTCTGGCCGCCCCACTCGGCGGCCCCCGTCCTTACAGGATGGTGCAGAAGACGCTGCGGTTGCTGTGGTAACCACCTTCCACGCGGGCTGTGATCCTTGTCGCCATGGCTGTCCCCTTCTGCCCACTGTGGGCTGCAGAGGGGCCTCGGAGAGAGCTCTCAAGGTGAGGCCGTGCCGGTGGGTTCACCAGGCGCCACGTATCAGACCTGGAGGTACAAAATGACAGTCCACGAACTGAGAGTCTGGGGCGTTTGCTGAATGCCCCGGACAGTCCCACCTGTGGTTCAGGATCACCGGATCCAGGTGTAGGTGGTGGGACACACGTGTGAAGCTAAGGGACAAAAGTCTTGCGTTCTAGTTCCAGCTACACTTGCAATTCTGCGCGTGACCTTGGACCAGTTCCCTCTAGAAGCCGGAGTTTCCCCATCTCTGTAAGGATCTGGAGAACATCGCTGACTTCTCTTTCATCCCCCCTCCCCCTGCCCAAGTGTATGACATGCATGTGTATAGAAGCTTTATTCATAATCACCCCAAACTAGACACTACTTACACACCCCGTCAGCTGGTGAACGGATAAACAGTGTGCTACATCTATATAATGGAATGCCACTTGGCAACAAAAAGAATGACATGTGACACCATAGGCAAATGTCAGGTACGCTAGGGTAAGTGAGAGAAGCCAGATGGTCACAGAGGTTTTGCTGCCAGAACAGAGTGGAGGGACGGTGAGGTCACTGAAATGAGGGACAGGGAAGGACAAGGAGGTTCGGGGCAGAAGAGTGTGAAGCCACTGTGCTACACAGAGGCAGAGGTATTAAAAACAAGTGGCAGCAGCAGTGACAGCAGTTAACATCTTGGGACTACCCCATCTGCTAGGTCGCGTGACCCGAGTTTATCTCAATTCGGTGCTACGCTACAGACATCGGTAACTGGATTTTATTAAGGCTCCAGGTGCCGAGTAACTTGCCCAAGGTTCCACAACCAGTGACTGGCGGGGCTGAGATGTGCAACCACACACCCCAGACTCTTACAGCCTGTTCCCTCCCAGGGAGGCAGGCGCAGGGCCTCAGCACCGGCCTGAACAACCCAACCAGGGCTGAGAGCCGCCAGGACCTCGGGGAAGCAAGAGGCGACCACAGTCACGGGGACTGGCTCCTCCAGCGACCTCACTGTGGTTCTGGAAAATGGGTGTAGGCGGACTGCAGACACTTACTTTTTCTTGAACACCAAGAACTTGTTGTTTTGCAGGACACATTCCCGGTTGTTGGAGATCTGCTGAAAGATGGTCTTGCTGGTCTTGCCCTGGAAGATGATGTTCTCCTGCACCAGGGCCTTGGCGCGGCCCCGGACTGCAATGCCGTAGGCCCGGAATGAATGGATCCGGTTCTTGATTACCTGGGAGAGACCATCAGAGCTTGTCCTACCTCGGGGACTCCCCAACTGGTGAGGGGACCAGGTAAGGGAAACAGCAGTTCTAAAACGGAGTGGTAAGAGCATGCTCGGCGGCACTGCACCAAGGGAGCTCAGGGAAGGGCGACCGAGATCAAGTGGGGAGAACCAGGGAAGGCTTCCTGAAGGGGATGATGGGTAAGCTGCAGGAGCTTACCAGATGCAGAGCAGGGACGGCTGTTCCAGGAAGAAGGAACAACATGCAAAGGCCTGGCAGAGAGGGGAGGTTGCACCAGGGACAAGGACCATTGGCAACTCGACTGAGGCAACAGTGTGTCCGCCCCCCCCACTTCCTCTGCTTCCACAGTGTTCAGATGTAGAGCCAAGGATTTCTTTCCTCCTTGCCTAAGCCACTACTCAACAAAGCTGCAGAGCCAAAAAAAGGCTCTGGGATGGTAATTTCACAAGTGCAGGGACTGGGTGGGTTGGGCTCAACACAGCCGAGCACCCAGTGCAATGCTTTGCAAACAAAGGGAGCTCACTTCTGGGGAGACAAACAGGCAGAGGAGCAGATGCAAAGCACTGTGGGATGTGATGTCCAGAAAAGGGGTACCTCAGACAGCCTGGGGGACTCGGGGGAAGCTTCCTGAAGAAAGTGACAGCCCAGCCACAGGACTGAGGTAGAGAGAGGGGAGAAGGGCATGCCGGGTATACAGGGAAGAGTGTGTGCACTAGGCCCTCCTCATTAAGCACCCACCACACACACAGTCCTGTGGGAGGCTCTGCTGTTGGCGGGAGGGCTAAAAGAGCTCGAAGCTTGACCTGGAGACCACAAGATGCCCCCGGGGCACCCCCACCCGGCTGTCTGCTGGTCACTCCTGTCCCTCCTTCAGGGCTCAGTCCATGTGCCCCTTCCCGTGTGAAGCCCACCTGTGTCTGGGCAGGAGGAAGGACGTCCCTGGTGGTGCTGAGTGCTTCGGGCTTCTCAGTGGACAGTGTGTGAGGACTGTCCCAGGGCTGAGCACTGTGCCGCCACCATGCGTCATACACACGTACACATACACACCTTTGTGTCGGACCTGGGCAAGAGCTGCAGCCCGCTGCCGCGGTTGCCAATGATGTCATTTTCGATGACGACGGTGCTGTCGCCCTTGGTGATGATGCCATGGCCTCTGTTGTCATAGATACCATTGCCCCGGAGCTCCACCTTGCACTGGGCCTCGACCTTGACCCCACTCTGGCGGTTACAGGAGATGCTGTTGTTGGCCACACGGGTGAGCTGGCTGCTCTGGGCCACCGTGATACCTCTGTCCCCATTAGCGTGGATCACGTTGGTGAGGACGTGCAGCGCCTCGCTGCTCTGGACGTAGAGGCCTGAGGCTACGGGTGGAGGGGACGGGAGTAGGGTCAGCCCCGACACCAGTCAGGAAAACCCTCTATGCAGTTGTGCACCCCGGGAGAGGTGGGGAAGAGGAGGCAGCCACACTCAAACCAGCCCTTGGGAGTTCCATCTCTGAAGATGGATGACAAACCGAGTGGGAGGAAACCCCGGAGCATCAAGCAAACTCTGTTCCTTCTGAACTAAGTGCTCAATAAACAAGGAAAGATGACACAAGACTCCTTGGGCTCAGTGGCTCATGAGAGCCAGGCTCTCCTTCCCGGCTCGCATGCCTCGTGTCCCCAATCTACTGCTGTGTGCACCTCCTGTGATGGCGTACTCACCTCCACACACAGCTACCGGCTGGCCAGTTGCTCCGTTTTTCTTCCTCGACTGAACTGGAATCTGCCTCCCTATTGTTTTGGGATATTTTCTTCACAAGGGAAATTCCGTAATTTTTGAATAGAAAAATTTATAAGCTAAATATCTAAAATGTGTTAGAAATTTTGGAAAGAAAATAGTGTTTGGGGTTGTATATACTTAGAGACACTACCTGCTTTTAGAAGAAAAGCATAAAACTCAGCAGGCATAGAGCCCCATGACTTGGTCAGAAGAGACAGTGGGGCAGGAGGGCCTGGGGGTGATGAGGAGAGGACTCCCCCGTGGTGACATCTGCCTACCACAAGAGCAAGAGACACCCGCAGTGCAGGGAGGAGGCTGTGCGGAGGACAACAGGGGTCACATGGGAACCAGGAGTCTGCAAGTTCCAGCCTCTCGGTGCCACCTGTCTGCTGCTTCCGGCCTGGTGGGGAACGGCAAATATAAATCAAGGAGATCCTAAAGACAGCAGGGCCAGGCAGAGAAAGCCCTGAACTGGGAGGGGACAGTACTCATTTTCTGTCAGCTCCCACTCTCCCTGCCCTCTGCTATTCCCAGGGCAAGAGCTCGCCAGCGCCCAGGAGCCTCCTTTTAACAAGACTGCCTCCACCAGCTGCCACAGTGGTCCTGATGATCAACCAGGTTTGGGAGCCCTGGACTTGGATCAACTTCATATGTTTTTTTTTCCCCCCTCAATTCAATAAACACCGGTTTATCAGTTTTTATCCAGTTTAAGATAACCTGTGGATTTAAAACACACTTATTCTCTGTATAAGAAAGAAAAATCGCCAAACTATGATATGCCATCAACAGCAAATGCATGTCCTTAGATGTTAAAATGTGGATAATCTCAGAATGGATTAGAAACACATATGCCGGGTGTGGGATGTGCTGGGGCAGGGGTGCAGACAGGAGTGGGGTTTGGCTCCTTGTCTCACATTCATAGCCCATCAGAGTTGATGAAACAGCCACAGAAACAGATCTCGTCCCAGGCCCCCTAAGTGCCAGCGGGATGAGAGTAAGCGTGAGAGATGAGGGTAAGGACAGAGGGCACATTCAGAGTGGGCTTTGAACTTCAAGTTCTTTGGGATGTGTGGATAAGGGGAAAGGAAATTTCAGGCAAGAGAAACAGCATGAGCTAGGTGGGGCTGGGGGCAGGACAGAATGGCTTTAAGTTCAGGGAAGATGATGTCCCGAGGGTAGTGGGTGAGTGGCTGAGAGAAGTGGCCAACGAAGCGAGCAGAGTGCCTCCTAAAGCAGGCAGTGTGAGCATGGAGGCTCTGGCGCAGGGAGACACTCACCTCCGTTGTGATTAATACTGTTAGACTCAACAAGAGCTATGGTGACTGGCCGGCGCAGTGGGTCGTCATCCTTCTCCAGCTCGGTCTCCCAAAGGATGGCATCTCCGTCCTCGCTGAAGTTCTCCTGGGCCCCGTGCCCTCCAGGGAACTCCCCAGAACCATCCTTCTGGCTAAACACTGCCACTCCATACAGGCCATTGTAGCTGACGTGGTTGCTGGTGACGTGGGGCAGGCTGGACGACATCATCCACACACCACAGCCCTTATTAGCTGAGACAGGGAAAGGAGCTGGTCACGGACACTGAGCCGCAGCTGAGGCAGCACCCGGTGTCTCCCCAATGGGGAGAGCGCTGGCCTGGGAGATGGAGGCCCTGGTACGCTAATGGCCTCAGAAAAGTCACCTGATGGCTGGAGGCTTCTCCTTCACAGAAGAGGGATAACCATCAGGTCAGTCTCACAACCAGGATCATTCCATAGGGTTTAAAAGTGCTCTGAGAACTGTGAAGTCCACACTTCCAGGTCGGAGGCACACAAACCCAGAGGAACAGCGCCAAAGCGTCCTCAGAGTTCGTCCAGCACAACCCTGTCCTGCAGAGAGACGGAGGTGGCCTCCGTCTGAGTCCCAGCCCTACCACTTCCTAGCTGTGTGACATTGAGCGGGTTACTGAACCTCTCTGTGTCTCAGTTTTCTCATCTTTAAAATGGGGTTAATAACCATATTAAGAGGACTTAGGAGAGGCTTCTGTATTCTGAGAGGGGCCGTGTGTCTGTGGCCCAAGACTGATGCTGTTCTCCAGGGCGTCTTTGAGGCCCAGGGACAGGCAGTGACTTTCTCAGGACCCACCAGCTAGAGATGGAACCCGGGCTTCCCGGACCCCAGACCCCACCCCCCAGGAACATGCACCTCACCATAGATGGTGTTTCCTTCTATCAGTCCTTTGCCTTCATCCCCCACGACCACACCATCTGAGTAGCCAAAGCAGATGAGGTTGCTCCTGAGGACTGGGACCCCTCCGCGGCGGATGTCTACACCTCCCCACTGGTTCTCACGGATGACGTTTTCTATGGAGAGGCAGAAGAGAGGATCAAGACCCACGGGCCACCCACCCTGGCCAGGAAGACTGGGACAGCTGAGAGGACCTGAACCAGGACATCCAGGCTGCGCTGTCAGCAGTCAGCACCCCGACTCTTGCCTGGTGTTTGGCTTTTCAGGGACCCGGGTGCTGTGGGCTTTCCTCAAGGGCAAGGTCTGTATCTATGTTGTGCTTTCTTGTATCTCTAGGATCCACTGTATCCAGTGGCCCTCAAGACCAATGTCTAAAAATAAACTAGCTTTAGAGTCCCTGGACGAAAGGGGCTGTTTCTGGGAGGGCTGAGGCAGACTCCAGCCATTTCCCCCACCAGCCTGGGGAGGTACAAGCTGGTCCTTGTCAGCCTCAGCTCTGGCCTGACCACAGCTTTCCTTTCCTCTCCTCATCCAACGCCTCTCTGGGAGTGGGCCGAAGAGTCACAAGTCAGGGGGGCTTGTGCTGGGACCTTGATGCCCCTGGCGCTATGGCCGGGCAGACTCTCCGGTTCCTGGGACTGGAGTGCAATGGCCCAGGAGACCCTGTGTGACTGGTCCCTTCCTGTCTCTGTGACCCTATCCCACCCCTTGCCCCCTTTAACCATACCCAGTCACACGGGCGATCTCCCTGCTCCCCAGGCATGCTGACTGTTCCACAGGCAGCCCTGGATGGGATTCTGGTTCTCTTCCCAGGCTTTGTCCTGTCACTCAGGTCTGCCTTACATGTCACCTTCTCAGAAAGGCCTGCCCTGACCACACAATCTTAAATACCCACATAGTCCATCACCTTATTTTATTTTTATTTATTTTATTTTTAAGATTTTATTTATTTATTTGACAGAGAGAGACCCCACAAGTAGGCAGAGCGGCAGGCAGACAGCGAGGGAGAAGCAGGGTCCCTGCCGAGCAGAGAGCCCGATGCGGGGCTCGATCCCAGGACCCTGAGATCATGACCTGAGCCGAAGGCAGAGGCTTTAACCCACTGAGCCACCCAGGCGCCCCTATCACCTTATTTTAATTAATTTCAATAAATTCTATATAGTTTACATATTATATATTTATAAATAATAAAATATATCAAAACATAATATAAAACATATATTTATGTAAATATATAAAAATTATATTTTATAAATAAAATATATGAATATAAAATAAAAATTAAATACATAATTATATATATCATAACTAATCTCTAGAGCACTTATCACCCAGATACGTTTCTTTTTTGTGTGTATGTGTGTGCTTTTATTTGTTTTCCCCTCCTAAAATGTCAGTTCCCGACAGCAGGAACCCAAAGGCAGCTGTTTCACAGATCTGTTTCGTTCACTGCTGTATCCCAGCTCCTGCATACAGTGGGTGCTCAATAAATGGGGAATGAAGGACATCTGGGTTTGGTCAGAGGGATTCACTGGACCAATCTCTTATGTCCCAGGTATGGCTATGCTCTGTGCTGAGCCTACAGTCATGTACCACATGGACCTGATCCTGGTCTTAGAGAATTTGCTGCCTTACAGTAGAGGAGACTGACCTTACACGGATCACTAAGCAAGTAAGATGTCCTACAGAGCATGCCTGCTGGGTACAGTGAGTGTGTGTGTGTGTGCAATGGGAGGGCAGGGCACGCTTCCCTAAGAAAGGGACATTTAGGCTGAGACTTGAAGGACGCGAGGAGTTGGCCAGGCAGGGGGGAAATGGGGATGGATTTCCAGAGCAGGCACAAGTCCATACAAAAGACAAGAGGAGGGATTCAGTCAGTGTGCCAGAAGTGTTTCTGACAGTGTTACGTGAGCCATCCAGGGAGAGCCTGTAAGCAGTGGGCCTGGCAAAGAGCAGACAGACGCTCCCTCCCTGTCAGGCCCTCCTTGTGACAAGCAGGGCCAGTGCATGGGGCCCGTGTCCCAGAGGGCTAGTCCACTATTCAGAGGAGGAGGCCAGTCTGTCAAGGTGAAGGCCTGGCTGGGGGCAAGGCCAGGGATGTTGGCTTGGCTGCTGGTTGCTCGGTTGGCCACAGCTCTAGGCGGTTCCCACTCTTACCTGTGATGAGGCCTTTGCCATTCTCATTCACTGCTATGCCAGCTGCACGGCCCTTGAAAATGTGGTTCCCACTAAAATGGAAGGAGAAGAAAAGAGTAAGGCCAGACCGATGTCATGTGTCAAAACCAATGCCTGCCCAAAGTGACTTCTTTCTTTTGTGGCTTTCCCCAGATGACTCAAGTCCACAGGGGCATAAAGCATTTTCTCAAGTCCTAAAAGCCAGGCATTTAAAAATCGTCAGTTACCCTGGAGACAACCTGATCCAGAACTAAACCTACAACTATGCCATACGAGCACAATATTCACGTTTCTGTAGCCTCTCTTGACTATTGCTCACATACAAACACTGTCTGAAACGCAGGTCATCGTGGTGCACAGGTGACAAGTCAAGTCGTGGTAGTGTCAAGAATTCTTAAGAGACTGGTTAAGCTTATTTGGGTATGATTTGTGTCCAAATCCTGAATCAGTTCTCTGCCTAGAGTGACCCTACAATCTTCTGTTTGTATCCAACAGCTACTCATTACCTTTTCTGTTACCTTAACTACCTACGCACTGAATGACAACATAAAATAATGACATGCTTTAAAAGAAGAAAAGCAAAAAAAAAAAAAAAAAAAAAAAAATTAAAAAATAAAAAAAATAAAAGAAGCAGATTTTTTAAAAATGGGGTTTTAAGGATATTGGACAATGTGGAGAAAAAAAAGAATAACAGATAATGTGTAATGAACATGAAATCTCATGGGCTGGGTTAGCCACATGAGGAAGATACAGGAAAACACGCTCCTGCCCAGAGAAACACACACAGCCCTCACTGCCATGGACAGGCCTCATGAATGAAAAACCTGAGCATGTTGAAGGACACGCATTGCTTTCCAGTCTCTGCAACTTGGTTCCTGCCTGTTAAAACAAGGCCAGTCACACCCGGACATTAGCACAATTGGGTTATCCCCAGAGAACACACATTTGCGCTTTGTTATTTTTACTAACAGGAATGCTGTGACCTCTTTCCTTCCTGGAAGGGTACCTGCCTCCTGTCTTGGGAGGCAACCCTCCTAATTCCTATCATGCGGCTGAAGGATTTAGGTCCAAGTATTCACCTGGCTCTTTAGTCTGATACAGTGCTTGGCGCCCCATAGAACCGAGTAGGATTTGGCTAAGTTTTCCATTTCTTAGAGCAGAGTCCAAATGGTTTACGTCCTTGGGGAAAAAACCCAGCAAATTATGTTGATGCTGGGTAAGCCAAATGTCCACTGCGCCCACACCATGCATTTGAGTTGAACAACTTTGTTAAAAACATCCCCATTTTTGCCCTTCGATCTGAAGAGTGTGCTTTGATCTAGTTACAATTCAATCAGCAGATGGTTACTGTGGGCTTCTAGAATTCATGGTCAGAGATAGTCCCTGGGCTAGGGCACACCTCTTCCACATTTCTGCAAGCTGTGCCATAGCAGCAAATGCATGGGTGGTGGGTTCTCACTATAAATCTCACTTACCTCCAGAAAGACCCCATGGCCACTTGGAGAAACAGGTATGTGTGTATAACAGGGAGGGCAAAATAAAGATAAAAGAGGTATCAGAAAACGTTTAAGAAAAGGGGACAGATGATTGTTCCAAGAACCAAGGGTGGGATATTTGCTGCGGATGAGCCCTTTGGAGCCCTGGGCTTCCTTGCAGCCAAAGCAAAAAGAGAAACACAAAAGGTTATACAACTCTCACTGGCAAAGAAAACTGCTGGGGTTTGCCTTATCCAGGCTACTTCAGGGATCTCGAAATTGATTCTGTACCCTTCCCCAGATTCCTACCTTCTATCACAAACAAACAAAGGGAAAAAACACAACGTATTCTCTCAAAAAGATTCTGTTGTTACCGTTATTTTTTAAAGATTTTCTTTTTATTTTTAAGTAATCTCTATACTCATTGTGGAGCTGGAGCTCACAGCCCCAAGATTAACAGTCACACTCTCCAACTGAGCCAGCCAGGTGCCCCTCACACAATTCTGTTTTAAAAACCAGAACACCGGGGGGCCTGGGTGGCTCAGTGGGTTAAGTGGGTTAAAGCCTCTGCCTTCGGCTCAGGTCATGATCTCAGGGTCCTGGAATCGAGTCCCGCATCGGGCTCTCTGCTCAGCCTGCTTCCCGCCCCCTCTCTGCCTCCCTCTCTGCCTACTTGTGATCTCTGTCAAATAAATAAATAAAATCTTAAAATAAAAAATAAAAACCAGGATACCAATCTGACCATAACCAGTCCTTACTCAAAACTCTTCAACTGTTACCAGCACCCACAAGGTCAAGTCCAAACCTCCCAGATTGGTGTAGGGCTGCTATAACAAATTACCACAAACGTAGTGCCTTAAAACAACACCAATTTATTACCTTCTTGTTTAGAAGGTCAGAAGTCCAAAATGGGTCCTACAGGGCTAAATCAAGGTGTTAGCAGACGTGTGTTCCTTCTGGAAGGTCTAGGGGACTCCATTTCTTTTCTTTTCCAGCTTCTAGAGGCTGCCCGGATTTCTTGACCTCTTGCGCCTCATCACTCTTGACTTCTGCTTCTGTTGTCACATTTCCTCCTCCCAACTCATTCTCCTGCTTCCCTCTAAGGATCCTTAGGATTACACTGGGCCCACCTGGATAATCCATGATAATCTCCCTACTTCAAGGTTCTTGATGAACACATCTGCAATGTCTCTTTTACCACGTAAGATCACATGTTCACAGGCTCCACGGATCAGGAAATGGATGGATCTGGAGAGCTATTATGCTGCATATGCTACTCGGTATCTGAGGTTCTGTGTCCCAGCAGCAACCTGCTTTGTAGGCTGATCTACTCACCCCTCCAGGCATCTCGTGGCAGACACACATTTGTTCCCATTTTTCCAGGACATACTGTGAATTTCACTGCTGCTGGGCCCAGAATACCATCTCCCTGGCCACAAAATCCGACTTACCCACAGCTCAATGTCTGCTCCCCTCATGCCCTTCACTGACTTGCCCCGCTGGAATCGTGGCAGGTTCCTGTGGCACTTACATGGAGGCCTAGTGAAGCACCCATTTTGGTGAGTCTTCCCTCCTGGTTATTTGTATGTCTGTCTTCGGCATGAGACTGTAAATTTTATGGAGCAGAGGCTGTTCTTACACACTTTTTATATTACTGTCCCCTTACATAGAGAGTAAACACTTAAATGTGTGTTAAAGGAATAACACACGTACAAACACATACTCTTCAATAATGCAAAAGATGGAAAAAGAGCTCTGGGACCACTGTTTTCAGTAAGCTGCCTATAATAGCAGTGAAAAACAGGTGCCTAACGGTAATAGGACTGGTTCAAAAAATAATGGAATGTCAAAGCAATGGAATGTTTTGAAACTTTCCAAAACCGATGAAGGCCATGCAAAAATATGGAAGAGTGCGTATGGAATAACCAAAGGGAAAAAAACACTTCAGAATATATTTGCTGCACATCTGCGCCAGTTATTTTCCTAAAGAAAGACCTAACAACTCATGTCAGACGTGTTCTCAAGCCATAGTGGATGGTTAGCTAAGCCCTGAATCCGGTCTCTGCTGCCTTTGCTCGTGTGGTTTCCTTTAGTAGGAATGCCCACTCCCAATCTCCGTGATGGTCCACGTGCTAGTCATATTTCAGAGTCCAACTCTCATGCCCCCTTGGAAATGAGGGCGTCCCGCATTCCCTTGGTAGAAGGATTCCCTTGATAGCATCTGTCACAGTCTGCCGCATACGAGAGCTGGGAAGGCAGCTCCCCGGTGCCCACGGTGCCCCTGCCCCTCGCACCTACAGCTCACCCCGCTGGTCGGTCACAGCATGCTTCTGTGCTGAGGCCAGATCTTAAGAGAGCATCCTAGGTAGCCGCTTTCAACCGAACAGACTCGTCGGTCTGAAAGCTCGAACCTTTATGCCATCTCTAAGAGTTATTTCTGGTCACACGTGTCCTCGATGCTACAGTAAGCTCGGGGGGGGGGGGGGGAGTGCCCCCGTTCACCTTTGTTACCATTATCAGAGGTGCTCAGTAACGTCGGCTGAATAGAACGGCTACACCATGAACTGGAAGGGAATGCAAACAAAAGCACTTGTGTTACTATGGTGGGATCAGGGTGGAGTCTGGTCTTTGCCTGTTTACCTATACAGTTGTGTTAGTAAACAAAAATGTTTTCAAATGGAGGAAAGCCAGGGAGTAGGAAAGAGAGAGAACGGAGAGGAAAGAAGGCACCACGGGTGAGGATGGCCTGGGTACAGCATACATACCTCACGACTGGATTTCCATGGTACAGGATATAAATGCCAGCCTCCTTATTTGAAAAGATTTGATTGTTCCGGATGATGCCTTTCCCATTGCCAAGGACGACAATTCCAGAACGAAGGCCGTGGTGGATCTGGTTACACTGCAAGGGAACATGAGACAGCCCAGAAGACAGATCAGACCAGCCAGCAAGAAGCAGAGTGCTCAACCGCCACCCCTCAGCCGGGCCAGGGTGCACACACACAGTGGAGAAAACAGCGCCACTGAAGACCCCTAGTTAGCGCAGGACTAAGTGAATGGACCACACTGCTGATCCCGCACACACGCACAGCTGTAAGGGACAATGCAGACACAGGAGCCTTCACCACCCAGCCCCTTGTCTGCTGAGCCTCCAGAGGCCCCCCCATCATCCAGCCAGCCTGCACCAGCTGGGGCCAGGGAGCCCACCTCTCAGGGAAGGGCAGCACCCCACTACATGACAACGTTGGCCACGTGTCGTCCCAAGCGGGCCACCTTCAAGGAAGGGGGAGAGCCACTGGGCTCCTATTCCTCACTTGCCATTCAGGGAGGGCCTGTGGCAAGGTGTAGCTCTGGGGAGCCGACCGTTCCACGGGGCATGAGATCACAGAAAGTGTATGCGCTACAAAGACCCTTAGATTTATTTCAAATATCTCTTTGTACAAATGGGGAAGCAGGCCCAGGGTCACACAGTGTGCGGCAGAGCCAGATCTGAGACTTAGTTTCCCAGTTACCTGCTTCTGCACAGGGACAAAATTTTTAGATCTTAATAAATGATAATAAAATGCTTTCGCTCTGCTAATTTATAGCCTAAATACATTCCTGTACTTAAACCAGGAAGTTAGCAGTTTTTCTTCCAAAACGATTTCACAAAAACAAAGTTCTAGCTTGCTTGAAAATGTTCCACACTATAAGCTCTCCTATTCTTATTCACTTTCCAGATTTTCTCCTGAAGGATTTGGCAGACTCACCCGGGCAACCGCTGCCTAACAGAAATCCCTCACAGGGCTGGAAAGCTTGGAGAGGGAAGCGTAAGCAGTGGCATTTCCATCCCCCACACCCTTTCATGAAGCCAGGACAGAAACAGAACGCCCCCTTCCCCCTGCTAAATCAGCCTATCTATCCCCGGGAGGCAAACTCCTCTCATCTCTCCGGCGACAGTGGCAATCATTTCCTCAGCCAAGGCTGTGTATCACATGCCAGCTGCACGGCAGAAACACAGTAAGAGGAGGGGCTGAAAGAGGACACTGGCTAGGCATGTTTTTAAATATAGTCAGGAATTTCCTTCATCTGCATTCTGCAAGGGCGGTCTGATATAATGGGTCAAGAACATCAACCCTGAGTCAGACTGCCTGTCAGCTCTGTCATTAGTTGTATGATTTGGGGCAACATCCTTAGTCTCTTTGTGCCTCAATTTCTTCATCTATAAGATGGGGATAGCAATAATTCTACCACAAGGGTTGTGAAAAGATTAAACCATAAATAAGTAAATATATACAAAGTGCTTAGGACAGTGTATGGCATACAATAAGCACTATGCATAAGGGTGGCTATTATTTTTTCAAGCCCGTAAGAAGTCCAACACATCTCCTAGTTCCTAGGAAATGTTCCTAGGAAATAAACTCATTTCCTAGTTCCTAGGAAATGTGTCTCTCAGGGAAGCCCAGAGTAGAAAAAGGGGCTGTTTTCTCATATCCCTGGTCCCATATTTTACCATCTTAAGGGGCTTTTGCTTTGGTGTAAAATCAAACTCACATGACTTCACAATATCCATGAAACAAATAATCTTCAGAACTAAGTATCTCAAATGTCCTTTTTATAGTGAAGAATGATCTAACTTGGTGCTTTACTTTTGATCCAGGTGTCTTGTAGGGCAGATGTATCTTTATTTTCATCAAACTCAAAGCCAACCAGAGCCTATCAGGGCTGAGGATGTACTCTGTGAAATTTCCCTGTCTACCCAGTCCTGTTTCTTACTGACAAGGAGACTGAAGGGAGGTGACGTATTCAAAGTCATTCTTAATACAGAAAGAGGGAGGCGCAGAGTCATAAGGACACACAGAGAAAAGGGCAGGAGCCAATTGCAAACAGGAAGCAATATAAATTCAAGATAGCAGGGCGCCTGAGTGGCTCAGTCGGTTGAGCGTCTGCCTTCGGCTCAGGTCACGGTCCCAGAGCCCCGGCATCGAGCCCTGCATCGCTCCCTGCTCAGCGGGAGTCTGCTTCTCCCTCTGACCCCTCACCCCTCTTGTGCTCTCGCAACTAAATAAAGTCTTTAAAAATAAATAAACTCAAGATGGCAACATTTATTTAAATAATCTTAGAAAAGGTTTGAGAACCAAGAGCCACTCCAAAAAGAGCATGAAGACAGAGAGGAGTACCAGTATGAGTGGGTTGGACTTTTTCCGGATGTCTACGCCTGCCTCCGCATTGTGGTAAATGTTGTTTCCAGCGATCAAGCCTCCACCCTCCAAGCGAAGAAAGATGCCTGACGCTCTGCAGCGGTGAATGTCATTCCTGAGCATGACGATCTAGGCAGAAAAGAGAAAACCATTTGTTTTCCTGTCACAGGTTTTTAAAAAAACCACTTGGGGAACACTTGAGTACTTTTCTTACCATTTGCTTTTCCGCCCGCAGGCAAGGACCGCCTCTTGCCACCTTGTGCGCTCCCAGGAGCAGAGTGAGCTCCGTGCCCTGCTTGGCTTTGCCCCGCAGGCTCCTTACCAACCGCAGTGGTTTTTTTTTTTTTTTTTTTAATAAAACCTGGACTGAAGGTTGGCCCTGTGCCCCGCATTCACAACTTGCAAGCAGCATAACTGAATGATGGGATGGAACAGACCATCAGATAAGATGGGATTTGGTGGTCTTCAAACTCTATGTGGATTGGGGTTACATGAAGATCTCCCCAGGTTCCAAGGGCGCAGCTACAATGAATGGAATCAAGTTCCCACATGTACCTTTGCTAAAATTCACCTGCCTGAGAAAGCACCTGAGAATAACCTCCTACCTTCTCTTTCACTTTGTAAGACAGAGTCCTATTCTTGTCCATGCTGAATCTTTCTTGGGTGTATGATCCAGGGGTGGAAAAACCACTGGTACTCCAAACTCCAAACTACGGGCAATTAGAAGTATTGGTACAGGGAGGCCTCCTTTAAACAAAGTACCACAATCCAGCACACAGCTTATTTAAGGGGATGCATTGCCACTTACATTTTCTTTCCCTATTTAAGAAGCATATTAAAAATTCAGAATATAGTTGCATTATTTTAAGCAACTGTGTATTCATAGTAAAAATATATTACATTAGGATAAACCGTGTGCTATTAACAAACGATAGATTACACTAAAATAAAAGTCTGGGAGAGAGAAAGTAGAACGGTAGTACAGCTTCAAGAGAAGCCTTCTGTTTAGGATAGAGAAAGATGGTAAGAGCATTCACTGCTCCCACACTTACAAGAATAGAATCAGATAATGTCCAAGAACACAGACTTTCTTGAACCCATCAGAGAACTGAGGTGGCAGGACAACCAACGGAGCCTGAAATCCAAGGACAACAGGCCCCTCCCGGGAGACGAGGTGTGAGCCCGTGCTCGCCTGCGCAGATGCAGGTGCCCCACGAACCAGTAAGAATCCAGCTACGAGTCTTAGCAAACTGTTAAAGGCCAAGTGTGAACTAGTGTGAGGGTGCGGAAACTGCGAGTAGGTGTGTCTGTTCACTTCTCCAAGGGGTCGTGCTAGGTGCTCACGGGGAAAGACTGGGGACAGCCTCCCTCATGGCGCAGGCATGGGGGAAAGCTAGCGCAGCCACTGTGGAGAAAGCACTAAGCCCCTCTTGCAGTTTTCTCCCCAACCTTCCTGCCGAACAAGCCTGAAGCAGCTGGGGGAAGGGCGGCAAACTCTGTCACTCTCAAGGAAGGGAAAGAAAAAACCCTACTTCGGGCCCTGATCATTAGAGGCTCCCTCATGCTGGGGGTGAGGCACGACCTGCTTCCAAGACCCACCAGACACAGCACCTACCGCAGACTGAGGACAAATCGGTACGGGAGAGAAAGCCTACCACCGGCACAGAGCCACAAGTGAAGGCAGTCTACTGCTGGGGGGCAAGGCCATGGAGACAGCCCTCTCTGAGGAGCAGAGCCTACTGGCAAACCAGCAGAAGGTAAAGAACACGAAGCCTATGGTAGGCAGAGGACAACGATAGCAAAACCTAAACCAGCTCAATCCTCACTAGATTGACCTAAAACCTGGTCCTCTGAAGGTCTGGCAAAAGAAGAGGTATGTCCATCTCCACACATAAATGCTACGGACCTCAGTCTCTATACAAGATACACAAAATAGCAAGAAAAACATCAGTTTTCTTTTTGGAGCCCGAAGCAACTGGGCTCTTTCTGCCAGCCTTACTCTCCTGGGGATGTTCTAGAGGGCAGGGATGGGTGGCTGCCCTCTGGCCACCGGATCAAGGCTTTGCTCCTGGGCATGGGACCGGCTCAGCAGGCCTGGCACCCCCGCCCACAGATCCCTGCTGGTATGAATGCCACTCAGCAGATAGTTGTGCCTGATGCTGGGTACTCATGAGATACATGGACTTTTTTTTTTTTTTTTAAGTAAAAAGTCCTGAATAGTAGTTTCCTAGGTTCCTTGCTAGAGACTCACCAGGAATTTATAGGCTGCACAATTCCTGCCCAAAGCCCCCGGAGACAACAGTTTAAAAGGGCTACAAGTAAGGCTGTATAACTTTTCACTTCTCCTTTTCGATGACTCCCAGCTACCACCTGCTCCCAAGTCTGCCTGGCGGGGCATATCCCTCCCCAAAGCTCCAGATCCAGTTAACCAGACGGCTTCTCTGCTAGACGATGGAAATGACCCAAACTCAGCATCTCTGTCTCCACATCCTAACCTCCTATATTCCTGCTGTTGCCTCGGCCACTCAGGCCAGAAACCTAGGGCTCATGCCTTTGACTGCTCCCTCCGAAAGCCCTTCTTTCTACCTTTCCAGAATGTTCTGTCCCCTCCTCTCCATCTCTGGACCACAATTTTCCACTGCCCCTCACTGATCTTGCTCCTCGTTCCCCTCCATTCCATTCCCCAGAAACCTGACAGATGAGCTTTCCAAATACAGATCTGACCACAGTTCTCCTCTGCCTAAAATCTGTGAGTTTCCCTTGCCTTCACAGCAAACTCCAGTCTCTGTGGCAAGACCTCTGTGCCTCAGCTGGCTGACTCCTGCTGACTCCCTGTTCTCCGGTCGCAGCCCTCGGCTCATGCTCCGGCTGCTTGAGTTATTCGTAACGCCCTGAACGTGCGGTGCCCTTTTCTACAGCTAGCCTTCAAGCACACCTCCGCTGCCGCACAGCTTCCCCTTGCCAGCTCCTCCTCCTCCTGGGCAGCTCAGCCCAGGCACTGCTCCTCCAGGAAACCTTTCCTTGAGGCTGGGCTCCTATGCCACCCATAGCACCTCTCACACCGGACTGTAATAGCGCTTTAAAAAAAAAACAAAAAAAATATCCGTTGAGCACTTGCTCTGTGCCAGAAGCACGGCTAAGCACTTTATATCTATGACCTTAGTTAATCCTTACCACTCCTTGGAGGCAGATAGTATCGTTAATCCAAGGGACACAATAAGGGGCAGAGCTAGAATTTGACTCAGAAGCTACACTCCAAGTAACCATGCAAGAGGGAAGACCCTCCTGGGGGCTCAGACCAGATCCTTTCATCGTGGTCCCTGAGAGCAAAACTATCACCCGTCCTTTTGATCTGACCATTATCTTTTATTCTCCATATAGTACTCTGCTGTTCTTTCAGGGTACCACGACCTTGAATCCTCTTTGGAAGTGGGCTGGGCAAAATGCGATGAAATGTGATTGCTGTTAACCATTCTAGCACCCTGCAGAGACCTGCAAGACTCACATGTGACACGCGTACGATGCCCTTCGGCTTACTAAGTGCTTTACCAGTATCACGGCATTGGATCCTCACAAAGCCCCAGTGAGAGACGCAAGGCCGGGATGCTTCTTTCCATTTTACAGAAGAGGATGGTGATGCTCGTGGTGAGTCAGTGGAGAGGTAAGACTCGGACCCAGGAGCTAGGCCATGCTTTCTTTCAAAAAGCTGTGTGTTCCTTCCAGAAGCCTTTCCTGTGCTCCGCAGTTTGCAGGATCTGTGGACCGTCCTGCAGCGCCCCAAAGAGCCCGCAGGGTCATGACGGCACCAGCGGCAGGACGGACTGCTCTCAGCATAAAGTCCCAGTGTCTCTCAAAGGGGCTTTCCAGGCCCGAGGCGAGGTGGGTTCTGCTCACCTGCCCTGTCTCGTTTTCAACCACTCCATCACCCTCAGCATACAGACGCACACCCAGGCCCCAGCACAGAACGTTCTGGCTGCCTGGAATGCCCTCACTCTGTGCCCTTTCAGCGCATGCACATTACTTTCCTTGGCTCTCCTCTACTCATCCTACACAGCTTAGATACCTCTTCTAGGAAGCCTTCTCCAGTTTGGATCAAAGCCCGTGATCATGTGTCCCTCAATTTTCTCTCATCCAGGCTAAAGATCCCTTGTTCCTTCTACTAGGCCTGGGGGACATGTTTGAGAAACATCATGACATAGTGAAAGGAGCTGGAAGACCTGAGTTCTAGTCCCAGTTCTGCCACTAACTTGCTGTGTGACCCTGAGTCACATTTCCCCTCTGGGCCTGTTTCTTTTTCTGTAAAATGGGAAGAATAGTTTCTGCGCTGTCCAAATCAGATGAGAGATGTAAGGTAAGGGTGTGTTGTAAGCTTAAAAGATTTAAAAAAATGCAAACCAGCCCCACCAAAGCTTTCCTGTGTATGGCCATAGAAACCTTCTCTCACTAATCAAAATGATGTTCCTAGTGACCCAGTAAGGCCTCGTGTTCTGTAGAGTAAACCTTATGACGGCACCTTGCTGTTATGTATACACCGCACTGCATAAGTCAGGTTCCGGAAGATGTTTCCTTCCATCTTGGCTCGCCCATAGGAGCAAACGAAGACACCTCCCTTCCCGTCCCGGAAGAGGCACTTGCGGATGAGGCAGCCCTGCACAGAGCTGGCCAGTGCCATGGCCTCCTTGTCCTTCTGCAGCTCCTGCTGCAGTGAGTTCAGCACTAGGCAACTGGGCAGCTGAATGGATGCCCCTGGAAGTGGTGGGCCGAGAAAGGAGCCCCCCAATACAGGGCGTGGGCCCTGCACTTGGTAGGACAGTCTGTATGTGAGCTGGTCCTCGTCCTCATCTTCACCACTAGGACTCAGGCCTCCATCGCTGCTGTCTGGGGTCTGGGCCACCCTTTCCCCATCACTGCCCACCTCTGCCTCCTGTGAGCCAGCCTTGGAGCCTGGCTTTGGGGAGGTAGAAGCTGGGCTGGTTGGGCTTTGGCTGCCCTCAATGACAATGTCACAGGTCCTTGGGCTCCAAGCCTGGTCCCTGCTCTCCAGGTCTAGGGACATTAAAGAGTCAGAGTCCTCTGTGGGGAGTACGCTGGGTGAAGACTTGATAAGCCCTAGCAGATACTTGTAGGCCCAATTCCTGTCTGCAGATGGGTGGCCCTCAACAGTCACAGAGTTGTTTTCACTGCCCACAAATTCACAGTTTTCCAGGACACACAGGGGCACGTTGTGCAGGAAAACATGGGTGTTTTTGAAGGTGCAAAACTTCACTTGGCAGGTGCCTGGGCCATGGACCTGGATGTGCCCATTCTCAAAGTTGCAGTTGTCAAACTGGACATGACCCGATGTTGTCTGAGGAATAGAAAAGAGAAAGCAGATAAAACAGGGGTAAGAACTGTTTCGCTAGTCAGTACTCTAACTGTTCTTTAAGGAGGGTGGAGCCTGGAGAGGCCATTCGTCCCGCTGATCCTGTTCTCTTCTTCCCCAAGGGCATGTGTCAGCCCCCGCGCAGGGGGACAGGGACAGGAAGGTGCTCTGCGTCAGAGGGAGGAGAATTTGAAGTTGCCTGCCTTTCCCTCCTTCCAATGGCAAAGGGACTGGAAATAGTTAAAGGCAGAAAAGTTCACTCTCTGCAACAGGGCCCTTCCTAAAGGCCTCAAGTCTCAGGTAAGTTCTCCTAATACTCGATTAGCGTCTAGTGAGAATATAAACTTTGAGGGGTGAAGATGGGGATGAGGGAAGAAGCTGAATGAGGGATGCTCAGGGATGCTGGGTGAGATGGAGTCAACATGGTAACACAGGAGGTGAACCAGCAGAGCAAGCATCACTCTAGGGAGATCAGGAATGACAGGGAGAGCTTTGGACATTTATAAACCCAAGAATTGGCTGGGATCTGAGCACAACTTTCCCGTGTCCCATGAAGGGCGAGGGAGTCCCGGTTTGGTGTCTCGGTTACATGAAGAAAGTGTGAGATCGTGAGGTGTCTCACTAGCTCTCACCTTCAGCACACCTTCCCTTCACCATCCTCTCTCAGCCCTGCAGCACCCCACAGAACACCAGCTTGGTATCTGAACTCAGGACAGAGCCAGGAAGAAGCCTGAGAGCTGACAGAAGACAGGCCAGCAGGGGCTGAGCCCTACCCGGGCTGGGGCAGGCAGGGGTGGAAGCCCAGCCACAGGTTCTGGGAAAGAGTCTGGCCTGTGTGGCAACTGGTAGATACGTGTGGGGGGGAGGGGCAGAGCAAAGGACAGTAGGATGTGTCCCTAAAGAGGGGGGACAAGGTATGCTGCCACAGCCAATACCGAGTACCGAGCAGTAGGTAAGAGGGGCTCTGGAGTCTGGCGGCATGGGAGAACTCCCAGCTCGGCCTCTTGCAGGTGTGTTACTCATCTCTCTGAGGCTCCTTGTATGCAACAGGGGGCTTGCCAGCTAACGAAGCGCAAGGTAGAGTGCCAGGTGATTGAACATTAGCTACCGTGACCTGGGGTCAGGGACGCAAAGAGCAGAGGCTCCTCTGAAGTGGGGAGGTGCTGAATCCCATGCACCACTCACCCGAGCCCCTTAGCTCCCAAGCCTGGCTGAGAAGCCCAGTTACTCTATATTCCTGAAAAAGAATTGTTTCCGGATGTCATGCTAAATTCCATCAGAAGGATTTTAACCATAAAATGAGAGAGTTTCCTGATCCCACTGAGTAATCCAGACACATCCACCCTGAATAGTTTTTATATTCTCTAGCAGTGAGCACCCTGGAAAGCTTGGCCCAGAACTTACTCACCTTAACCCCTATAAGCTCTTCCTTATGGCTAACTTAATTTTTTCTTGCTGCAATTTAAGTCTATTTTCCTCTTACTGGGTCCTCTCTGTAGATGAACACCAGATCTCTGGAGATGCAGAGCCATTGCTGGGGTTCTCCTCAGAAGTCACTGAAAACCGCTGTGAAATCGCCCTGGCCTGCATTCTACAGGCAAGGTCATCCTAGCCCCTTGTCCTGTTTTCAGTTAAAAGACGATCACGGACAGAGTACTAATATATGCCAGCCCCACCCCCTGAGCATCTGCAGCTGCACTTCTGAGGGAGAAGGAGAGGCTGAAACGAACATACTCCTCTAAGAGTAAATGTCATATGAAACATGAAGGGTCTTGAATCAAACTCTTCTTCTGGGTCTGCAGACCAGCACAAGAGTTGTTCATCAGTCCTTCTGAAACATTCTAGGCCTAAAAATCAGGCTTTTAAGTTTCCAAGGAATCCAGCACTATATAATTTCAAAAGTACTTAGAATTTGAGTTCTAACCTCACTAATTATCCACCTGAGAAAGTTACTTACAGAGTCTCTGAGCTTTAGTGCCCCTGATCGGCAAAATGGGGATACCATGTCTACCGTGTACCACCACTGTTTGTTGTGGGGAACAAAAGAAGTCACAGATGGAAAGTCACCTAGATTATGAATATAGGCTTGCGTCTTAGTTCTGTCCCTCACTGAGTCTGAGACCTGGGTATGTCACTTAATCTTGCTGAGCCTCAGCTTGCTCATCTAGAAAACCAGACGGCACAAGCCCTCTCACTCATGGCTGGAAAGCAGACACCAGGCACATAGTAAGTGCACCGTGGTCGTATGATGATCATTACCAATCCGAGAGACCATGTGTTGTGATTGGTAGTCATAGTGGCAATATACTTATTACCGACTAGGTTTGAAGTCGATACTATAATGTTTCCAGGCAAGGTAAAGCCGTAGACTCTTCTGCCGGGAGCTACCAACATGTCAATACATACTTTGCTTTGAATACAGCTGTGCTCTGTGTTCCTAGAAGGTAAGTGTTGGGCTGGGATTTCCTGACCCTCTCCCCAGTCACCGCTGGTAAAGTCTGACCTTCCCTGACCCTCCTCCACAGGATGGGGCCAAAGTGCTAAAGGCCATTGGTCCTGCATAGCGTCCCCCGGCTTCAGCCGTCTCTGGGCATGGAGTGTTCTCTGCTTCCTGTCACCACGTGGCACACGCCCGGACCTGGGTTTCCCACCTACCTACTCTACCTGTGGTGCCAGTTCGTCCGGTGTGGAAGGAAAGAAGTACAAAGCAGTTTGGGTCTTGAGTCTTCGGCTTATTTTTTAATACAGTTTTGCCAAAAATAAAGCGGAATATTGATCATTACTGATTCCTTATCCATTTCTCAACTGGTGCAGAACTCCGAGGAGTGTGTTATAGGAACAATGACAAAACCTTCAATTCCAACAAAGAAGGGGTTATAAACCCACTGAGAAGAGGCCCAAGTCAGGCCTGGAGAGGCCACCCATCTGGATGCGGGCACCCACCTTAAACATGAAGGGGGAGAACCAGGCCGGCATGAAGACAAGGTTGCACAGGCGTGTGGTGGAGCAGTGCTGATCGATGCTGGCGAGCAGGGCCACCTCACCCAGCTTCCCGTGGCCTACGATCTCCACAGGCACCTTCAGGATGATTTCACCCTGCTCTTCGTACACACCTGGAAATAGCACGATTCGGTCATACAGGCTGGCCATGGCCAAGGCGCTGCCCAGGCTGTCAAACTCGTGGCCTGGCCCAACAGTCAGGGTACGGCGTTCCCTCCTCCGGCGAAATAGAGAAAAGCAGACGGACGACTCCAAGTCCAGGGCATTCTTGGTCCAGGTCTTGGAGGCAAGGTAATGCTGCTTGAAGGCCTCCCTCCAAGACTCAGGCTCCACATCAGGCTGGTTGGGCCAGTTGGGGTGGCGGCATTCGGTGCATCCCAGACACAGCTGCCGCCAGCGGGTGCTGTCGAGACTGAGGATCAGTTCATACCAGGCCCTGCACACCAGGCTGCAGCGGCCCAGGTCGGGCAGGTGCAGGTAGGCTAGGATCATGCGCCACAGCTCCAGGGGGAGGCCGCCAGCCTCCATAGTCACCTGTGAGACAGACACAAAAGAGGTTTTTGCTGACCCTGCTTACAGCTCTCCCTTCTTAAAATATTCTCTCTCTTCTCCTGACCCGAACCAACGGTGTGCAAGGGAACAAGGCCTAGCCAATCATAGGACTCCAATCCCTCAAAGGGAATTCTCCTCTGGGATTTTTCTACCTGGAGTCAGCAGGGAAGACTCTCTTTTCTCTTGGTCAGACTCTATATGGATATGATCCCTGAACTGCTTGTCAGCCATGTTCCCCACTTGTGGAGAAAACTTTGTGGTACTAGAGCCAAGCAGAAATGAGGAGATGAAAGATGAAAACTGAAAAGGAGAAAGAAAAATGTGATCACAAGTGTATGTGTCCTGGTGGTACAGATTCCAGATTCCTGAAGCTGCCCTGGAATCTCTGGTTCTTTCTTCAATTCTATGAGGTACCTAGTGACCTTCTAATAAATACCCTTTTTTGCTTAAGCTGGTTTGATTTGGGTTTCTGTGACTCGTCACTAAGATTTTGGACTAATACAGAGGGAACCCACCTTTGGCTGTTATAGTCCTAGAGCTCTGGATTCCCTAGACTCTCAAGGGATCTCTATTTCTTCACATCGAGAGGAATAAGAACTGAGGCAGTGAGTGTCCATCTGTCTGCCTCTCTTGTTACCAGATCAAATAATTACCACTGTCTTCCCATGTAAGGCAGCCTTAGGAAAGACTGATGCTGGATCAGAGGCTGTGGGTTTTAGTCCTGGCTCTGCTACTAGTTACTAATGCAACCCTACTGTCCTAAACACCTACCCTACTGGCTGCCCAGCCATCTGCCCCCTTGTTCTCTGCCCCCTTCCAACCAACAATTCACCCCACATATTTGGAGATGCAAGGCTCCCTGGTAGCTATGTCTGTAGAATAATACCACCCTAGACCCTTGGCAGCAAATAGTTGGACCCTGGTTGGCTCCAATTGGGCCACTGAGATCTCCAGGGGAATAGGAGTTGCAATTCTAGAATCAGGTTGATTTCTGGGGCGCCTGGGTGGCTCAGTCGTTAAGCATCTGCCTTCAGCTCAGGTCATGATCCCAGAGTCCTGCGATCAAGACCCGCATCATGGTCCCTGCTCAGTGGAAGCCTGCTTCTCCCTCTCCCACTCCCCCTGCTTGTATTCCCTCTCTTGTTGTCTCTCTCTCTGTCAAATAAATAAATAAAATCTTAAAAAAAAAAAAGGAATCAGGTTGACTTCTTTCCTGAATGGAAGAGAATGAATGGCTTCTTTCCTAAGCTATAAACTCAGGAAAAGCTGCTAGTGACCATTCTCTCTGTTGGGGAGGGGGTGGGAGGTGTGGGGGTGGGGCAGAAGAAGTTAGTCTACATCAACAGAAGAATGAATCAGAAACGGAAACAGAGAAAAGGGCAGAAACTAGGGGCATCCCAGTTTCTCTACGGCACTCCAGGTCACGGCTCCAGCCTATGCTCAAAACTCAGTTTTATCTTTGCCTTTTGAATTCCATCAGCTAGCTCTGTACTCTTGTGACAAATTATTTTTGTTCAAGTTGGCTTCACTGAATTTTTGTTATTTATACCTAGCTAAAGCCCTCTCATTTATGAGTGTCTGTTTCCCCACCTAAAACACAAGGGGATTGTGTTAGATGACCTAGAGCAACTTCCAAGTCTGAAACCCTATAAAGTCTCTAGACAACTAGAAACTAAATTTGGAAATAGGCAGACTTCACAACAGACTGTAATCAAGTTGTTAACCTTTTCAAGGCCTTGGTTTTCCTCTCCACTTTATGAACATGATGACAATACCTGTCATCTATCTAGGCCCAGGAAAGCTAGAAGCACAAATGTGTGACTATGTCTACAAGAATTCTGAGCTTCACCATAGCAGGTCTGGCTTTAACTCTACAGATTAGTATTAGGGCCTGGGTATGTAGGTTTTTCGATAACGGTCACCTAGTAAGACTTTACTAAGTCCTTGACAGCGCTGAAGAAAATGCTCTGGACTGGTAAGCATCACAGAACAAAGGTTGGGCTCCTGGTAGCTGTGACTTTCTCTCACGAACACTGCTTTATTCACAGTGGTCTCCATGATATCCATGTCTCCTGTTCTTCACCTCACTCTTTAGCCATACCTTTTCAGGCTTTTTAAGAGAAAACTGTCTTCTACTCCTTCTTTAACTATTCTAAGAAGGTAAGTATAGCTAGGTGATTACATCCATTCCCTTGGCTTCGACTATAAAATGTGATTCTCCAGGCCCAACAGTCTCTCTCTGGCCTTCTGTACACACATGTTGGGCATTTCTACTTGGATGTTCCACAGATACTAAAAACTCCATTACATCCAAAACTGAACCTCAACTTCCACTTCAGGCCATTACAAAATAACTGGAACTAGATTCTCCCTCCTGCCGTGAAAAACTATAAAGTTGGCTGAATAGATGCTTTCAGGCATTGAACAGTAAACTGCCCAAGACCATAATCTTTGAGAGAAGGGAAACATAGCAGGGGAGCGTGTGACTGCTCTAGCTTTCATCCAGGGGTACCTTCTCATTGTGGGGTAGGGAGATGGCACCCAAGCAGAGTGGCGGTCTCAATGAGCAGGCAGATCTGAGTTCTGTGATGCTCAAGTGGCTGGTATCTGTGAGGCAGGGTGGGGTGGGTGCGCACTTTCTTGGCTCAAAGCAGGACTGCACATGCATAGGGCATGCCTTCATCGGACTTAGCAGAGATGGCCTGTTATGGGGTAAATGCTGATACTAGAGCTCATGCAGAGCGGGGAGATAATGGTAGTCCAGCCCAGAATAGGGAGCGTTCAGGCTGAGACTCAGAAAGGATATGCCACAGGAACAGATTCTAATTAGAAGAATAAAAGCAAGCCTGATAGAATCGAAGGGCTCTGCCAGTAACTTAGAGTACTACTTACCACTCAAAAGAAAAAAAAAAGGACAACATAATCTAGATTCCCTCAACATGCCAGCCACAAGACAGTGTGGTGTGGCTATAAGGAAAATACAGAGTATAGAAACAGACCGATTTGACAAAATATCAAGGCGATTCAATGGATAAACAAAAGCCTTTTCACCAAATGGTGCTGGAAAAACTTGACATTCATATGAAAAAAATGAACTTCTGACATATACCATTTACAAAAATTTAAGATTGATTTTAGACCTCAATATAAAAACCAAATCTATAGGGACACCTGGGTGGCTCAGTTGGTTGGGCGGCTGCCTTCGGCTCAGGTCATGACCCCAGGGTCTTGGGATCGAGTCCCGCATCAGGCTCCTTGCTCGGCAGGGAGCCTGCTTCTGCCTCTGCCTGCCACTTTGCCTGTTTGTGCTCTCTCTCTCTCTGACAAATAAAGTAAGTAAAATCTTTAAAAACAAAAAACAAAAAACAAAAACAAAAAACCAAATCTATAAAGCTTCTAGAAGAAAACATTACGGATGCCTGGGTGGCTCAGTTGGTTAACCGTCCAACTCTTGGTTTTGGCTTGGGCCATGATCTGGGGATTGTGGAATCGAGCCCCACATCAGGCTCTGTGCTCAGCAGGGAGTCTGCTTGAGATTCGCCCTTTCCCTCTGTCTCTGCCCTTCCCCTGGGAGACACACACACATTCTCTAAAATAAATAAATGTATCTTAAAAAAAAAAAAAAGAAAAAGAAAACCTAAGAAAATATGCAACCTCAGGATAGGCAAAGATTTCTGAGAGCACAAAAGGCAATAATCATGAAAGACAAAAAAATAATAAATTGGTCTCTCAAAATTAAGATTTTCTGCTCATCAAAAGACATCATTGAGAATACGAAAAGACAAGTGAAAGAATGGGAGTAAATATTTGCATTGTACATACAGGACAGAGGGCTTATATTCAGAATATATCAAGAAATCCTACAGCTCAATAATAAAAAAAATCCAACAAAAAATAGGCAAAGGTTTGAACAGAAACCTCGCAAAAGAAAAATAAGCAGCCAATAAATTCAAAAGACGCTCAACATCATTAGTATTCATTACTTGATTTGTATCAAAACCATAATGAGATAGATGTATGTGTGTGTGTGTCACACTCACTACAATGGCTGAAATGAAAAACACTGAAACCATCAAAGCATCAAGATGTGAAGCAACCAGAACTCTCATACATTGCTGGTAGGAGCACAAAATACTACAATCACTTTAGAAAACTGTTTGGTAGTTTCTTCTGCAATTAAACACACCCCTATGCTATGACCCAGGAATTCTACTCCTAGATATTTACCCAAGATAAATGAAAATGTTTATCTACACAAAGATTTATATGAGAATGTTTACAGAGGCTTTATTCTTAGTAGTAAAACAAATAAAAATCTGAAACAACCCAAATGTCCATCATCAGAAGAGTAGATAAACAAATTGTGGTGTACTCATGCAATGCAATACTATTCGGCAGTAAAAGGGGATGAACTACTAATATACACAATAGACAGGTGAGCCACAAAAATATGTTAAGCAAAAGAAACCAGTTGCAAAAGACAACATATTGTATAATTCCATATAGGTGAAGTTCAAAAACAGACAATCTATGGTGAGAAAAATCAGAACACCGCTTGAAGGGGTCGCATGGAAACTTCAGGAGTGAAGGAAACGTTTATATCTTCACTGCTGTGTTAGTCACCTGCGTGCACACATCTGAAAAAACTCATTGGATCGCATGCTTTTGTTTTGTGTATTTCATTGTATGTAAACTTTATCTCAATTTACAAACTGGTATAGATTATCATCTCTCCAGGCCTGCTCTACATGTCCCAGTTAATGGCACCATCATCTTCCACCTTGCCACCTCAGTCAGTAACTAGGGAAACCTCCGTGATTTCTCTTTCTTCTTCTCTCCTGCTCTCTCCCAGATATTCTCTCACATTGTGTGTTTCCACCTCCTTAAGCACTCTCAAATTAGTCCTTTCCTCTCTCCTTTCTCTGTCATGAGAAAGTGAGCTCTGGCCTCACCGTCTTTAGTTTGGATTACCACAGAAGATTCTCAGCCGGTCTCCCTGGAACCAGTCCTGCCTCCTCCATCCAATCAACTTCACATACAGCCAGCAAGGGAAGCTTTCTAAAATGTAAATATGGGCATGCCACTTGTCAGCTCAGAATTCCTCAATGGCTCCCCATGGCTTCCAGGATAAAACCTAGTACAGATGACAGCTCGTGAGCTGGTCTATTTCTCTAGCTTCATCACTGATGTTCATCCCACCTACCCTCACTCTCCCAACAGCACTTTGCTCAGAGGGCCTTTCTTCATCCTCTTTCCTCAGACATCAAGTGCCTCTTTTGGCCTCCCAGAGCTACCTGAGAATAGTTCTATCACAGCCTTTTTAAAGTGTGAATCAAAATGGAGTACATGGAGCAAATGTATAGTGATTTGTTTTATAAGGAAAACAGCCTGCTAACCACTACCGAAATCAGAAAACAGAATTTTGTCAGCTACTCTAGAAGCCTCATGTGCCCCATTCCAGTTCTCCCCACAAAGGTAAACATACTCCTGATTCTGTAGTATCACTTCCTTAGGTCTTTGTGGTTTTACCACCTAAGGATGCATCTTTAGATTCTAGAGTTTTACTTTTGTCCTCAGGTTTTTAGTTCAGTATGCGTTTGGTTCTCATTCCCCCACAGGGTCCCCTTCCATCCCCTTCTTTTCAAGTTGCCTGTTGAGGAAGCCCAACCATCTGACCAGTCGCAGTCTGAATTTTGCTGACTCCATGGCTTCTCATAGGAGAGTTCAACTTGTTGCCCTGTTTTCTGTATTTTCTGCACATTGGCAGCTGGATTCAGAGGCTTGATCAGACACAGGTGCAATCCCTTTAGCAAGACTACAAGTGGTATTGCATGTTTTCATCAGCAAATGTCTACAAGTCTGGCTGTCTCTTTTTTTGATGTTAGTGTCCACTGATGCTCAATACCTAGAACCATTAATTCCCTGGAGGTAACAAAATGGTGATAATTGTAACTGTATCATTTGGTTGACTTCTTTGTTGAAGAAATATTAGGAGATGATTCTTTTCAAATACCATTTGGTTACCCCATTGTACTGTACACTTAGGAAAGGCCTCTTTCATTTTCCAGGTGTCAAGACAATGAATTGGTCCCATTATTCTTTGAAGGTAACCAATCTGTGTGTGTTTTAAACTATTATGATGAATTCATGGATTTAAACCTATTTTACAGGTTTCAAGTCTTTGAAACTGCTATTCATACTGAAGCTCAAATTGAGACATCTTTGGCCTCAATTTGGTTCCTCAGTCATTTTGACACAACCTCAGTAATCTTTGATAGCTTCTTTGCCATGTGGTATGTCAAGATGTTCCTGACTCAGTTTTTACATTTCCTCCCCAGACATGATATTAGACATTTCTCTAAGAAAAAAATTTTTTAAAGATTTTATTTATTTATTTGTTAGAGAGAGAGGAAAAGTAAAAGCAGGGAAAGTGGCAGGCAGAGAGAGAGGGAGAAGCAGGCTCCCCGCTGAGCAGGGAGCCTGATGCGGGGCTTGATCCCAGGACCCTGGGATAATGACCCAAGCCTAAGGCAGACGCTTAACCGACTGAGCCGCCCAGGCGCCCCTAAAAAATATTTTTAATTGAAATTTTTACTGAGGTAATTGTAGATAATTAGAGGTTCATATGCAGTTATAAGAAATAATACAGAGAAATCTCTTGTATACTTTCTCAGTTGCCCACAGCAGCAACACTTTCCAAAACTATAATCACAACCAGCATAGTGACATTGATACAACCTACCACCTTATTTGCATTTCTCCAGTTTCACTTAGACTCATTTTTGTGTTTGTATTACATTCTATACAATTTTGTCACCTAGGTAGGTTCAGGTATCTACTACCACAGTCAAGACACTGAAAATTCCTGATACCACAAGATCCTTCATGTTACTCTTTTATAATCACTATACCTACCATCCTGATGCCTCTTCCCTGTTCTTTTATTTTTATTTTTTTAAAGATTTCATTATTATATTATTTTTTTTTTTGAGAGAGAGAGAGACACAGCGAGAGAGGGAACACAAGCAGGGGGGAGGGAGAGAGGGAGAACAGGCTTCCCGGGGAGCCAGGAGCCGGATACGGGGCTCAATCCCAGGACCGTGGGATCATGACCTGAGCCGAAGGCAGATGCTTAACCGATGGAGCCACCGAGGTGCCCCTCCTCTTCGCTGTTCTTAATCCTTTACAACCATTAATCTGTCTTCCATTTCTAAAACACTGTCACTTCCAAGATGTCATATAAACGGAATCATACAGTACATAATCTCTTGGGATTGGCTTTTTTTCACTCAGCATAGCTCCTTAGAGATTCATTCAAGTTGTGTGCATCACTAGTCCTTTCCTTTATAAAGCTGAGGAGCATTCCATGGTACAGATGTGCCACAGTGAGCATCCGCAGAATCTTGACAAAGGCATTCACACATGTAATTTCAACCCGTATTAACAATAGAATATTACCATCACCCCCAGAATATTCCCTCATGACTTTTCTGTCAATTCCTACCCCAAATCCCAAGGGGCAACCACTGTTGTGACTTTTCCACCAGAGATTAGTTTTGTCTGTTCTAGAATTTCATATATATGGAAAAATGCAGTATGTATTCTTTTGTGTTAAGGCTTCTTTCACTTAGTATTACATTTTTGAGATTTATCTCTTTTGTTGCATGTATCAGTAGTTCATCCCTTTTTATTGCTGAGTAGTTATTTCATTGGATAATATATTGATATATCACAGTTTTAAAAAATCAATTCTCCTACAGACAAAGACTGAACTGTTCCCAATTTGGGGCTATTATGAATAATGCTGCTGGGAGTATTCTTACACGAATGCTTTGGGGACATATATTTTAATTTCTGTTAAGTAAGTACTTACAAGTGCAACGGCGGGGTCTTTTTTCCAAGTAAGTTGTACCATTTCACACTTTCACCAAGAATGTATAAGAAATACTGTTGCTCTAGAACTTCACTACCATTTATTGTTGTTGGTCTTTCTAATTCTATCATTCTGGTGGGTATGCAATGGCATCTCATTTGGGTTTTAATTTTCACTTCCCTCCTGACTAATGATGTTGAACACTTTTTCATGTGTTTACTGACATTCATATATCTCCTTTCAGGAGTATGTTCACATCTTTTTTTTTTACTGGGTAATCTTTTTATTATTCAATTATAGGACTTTCTAATATATCCTTTGACAGATATTTGTTCTGTGACTATTTTCTTCCAGTGTGTAGCTTACGTTTTCATTTTCATGATGGTGTCTTTTTTTTTTTGATGGTGTCTTTTGATGAGAAGTTTTAAATTTTGCTGAGGTCTAACTCACCTTTTTCAAATGACTGATCCCTTTTAACCGAGAAGGCTTTACTAATTCCCATGTCATGAAGATATTCTCCTATATTTTCTTCTAAATGCTTTATGGTTTAACTTTTATATTTTGATCTATGATCCATCATGAATTAATTTTTGTTATGGTATGAAGCAGTGGTTGAAATTAAGTTATTCCAGCACCATTTGTGGAAAAGAATCTCCTCTCCCCAGTTGGGTTGCTTTGGTGCCTTTGTTGAAAATCAAATGACAGTAGTGTGGGTCTATTTCTGGGTGATTTATTCTATTTCATGGATCTATTTGTTAATCCTTATGCTAGCACCACACTAGCACTACATTTCTGACACTTTTCCTTTCCTTTTATGAATTGTGCTTCTGATGTCAAGTCTAAGAACTCTTTACCTTGTTCTGAATCCTGAAGATTTTCTCCTATGTTTTTTCTTAAAGTTTTATAATTTTACATTTTACATGCAGGTCTGTGACCCTTTTTGAGTTAATTTTTGATTAAGATGTAAGGCTTAGTTTGAAGTTCATTTTTTTGGTTCTATGGTTGTCCAACAGTCCCAGCACCATTTGTAGAAAAGCCTATCCTTTCTCCATTGAATTGCTTTTGCACTTTTGCCAAAAATCAGTTGAGCAATAGTACTTGGCAAGATGGCAGAGGAGTAGGAGACATAAGTATCATCAGGTCCCAGGAGTTCAGCTAGACAGTTATCAAACCATTCTGAACACCTACAAACTCAACAGGAGATAGAAGAGAAAAAGAGCAACAATTCTAGGAACAGAAAATCGACCACTTTCTGGAAGGTAGGATGTATGGAGAAGTGAATCTGAGGCAACATACAGGAAGACGGACTGCGGGGGGAGGGGCTGGCTCCCAGCAAGTGAGAGAGCAGAGGAGCACAAAATCACACTTTTAGAAGTCTGCTCCACTGAGGGATCTCACTCCAGAGGTAAGTGGGGGGCGGAGCTCTTGTGGGGACAGTGTGGTCTCAGGATCTGCGGGGTCACAAAAAGACCAGGGGTGTCTGAGTGTGGCAGAGCTCCCAGGTATCAGAATGGGGAAGCCAGCTGCAAAGA
>CM052892.1:29846579-29862930 GCA_028534135.1 Potos flavus
GGGGGGGAGGGATAGGGTGGCTGGATGAGGGACACCAGGGAGGGTATGTTCTATGGTGAGTGCTGTGAATTGTGTACGACTGATGATTCACAGACCTGTACCCCTGAAACAAATAATACAATTTAAGTCAATAAATAAATCAATTAATTTACTATATAAACCCAGTTTCAAGGACCTTCCCTCTCTATTCAAGTTTCCTGCATCCATACAGAAATTCCCACGTAGAAATTCTTGAAGTTCCACTGTGAATAAAAAATTAAAGAATAAAAATCCCTTTTATTCCTTAGTTCATTTGTTTTGCAAATATAGCCCTTATGGGGTGTGGGGGATACTGGGATGAGAAAAACTTGATAGGAGATGGACAACCTGGGATAGCAAGAATTGAGCACTATTGCAGAGTATAGAGCTCAAGAGGAAAGAACATTTTTAAACCAGACTTGGAGAGACTTCCCCTAACAATGGTTCTTAACACATGGTTCTTGGTCCTCTACCTCAGAATCACCCAGGGCCTGCTCCTGGCCCCACTTCAGAACTCCAGAATGAGAATCTCTGGAGTGGAACCAATTATCTGCATGCTTACCAAGCTCCCCGGTGACTGCATGAAAAGGGCCCCCATTCCCCACTTTGATGCAGCATCCTCAATAAACAGATCTCCTCAGCTTTCACCCCTCTCGGTGATATGGCCCTCCCTGTATCATCTCTAAGTCAGAAGATCCGGACCATGGTGTAGGAGACCTTGAGCAAGTCACTTAATGCCCTGGGCTTTGGTGTCCTCATATATAAATTGGAGACCCTGATACTACCCCAGAGGATTTCTGCAACGATGAGAAGATCCAAGGTACACCGTGCTGGGAATTAGTGCTTTTTACCAACTAGTCCCAGTTTCTCCTCCTGGGTACTTGATAGGATCGCACTGGCCTCTCTGGTGGCTGGATGGGCCACATGGCTAGTATTAATCAATGAGTTCTGAGCAGAGTTCTGCTACTTCTGGACTAGAGACTTAACTGCCTATGCAAGATCATCCTGAGGTCTGTTTTTCTCTGGCTGAGCAACTGGCAACATTTGAGACCATGGCTACTCTGGGAGGACAAGCAGCGTCCCCATGCTAACCTGAAACAGACACACATCATGCATAAAACATAATCCTCTGTTTTGGGTTAAGGCACTGAGAGTTCAGGGACTGTATAACCTAGGCCTTCCTGACAATAGAGCATGTGAAACTCTAAACGGCACTAGTAGGAAGCTCCCATACATCCTGGGATGCCCACTGCATGGTTTGTCTGCAGCTAACTTTAGTGTACTTCCCAAAACTGAGCGAAAATCTAGCTCTTAGTTACTTCTTCAGTTGGCCGCAGTCTGTTCCCCTGGAGCCTCTGGAGTTCTGCTCTCTTATACATGTTGCATGTTGGTATAGGCCTTGGATGCCAAACCTGGAAGCTTGTACTCTGTCTACTATAGGTTCCTCAGGAGGGGAGTGGCCTGATCAGAGCTCTAGTTCAAGGAGATCCATCCACAAGAGGGAGGTTGGGTAGAACAGTGAGAGCAGAAATTCACAACTTAGCAAATACTAAATGACGGTTTCCTTCCCTCAGGATTATGTGAGGGAAGGATTTGGGGCAAAGGTGCCTGGCACGGAAACTACCAGAGTTTCAGTTTTCTTAGGATTCCAAGAAGCCCACCCCACAGTGAAAGCTAAGGGTCTTGCGGCAGGTCTGTCAAGGGAAGGAAGATATGCCAGCAGAGGATTTTCCACCCTTCAGCACGTGCCTTCCTCCAAACTTGGCCACGTTCCCAATTCTAGCAACACCCCCTGCGCTGAATCTATTCTACCCCAAGGACCCCTCTGAACTCAAAGAGGATTCCCTTTTATTCAGCTATCACACTCCCTGTTGTTCCATTTGGCTTTATTTACTGTATCTTTACACTAGTCCATGGGGATCCATGCAGCAACAGGGATTTCTATAACCAGGTAACACTAAAAAAAAAAATGCATTCAAGTTTTGCCCTTCTTTTTTGCCAATGGGGCCTCTGAGCTATGGAATTAAAAGTAACGAATGTCCCCTAGGGCTTGTGCACCTGGAGTGTGAGCCTGTAAAGAGCTGGAGAAACAACAGTGGGAACTTGTTTGGGACGGGAGGGAGCAGGGCCTAAGGCAGGCCTCAAGGTGTTCCCTTCGTGTGTTCCCAAGAATGTGAGAACTCAGGGCTTCTATGTGGCATTCTCCTAACTCTCTGAGCCACTGAGTGTCCTCAGCCTCAGTGGGTTAGGCAGAGGTCACCCTCTTGGGACATGAGCCCCATAAGACTCGGCTCTCAACAAGCAAGCTCTACTGCTTCCCAGCCTTGTGACTTGAGCAAATCCTTTCACCTCTCTGAACTCTGTTCTCGTCTATAAACAGGCTCATGATGGCTGTCCTGCTACACTTCATGAGCATTTTGAGAATTTCCAAAGAAAATCACTTATTCAACAAAGCTTCATATATTGCTCACTATCGCACTAGGCATTGTTTTAAGCACTGTCAAGCAGTAAACAAGTTGAAGTCCTACCTTTAGAGACAGACAATAAATTTAAAAAATAGTAACAAATGCTACGAGGAGAAAATAAAGCAGACTAAAGGGCATGCGCGTGTGTGTGCCATTTTAGATAGGGTTGTCAAGGAAAGTCTCCGAGGAAGTGACATTTGAAGAGAGACCTGAATGACATTTGAAGTCACGGGATGGGATGAGCTCACTAGAGAGAAAGAGAGAGAAGTCTGATGACCAAGTCCTTGCCAGGCTAACATCTAAAGGGCATGCAATGGAAAAGGACTCTGCCGAGGAGAAATCAGGAGTGAGTACCCTTAGAGAACTGTGCAGGACTCTGGTCAAGAGGCAGCACTGGAAAAGAAGCTTTGCTTTTTTTTGCTGTCTAGGCTCCCACTGCTTTTGAGAGAATGGGTCTGCTGGCCAGTTTGCTGAGCGTCATGATGGGTAGACAAGGTGGAGTCAGGACTAAAACCTCTAGCGACATCTCTGTAGTTCACTTGGGTTTGTGTGAGTGGGTTTGTGGGGCGGGTGGGAGGGACATGCGGGAGTGCCCAGTTCTATCATAAGGACTGCCCATGTGACACAGTGTGTCAGAGACACTGTGAGACAGTGTGTGCAGATGTACAGTGATCAGGTGATACCTACTATGAGGAAATTCACAGTGATGAATTATACACATTCTCTGCCCTCAAGGAGCTTATCTTTTTATAAATAATATTCTTTTCTTTATTGTCTACCTCCCCCGAGCAAGTCCCATAAAGCAGAAACTTCCTATCATTGCTTTGTATTATGCCTAGAATTCTGCCTTGTCCATGGTAGGTGCCCCATAAACATTTACCAAATGAATGATCACCATCATCATTATTTGGTATATTAGAATAGCTGAGACTGTTTAATCCATTAGCCACTGAATTTGTACTGTGACATAGATCCCTGTGGAATAAAAAAAGAAACCTGAGTATGTAGTCCACACTTACTACATAAAGCACTGTGAGGGAATCAGGAATAAGATAAAGACTCTATCCTCAAGTCTGGTAGGAGACAAAGATATCTCTACTTCCCCAAATCCCCCAAACCATAAAACCAGTGTAAATGAAAAAGTGCTCAGTGCCATAAGAGGGAAAGCCTTTGTTTAAAGAATATAAATGTGACCTCCAGGTAGGGAAATCAGCCAGTAATAATAGAAGGCAACAAAATCAGCAGCAGCAGCAGCTACCACTTACTCAGCACAAATACCTGAAAGACACCATATTGAGCACTTTTCATGCATTATTTCATTTTATTCTCTCAAAATCCCTCCAAAGCTTTGCAACTCAGAATGCTGTTCCTAGGACCAAAGAGCTGGCTAGAAACGCCAATTCTTGGGCACCACCCCATACCTACTAGATCAGAACTGGCGTTTTAACAAGATCACCAGGGATTGCGTGTGTACGTATGTTTGAAAAGCAGCGATCTAAAATATCACTGTCTTCATTTTACAAATGAAGAAACTAAGTCTGGGAGAAACTAATGTGGCAAAACTTACCCCAAATCACTCTGCTAGAGAGCAGCAGAATCCCCCTGTGAACCAGGTCTGACCCCAAAGACTAGGTTTTTAGCCATTAAGCCAAGCTTCATGGACGAGCTGGCCTCTCAAGAGCTGCACTGATAAATGGGTAGGGCTGGGCATCATCCAGAGAATCCAGGGAAGGGGACTACAGACAGAGGAAAGAGTGTTGGCAAAGTCACGGGTAAGAAACCTCTAGCCAGGCTGAGCACACAGTAAGAAGCTCAGTCTGGCAGCAACTCCAGGAGTCTGAAAGGGTCAGGAAGAAAGGCCAGCTGGATCAGTTCACAGAGCTCTCGTGAATTTTGTGGGCAGGGGGAACTGCCTTGAGTCCCAGTATAAAAGGCACTACCCTTATCTGAGAGGACTCAAATAAAAGGGACTCAATAGGCTTTTAGTTTGGGTTCTGCCTCTCCTTCACTGGGTAATCTTGAGGGCAGGGGAGTTCATAACTCTGCTATGTACATTATACAATCAGTTCCCATGTTCTTCGTTGTTTACTAAAGAAAATGCACATACGTCCTACCTATGGGAGGCCATATCAGTATCAAAGTGGCAGGAATTTTGCTTTTAATAAAAAAAAAAAAAAAGGAGTAGGAGAGATTCTAGGACAGCTCAGAACTCTATCTAGAGGAGCGCCTGGGTGGCTCAGCCATTAAGCGTCTGCCTTCAGCTCAGGTCATGGTCCCAGGGTCCTGGGATCTAGCCCCACATCCTGCTTCTCCCTCTCCCTCTCCCCCTGCTTGTGTTCCCTCTCTCGCTGTCTCTCTCTCTGTCAAATAAATAAATAAAATCTTAAAAAAAAAGAAAACCTCTATCTAGATTTGATGAAGGGAAAAAAAACATATCCTCCCATGTTATGAAGTACACTAAACACCAGTGTAAATTACTACAAACTGAATTAATGAAGCAGCTATAACAGGTTAATTTTATAACTTTCTTCAAAGCAAATTTCTCTCATGTTTTGTGGATTTTATTTTGAAAATACACAGAATAAAATGCTGTAAATCAAGAAAGAGCCCTCTATACATACCTACACACATACCATTGGAAATGAGACAAAATTTAAAACTTTGAAGATGACAAAAATCTCAGCTGGGCTTTTCATCATTTAAGTCTCAGCCCTCCTCAGCCTGAAAAATAACCAGCTGTTTCTTATTTTAGCTTTGAAATTTGATGGCATAGACCAGAAGGCTGTGTTCTGATGCACGTTTAGTGCTGAGTGTGGTCGGGAGCAGTGAGGGCCCGCTCTCCCTCCTTCAATGCTCTGACCATTCATGGTGGTTCACCTACAGAGTGCACTGGGTTGGGAATTCCAAAACCTGGGTTTTAGTCCTTATTCTAATCAACTGGGAGACCTGGAGAGGGCAGGGAATGGAGTGTTGAGGGCTTACTAAATGCCAGGTACCTTTTATATGTCATCTCAGTGAGCAATTACAGCAATGTAAGAGGTAGGGGTCTTCTTATCCCCAATTCCAGGAATAAAGTTACTCTGCTTTTTATTTAGTTAGTAAGCTGTGGTTCCTAACCTGGACTGATTCTGGAGCCTCTGTTCTTTCTGCTGCAACAGCCTGCCTCCTAGTTCCCTTCCTGAGCTTCTGGGGTTCCTAAACTTGTGAAATGATGGCGGAGGACCTTCTAACCTCACCATACAGACATATAAACTCGCAGATCATGAAATAAGGATGAATTTAATCCTGCAATTATGCATTAGAGCATGAGATTACTGGGGTTCCTCCCAAGCCTGGTCTGTGGAGGGAACATCTGATCAGAGCCTTTCTTACTACCTCCTGCCACCCACGCGACCACACACGGCTCCCACATTTCTCCTTAACTGCTCTCAACTTGAGACAATTCCACACCAAGTGATTGTTACTTAACACCCAAAATTACACATTCAATGGAGTCGGACCATCCTGTGTCTGAGCTTATCTATAAAAGTGGGGATAATAATACCTTAGGGAGTTGTTGTGAGGCTGAAATGAGAGAATGGATGGAAATCACTTAACATCGTGCCTGACACATAGTAAACACATAACAAATGGTGATGAATTCCTTCTCCCCTAGGACCTTTTCCTGTCCCTAAGTTCCTTTCTTTCATTGTAATGCATTTGAACCAAGCCTCCGATATCTTAGAAAAAAAAATTAATTACAGGCAATAATTTAGGGTTTTCTGTTGTGAGTTAAGGAACAAGGAGACCAGAGGGAATGAAGCTCACTGCTGAGCCCACTGCCCTGCTCCGTGGCCAACAATGCAGACACTGACAGCAGGCCAAGGAGTGGGTGTATTCTTTATTGTCATCAAGCCGACAAGTTTTGTAGCTGCTGACCATCCAATGACAAGCAGTGAGATTTCTTTTCAGAGAAGTCATTGGCAGTAACAGAAATTCACCCACGTGGGCACCGCCCCCAAGTTCTGAATATCTATTCTAGTGAGTATTCTGATCTCAGCAAGTGCAAAGAAGGGAGGGCTTATCATATAAAACCACGTGGGCTATTGAGGATATGGGATTTTATGGAATAGGACCACAGTAGAGTTGGATCTCCCGGAGAGTAGGATGAAAGGTCTGGATCCACAGCAGCCCCATGGAGTTGCCTGTGGGGGCTCATCACATGACTCAGTCATTCCTCATGGGTCAGCTCCATTCTCTTTTTACCTGGAGTCTATACACACTTTTCTCTCAGTGCTTCTGCTTCCCCATAATATCAGCTAGCCAGGACTCTTCAAAGGCCTGACTCTACATACCATTTCAGCCTCAATTTCTGTAGTTAAGTGCTCTTCCATAATCCCCAGTTCAAATTTTAAGAACATGCATTTTTTTTTTTCCAGTAGTTCATATCATAGGTCGTTGGTAAGCCTATGAATTGGCTGTTCTTGGGTCTGACATTCAGCTCTGGCCCAGGAAGAGCAAGATCTTATGGTGGAAAACATGGTTATGTGGGGCTGACATGAACAAGAGTTGTGGATATAGAAGTTTCTCTTAGAAAGGGCCATGGGAATAGCAAGCACCACAGCTGACATGCTAAATACATGTCCACACACTAGAGAGCCCACACTAGCTCTCCCTCATCTCTGCTGCTGTGGACCACCAACAATGCCAAAGCACTGCCATTGGCACTGGTTGGTGGGTGAAGGAACTGTCTGGCCAGATTCCTCCTTCCTTGTCAATGGGCTCGTGGAGAGGTGATGTCTTCTTCTTTTTTTTTTTTTTTTTGTCTTCTCCCCTTTTCTTGTACAGATTAACTGGTTAATTCCAATCACATCCTCTTCTTTCTGTGTGTTACTCTTCCAAGTTACTACTCGGCACAGTGATCTGTGGTAGCTATAACTTTTGTCTGCCCAGCACACCTTCCCTCTTCTGGTTCCTCAGAGGAGCTCTGCTCCCACTCCATTTAGTCCTTTTAGAAGTGGGGCTGTCATTCATAGTGCCTCAACCCTCCACCTCATACTTGACCCAAAGGAGAATCAGAAGATCCCATCAGTCCTGCCAGTGGTGGGGACAACTCAGAAGAGTTCACTCGAGGAATAAAGTTGAATTAAGACACACAAGGCTGAATGACTGAGAGAGATGGAGAGGGAGATAGTCCTAAAAAGTCTTAAAAAGATTTTTTGAACCCCTGGATCCACTATGAGTTTCATAAGTGAACAGATTTTCTTTTTAAAGTTCAGAGAGTCTAATAAGGTGATCACTCGCAATCAAAAGAGTCCTGACAAAATCATACCGTTTTCTCAAATTCTTTGCTCTCTCACCTTTTTCCTCCCTCATCACATTTATTCTGTCTATGGGTCCTTAAATGACTCTAATCAAAGCTGACACACTGTGTTACGACTAGTCTACCACTAAGCGGGATGGGATAAATAAGAGATCAAGTGGTCTAAAGTCCCCATACTGTCCAAAAGAAGAGTACGATATTTATCACCTCCAAAACTTATCAACTTTGGTTAAGTTACAATTTCAAGGGTAGCCATTAAAGAAGAGCAAGTGCATAATGTCCAAACTAGAAGGAAAAAGAGCCAATGATTAAAAATATTCCAAAAGAAGGGAAGAGCTAAAGCAAAATGGAGTACTAGCAAGACAAATACATTCAAAGGATAAAATATTCAGGCAGACTTAACCATAAGTACATTAGTGATGACATTAAATAAGGACGAAATTTTCCAATGAAGAGACGAAAACAGGTGATAAAAAAGCAAAATGCACATTCTATTTATAAGAGACATATCTAAAACACAGAGCACAGAAAGAATGAAACTAAAATGATGGGAGAAGATATACCTTGCATAGATTAACCAAAAATGGATGATGTAGCTGCAATGGTATCAGATAAAATAGAGTTTAAGGCCTCCTCCCACCCCCTAAATCAACCAACCAAACAAAAAATCCACCATTCTTTAAGATAAAGGGCAACCTTATAATGATAAAAGATTAATTCACCAGGAAAATAAAAAGTTTATATTTGTATACACCTGATAATATGGCTCAAAGATAGAAAGCAAAAAAATAAAAGGTGAAATAGGTAAATTCATAATCATAGTTGGATATTTTAACACATTTCTCTTTGTAATAGCTAGAATAGGCAAAAATAAACCAAAAAGGATGAAGAAGATGTGAATTAATAAATCTGACCTAATGGAACACAGAACACTGAATCCAGTCACTGCAGAAATCACATTACTTTCAAGCACACATGCAACATTTATAAAAATGGACCATAAACAAAGCCCTAATAAAAATGTCAAAAAATTTCAAAGGATTAAAATTATATAGAACAAGCTCATGCACCATAATAAAAGATAACCAGAAAATATTCCTGTTTGAAAATTAAGAAACACATTTCTAAGATACCTATGAGTCACAGGGGAAATCACAATGGAAATTAGAAAATATTTAGAAATAAATGGCTAAAATAAGACATATCAAAACTTGTGAGCACCTACTAAGCAGTATTTGGAGGAAAATGTGTAGCCTTAAACGGAAAGAATCAAAAGGATACAAATGAGGGGCGCCTGAGTGGCCCAGTCGGTTAATTAACGCATCTGCCTTCAGTTCAGGTCATGATCCCAGGGTCCTGGAATGGAGCCACACAACAGGCTTCTGCTCAGCAGAGGGCCTGCTTCTCCCTCTATCTACAGCTCCCTCGGTCATGCTTTCTCTCTTGCTCACTCTCTCAAATTAATTAATTAATCAGTTAATTAATTATTCTATTTTGTTTATTTGTTTATTTATTTGAGAGAGAGAGAGAGAGGGAACAAAGCAGGGAGGAGGGGCAGAGGGAAAGGGAGAAGCAGACCCCCCACTGAGCAGGGAGCCCAATGTGGGGCTTGATCCCAGGTCCCTTGGATTATGACCTGAGCCAAAGGCAGAGGCCCAGCCCACTGAGCCACCCAGGTGCCCCTAAATAAATAAAATCTTAAAAAAAAAAACAAAAACAAAAAGAACCCAAAAATATTTCCAAGGAAAGTAGAATGAAAAAAATAAAAGAGCAGAACTTAATGAAATAGAAAACCAACTTACTATGGAGAATATCAATGAAGACAAAAGTTGGTTCTATGAAAGGAAACTCTACTGAAACTAAGGAAGAGTAAAACGAAGAAAACATAACAATGAAACTAACGAAAAGGGGCACATCACCACAGATGTCGCAGACATTATAATAACAAGTAAATATTATAAACAATTCTGTATAAATGTGAAACCTTTAAAGGGGCCAACTCCTGGAAAAATATCACTTAGTAAAACAAACAAAGAAAAATTTAAAACTGTTAGAATCATTAGAAACATTGAATCTGTCATCAAAAATAACACAACAAAAGACAACAAACTTTCAGAACCAGGTGGCTTTGTCACTGAACTCTCCAAACATTCAACGGACAAAGGAGAGGAAACTAGAATAGATGGTAGATGAGGAAGCTAATGAGCATTAGTTACATTTTTTGCCCTGGCTGTGACAGCAGGGATTGTAGTTTGTTCCACTAACCTTCTTCTTGTAAATTTTCCCAGAAATTGTGACCAACCAGAATCCTGGAGCTGTATCTGGGCGGAGTAAACTTAACCAAAGAAAAGAATGTATCTCAGAGTGCCTGGGTGGCTCAGTTGTTAAGCGTCTGCCTTCCGCTCAGGTCATGATCCCGGGGTCCTGGGATCGAGCCCCGCATCAGGGCTCCCTGCTCAGCAGGAAGCCTGCTTCTTCCTCTCCCACTCCCCCTGCTTATGTTCCCTCTCTCGCTGTGTTTCTGTCAAATAAATAAATAAAATCTTAAAAAAAAAAAAAAGAATGTACCTCAATGGAATGTAGAGAATACTATTAGTAACTAACCAGAGTCTCTACTAGCCAGTACACCCATCCTCCTCATAGGAGTGTCAGTTGATAGCGCACAAATGTCCCTTTTCTGGAAAACTGCCACCTCACCTGGTTATACCAGTCTTTCCCCCCTCCTCCCATCCTGCTTCCCTCATTCTCCTTTTCCTGAGCACATTTCCCAATATACCACTTGAACAAGAATCCCCATTTCAGGCCCTGCCTCTACAGAATAAGATCTAAGATATCACTATTTAGGAGGGTGAAAAGAGAGTCACAGAATAGGAGAAGATATTCTTAAAACATGAAACTGACAAGGGACTACTAACCAAAATATATAAAGAACTCCAACAAATCAATAAGAAAAGCTGAAAAACAGGCAAAAGACTTGAATAGGCAATTCAGAAAAGAGGCTATCCAATTAATCAATTAAACAGTGCTCAACATTAGTAGGAACCAAGGAAAAGAAAAGTAAAATCACAAAAGATATTATTACGGACCCACGAGAAGAGTTTAAAAATTTTAAACAGACAATACTGAATATTTGCAAGGATGTAAAGGAAATGGAACTCTGACATACTGCTGGTAGGAGAGTAATGGGTACAATCACTCAGAAAACTGGCATTATCTAGCAAAGCAATTCCACTCTGACACATACTACCTACAGAAGCTTCACAAACACAACAGAAAATGTCTAAGGATATTCTCTGCTGCACTGTTCTTGGTAGTCAGAAGCTATAAGCAACACAAGTATCTGTAAACTATAGGATGAATAAATATATTGTGACATATATCATTAAACACTGTTAGCAATGAAAATAAGTGTGGTAATCTCATGGATGCAGCACACAAACAAGGCAAAAGAAAGCCAACACGAAATGCACACAGTATGATTCTATGTATGAATTTAAAAAAAACTAGTAAAATTCTACTCTTTAGGGATGCAAATATAGGTGACAAAACTACAAAGAGAAACAAATGATTGTCATGTAAGTCAAGGTAGTGGCTTCTGGGAAGGATGTTATGATTTGGAAGGGGTGCTACTGAGTACTGGCAATGCTCCACTTCTTGACATGGGTGGTGGTTCCATGTATATTTCCCTTAGAATTGTTAAACTATGCATACATTTGTGGGGTTTCTTTGCATGCATTGTTATATCTCATATTTTTAAAGTTTAAAATAAAGACAATGAATGGCGCCTCGGTGGCTCAGATCATGATTCCGGGGTCCTGGGATCAGCCCTGTGTTGGCCTTCCCTGCTCAGCGGGGAGTCTACTTCTCCATCTGCCCATCTCCCCATTTGTGCGGGGGCTTGTGCTCCACCTCTCGTGTGCTCTCTCTCAAATAAATAAAGTCTTAAATAAATAAAGACAATGAAATACACATACCTATTATTGTTTGATTCTTTAAAAAGTTGAAGGAAATTCATTTTTAAATTAAATCCCTCCTCTAAATCCCTAACAGAGTATATGCCATTTAAATTTGCAATAGTACCTACTTTTCTTGGAACTATAGATGGAGAAGTGGTCTCCTGGGAACAGATACATGCTTTGCCAAGAGACACCAGAGGACCCCTCTTCTATATGAAAAGTTGAGTAGGCATCCAAAGTTCTAGGGTAAATATCTGCCATTTGAGAATTCTTGGTAGGCAGAATCCTGGAAAGGAAGTAGAACCAATTTGCCAAAATGCCTTGGGTTAGAGTTAGGAATGGACTGAGCTTCCAAACCCTGACAAAAGGTTTGAAAATAGGGTAATCTCCTGAGTGGTCTGCGGTGACCCTGACCAAGGCTACTAGCACAAAAGGGCCCCATATCTCCCCAATGAGAGATACGTGAGATAGTGAGAGAGAACTCACTAGAGGATGGGCGGAAACCAGCCTGGTGACATGCTCAACACACTGCCCAGAGTGCGGTGTTTTACGGGAAAATGGCTAAGCATGTGAGCACAAACTAAAAAAGCTCTAACCTTGGAATCCAAGCATGGGATCAAGCTGGCAGGAACCTGGTCCAATAAGGGCGTTGAGCAGCAGTGACCGCACATCCTTGGAGAGTGCAGGATAGCTCTTCAATAGAGATACCATATAGCTGTGTCAAAAATAACAATGTGGGTGGACTGCTCAGACTCTGGAGTTCTCTCTCCTTTGGAGAGTGGAAGTCAGACTGACTTCTTTGGATTGTTTAAGCCCCATGGGAGCTTGGAAGTGGGAGACATTGGAATTCTCACCAAAGAGGGCATTAAAGGACTTGGGAGGTTACTTGGAAAAGTAAAGAAATTTCTGACTGCATTAGACCCAACTGGTGAAATGAGACACACAGGTTAAATATCTGAAATAAAATCTTAATGAAATGTCTCTATTATCTACCTTTATACATACAACACCATGTGTATGAGTAGGAAAGTAATACATCACACCAAGCTAACAGAAGGAGGGTACTGAGAGAAATTAGCAGACATTTCAAACAAAGCCCATAATAGGTGACTTAAGAGAAGGTTCATTCATTAAGGCAAACTGAAAGAACACATGCTTCTTGTGCCATCTATTACTACTGTGTAACTGAGGAACTTGTTTCTTTTACATCTTCCTTGAAGAGCATCTTAATATGTGATATCTTTTCTCTTTTTCTAAAAGTAGTCTCCATGCCCAGTGTGGAGCTTGAACTTAAGACCCTGAGATCAAGACCTGAGCAGAAATCAAGAGTCAGACACTTAAACTGACTGAGCCACCCAGGTGCAGCTACTATGTGATGTCTTCTTGGTTGCCCAGGACTCTCCCTCCCACCTCTGAGAGCTCTCCCTGGCTCCTAGTCTGCACCTTTATCAGAAGCCCGGATCTGCTCTTGCAGGTGGTAATGCCCTCAGACTATCCCCCTGATTCCGAGTTCCCTAAACCAGGGTCTATCTTTGTCTTTATCTCTGTTTCTACTTAGTCCCACTCCTCTTGGCCGTGGCACCAATATATGTTTGCTAAAGGAAAGAATGAAGGAGGGGAAAAGGAGGAAGGAATAGTATGAATGCACTGCACTGAAAAAAAAAACAAAGCAAAAAAAACAGGACCACGACCGGAAACAAATTCACAGTGAACTGGGGACTGCTTGACCATGTATTACTTAAAAGCTACTTGTGCTACCATAAAAACAATTCATCTGATAACCATGGAAACCAAAACGAAGGCACTGTGGTGAGGGTGGCTCTTTTCAGAAATCTAAAAACAATAAGAGGCCTGAAACCAGAAAGACAAAGAAATCCAAGTGCTCCAGGCCAGAAGGAAATCCTTTCCTAAATAAGCCCTGACAAAGCAGCATTTTCTTCAGTTTCTAGAGGCTTCAACAAGGGCTCAGGGATCGCCGTGACTGATCATGAAATAATTCAGACCTCGTCGTGTGCTTCTGTCCCTTGGGGCCAGCTACTAAGAGGAAAGCTCACTGGGAGACAGAACTTATTATTATTATAAAATGTACTGAGAACAAGCAGAGGGAGATAAATAGATTTCTCCTCTTGCTCCTAGTAGGTGTACTAGCACACAGTAGGTCTCTATAAATACTTGTTGAATAAATGAATTAACATAGAAATCAGGGAAAGCACAGAGTCTGGTTAACAGTATGTGTTCTTTCTACCACCCAGTGCCAACATTCTGTCCAGCACTGAGAATTCAAGTCCTGTCCTCATTCTGGGTCCAGTTTCTCCATGTGCAAAAGGAGACAGCTGGATTAGACAGTTTCCCAGGCGTCTTCCTACTCGAACAGTCAATCACTATACTGTGCTTTTCTTGGTGGCAGCACATGCCTGGCACTTTTCTTTCCCCTCAGAGGGAATCTGATACCCATCTGCTCCAGTACATGAATGTTCCCATCCTGCCTGACTCATTTGGTAGGAACAACAGGTTCACATGCCAGTTGTAAATGAGAAGGCAAAGGGGGCCCAGGAAGAGAAAAGGGGAAAGATTCCCACTTGGCCTCGTTCTTAGGAAACCAAAACAGTACTCTTTTTAGGACTAAATATATACAAACTGAAGTGTGATTATTCTAAACACCCCTCATGTGAAGCACTCTCTAGTTCACCAAATTAATTGAACGATATTGATCTTAATAATTGAACACTTCAGTACCAGACACTGTGCTAAGCCCTTTGCACTGAACCTCACAGCAACCTTATGAGCTAAGTATTATTACTATCTACTTTTAACAGATGAGGGTTTTGTCTGGCTCAAGGTCACACAGCTGGTAAGTGGCAGAACTAGAACTTCAACCCAGGTCTAACTGACTCCAGAGTTCTGGCTCTTCAAATGGCTTTCCCACCTGAACTCCAATGTAATCTGACGAGGGAGGCAGGGCAGGTGTTACCACCTTTACTTTAAAGATGGAGAAACAGACTCTGAGAGACTTGCCATTTGCACAGAATACAGAGGACGCTTAATAGTAGGTGCCCGGCCCCGCACGCCCTTGCCTTCCTGGGTGAGGGCTCTTCCCACCCCAGGAGTCTGCTTCCTCCTCTTCGACTTCACTTACACACTCGTAAAACCTCAAGGCTGAAGGCAGCCGCGGAGCTCCACTTTCCCGGCCGGTTCGTTTTACAGGCTGGGAGAATCAGGCACAGCTCTCCTCCGGCGCGGCAGAGCCTCCAGGTGCCAGCAGAGTGCGGGAGCGCCCGGCCGCGGGCGGCCTGAGGGCACCCTCTCCCGGTCCCGCCAGGGCCAGGTGCTCAGCCTCCGCCAGGACCAAAAGGCGCCTCCTCGGCGGTTCGCCTCGGGAAGCGCCCCACGTCTCCGAGAGGCAGCCTCCAGGCGCCTGGGCCGTCCCCTGCTCGGGGCCCCGGGCATCCCGGGGACGCGAGCGGAATAACTTCGCCCTCAGCCTCCGCGAGCCAGCCGCCTCTTACCTCTCCAGGGGCTCTCCGGGGCGCTCGCCCACAGCAGTCCGGAGCCGTGGGACCCGGAGCCGAGGCGCAGCCGAGCCGAGACGCGAGGACTGCGGCGCGCGGCCAGGGGGCGGGCGGACTCGCCGCGAGCCCCGCCCGGGGGCGGACAGCTGCGGGCCCTTGCGGGCGGGCGCCGTCACGTGACGCGCGTGGTGGGGGATGCCGGGAGCCCGGCGGGCGGGCGGGCGGGCGGGCGGCCGGGGCGACGCTCCCAGACCACCGCAGAGGAAGAAGAACCGGGAGCCTCTGCGGGGAGAGAGCGGGGAGGAGAGCGAGAGGGAGACGCCAGGGAGACGCTTCGGATGTGGCCAAGTCGAGCTTGTGGAAGGACGGTTACGGTTTCCAGTGCGTGCGTGGCCCCAGAAGGGCAGAAATAGAATCAGTGGGCGGAATTTGCAGGGAGGTACGCAGGGGGTCAATACCAGGAAGATTCTTCCAGTCACACATTGTCAGGGTAATGGGCTGCTCCAGGAGGTCGTACGCAACTTGTGGGTGTGCACGCAGGAGCACATTCAACAAACTGACCACTGGCTATGGGCCAGGCAATCTATTGGGAGTTTGTATTAAATTATTATATGTGGGGCGCCTGGGTGGTTCAGTCGGTTAAGCATCTCCCTTCAGCTCAGGTCATGATCCCAGGGTCCTGAGATCCAGTCCACATCGGGCTCCTGCTCTGCGGGGGGTGGGGGTGGGGGTGGGTCCTGCCCCACAGACTCCTGGATTTTAGAGAGAATGTCAGCTACAGAAATCTAACTTGAGAATGCTGTGAAAACAATTTTTGCACTGGATTGAGGTTTGTAATAGTTGACTCTTGTGGTCTCATTGACCTTTGTCCTGGTTCTATAGAATATATTCTGTAAACATGTATTCCATCTGTTATGATCACATGATGAAGTTGGTATTACAAATTCTGGTGAGGTCCAAGTTACCATGCAGCTGCTTTCCTTTATAAATTGAAACAAAACAAAATAAAAAACACCCTAAACCTAAAGCCAACAGTTTCTTTTGAGCAAAGACACAAAGCTGTACACACAGCAGCCAGATAATAGTAGAAAGATCACTCTG
>CM052892.1:29863430-29882927 GCA_028534135.1 Potos flavus
AGAAAGATCACTCTGACTTAGGTCAGATCAGAATAGGGGTGGTTCACGCTACAATGAGCTGGATGATTTATCTTATTGATGACTGGCAAAGCTATGACATGTTTAATCCTTTGAAAAGTGTCCCGTTGTATGAAACTGGCAGTCTAGATACATGTCAATAAGCAATCAAAAGCCTGACTTTCTGCATTTGTGCCAGCCAATATTGTTTTGGTGTTTCTATAGAACAGCTAAGCCCTTCAAGAGTGCAAGAGCAGCTCTCTACAAGAGCATGCTGTCTACCTTTCCCATTAATGGCACAAGCCTCACTTGTAACATGGAAAATGTGATTTTTAAACTGAAGTACTTAAATAAAAGAACATCATTTGTAACTGCACTTGGGCTCTCCCTTTTTTCTGCCTGCACCTCTTTTGTGTATGCCTCTGTCCTACCACTTGCTGGTCTACTGTCTTCTCTCCTCCGTTACACTAGAGAGGACTTGCTCACCGTTGCAGCCCCACATAGTTGGTATTTATTGTAAAATGAATAGGTAAACATACAGCATCTTCTCTGCCATGTGAACTTTATTTACCTTACTTTATAGAAAAGTAAAGCTGCGATTTGTCCCGGGTCGACGTAGTAGACATACTCTTTTTGGCTGCCTGGTTATCTGAACTCCCTTCCTACATTTGGGAATTCCCCATCTTCGAGCTTGTTGGGTGGGAATCAGAGCATGCCTTACACTATAGAAGCTGAGATCCAGATATTTTCTCTGCTTTTCCACATAACCCTGACACTACAAGTAGTCTCTGGACTAGGAATTGGGTGCCAGAGACAGCAAAGCAGAGACCTGGCATAATTCTCTCTGGTAACCATGGCAAACACAGCAAGATGAAGTTCTTAGAGCAGCACTGGCTGTCGTGAGAGTGCAGGGTTCTGGGCCTGTGGCTTTGATTAAGTGGCGGCATCTAATCCTCAGCAGAGATGGTGGCATCTTCACTGCACCAGACTGTGTTGAGCGACCAAGTAACCAAGGGTGATGTTCCAGTTGCCTAGTCTCTGAGCCTGATTCTCCAGGCCTCCTGGTGATGCTAAGTGATCTATAATCCTCTCAGTGTTATTTATCTCTGTAAATCTACCCAAACTGGATTTGGGTGTTTCAAGCAAAAAAAAAAAAAAAAAAAAATCTGACTCATATAGTCATATAATTAAGAGCAGAACTGAAGCTGTAACCTAGGACTATTTAACTACTGATGCTAGTGCTCCTTCCTAACACATAAATCCTTACCCTCCAATGACCCGTTTTTTACATTACATATTGATGTCTCTCAATTACCCTTTGTTCACCAGGTTTATCCTTTTAATGCCAGCTGATTAATGAACATTTCAAACGACTGCATGGTGAGGCAGCTGCCAGTGCAAGTTTGAAATGCAGCAGTATCATTGTCAGTACAGCTGCTTATGTAATATTAATTTTTTTTGCATTTTTGTGCTTTACAGACATAAATGGAAAATGAAGATACTATTACTAATGTGGCTGAGAAAAAGATGAAAATTATCAGACGTGCTTAAAGCACATCTTTAGGCTTAGAATGCTTACTGCATTAAAGCCAGCTGTGTTTTATTTGTGAGGATAACAGTTTGAGAATGTTTCATAAAACATTTCATCAGATATTGGGTTTACAAGACAAAGTGATTTTGTAATGTTTTTACATCTCAGTAACAAGTCTATTCAACTTCTATATACATGATTTCTATGCATTTGTGAACTTGTACAAGGCAAGTGGCATCACCTTTGTGTATCCGTAATACTGAGTTCACGCAAGTAGCCTGTAAGTCACAATTGTTCTGTCTTCTGTGTGATGTCCATAATGCAGGGCAGGGAAAAGATCTGGTGCTTTATTTTAATTTCTTACTGCAGACTTCAAGAAAATAGGTTAATGATGGTTGTTCTGGTGTAATTTACAACTGCAGTATATACATTAGCCAGCAGATGTCAGGATGTGATCTCTTAAGACTGAAGTGTGAGAATGAAATAAACAGGAGTTTCTGCAAGGACTATAGGTTTTCTCGCTCTGCTGTGCTCCACACACTTGGGTCACACTGGCCTTCTTTCTTCCTTAAACAGATACGCTTCAACACTTTTTCAAAGTCTCCCCATTCTTTTATCTGGCCAATTGCTAGTCATCCGATTTTACTTGATGAATCACTTCCCCAGGGAGCCCTCCCTGCTTCCTCCCCAGCCCAACAGGTCAGGGCTCCCCTATTTCAAGTTCTCACAGCTACCGGCACGTCACCCTGCAGCAGTTTATAAAATATGCAATTATTGATGAAATTAGGTAATGTCTGCTTCCCCTGCTAGACTGTAAGCCTCTTAAGGACAGGTATCATGACTCAATTCCCTTCTGTATCACTCAGCTACCAGTGCCTGTTCCTCTGTAGTCACTGAATAAATATCTATGAATGTGAACACCTCCACCAAACAGAATGGGAATTATTTTTCTGAGGCCTATACAACAGGTATTGTCCAGGAAGTCAATAATTTTTCCACCTCCAATTCAGCAGTCATTTATTCAGCCCCTTCTTTGTAAAGATTCTATGTGGGACAGAAAAACATGAGATAGCACTTGTATTCAAGTAGTCTTTCAGGATGAGCGAAAAAGCCGATAGAAACCTTATTTCCTCATACTGCCAATTCCTGCTACACAGTACCCACATTCAGATTCTTACTTGTTTCCAGTGAAGAGTCCTGTCTATGATCCAGCCCACCTTGGTCACAGTAGCTGTTAGGGAGTTTAAGAAAGAATCTTTCTTAGCTTCCAAACCTTTATCCTAATCTGTCTGCCCAAACAATTCTTTGACAATACACTTTTAGTTTTTAAGAAGAGCACTCAGACTGCCACTGTTAGGTCTTCTCAAGGCCAAATACCTCTAATTCTTTCAACTGCTTCTCTCACAGCAGGCTTTCTAGTCCCCTCCAGTACTGTAACTATCAAACCCGACTCTGGCAAGTTGGCAACTTGTGAAGCTTCTGTCAGATCTGGAGACCTTAATGTTGTCATTTTACAAATGCAACCTAAAATTGCTTTTGTTTTCAGTTTTGACTCTTATTCCTAAATCAGTCCAGAATTTTGGAATTTGAAGGGGCCTTAAGGTCAGCTCACTTATGGGTTACCCAAAGCAGATCCTGGACCAATGAAATCACCTGGATGCTTTCAAAAAAATAGATTCCTGGGCTCCATCCACAGCCAATTCTAATTAAGTAGATTTTTTTTAAAAGCTTCCCATGTGATTTGGTATGGAGCTTGTTTTGGAAAGCACCTCTGTACACAATGCCTGGCACTGCCTTACAGATCATACTCATTACCAGTGTTCTTTCCCATTATACTTGAACCTCTCCTGTGGCAGGGAGCCCACCACCAAGAGGTACCTGTGTATGAAAATCCTTCCAAACGTTCTTAGTATGCATTCTCTGATTCTCAGGTATCTGACACCCGGCACCCATTTACTCTTAAAATTGCATGTGAACAGAACATCAGTTCCTCATAAACACGAAGACACATTTATCTTAGAGTCCCAACACACAAGAATTAAAAATGTGTTACTTTACCATCTTTTTAGACACGAATCAGGAAAAAGGAAATAAATGATATTTTGATCTGTATTAGCTAGCACAAAGTTTAGTTAGAGTGCTTGCTAACCAGAAGTGAAGGTTAGCATAAAGAGGAAAAAATAAGATGTTAAACTCAGTGCCTTTCCCCTCAACATTTCGATAGCAATCGTTGTTTCACTAAGCTAGTAACAATATTTATTAATAATTTTTTAGATTTAGTAGGCTTAAGATCTTTTTTGCACTTTTACTTTCACGTTCAGTAAAGATTTTTTGTCATTTGCTTGAAACCAATGAAAACAATGGTTATTATAAAAATTGAGTATAAATTTTAGTTGATGTAAAGATCCAATAGTAAGCCTATTAAATTGTACTCAGAAGTACACTGAAGTTGTATAAAAGCTGAATTTTACAAATATTAAGATGAACAATGCCTTTGATCATTTCCTACATTCCCTTGCTCTAATTCTTTTTTTTTTTTTTAAAGATTTTATTTATTTGTCAGAGAGAGAGAGAGCACAAGCAGGCAGAGTGGCAGGCAGAGGCAGAGGGAGAAGCAGGCTCCCTGCCGAGCAAGGAGCCCGATGTGGGACTCGATCCCAGGACCCTGGGATCATGACCTGAGCCGAAGGCAGGTGCTTAACCAACTGAGCCACCCAGGCGCCCCCCCCCTTGCTCTAATTCTTATCTACCACATTTCTTAAAACTTTTTTGCAATATTTTTATTATTTTAAATTATCTATGTATTGCTTCTCTCCCATCAGCTCAAATGATCAGAGGCAATGCAATTTGAATTTTGGGAAGAAAAGCATCTTATAAACTCCCATTGGTGTTTCACACGCAGCAGTAGTCTCCATGACATTTCCGCACTGTCCCATAAAAACCAGTCTTCAGTCTCCTGGTATCATGAACATATTTGCACTTAGCGATTTTCTTTCCTCCTAAATGAACATATAAATTGGGGGAGTATCAGATGTGGTCCTAGTCAGACCATGCCATACATACTTCGCTGTGAAACCAACAAGCTCTAATATATCATCTCTTGTGCCAACAGCCTGAAAGGCCACACACTGGTGAGATTTCTCTCTTCAGAAAACAAACAAAATGAATGGATCTTATTTTGCAGAACAGGACCCTTTATCTACACGGAAAGTGGAGGAAAGACATTTGGGGCATACAGAGGTCTTCAGGGCTACTGCTCTGTTGCTCCCACTCTTGCACTTGACCTCAGCAGCACTGACCTCTCTATTTTTTTCTGTCTATCAGCTCCTTCCCACCATTTCCTCCTGATCCAGCTTAGATGCCCTTGTGCATTATTTCAATCCCTCCCTGACCCTGTCATTTCACCTCAGCCATGTGGCAAGCCCCAGCCCTGGATGAACCCACCTCTCCACCTTCTTTGAGCCTGCCTCTGGACAGCAGAGCAGTGCTAGAGAAAAAGCCCACGTCCGGGCACTGCAAATGCATAATCCCCTATCTTAATTGAGGTACTAATCTCATCTGACAAGCTTAGCTTTTTCTTGTTAGCTTACTCTTGCACTTTCCATAGCTACTTAAAAACTTCTCCACTCTAATTCTATTATTTAATGAACACTGAGTGCCTAAGAGGTGTCAGGCAGTCTTCTAGGTACTAAGATACTGCAGTGAACATAATAGATGAAATCCCTATCCTCACCAAACATATACTAAATGAAGGGAGACAGATAACTAACAAAATAAATAAGGAAAAATATGTTAAGTGCCATTAAGAAAAATAAAGAAGGAAGGGGGAGGCTATGGAGTGCTGGAGAGGTTATAATTAAAAAAAAAAGTTTTTGAAATAGTAACTATGGAAAAATCACAAAACTTAAGTATACAACTTGCTGGATTTTCACAAGATGAAATATCCTGTAACTTATAAAGGAGTTGGGAAGGGTTTCACTGAAAAAAAAAATGCCATTAAGCAGTGACCTGAAGGAGAGGGAGTGAGACACTTGAAAATCTAACGGAAGAGCATTCCAGACAGAGGAAGCAGACAGTGCAAAGGCCCAGAGGCAGCATGTCTATAGTTTGTTTGAGGAAGCAAGGCCAGTGTAGCTGGAATGCAGTGAGGGAGGGAGGAGTCATTATAGATGATTTCAGAGATATAATGAGGACCAGATTGTACAGAACCTTGTGGGCAACCAGAAGGACTGTGGCTTTTACTCTGAGACAGGAAGCCATTGGAGAATTTTAAGCAGGAGATCCAGTAAATAAAAAAAGAGGTCTGAGGACTGAAGCCTAGGGTACTGCAAGTTTCAGATTAGAAATAAAGAGGACCTACAAAAGAATCTGAAGAAGAGAGGATAAGTGGAATAGAAAGGGTAGAAGAAGAAAAATTAAGAAATTAGTGTTCTGGAAGGTCTGCAAAGTGATTACAATAACGAAAAGTGTGATGAGTGCTGTAGACAGGGTGAGACAGGTCAGTGTTAACCTTGACAATAGCAGTTTCAGAGGACCACTGGGGATGTAAACCTAATGGATTGGGTTCAAGAGCTCACCAGAGAAAGGAAATGAAACTAAACCACTTTATTGAGGCATTTAACCATGAAAGACAGCAGAGAAATGGCATGGTAGATGGGGAGGTGTGAGGATTCAAGAAGGCTATGGTGGATGTTGTGGTGAATGACCCAGATCTCAACTTTAGGACCAAGGTACTCATTCCCCCAGCAGCTAAGAGTTTTGGCTGCTGACAGTGCAAAGCTGCATTGGTTTACATATTGTCTATGGGTGCCTTCACACTGCAAGAAGAGTTGACAGAGCACAGAGCTCACAGTCTAAAGTATTTACCATTTGACCTTTCACAGAAGGTTAAAATGTCTAGCTGATTTCACTTCTGTCCTATCTACAACACTCTGGTGCCTGATCTTATAGGTAAAGAGATATGCTTAGCCAAGCAAAGGAGGGGGGAAAGTTCACATTCCTTTTTTTTTTAAGGTTTTTTTTTTTAAAGATTTATTTATTTGTCAGAGAGAGAGAGAGAGAGAACACGCACAAGCAGAGGGAGCAGCAGGCAGAGCAGGCAGAGGGAGAAGCAGGCTCCCCGCCAAGCAAGGAGCCTGATGCAGGACTCGATCCCAGGACCCTGGGATCATGACCTGAGCTGAAGGCAGACGCCCAACCAACTGAGCCACCCAGGCATCCCTAAAAGTTCACATTCCTACACTTGTTCTTCCTTCCAAATCTAGGCCCAAGTTTGCCCACCTGTCAGGAATGAATATAAATTACCAACATGAAACACAGCATCACAGGGTAAAAATACATGCTGTTTGGGTAAAGATGGTAGATCAAGCACATGCATCTACTTCAACTGCCTCCCGAAATTCCATTAAATGACAGCAAAGATTTTTGTTTTAAGGCATAAATCTAAAAGAATGGGAAAAGAAGAGAGGAGACAATAGCAGCAAAAAGCTAGAAGTTGGAAAGCAGATGGACAAGTAGTAAATAACATGGTAGCCCCAAGAAAACTGGATCCTGAATCAGCAGTAGAAAAGCAAAACAAACAACCCAACTTACATCAGAGAATCCCTAAAAGGTTCAGGAACTGGTACCTTCCTCTCCCTTTAGAAGTAGGAGCAAAGGGGCAGACACTACAATAAGGACTGGTGGAAGGTTTAAGTATTCAGAATGCTCTCTGCAACTCTATGTAGCTAAGCAGCCTCTTTTGCCCATCTCCCTCCCCAAATTAGAAATTTATTTTTTGAACAGGGTAAAATAGAGGGTTCTCTGGATTGTGGGATGCTAGGCAGTTATAGGCAGAGGTACTGTACTCAATACAGAGACTCAAATGCATACTGGATGTGAGATAAAGAAAACAAGATACAGAAAAAGAGATCCAACATGGGAGAAGAGGAAAAGGAATTCCTAGGATTGCAGTGAAGGGAGATCCCAGAACACAGCCCTATACCAGGCACAGGAGACCACAGTCCAGACCGGGACAGGTCAGAAAGCTCCAGGAAAGACTTAATTGGGAAGATGAAACAGGATGCCTAGTGATACTGAACACTGTGATCAATTTAGATATATGGCAAAGAGTCTAGTTGATTTAGTTTAAGTTTATAGAAAACGAAGCCTAGAAAACAAAAATACGTACAGGAAAAGAAAACAAACAGCATTTAGAGTTGTCATAAAATTGATTCACACAAAAGCACACTAAGTACATCGGAAGGAAGAAGAAATGAGAAGCGGTAAGAATGATGGAGGTAAGGAAAGAGTCTTAATCCTTCCATACACAGAGAAGTCAGTAGGCAATGTCTAAAAAGAAAAATCATAAAATAACAATACAGTCATGCTATTTAGAGACATGAAGGTAAATACCAATACAATTAGCTAAAGAGGTGAATGCAGTTGTATCCAGAAGGTTAAGGACTGTCCCCTTCCCCCAATAAACTTAGAGAACTGACATAAAACAGCACTTTTTCCTTTGGTGGTAGTATAGATGGATTCCCAGCATCAAGCAGTAATGTTGCCTTTCACAAAGACTGCTTAACAATGAAATAACGTCAGCAAATCCTTCAGTCCAAAACAAGAGGAACTCAATTTAATGTAGTTTGTAATAATTACGATATTAAAAGGGTCTGCAGCAAAAAGCAGGTTAAGAGAAATAAAAATCCCAATTTTTTTCTTAGTTGCTACTTTAATTAAAAATATAGACTGATGGTCCTGTGCTTAAGTGTTGTTGTGCCTGTGTGCTGGCTTCTGTAAAACAAAACTAATCATAAGGAACTCTTCAACATACATACTCCAGACAGAAGTAAAAAGGTAAACAGAAATGACTAACAAGATAGTGCTATTGTAGACATAATTCCCTCATAATTAATACTTGCTAGAAAATGGAGTTTGACGTTACTTACAATTATATCAACATTCACAGAGGCTGAACATCACAGGCATATGGGTGTATTATCACCCAAGATGTCTTTACTTCCCAAGTAGTTTTAAATTTTAGCTATGAAGGTCAGTCACCAGAGCCAAACTTGTTCTTAACAAGTAGAATTTTTATGTCCATTCAATCCAAGAGTCTCTTACATCTTTCTGGGCCTATTCATTTGCAGATAGGAGTAGAAATTGTGACTGGGTTCCTCATATCATGCATTCCCACGTGATGCCCATCTTCATATGCTGTCCAATTTCTTTAGGATAAAAGGTGCTGAAAGAAAAATAAACCCAGAATTTCAGATCTATTAGCCCACAAGTAACATTACGGAATTTATAAGACTAGGAGGGGATCCTACAGATTTAGTTCACTACATTTTTATTTTATTTTTTTTTAGTTCACTACATTTTTTAAATGACTCCAAATAATGGCTAAGCCTCTGCCTGCATAACCTAGCAAAAGAGACTCACTGTCTTTCCACTGTCACGAAGCTCTGACTATTCTAAGGTTCATTCTTACACCATATACAATCTTTTCTCTAGGTAGTTCTCTCTCTTAGGACCACCAAGAGTAGTGCAGTAGTACTAACACATGCAATCCTCCTTCAAAAGACAATACTTTTTACTTTGGGTGATTTTACTGTCAAAGGAACAAAATGCTAGGAGAAACAAACTGGCATTTTTCATCTTTTAAAACATATTTGAGAGGCGCCTGGGTTCAGGTCTGTAGAGTGTCCGACTCTTGATTTCAGCTCAGGTCAAGATCTCAGGGTCATGAGATCGAGCCCTGCGTCACGCTCCCTGCTCAGCACAGAGTCTGCTTGGGATTCTCTCTCTCCCTCTCCTTCTGCATCCCGCCCCTCAAATTAAAAAAAAAAAAATTGAAAAAAGGCAGAGGGTGGGAGAAAACAACACTGCACTGGGGAAGCAGAAGAGCTAGACAGATTTCGGTTCTCCCACTGATTAGCTTTATATCACTTATGTAATCCAAATCACATTATGATACAGGCCTACTTCAGTTCTTATGAGGGTCTAGTAGGAGGGTACAAATAGAAATGGCTAGAAAACAAAAATATTGTCATAGGGATCTAACGAAGTGTTATTACTGTCTGTATGAAAGTGCTGTCACTAATCACTAGGACAATGCAAATTAAAACTACAATGAGATACCACCTAACACCCATTAGGATGGCTACTATCAAACTATTGGAAAGGATGTGGAAAAACTGGAACCCTTGTGCACTGCTAGTGGGAATGTAAAATGGAACACCTGCTATGGATCACAGGATGGTGAGTGCTCAAAAAATAAAAAATAGAGATATCCGCATATCCATGTTATAGCAGCATTATTCACAGTAGCTAAAATGTAGAAACAATCCAGATCCGAAGATGGATGAATAGATAAGCAAAATGTGGTATATGATGGAATATTATTCAACCTTAAAAAGGAAGGAGATTCTGACATATGCTATCACATGGATGAACCTTAGCACCCTATGCAAAGTGAAACAAGCCAGTTACAAAAAGACAAATACTACATGATTTCACTTATATGAGAGCCTTAAGAGATGTCAAAATTATAGAGAAAGTTTCAGTGTTACAAGATAAAGAGTTCTGGAGATGGATGGTAGTGATGGTTGTACAACATTATGAATGTATTTAATACCACTGAACTGTACACTTAAAAAACAGTTAAGATAGGAGTGCCTGGGTGGCTCAGTGGGTTAAAGCCTCTGCCTTTGGCTCGGGTCATTATCTCAGGGTCCTGGGATCGAGCCCCACATCGGGCTCTCTGCTCAGCAGGGAGCCTGCTTCTCCCTCTCCCTCTGCCTGCCTCTCTGCCTACTTGTGATCTCTCTCTCTGTCAAATAAATACATAAAAATCTTAAAAAAAAATAGTTAAGATAAATTTTGTTATATGTATTTTACCAAAATTTAAACAATTAGATAATAAAACGGCCGTGACCAAAAAAGCTGCCAGAAGGATCCTCTTTCTCAATACCCTTACTAAAGTAATAAAACATACTGTTAACATTAAACTGAAGATACTAAGATCTGTTGAAAGCCGACAAAGTCGGAAGTATGTCCAGATATTTCTAATTCTTATCAGATAAAAATGGTAACATCCATCAAATGAATGGATAAACAAAATGTGGCATATCCACCCAATGGAATTACTTGGCAATAAAAAGGAAGGAAATACTAACACATGCTACAATATGGATGAACCTTGAAAACATAATGCAAAGTGAAACAAGCTAGACACAAAAGGTCATATATTCTACAATTCCATTTATATGAAATGTCCAGAATAGGCAAATCCATAAAGAAAAAGTAGATTAATGGTTGCCAAGGGAAAGTGAACGGGAAAATGGGGAATGACACCTAATGGGCATGGTGTTCACTTTAGAGGTAAAGAAAATGTTCTAAAATGCATTAACTCTAAGCTAAGAACCACTAAATTATATACCCTTAATTTTTTAACATTTTTCTTCTTTTAAATTATAATTGACATACAGTATCCTACTAGTTTCAGGTGTATGTCATAGGGATTCAATATTTTTATTTATTATGAAATGATCCCCACAATAAGTATAGCTACCACACAAAGTCATTACAGTATTGTCTATATTCTCTATGCTGTACATTGCACCTCTGTGACTTATTTCTTTTGCAAATAGAAGTCTGTACCTTTTAAGCCCCTTCCCCTATTTCACCTATCCCTCACTCTACTCCCCACTGGCAATCACCAGTCTGTTGTCTGTATTTATCAGTCTGTTTCTGTTTTGTTTTTAAAGATTCCACATGTAAGTGGAATCATATGGTATTCATCTCTCTCTGACTTATTTCACTCAGCATAATAGCCTATAGGTCCATCCATGTTGTTGCAAATAACAAGATTTTTTTGTCTAAGTAATTTTCCGTTGTATATACACATCACATCTTCTTTGTCCACTTATCAATAGGCACTTAAGTTGAACTGTACACTTTAAATGGGTGAACTGGATACTATGCGAATTATATCTCCATTTTAAAAGTGGTAGTGTGGAACAGTATTTTTTTTTAGAAAACCAATTCATATCAGATACAAAGATCACTGAAAAGAAGCAAATATTTTACTGGCAGCTAAGTCAACAAAAAAGGTTAAGAGGAGAAAGTAAGCTGGGAGTTGCAAAAAGCTGTGAAAGGAGCAGGATTTGTGTTTCTGTTCAGCAGGGCAATACCATAGTCAGTGATGGGGTACCAGGCTTCAGTGAGCTCTGGCCTAGGTCCAATTTGAGCCTTCTACGGGATGACCTTGGTATGGCCTTCATTTATCTGAATCATCCCTGCCTCTCCACCCAGACTTGTCAGCAATACACAGCAAGGTGCAATGAAAAGACTACTGAACTGAGAATGGGGGGCTGGGGTACAAATCACTTCTGAGATTTGTATCAGTAAAACTAGAGAAGTGATCTACAAAGCTGCACCCATCTCTAGTATTGAGTGTGGCTTTAACTCTGAAATTTTGTGTAAAGACCCCCTTTGAAAGGTGAGTTCTCATTTGCAAAAAGGATGTACAGAATGGTAAGCCCAGCCTCCCTCAAAGCGCTACTGTCAAGACCAGCTAACGCAAATAAGCTTCTGCCAAACGTAAATTCAAATAAACCTTCAGGTATTATTATTAATCCTATAGACTCCTACTCTTTTATTCTCATGCCTTCAAAAAAAAAAAGAAAAGAAAAGAAAAGATTTACTTCACCTTCTGTACAAATAAGCAAAAGAAGCAAACCTTGTGTTTCAGAGATAAGCACTGAAGGAAGGAAACTTGGTATTAAGAGCTCTGGACTCTAGATCAAGAGCATTCACGGAATCGCTGAGTGACCTTGAGCCAGCCATTTCTGTACTCTAGCTGTCAGTTTCAGTCGGCAAAACGAGGGAGCTGCTCGGGAGGGGATCGGAGGGAAGAGCAGGGGAGGAGGGAATAAACCCCTGAGGCTCTTTCAATTCAAAAGCTCTTAGCGCAGGGCCAGGCGGGATGATCACCGTCGCAGTCCGGGCCACCGCGTGTGCTTCTGACCCCGACCCGCAGACCCTAAGCCGCACCTGCGCCCGCTGATCTCGACCCCCATGTCCCACCTCCCCCGCGACCGTTCAGCTAGCTCAGCTCGCGGGCCCCCAGAGAGCCAGAGTTGGGTGGTTGGTGTCCGCGAGCTCCCCGCCGGTCTCATGACCGCAGCCTGGAAGGACACTCACTGACTCGCAGCAGGGCCACGTAGATGAGGAAGTTCCGTATGGACGAGATCACATCTTCGCGCATCTTCCGTTTCATCTCCTCGGGGTCCAGCTTCGGCGCAAGGCCCTCGATCCGGAACATCTCGGCTTTGCCTCCCCGGCTTCCAGGTGCCACGCTCTGCTCTCCTCAGAGGCTGCTAGGCGCCCGGAACTCGGCCCCATCCCATTTCCTGTTCCCGCCCCTCGTTTTCGCGCGCGGCGACGGGGGGCTGCGAGGGACAATCCTCATTCGCCAGAGAGGTTCTGCAGCGGGCTGCCTGAAGGGGGCGGCGTAGTCTCAGCCACGCCGGACTCCGGTTCCTCTCAGCTGTTGAGTAAGCTTTGTCTTGAGCCGGGCGCTGTGCGCTGCAAAATGCTTTTACACCTCCGCGGGGGCGATGCACGTAGATACCACCATAAATAACAATAGCTACAGTTCTACCCATGAATTAGATATGCAAACCTTCATTTCCTAGATAATAAGGCTGAAGCACAAAGAGCTTTAAAACAACTTGCGCAAATATACTTCAAGATACCTTAGGGGGAAAAAGTGTTGAGGAAGGGAGATGAAACAGTATTAGCAAAATGTTGAAAATTGCTTAAAACTGGTGATTAATATATCATTTTAATTATCCTAGTCTTTCTATTTTGAGCATGTTTGAAAATTTTCGAAGGTTAAAACAAAAAGATGAAGATGATGAAACTTGTTTGTGATTATACAATTAGTAAATGCAGTAGTTTTTTTAAAAATGTAATTGTCATCCCCAGTCTGTCTGTCTGTCTGTCTATCTATCTATCTATCATATATATATAAGCGCTAGGCTCTACCTGGGGCTTGAACTCAGGACCTTGAGATCAAGAGTTACATGTTGTACTGACTGAGCCAGCCAGGCATCCCCGCAGTAGGGTTTTGTATTTAGATTTGTGGGATCCAGACATAAAAAAGTTTTAAACTCCATATTATTGCTGTATTCTCATTTCTGGCATTAACTGATCCTTATAGATTGGCCCAGTAATACAGTATGTAAAAAACAAGTTCAGCTCCTTTCAGTGTTTTACAGATGAGAGGGGGGCTGAGAAACTGAGTGCACTGCCTACAGTCATTCTGCTAGTGATGGGCAGAGGCAGGGTCCTAATGCAGATAATTATAATGTCAAGTTGCACTCTCTTTCCCCTGAACCTCTGTTAGTCTTTAACCATTAGTGCCTGCCTGGATGGGTACCACCGGAGTCAGGAGGTAGAGGTTTCAGATTTCCGATCACAGAATCATCACAACAGTGCAGCCCCAAATGTTACATGCCAACTAGCCATATGTAATTTTTAGGCACAAACCAGATGGCTGAATCGCTCACATAATTCAAAACCAGAATGTGCCTGGGGTGTCTGACTGGCTCAGCCAGTTAAGTGTCCGACTGTTGATTTTGTCTCAGATCATGATTTCAGAGCTGTTAGATCGAGCCCTGCCTTGAGCTCCACGCTGGGCCTCGAGCCTGCTTGAGATTCCCTCTCTCTCTTCTCCTCAACCCCCCTTCTCCCCCTCTCTAAAAAACAAGAAACAGAACCCAGAATGTGCCTTCTTGACTGCACATTGCGTAGCAACAGCGGATTTGGATAAGTTAGAACAGTCATTTACTGCAATAACTGATAACTAAAGCATTGCTGCCCACCTTCCTGATTGACAGAATGCAGGACGTTGGGGGCAAGAAAGAGAACTCATCTGCGTATTCAGGCTTTGGTAATCTCTTCTATCTATAATTCATGCGGTGGAATACTAGAGGCAGCTCTGGCATGGAAGGGGCTGTTCCCAAGAGCATCCTCCATCCAACACTTTGAGAGTGTTTAGAAAGCCTGCACTGACGCTGGAAGGCAGCAGGGGCTGTGGAAAGAACTTGGACAGGAAGACTGGAGACATGGCTTTCAGATTTGGCACTGCCATTCTCAAGCCATGTGACCAGGGACTCGTCTCTGTTTCAGTGCGACTCCATTTCTTTAGTTGTAAAGGGAGAAGATACGATTAAATGCTCTTGAGAGTCCTGTTCAGTTCTAACAGTCTAAGCAATTTGAATTCTAATCTAGGGCATTCTGGTCTGGAGTGTATGGATGTCAAAATATAATCAAGTGTGGTCAGACGTCGAAACAGCCAGTGTGTAGCCAGCAGTAGGAAGAATGTAACGATAAGGTGTATCTCATCCATTTCTGTTCCAGAAATGTTCATCCTGATCGACTCTGTCTTCCCTTTGCATGGCTCCTCCACCTGTAATGGAGGAAACTCATTAAGAGAGCTTAGGCTCCTTTCTGTCTTTTTTGGGTGCCCCTCCTTTTATGGCCTGTAGGTGGTGGTATTGTCCACTGACCCTCCGGTTACGTGGGGCAAATGGAGATCACACACTTCAGGAAGTTCGCGCTGGGGTGAGCTGTGCCACAGCCTGGACTCTTCATTTTTTTCCTCATTGGAATGATGAGGGGATTGGGTCTAATCTTTAAAATCACTTGAAGCTCAAAAATGCTGAAAATGTGTGTTCATCTTTACTGTTCTTCCTTCATCACCTTGCTGAAAGGTTAAAAGCAAAGGATTCCCTATGGTTGTGCCATGAAAGGCAAAAGTGAAAAGTATGTATGCATAATTTAATGTTGATATTTGCAGTCTGATCATAGAGGAAATGGTAGCTGATGTCATAGCCTGTCTTATTTTCCATTTTGATCCCGGGAGGAATTTAGGAGCTATTTCCTTTGCCTTGACTTCCCAGACAGTATTGCACACAAATGTTCTGTGTGCACAATTTACCTAGAAGAGAATTAAGTGTTTTAATCCCATCATTGGGGAGGAATTTGTATTTACAGGGTCAGAGACTGACAGATGATTCATGATTGGAGAATAATTCTGACATATAATCACAGGAACCTTGTGGTATCTAATGTGTTGGGAGCTATAGGCTTTGGGTATTGAATGGTTCAACCCCTTCACTTGACAGATGAGGAAACTGAGGCCCAGAGGGAATCTAGAGGTATAGCTAGTTGGGACTAAGCTGGGTCTTTGGGCTCCAAATCCAGCACTTTTCCCCATGACCTTGCAGATTTCAATACTTTGTAATTATTCTCATTGATGATCTTCTCCTCAGAGGTAAGGATTGGAAAAATGGGGGGAGGTTGTTTGACCTCGGCTTGGGAGGGACAGGATAAAGGGTGGCTGTCATCAAGAGGCTGACGGCAGTTCTTCTTTCTGTGTTTCCACCCCCATCAGCAGTAGTTAATCTGGACGGTGTTCTTAGACACTCCACATGTCTTCTTCCTCACTCCATCAGGAGATGAACATGGTCTGGTGTTCCCCAAATCAACTTCGTTTTGAAGTCCCCTCAGGACCCACTATGAATGAAACAGAGGTTAGGATCAGGGAAGGACTGCTCTGTGATAGATGCTTACCAGAGTCCTCACCCAGCAGATGGGATAGCTTACTTCTAGAAATTACTGCCCAGCAAGAGGAAGTCCTTTTGCACTTTAAAAGATGAGTCGAATTTTGATCACCTTCACCTTACTGGCATTTGCTTTCTATAATACCCTATTCTCTGTTCTAATTTTTAGGGCTTTGTTATCTAAATGATTCATGAGTGTTTTATCTTTCCAAGTAGACTGGAAGCACCTCAAATACAAGGAACACACATTTTAATCATCCAAACAACGGGACAGATATTTATACAGGGTAAAAACTCAGAAAGTACCCCCTGAGTGGATGAATGGATGAACTTCATATCTGCTAATCTTTAGAATTAAAGAATTGGTAGCTTTGTATAGCACATTGAAAGGAAATTGTCCCCCAAAGAAATTTACCCAAAATCCTACATAATATTTTTAGTGATTTATTTTTCCCTCTTTTTGTACACCTTGTTTTTGTTTACCTAAATAAAAATCATTAAATAATTATTTTAAAATACGTTAAATAATTTTTACATGTCATAGACAAGATTAAAGAAAGAACTTTAAATTTTACTTGCTTTAATTTATTTATAGCAATGTAATTATATGAAACCATATATAATATATTATAATATATAATATAACCATGTTATACTTTTGATAACTTCTTTTTTCACAAAAGTACATGTTTATTTTTATACAATTTAGAAAATAGATACTTTTTTAAAAAGATTCATTTTTATTATTTATTTGAGAGAGAGAGAGAAAGCACGAGCAGGAGGGACAGAGGGAGAGGGAGACAGAATCTCAAGCAGACTCCTTGCTCAATGTGAAGCCTAAGGTGGGCTTGATTTCACAACCCTGAGATCATGACCTCAGCCAAAACCAAGAGTCGGACGCCCAACCAACTGTGCCACCCAGGTGCCCCTAGAAAATACATAATTAAGGGCAAAAGAAGAAAAGAACAATCCCTCATAATCCCACAACCACTATTGACATATTGGTGATTATTCTCTCAGCCTTTCTTCTTCTAGTGTATACTCATGTAGCTTGCTCTCTCTCTCTTTGGGTGTGTGTTTTGTGTGTGTGTGTGTGTGGCTACAGACCACATATATATGTGTTTTTTAAAAAAATGAGCCATATAGTATATGCAATTTTAGCTTGCATTTTTCATTTAAGTTATACTGACTATCTTCCTATATCTTTAAATAGTCTTCTTAGCGTCATTAATTGTGGCTTGATGGTATTCCACTATACAGAGGTACCAAAATTTATTTAACTAATCCTCTACCTTTAGGCATTGAATGTGCTTTCATATTCTTTCCATAAATAAATACCAGGGAAACTGATTGTAACACTATCTTTGTGCACACATAAAAAATTCTCTAATCGTTACAGTCATTACCTTAAGTTCAGAGTTCTCAATTTTTCCTAGTGACCCTCTTTTTTTTTCCTGAGGAAAAAGCTCTCTCTGGCTAAGAGTGTAGGTGTCAGATCTCTAGACCTTTGAGAACTACAAACAAGGGGTGGAAATTTTTGTTTGTTTTTAGAAGAGGTCTGCTTCCTTCTGCTATAAGTTCTAATTATTTTGCAAAAGGAAAAGTAAAACATACTGAAAGTCTTAGTTTGCATTGACATTATTTAGAACACGTAATAATTACCAGACATCTCCCGGTAGAGACTAGAAAGCTGGTGGAGCAGTGACTCCCACCCCACCCCCATTACACAAAACACATATGTATGCAACGGAAATGTGTTTATATAGCTGGGTAGTTTCTTGTTTTTTCAAAATAGTTTTTTTCTTCTTTCAATAAAAAGTGCCTCTCTCTTAATAACAGGTGCTCTATTAATATTTATAAAGTGAAGGAGAGGGAAAAAATAATTTTTTATTGATTCAATGATTACAGGTCCTACACTGATAGATGAGTTCTCATCCCATGTCAAGAGCCCTTTGAGAAAGCAAGAAGCGAGCTTTTTGTGTGCAACCTCCGCAGGAAACAAAGGGAAAGCTATCAGTATCTATTCTCCACCCCCTGTCCCTGACATTTTTGGGATGACAGACCTACCTGATCAAAGCCAATGTGTAGATACAAGCGTATTTTCTCATCTTAGAAACAAAGAGCTTCCTTAAGGTCGGAATACATTTTGTTCTTGAATATTAAAATCGAATTGCTACGTGTTGTACAAATTATGAATGAAGGAACATGCCCATCTTCCCATCACGTAATATTTACACTTCAGTTGGGGAGAATAAAGGCCATGCCTTATTAGCCTTATTATGTGAAAACTTATCCTAACCGTCTTCTCCAGAGCATCTCTCAAAGTCCTTCTCTGATGCTTGGCCCCAACCTCCCACATCCCTGCTCCTCCTACTTGAACATCAGCAGTGGCAGGGAGCTCACACTTTACTGGGTGGTTCCATCCACCCAGTAAAAGGCAGCTCTTTTTCTTGGAGCCAAAAGCTGCCTCTCTCTACCATACCCCTGCTGGTTTTAGTTCTGTCTTCCTGAGTGTCTGAAGCAAGTCTGATCATTCTTCCTTGTGGTTGTGTCAAGGCAGCTCGGGTCTTCCTTTATGCTTGTTTTCTCCAGGCTAAAAATAATTTTTGCAGAATTCTCTTAGAATTTTCCAGTTTTCCCTTATCGACAACCTTAGCCATGATGGACTGATTTACTCTGAGCTATCTGGCCTCACACCCTCCCCACAAAATGCTTCCCTGCTCCTTTTGCCAACAAAGGGGACATACTGAGCCCCTGGCAAGGACCTATGGGGTTCAAAACCAGAGACTCTTTATTCCTTATTCAGAGATCATCCTTGGACAAGAACTGTGTGCCTGGGTTATCTGTCTCCTCCCTCAGGGCCCTCACAGAGGAGGATGGAATTCCTGGGTCATCCATTTTAGCTCCTGGTATTCGCACTGTAAAATGAAGGCAACCTGTAGGGAGTGTTCAGGAGAGGTAGTGTGGTTGTAGTAAGAAAAATACGGACTTTGGAGTAAAGGTTAGGTTTAACTTCCAGCTCCTCCAGGAAGTTGTTTTGAGACTTTGTGCCCAAATCTTTCTGGGCTTTTGTCTCTTCATCTGTGACAGAGAGATCTAATATCTACTTCAAAGTGTTGCTTTAAAATCTAAATAAAATGATGTCCTTAAAGTGCCTCGCCTATGGTTGGCATTCTTTAAATGGTAGCTACTACTAATCGTAAGATATCATTTTTCTCTAGAAAAATCATGGCTTTGGCGATACTCCAAATGGAACAAGTAATTTTTTACTTTATTTTTTGCCTACTATGATTTGTCAGCTTCATTTCAGTTCTCTCTGGCCTCTGATTCACAATAAATCTTTGTAAAATTATG
>CM052892.1:29883427-29904529 GCA_028534135.1 Potos flavus
GGGCTCAATTACAAATGGAGTGGAAAGAATAATTTCAGAAGTTCAAGGGGAAAAAAAAAATCAATCGATCTACTTCCTTCCCCCAAAGCTTTCACGTCTATAAATACACTCACACGAATGGACCCAAGACCACTCTTCCTTATGAAAACGCTACCTGTCAGGCATCTGCAAGTTAAACCACAGTCGAGCGTCCATCTTGCTTTCAGTGCACTGAAGCTCCAGTAGCTTCTCTCTTCTTCTTAAATAATACTGACCCCTGCGGATTACAGAAGTAATACATGTGCCTGGTAGAAAATCATGAGATTGCAGTTGACTCTTGACCAGTATGGGTTAAAACTGCGTGGGCCCACTGATCATGTGAATTTTTTTTCAATAAATAAAGCACTGTATTTTCTTACCATCTTCTTTCTCTCTTCCTTTATTGTAAGAACACAGGATGTAATCCGTGTAACATACAAAGTATGTGTTAACTGTTTGCCAGTAAGGCTTACAGTTAAGAGCGGGCTATTAGCAAAGTCTGAGGGGCATCAGAACGACACACGGATTGACCCTGCGAGGGGTTGGCGCCCCTCACCCTGGGTTGGTCAAGGGTCAAACGTTCACAGAAGGAAGCAAGATGGAGGCCAGCTTCTTGATCTTTGGGCTGTTCGTGCTGAGCAGCCCAGGAGTGGAAATGTGGGTACTGAAAGCAGGGGAGGCTGCCTCAGCACTGCGGGGCCCAGTCACCGGCCCCTGGAGGCCCAGCAGCAGCGTCGGGGAGCGGTGGCGTGTCCACGCCTGCCTAAGGGCGCAGCCGGGTGCTCTCAAACCCAGCAGCTCCAGGGGCCACCGCCTGACTCCCATGCACGCAGCCCTTTCACAATCCTATAGCTTTCTGTCCACGCATTAAATCCCTTTTAAAGAGAGCTAGAACAATGTGTTTTCCATCCTTCACTCTGATTCGTCTCTCTCAGGAATGAGCTTTCAGAGCTGCCCCCTGCCCTTTGTGGCCTGAGCCAGGCAGAGCGACCGATGGGGCTGATCATATCCTCTGATTTGGTTCCGCTCTGCGACGGGAGCCTCACGCTCACGGGCCCTGTGGCAGCCCCACGGCGGGGCGGCGCATAGTTAGCTACTGATGAGGGCTGAGGCCTCCTCTTCCAGCCCAGCTGGGCTGCATCCTCCTTACCATGGACTCCAGCGGCACTTCGCATTTCTCTTTATTAACATTTATCCATGAGATGTGCCCTAGGGAGCAGCCTGTAAGATCTGCCGACTCTGGCCTCCCCAGCCCCCCCCCCCCACGGGAACTGGCTGCCATTCATAATCACAGCAACACCAAAGAAAGGTCAAGTCCAACACGGCCATCACTTTATGAGTCCGCTGAAGACCGGCACAACTTGAGATGCTGCCTTCTGGCTTCACACCCACGCCAAGGCAAGGCTTCTTTTTCCTTCTCATTTTATTTAACTTAATTTAATTTTATTTTTTAATTTATTATTTTTTTTTATTAACACATAATGTATTATTTGCCTCAGGGTACGTGTCTGTGAATCATCAGGCTTACACATTTCACAGCACTTACCATAGCACATACCCTTCCTTCTCATTTTAAAAATAAAAATGGAAATGAACAGAGGTAGTGGCCACACGTAGCCAAAACTTTCCATGTGGAAAGCACGCCTCTAGGTGATTCTCCTCCGCTTGGACTGGCGTTCCGAGGTCTGGGCTGGAGGCAGCGGGATGGACAGAGTGCCCAGTTTGTGATCCTCCTCCCTGCCAGCTGCTAGAGACACCCTCCTTTTAGAGATCTTCAGCCTCATGGCTTTCGCGATCTCAATCATCCTAAGGAACAAACACAGAACAAACGGGGGAGAACGTCCTCAGTAGGTCTGGTCAGGGAGGCCTGACAGGAGGGAAGAGCACATTCACGCTCCTGGCCACGAAGACAGAATCCCCAACGCGGCCACCAGGAGCAAAGCAGAGAAGGAAACAAGATCCAGAGCCATCAGAAGGACAATTTCAATTTAATGTCTCGCCATCAGAAAATATCCATATAAGTGATGGAAAACCAGACTATCTAGATATTATTAACAACTTTGGTTACTTCTCATAACCAGGACTGAGCACTTGCTAGAATTTTGGTAGAACTTTTACACGCTCCAAGGACCTTTTTTCTCTTTTATTTTCAAACTCACTGCCTGTGAGAATGCCTTTTGGGGACAGCCCTCAGGAGAATCCCTCCAGGGACTGCTAGAAGAGTCCAGACAAGGGTATCCTCACAGGCTCTCCCGGAACACCAGCAGCAGCCCTGGACACCAGACGCCCCTAAACCACCGACAGAGGCCAACGTACCCCTCAGTTCACGATCCTGGAAGTTCGGCCCCTACTCAGGCTGAATCCCTCTTAGCAAGGCTGGAAAGGGCCCAAGCTCACAACTCTGCCAACTCTCCCAGGAGCCCCCAAGTCTCTCCCTGCTGCTCGGCGGGGCTGCTGGGTCACAGAAGCAACCCCGTGCCATCCCTGACAACTGGCAGCGCCACTGTGCTTCCAACACCTCGCCTGGCAGCCCCTTCCATCTGACTCAGAGAAAGTTCTTTTTGCTAAGCTGAGATTGGGTTCTCTTACAACACCCAACCCTGGGCTCCACCCCTCAGGACCACACAGGCCCCCTCTCCCCAGTGACAGCAATTCCGAGACTGCTTGTTTATACAGGGACAGAATGCTATGGGAAGGCTCAGGCTCGAAGGCCAACTATTTTCTTTCTTGGCTGCGTGAGCCTGGGAAAGTCACTGACTTCTCTGAACTTAGGGTTCTCCCATTGTTTTATAGGGGAATCACTGAGATCATCACAGACTTAATACTACGCCTCACAAGACAAACACTCCAAATGTCTGGTTGCTCATCTGTTTTCTCACTCATTTAATGACAGTTGTCCCCTGGTCCCAAGTCTTGTCCATACCACACGTCCCCAGTTCCCCTGATGGCGTGTCCTGCCTTCCAGTAGTACTAGAAATACATCAAGCCCCCTGCAGGGAGCTTGTAATTCTGTGCTGCTCACCTTCTCTCACTGAGTTTCAAGTCTCTCTGTAACACCGTCAGGTCAATCTGGAAGTCGCTTATGTGCAAGGCAAGTATGATTACATATGCAGTGATCTTCGCCTTCATTGAATCCGAAATCAAGTTCCGCAGGCTACAAAGGCAGTGGCAGTGAAGGAGAGACAGCGTGAAACTCTAAGATGATTATTTCGAAAGCAAAATAAAAACAGCCAAGCCTGTTCTCGTGCACACTCGATGTCTTCCCATCTTGGGGAGAAAAAAAGAAAGCTGAGCACCATTCTGGGTCCCGTCACGGTGCCTGCGCCGTCACACACAGTGTAGCAGTGAGCCAACCCCAGCATCCCCTCCAGGTGGGACAGAGAAAGCCACACGTATACCTTCCCCAGGCACAGAGTCTCGCAATGACAAGGACCCTCCGAGCCTGTCCCCGCTGCTCAGCAGGGCTGCTGGGAACAGTCATCCCAAACCCAGTCGCTAATGTTTCCAGGCACACTCAGAGCAGGAATCACATTCCGAGCCAAGTGCAGGAAAGTAGGCCAGATGTGCTGCGTGGGGTCCTTTCCCCAAACTCCTCACACTGGCCCGCGCTTTTCTGCTATACTGCCTTCCCATGGAACGCCGATTCCGTGGGGTATTAGGAAGGGTTCCTTGAAAGAAGTCTCCAGGGCAGGACTTCCTAGAGCCTCTAATGGGAACTTCTCCAAGGGGGACAGAGCATGTAATATATAGGGTTTCCTCAACTGACTTGACCCCAGACCCCTGCAAAGGGCCGTGAGCGCTCTCCTCAGCAGTGTCTGCGGACGTGGAGGCCAATCCATGCTCCAGTCCCCCACCCCCACCCGCCCCGCCTGCCTTCTCCTTTAGAGGGGGAAGCCCCGGAAGTTAAGCCCCGACCTGCCGTTGTTGTAGGTCAAGCAGGTGAAGTGCTTCAGCAGTTTGGTGCTGATGATGTGGGGGACTCCAGGTCCCAGTGCACCTGCAACACAAAGGTGAGTTTGCTCGTTTTGTTTCCCAACCCTCGCACGCACCTCCTCCGTGAGCTGGGACAAGAGGCCAACAGCTGCGCCACCGCAGGGAACGGAACCGTGTGGGAAGGGAAGCAGGGGCCCTGAACCAGGACGGCACCTGCCGACGCAAGCGTGCTCGGGGTGCTTCGGCCCGCAGGCCGCCGGCGCCCGAGAGACGTCTGTGACGGGGCAGCGGCGAGAAGCCAAAACAGACTCCAATGAGGCCTGAAGTCGCAGAACTCGTAAAATGCAACACAGACTGTGGCAAAAGCCCAGGGAGAGGGAAAGGAGGGGCGACTGGAAGGTGAAAATGAGCAGCGAGCAAGTACTGACAACATACAGACTCTCAGGAGCCCCAGCACCGTGACGAGCGGCACCAGCCTGTGCCTGAAACCGCAGGTGGGTTTCCAACTCCGAGGAGATAGGCATGCGGGGCACCCCCCACCCCACCCCGCGGCCCCCGCCATAGGTGACACGGGTCACCAGGGGAAACGGACTCTCTTCTTTCTCAGTCGGAAATAAGCTGACACAACACAGCCCTGCCACCGGCCTTCGTGTGAGCAAAGCCGATTTTTCTCCCCACGGGATTGATATTTGTCCGTCTCTTAAAATTTTCATTTGATTTGACTGGATACTATGCTTTGCCCAATGCAGAAGAAATAGTGAATGTTCGCTCTGAACAATCATACAACCCAGCCTGTCCCCACTTTCAGATGAGGAAAGAGCTGGGCCAATTGTCTCGGCATGCTGGCGGCGCCCACAGGAACCCGTTACACAGAAATAAAGATGTGCATGAGCACATGCATTTTCTTCTCTCATCAGAGCTGGTCTAAGAGACAAATAATAGGCTGGAAATAACTAGAATAAAATGTCTACTTACTTTTCCGCTTAATCACTTTCTGTGCTCGAAATTTGATGAGCATGTCCAGAAACCATATGCATCGGGCCTGGCGGTCTCGGCTTTCCTCATCGGATGGCAAAGACTTCAAGGCTTCTATGACAAAGGAGCAGTGGCTGAAACAGGGGTGGGGGGCAAGGGAGGAAGGCGTTAGACCAGCTGTCAGGAGCCATCCCCGCTCTCACGATGAGAACAGTGCGCGTCCGCCACAGCCGATACACAACAGCTGAGGAAGGGCCATCCTACTAACGCTCCTTGTAACACGGCGAGCAAGCTTCAGGGCTAAGGCACTACACGGCTAGACAATAAATATTCCAGGCTTTGGGGGCCCTGTGGTCTCTGCTGCATCTACTCAGAGCTACCCATGTAGTGCAAGAGCAGCCATTAATCACACACGAATGAATGGCCACGGCTGTGTTCCAATAAAACTTTATTCGTAGGCAGCAGACCGGACTCGGCGCAGTCCTCCAACACAGTCGGCCAGACAGTCCGCCCCATCCTGATGTCGTGCCCTGGGGCCCAGGCTCTTGAGTTAGACTCCACGGGTTTCAACCCCCTCTCTGCCAATTAGTGGCCTGGGCAAGTCTCTATATTCTATACATCTCTGTACATCATCTCCACCTAAAAATTGGGGATAAAGATAGTAGCCTCCTCCTAGGGTTTTTTTGTGCATTAAATGAGACAATGCAAGGAGAGCGTTTAGAACAATACTGGGCACGTGTAAGAGCTCCATCAGTGTTAGCTGTTATTTTTATGTACTGTTCCACCACCAGGAGGATCCTGGACTTACAGAGGTGAGAAGGCTCTTCAGGATCATCTTACTGCAGCCTCATTTCACAGGTAAGAAAACTGAGGCTCAGAGAAGGGAAGACCACCCAGTACCTCAGGCAGAGCTCAGGGACTCAGTTCTCCAGACTCTCAGCCCAGAGCTCATTCCTGCACCTGCTGCGGGGCCACAGTTACACGAAGACAACCAAGAACCAGGAATAAGCTTTTCTGCAAATGTATCTTTGGGATGACAACAAAAAAAACACTCTCAAAAATCAGGGAACCAACCCAGGGTTGGCAATTTTTCATTTTCTCAAGAAAAATTCTTAAAAGAAAAACTCAAAAAGCAAGAAAATTCCACTGTCATAGTAAAAGAAAAGCTGCTAAAGGACCAAAGGAGCCAGGGGAGATAATCTGAATATTTTAAAATACACAGTATTTAGATAAACTTAACTTTTTTTTTAAAGATTTATTTCTTTCAGAGAGCGAGCACGCACACAAGCAGGGGGAGGAGCAGAGGGGGAGAGAGGGCAAGAAGCAGACTCCCTGCTGAGCGCGGGGTTGGAAGTGGGGGCTTGATCTCATGACCCTGAGATCATGACCTGAGCCGAAATCAAGAGTCAGACCCTTGACCAACTGAGCCACCCAGGCGCCCCCATAAATTTGACTTTATGTATAAAAGCTCACTCAGCACACCATCACTTCCACTGGCACCTAGTCGCAGACTAGCACCTGGGCCCCGCCGGCGACGATCACTGTCAGCGTAACCCTGGGGACACAGGCCAGCTCCGGCTCCAAGCCCCACACCTCAAGGCCTCACCACCCTCTGCTCGGCCACAGGCGCCACGCACTCAAAGGCCACCTCTCTCTCCCCTGAATGCCACCCACAGCCTTGGGACAAGAGGTCTGAAACATTTTCAAGAAAACACTGGCTCGTTCATGTTCAAATGCTGAAAAGACATATGCCCTCACTGACAGACATCCCTAAAGGTCCGCTTCGTGTCTGACTACTGTCGTGTTCTGACATGACCGCCTCAGACGCTCCATCTACCCCAGGGGTGGGGGGTGGGGGGGTACCTGTTCTCTTCAATCATCTTCAGTATTTCCTCTGAGGAGACATTCCTGAAAGCCTCGGATGGGCTCTGAAGAGCTTCATACTCCGCGGTGGAGAGAACTAGTGACAGTTCAAGAACATAATCTGACCAAAATTATAATCTGACCAAAATGTCCAAGAGCTCGCACATCTCAGAGTGCTCCCATGTTAGAGATGGGAAAGCTGAGGCCCAGACCGGGGAAGACCACACAGTACACTGGGGCTGAGCGCAGGGACTCAGTGTTCCAGACTCCCAGCCCAGAGCCCATTCCCTGCCGGGGCTTTCCTGCCTCCTCAGCTGATCACAAAGCCACTGCAGGCATTTTCCTACAGAAATAGACTGACCGAGAGGGAAATTCTATGCTCTACCTTCTACAAATCAGTCTGCCCTAGACTTAGGGCTGACGTGAAAGTCTTATTTTGACTACTCAGGGAGAGTGGCCCCCACAGGGCTGAGCTTGAGAGTATCTGGCACTTTGCTAAGGAAAGGGCTTGACTCCCAGGGGCTGAGGGCCGGTCCCACAGCTAGTGAGGAAGCCTAGCTGACTTCCCAGCAACGGCGCTGGGGCAAGTGCAAAGATCTGGATGTCACTTCTGTGAGTGTGATGGGACCAGCAACGTCCTCGGAGAGCCTGTCTGCCCACTCGTGTGTGTACCTCCCAACCTGTGAAATAAAGCAGTATTTCTGCTGCAACAAGGATACGGTCTTCAAACTTATACACGTCTTCAGGCTTGGCTGCATCAGCATGGCAGGGAGGAAGGTAGAGGGAGTCATCCTGCAGGTCATCATGGACGGCATCATTGACCAGAGCTTTTCAATAAAGAAAGAGATCGTGTCAGTGTCGTGCTGTTTGGGCTCGGGCAACCCAGTACTCCGTAACTTGTGCACTCCAGATTAACTGGTCCAAAAACTCCTGATTGGAGTGCTTCTGCCAATGCGGCCTGACCAGGCTGATGGGTCCCAGCCGATGTCCACTCATAACACAAACCTAACCAGGCACTGGAGAAGGTGCACGCAGCACGGCTCCCCTCAAGCAGCCCGCATGGTAGCTGGGAGGGACAGGTAAGCTAATAGATACTCACAATGTAAGAGAAGCTAAAAGTGAGGAAGAGAGCCATTCATGGCTTCACGTCCAGAAAACTTCTCTACAAATTGTGAGTAAAAAAGAAAAATCAGAATATAAAACTGTGAACGACTACAAGAAAAACCACATAAGGATTAAGTAAGCAGGGGTGCCTGGGTGGCTCAGTCGGTTAAGCATCTGACTTCAGCTCGGGTCATGATCCTGGGGTCCTGGGATTGAGCTCCGCATCGGGCTCCCTGCTCAGCAAGAAGCCTGCTTCTCTCTGCCTGCTGTTGCCCCTGCTTGTGCTGTCTCTAATAAAATTGTTTAAAAAAAAAGAATTGTAGGGGCGCCTGGGTGGCTTAGCCATTAAGCACCTGCCTTTGGCTCAGGTCATGATCCCAGGGTCCTGGGATGGAGCCCCATATTGGGCTCCCTGCTCAGCGGGAAGCCTGCTTCTCCCTCTCCCACTCCCCTTGTTTGTGTTCCCTCTCTTGCTGTGTCTTTCTCTGTCAAATAAATAAAATCTAAATAAAAAAAGAATTATATAAAAAAAGAATTAAGTAAGCATATAGACATGGAGAGGAATACAGGAACATTCTAATAGTTCATCTGGTAAAATGATGGCACATGAGTGAATTCTTTTTCTTTTTTTTTAGTTTTTTTTTTTTTTAAAGATTTTATTTATTTATTTGACAGAGAGAGACACAGCGAGACAGGGAACACAAGCAGGGGGAGTGGGAGAGGGAGAAGCAAGCTTCCCACTGAGCAGGAAGCCCAATGCGGGGCTTGATCCCAGGACCCTGGGACCATAACCTGAGCCGAAGGCAGACACTTAATGACTGAGCCACCCAGGAGTCCCTCAGATCCCATTTTAATAGAAAAACTGCTCTTCTGTAAACTTTCTCTTATGTTCTTATGATGCATTTGAGCAATAAATACATTTTTAAATAATACAATTAAATGCTCAAGCTGCTCATGAGTTTAGGAACAGAAAAAGGTCCGCCGATCCCAAAGTGAAGCCCTGTCTCTAGAGGCTCAGTTCATCATCCTCACATCAGTTTTCTTGCCCCAAACCTCCCTGTGAGCCCCCGAGACCGAGGCCTTCTCCCTCTGCGCCCCGCCAGTCGGAACCCTGGCGTCCAGGACACGGCGCGCACACACCCGTCCCCGCGCTGCTCTCCTCTACCTGACCGTGAGCTCCCTGCGGGCAGCTGTGTCTTACTATTTCCAGAGTCTTCCCCAAGGCAGCGCTCAGGGAGAGGCAGGAAGGAATCCAGCCCTGATGCCCCTTACTTCCCTCCGTGGGGCAGGTAAAAGATCTCAAGAGAAGAGGAAGAGGCCTCTCTGAGCAGACTCTTATTCCAAGTGCCAGCTGCTTACCCGTCACACCCTTTGCATCAATAATATCCTCTGCGGCTTTAGCTACTGCACTGTTCAGAGATTCACTGCCAACTTTGTTCATTCTTCTGGAGTTCAAAGCCCGCTTCTGTTTGGTGGTCCCAAAGGCTTCGATGCAAGAATCCATCTGTGCAGAGACAGATCTGGTTTGTCTGGGGATAGGCTGGGCAAGACTACTCCTAGCTGTCTGACTGTGGGCAAACCCTCAACCTTTCTGAGCCAGGATTCCCTCACCTATAAACTGGGCTGAATCGTACCTCTCTACCTCACAGGCTTGTTGTATTAATGGATCTGAAGTACTTGCTTTGTAAACTGTCACGGGCTGTTTACAAACCAACGGTGTCTGTTTGCATGGTGAAAGCCTGGACTGGAATGAGGATTGGTAGATTCGGCGCACAGCCTACCATTTTCCAGCCCTACACCCGCAGCAGACGCTGCTTATCACTCACTCTCTCCCACTGAGCCTGAAGACAGCCTCACGCCCTTCTCAACGCAGTGCTCCAGGCAGTGCCAAAGCCTCAATTGACTTGCCATCTGGGGTGAGAGGAGCTTTGTAGGAGCCGCCCACGCTGAAAATCCTTACGTTTACTTTGTTTTAATGCGACAGCTTCTAGGCTACAAGCAGTATTTTCTGAAACTTGCATTAAATCCAAAACCAAGTGTTACGCTACGCCTACGTTGTCAAACCCAGAGACCTAGTTCCGAACACCAGCCCGGAGCTGTGTCTAGCTGCCCCAGACGGGAGGACGGCGCTCTGGGAGGCCGAGAGGTCTCTGCAAGTACACTGTCCCGGGAACCACAGACCCAATGCGCTGGGAGCAGCCCTCTGTTCAGCCAGCTCATTTTACTGACGGAGAAACGCGGTCCTAGAAGGAACGTGCTTCAGGTCCCACGTCTCAGTGCTGTCACACTTACCTTTTCTCTAAAACTTTTGGTCTGACTCTCTTGTGTTGATTCACTCTCAATTGATTCATCTATCAAAACACAAAACAAGCAAAAACAGAGAGGTAGAAAAAAGCAAGCTGTAAGACCCGCAGATTATAATAGTGATGAATATTTATTTCAGGGTTAATCTAAGAAAAACAGATTTCTTTACTGCAGGACTTCCCAGAGTTTAACACGATGGATCCTGTGAACATTTAGTCTGAGCCTTTAGTATACAGTTAGAGGCTATGGAGAATAAATTAAGGAGTCAAATGAAAGGTCATCTAGTCCAACCTCTTCGTTTTACAAATGAGGAAAAAGTCTCCCAGTGAAATGATGTGGCCCAGGTCAGTTCACCGGGCAGTGGCCTAGATGGGATTAGAAACCAAGTCCTCAGCTCTTTTCAGTAAATAGTTTTGCCCTCCTTAAAAAAGACCTAAAAGCAGCCATAAATGTGAGGTATGTGTTACTTACTTATGAAGCTCTCTAATCTCCCATATTCATCTAGGGGCAGGACACTCCAGTGGACAGAAATATAAGCTCTAGAGGGACCCTGTTGGAGTTTCACTCCCAGCTTATATACACACACATGAAATGAGATATATATAATTATAACTTAACATAATTATAACATACATTATATTAATATTACTCTTATAGAATTATCAGTTGTATTAGAATTATATTAGTATTACTAATATATAATTATACCATTAATAACTATGTATTAACATATAATTGTATTATAACATAAGTTACATTATATTGTATTATAACATACATATATATCAGCAGTATGTCCCCGTCAATGTCTGTACCAGTTTCATCATCGATAAAACAACCAGAGGGTTGTTACATGAAGTAAATGATGTCATCCATTGAAAGTGCTTAGAACAGTGCCTAGCACATAGTAAGGAATCAACAAATGTTGCATGTGAGTACATATGTGTGTGTATATATATATATGCTGGCTAGAATAAACCATTACTTACAAATTTTTTACGCGTAAAAACAAAAATTTGTTTAATCAACAGATTAATGAATAATTTCCTTTGACTCCTTAGAAGTCAGAAAAGCATTTGGAGGATAATTTAAATGTAGTTGTATTTTCAAAGAAAGGAATTCTTTTTTTTTTTTAATTTTTAAATTTTTTCAGTGTTCCAAGATTCATTGTTTATGCACCACACCCAGTGCTCCATGCAATATGTGCCCTCCTTAATACCCACCATCAGGCTCAGCCATCCCCCCCACCCCCCTCCCCTCCAAAACCCTGTTTGTTTCTCAAAGTCCACAGTCTCTCATGCTTCGTCTCCCTCTCCGATTTCCCCCAATTCACTTTTCCTTTCTTTCTCCTAATGTCCTCCATATTATTCCTTATGCTCCACAAGTAAGTGAAGCCATATAATAATTGACTTTCTCCGCTTGACTTATTTCACTCAGCATAATCTCCTCCAGTCTTGTCCATGTTGATACAAATGTTGGGTATTCATCCTTTCTGATGGCTAAAACAAGGAATTCTTAACTATAGACTCTGGATCCCTAAGAAAGTCACAGATGGGTTTCAGGACTCAAGAGCCCTTTACAGTCATATGCAAAATCTCATATATATTCCTGTATATTATGCATGTTTTTGGCAAGTAGGTCCAGGTCCTTCAGATTCTTTTTTTTTAATTAACATATAATGTATTACTTGCCCCAGAGGTAAAGGTCTGTGAATCATCAGGCTTACACATTTCACAGCACTCACCATAGCACATACCCTCCCCAATGTCCATGACCCAGCCACCCTATCCCTACCCCCCACCCCCCAGCCACCCTCAGTTTGTCTCGTGAGATTAAGAGTCTCTTATAGTTTGTCTCCCTCCCGATCCCATCTTGTTTCATTCCCCTCCCTCCCAGGCCCTTCAGATTCTTAAAAGGACTGGCACCACTGCTCTGAGGGAATAAAGCTGGAATTACTGCCTCGGAAGGTATTAAGCAGATCCACCATGACTGTAACGATCCTTTCTCATCTACACCCCTTCCCCCAATGTGGTTCTCAGTATTTAAGATTTAAGGAACAGGAGCCCCTAGGGTCTGACCCTCTGACCTATCATTCTGGAAGATCCCACTCTAGCCCCTGCGCATTCTAAGATGCCAAAGCAGAGAAGCAGTACAAGCTCTCCCATGGATTAGGGAAAAAAATGGATCCCCTCCTAAACAGAAAGTGCAGAGACTTCTCATCAACATGAAAATTACTGTCCAACCTGTAAGTAACTTCCATCACCTGCTAGAGACCCTAAAACCTGTACTCCAACTAGAACAGCAAAGAGTTAAGAAAGGCCTTTGAATGAAAAAAATTATCAGACTGCCCTCTAATCTTCTGCTCTGATCACTACTCAAGTGGCTTTAACTAAAACTATTTTTTTTTATTCATTAAAATATTTATTGAGCAGTTAGGGAGATGCAAAAGTGACTAAAACATCATTGAAGAGGTAAGGCAAATACACACATCATAGAAAGCCAAGTGTAAGGGGTCACTGAATCACAGCAGTCAAAAGAAAAATGCTTTAGGAGATCAAGAATGAGACTGCTTCCAGAAGACTATTTTCTGATCTCAAATCTGTAAATGCTGTACGGACAGGACCTGTGACTGTTTTCTTACATCTCCAACCCCACTTGTACCTGGAGCATAGTAAGCCATCGGTAAATATTTGCAGGAAGGCGCCCTTTTAAAAATAACTACAAAACGTGTTTTACAAATCAAAAACTAACTCATCCAACAAACTTAAAACATGCAGTGTGTTTGTGAGCCTTTGTGACTGGGCCCTACCTGAAAACAGTGGCTGCATATTGAACAACTCAGCATCATACACCTCCATCTGGCCAGAGGTTTTGTTCAGAATTCCCACAAAGTGCCTGAATAAAGTAGGAATAATACCAATGACAATCGATTATTCAAAACATATTGTTTATACAACTTCCTTTTTCCTGCTTAAAAGTTCTCACTGGTCCTTCTGCCCCAAACAATATACTTGAGGAACACACCACTTGCTGCTGAGTAACAATAATCCCCCACAGCAGCAATTCTTAGCATGAGAGGGAAAGGAGGGAACAAGAGAGGGAGCTCAGGAGGTCATTCTGGAAGGAAAAAGAGGAAAAAAAAAAAAAAAGCTCCCAGGTGATTCTGGTAGTCAATTACACTTGGGCTCACTGCTGTAGTGGGAAACCCTCCGGGGATATAAGAATCTAGAATTACACTAGCATTTATTGCACACACAAATTTTATGGAGGCAAAGACAAGTACAACTTTGGGAATTATGGGGAGAAGACCAGCCTGAACTAGAGAATCTTCAGAAAGGCATGACGTGGTGTTAACAGTTTTAAGTATATACAAATTAATCTGACTTCTATCAGGGTGGTTCCATGGGGGCTTTGAAAGGGCCTTTTTTGTGGTTCACTGTTGGATACCATCAGAGGGACACTGTCTACATTACACCAGCGCCTGACAGTCACAGGCTGTTCGGGTGGACAATCTTCCCCGCACCGAGGGGGAGCCTGGGGCTTAGAGGAGGGCAGAACTGCCCAAAGCAGGTGATCAGTGGCAGAACTGTATGGAAACCCTGGAGCCTTTGACACAACCAGATCCTCTTGTTAGTTCTGGCAGAAACTTCTGGCAAGCTTTGGCCTATTGATTACACACTCCAAATAAGTGGAAAAGGCCGTCTTTTGGGAACAAGACAGTTATAAAGAATATTGCAAAGTGATGAAGGTGATCAAAAGGTACTTTCAGTTACAAAATAAATAAGGGGATGTAATGTACAGCATGGTGACTGCAGTTAACAATATGGTATATGTGAAAGTTGCTAAGAGAATAAATCTTAAAAGTTCTCATCATAAGAAAAAAAAATTGTAGGGGCGCCTGGGTGGCTCAGTGGGTTAAAGCCTCTGCCTTTGGCTCAGGTCATGATCTGACCTGATCATGGTCAGATGGTGATGGTCATGGTCATGGTCATGGTCATGGGATTAAGCCCCACATTGGGTTCTCTGCTCGGTGGGGAGCCTGCTTTCCCCTCTCTTTCTGCCTGACTCTGCCTACTTGTGATCTCTCTCTCTCTCTCTGTCAAATAAATAAATAAATAAAATCTTTAAAAAAAAAATTGTAATTCTGAGTGGTAATAGATGACTGCTTATTGTGGTGACCATTCTGCAACATATACAAATATCTAACAGTTATGTCGTACACCTGAAACTAATGTCATGTTATATTATATCTCAATTAAAATTTTTATTATTTAAGATTTTTTTAAGTAATCTCTACTCCCAACGTGGGACTCAAACTCACAGCCCTGAGATCAAGAGTCCCATGCTCCACTACTGAGCCAGCCAGGTGCGCCTAAAAAATTATCTTAAAGAAAATTACAAATAAATGAGGTTTTAGGAAATCCAACAAATGTAACTCATTTTTTCTTTTCAGGCTGTCCGCATGCTGGTGTGAGGGCCCCTGGATCTGGGAACACAGGGACGTGATAATCCTCTCCAGATTTCCCCTACTGCCCCTAAAATAAAGACCAAAACCAGCAGTGCCAGGCTCGCCATCACTCTCCTCCCCTTCTCGCATCCCTTCCCCAAACCCTACCTGCACAGAGTGTTGCACTTGAGAGCTCCAGTCCCAAAATTGTTTCCCACATAGGAAAGTCTGTCTGTTTCAGCTGCCTAAAATGTAAAGGGAAAAAGCACCACTAGAACCAATGTTGAAATGTATTAAGCATCTTGTCCCCTCTTCCCACATTTGCAAAAGCTTTAGAATCCAAACCAAAGTGGATCAGAACTAGAGAGCCTCTGGGAGATGATCCAGCCCCACTACCCAAGTGAATCTGGGGTGTCCCTGGGAGAAAGGCAAGAGGACTTTTGAATGGGAAGCCCCAGATAGTGCTGGCTTCTAGCTGGTCTGAAGAGTTCTTGGGGGAGCTGCACCTCAGATCTTGGGAGAGAGATCCTCGGCTGCCAGCACTTAGAAGCATGCAATAAAACAGTTCTGCCAGCAACCTCCTGGGCCCAAAGTTCAAGCCCTTCCTGAACTTCTTTGCCCATCTCTTCCATGACTGCTCCCGTCTACGCTGGCGGGACTATGCCAACAGCCAATTCACTCCTCAATCACAGCCAAGCTTTCCTGCTTCCCTAGGTTTGCCCTTGCTATTTTCTTCACTTGGAATAGGAAACTTCAGCTATCAAACCGTCCTCCATCCTTTAGAGCTCGCTCTGCCGTGCCCTCCCCCAGGAAGGCCTTCTGGCAAGCGGAGACTTCTCTGAGCTCACTCTCCCTCCCTTAGGCTCTGGGCTTGTCGGCTTGTATGAGTTACTGAACTCAAGACCAGTTCTCACCTCTCTAAAGCAGCAGTTCTCAACCCGGCAAATCCCCTTGGGGACATGTGGGAATGTCTGACATTCTGGGTGTCGCAAAGAAGAGGTGCTACTGGTATCTAGGGGTTAGAGACCAGGCCTGGCTGCTGAACATCTGCGATCCACCGGTCTGGCCCACAACAAAGAGTTATCTGGATCAGAAGGTCAATACCGCCAAGGCTGAGAAACCCTGCTCCAGAGTAGGAGCTCCCTCTGGGTGGGGCCAGGTGTGATTCAGGGTTTCCCTCGCAGCTTACAGCACCAGGCCACAGTGAGGGCTCAATAAAAGCTTGCTGAACGAACAAATCAAGGAAAGGCCATCACTTCACCAAGAGTACATAACTGAATGGAGCCTGTCCCCAAACCCTAACCTGCTGGGACTCACAGGAGTTCTTCGAAGGCTCATTTGCTATCCCTCCTTTTCTCCTCTCCCTCCCTCCCGCATCCACCCACACCCAGGGGCAGGAGACCTGCAGAGTGGAGGCAGCTGGCTATGGCAGCACTTACCAGGATCCGCTGATTCTTCTTCCTGGGGTTTGTGGAGTCATTGCTTTTGTACAAAGTAAAACGCACGTTGCCTGGATTCTGCAGCTTCCCATTGGAGAACTGGACTGTAAGATTGCAGCCCAAGAATGAGATGAAAGTAGAAGGACCCACAGTATATGGTGGGGAGGAAGTGAACTGTTTATTGGGAGGGAGTGACTGAAGGAATGGGAATGGTAAGGAAGCCCACGTCCTGACCTAAAGGGGGACTGAAGGAGGTCCTGGTTCAGTTGGGAAGAGGAGATGGGGAGGTGAGTTAAGTGCTGGCGAAGGGCTGCGACAGAAGGAAATAACTAGGGGAATGGAGCTGAGGCCTAGCCCAGACCTAGAGAGACAGAGAAATCTCTGCCCGGTGGAGAGAAGGAAGCGGGGCAGGTGTGACTGAGTGAGGGGATGACCGGTACAGCCCTGGGGAGAAGGGTGACTGGGATGTCCTCATCCAGCTGGGAGGTGGTGACAGAAAGCTGGTGCGATGACAAAGGAGCCCTGGCCAAGTCGCAAGTACTGGAGGAAACTACAAGTAGTGGAGGGGGTCTCAGCCCAGCTGGGAAAGGGGCCCGACAGGGGCAGGAGGCCTGGAGAGGAACCCGGACGGAAGGGGAGGGAGCTCTAGGGAACTCTGCTCCGGCTCCGCAGTCGTTACCCAGTACTGCTCTCTGGCTCTCGTCGGGCTCCCCACAGTACAGCCACCTCGCACTCGGCAACACCTCCGCCGCCATCTCGCCAGTCCGGAAGCCAAGGTTAAGAGTTTAGACAAACGCCACCTGGGCCGCGAGAGCGATCCACACGCTCTGGCAGAGCTGCGGGGCGGAAGGGGCGTGGACTAAGGGGCGTGGCCTCATCGGCCCCGCCCCGCGCGTGCGGGGACGGCGTAGCTCCGCTCCACCCGACACCGCTATTCCCTCTTCCCTGAGCACCGAGGCGTTCCATCTCCGCCCACTCTGCGCCCCGCCCCTCCGCATGGAGAGGCGGGGGCTTCCGTTCCCTGGGGCCCCCAGTCGTCTTCTCTGCCGGCGTCTCTGAGACGCCATAGTTCGCCATAGTTCGCCTGCGCGTTAAGGGTGTGTGGCACCAGTTACCACAGCAGAAGGGCCAAAGCAGGACCATTGAACGTGGACTCAAAGGAGGGTATTTTTGAAGGGCAAGAACTCAGGTCGTCTCATCTCTATTATCCACATTCCGTTCTTTCAAGACTCAACAAATGACGTCACCAGTTGTCCCAATAAAGTTTTTACAGCAGAAAGAACCTGTCCAAAGCACAGGATGCGTTTAGTTGTCATCACTGTCATCACTCTTCAACCCAGACCAATTCCTCACTCTGACTACAAATTTTAAATTTTTTTTTTAAAGATTTTATTTATTTATTTGACACAGAGAGAGAGATCACAAGTAGGCAGAGGCAGGCAGGGGGGGGGGGAAGCAGGCTCCCCGCTGAGCAGAGAGCCCGACGCGGGTCTCGATCCCAGGACCCTGAGATCACGACCTGAGCTGAAGGCAGAGGCTTCAACACACTGAGTCACCCAGGCGCCCCCAAATTTTAAATTTTAAAGATTATAGGCCAGTTGTTTTGTAAAATGTCCCTCAGTCTGGATTTATCTAATGTTTCCAAGTGATTAATTTCAAGTTATGTGTCTTTGGCAGGAATATCACAGATATGATGCTCATTGTATCCTATTAGGTGGCCCACAATTTCGATTTGTCCCATTACTGGTTATAGTAACTCTGACCACTTAACTCCATCACTCAAGTGATGTTAAGTGGTCAGAGTTATAGTAACCACTTAACACCACTTACAGTTTTCTAAGCTGTAAAGTTACTCTTTTCCCTTTGTACCTGCCCCTTATTTCGTGGGCAGGTACTTAGAAACTAGGTAAATATCCTGTTCCTCACACTACCAATTTATTCATTTATTTATATCAGTCTAGACTTGTAGATTCCTATTTTACTCAATAGATTAGAATCTGCTACTATCATTTTCAAGTTCAGGTTTTATCAGCTTGAGCCAGTGGGAACCCCATTAAGTTGGCTTCTGGGTACTTTCAACATGTCCACATCATTTTTTTGAACATGTGCTTACTTTCTGGCACAAGATATTTTGGCTGGTCTTGGAGTTTCCCTGCCCCAACCCTCGAATCACCCATTTCTCCAAGGAGTTCTGGTTTCTTTTGGTAGGGAATGGTATTTTAAAAAACCAAGATCTGTGTAGTAGGTAGGGACTGCTTTGGGGATGTCACGGCTCCCAGGCCTGAATGAACTGAATTAGGGAATACATGTAAGTAAGCACAGTTTTACAATTAACAGTGATTTATTTCTAAATTTAGGATTTCTAAACCCATATATTTCTAAAATTTAGGGTTTCTAAGTCCATATTGAAAGCCACGAGATCATACTGACCTCTGATTCCAATTGAGCACTACAGTGTTTATTCTGATTTTCCTTCCTTCCATATTTGTAACTTCCTTTGCTGACAGTGAGAAACCTGGTTTCCATTAGCTTTAATATACTTATTTGATGATATACTAATATACTTATTTGATCAGTCCTCCTGTAAGTAACACATCTCCCATCACTACCACCACCACCACCATCACCTGACATGGAGGCCTAGTAGCCCATTCAGGCTCGAACACTTTAAACCAAGCCCAGGCCTCTGTGTGGATGCTGTATTAGTTTAGAGTTCTCCAGAGGAGCAGAACCAATAGGAGATATCTATCTATCTATATATTTAGAGAGAGAGAGGTTTGTTGAGTAATTGGCTCACACAATTATGAAGTCTGAGAGGTTCCACAATTTGCCATGTGTACACTGGCAGGAAAGCTGGTGTTGTAAGTCCGAAGGCCTGAGAACTAGGGAAGCCAATGGTGGAACTTCAAGCCCAATGACCAGAGAAGATGAGATGTCCCAACTCACAGATGGGGCAAGAAAAAAAATGGGAAAACTCCTTCCTCTACCTTCTTTTCTATTCAGGACTTCAAGGGATTGGATGATGCTCACCCACATTGGTGAGGGCAGTCTACTTTACTGAGTCCACTAACTAAATTAAACGCTAATTAAAATGCTAATCTCATCCAGAAATACCCTCATAAACACACACAGAAATAATGTTTAATCTGGCACCTAGAAGCCAGTCAAGTTGACACATGAAATTAACCATCACAGATGCCCCCCTCCTTACTCTGCTCAGACTCTGACAACCCTCACCAGGGTGTTCCCCTGCCCAGATGCCCTTCTCACCTTGCTTGGGCTCAGACAGTTTGTACCAGGCCACATTTTCCACATGGACAACCTGCTCGTCTTGCTTGGGCTCTACCCCCGCTCTCTAGACCACTGCAGACTCCCCTATTCCTTTGAGTGGAAAGCTACTTTGCTTGACCCCACTGAGTGGCTTTTGGATTGAGCTGTTCAGGAAAAAGAAAAAGGGGAAGGGGGATAGGAGCTTAATTGCCTAATTATTTACCTGTCTACCCTATTGGAGACAGACTTACTTGAAGTTAACAATTAACAAGTTGGGGTTAAGCAATAAACAGATTTATGTTTTTTTTATTTTTTTATTTTTTATTTTACTTATTTATTTTTTAAAGATTATTTATTTATTTATTTGACAGAGAGAGAGAGATCACAAGTAGGCAGAGGCAGGCGAGGGGGCGGGGGGGGGGCAGGCTCCCCACCGAGCAGAAAGCCCAACGCGGGGCTCGATCCCAGGACCCTGAGATCATGACAGGAGCCGAAGGCAGAGGCTTTAACCCACTGAGCCACCCAGGTGCCCCTATGTTTTTTTTTAAAGATTTATTTATTTGAGAGAGAAAGAGAGAGAGCACACAAGCGAGAGGGGCAGGGAGAGGGAGAGAGAATCTCAAGTAAACTCTGCTGAGCACAGAGCCAGACATGGGGTTCAATCCCATGATCCTGAGATCATGACACTGAGATCACGACCTGAGCCAAAACCAATAATCAGATGTCCAACTGACTGTGCCACCCAGGCACCCCGATTTATGGTTTTCTTTACTGCTGCATCTCCAGCTCCTGGAGCAGTGCCTGGCACATAAGTAGATCCTCAATAAATGTTGAATGAATGAGTGACAGGGCAAGGAATGAATGTGAATCATCGCTAATCCTAGGAACCTTGAGACTGGAGCTCCAAGATGCTTACTAATGGTGCTTAAAATAAACTGGGATTGGGTTTACACAGAATAGATTCTCTGTAAATGTTGATTGGTGGCATGAAAACATTAACTGTTAAGTCAAAGTTAAAGGGTGACATACAAGGAGTCCATTGTAGTTGGGAGGTGTCCTGACCCCTCCTGATACAGGGACATAGGTATGTATTGCCTTGCTACTCAAAGTGTGGCTCCTGGGCCAGCAGCATCAGTGTTATCTGGGAACTCATTAGCAGTGCGGAATCTCCAGCCCTATCAGATCTTCCGAATCAGAGTCTGCAGTTGACAAGATCTCTGGGCGATTAGTGTGCACTATTGTAAAAGACTGTTTCCCTCTAAGGCACATCTTTACCAGTCAGACAAAATTTGTGAAAGTCCTCAGAATTGGCTGCTTTATGGCTGAGTGGAAGAATGAAGAAAGTACCCATGGATTGAGAGCAAAGGCTCCTAGAATTATAGTTAAGAATTCTAAGTGACAGCGCTTCCATTTGGGGAAGCAAAGTGTTAATGGCAGGGTGACTGGGAAGGGGACTGTAGTATGCCCCTACGTTGTTTAATTATTTAACAATGACTCAAAACACGTGTACACCATATATGTATAAATGCATGTGTATATAACTGGGATGAGGCAGGATGGAGGGAGCCCTATTCTGGCAGTGATCAAAATGCAAAAAACTACAAAAGCCCCTTCTAAATTAGAATCCGGGATAATCACAGGCGACATTTACCATAAAGTGTTTGTTTATAAGCTTAGTTTGGAAACTGAGAAACTTCTGGAGTTCTCTCTTAGCCTCATTTTTCAGGAGGGGGATCCGATTTTAAAGAG
>CM052892.1:29905029-29959712 GCA_028534135.1 Potos flavus
GTCAAATTTTGCTCCAATTATTTTTCAGATCTTTTAAAATCTTCATCTGTCTTCAATACTATCCAAGGCACTTTGGGAAATGATAATGAAAATACACGATTCTTGCCTTTGGGATTTAACTACCTAGGAGGAACACAAAAATGGAAAGAAAATCATACTCAAGGGTGGGTGCTGTTAAAAGTCTTTGGAACTTCTCTTTTTAGTTCTGTCAGTTTTATTGCCTTTGTTATGAAGCTTTGTTACTAGCATCATACTCATTCATTCTTGTTATCTTTTTGACGAATTAACCCTTTTATCATTTGAATTGTCCTTCTTTATCTCTTGTATCTTGTCCTAGAGTCCACTTTAGCTGCCATTAATATAGTCGCTCCAGCTTTCTTATGAGAGGTGTTTGCAGGATTTTTTTCTATCCTTTTTACTCTTACCTATTTGTGTCTTTATATTTAAAACAGGTTTTTTTTAAGACATTTCTCATGTTTTCTTCTTTTTTAGTTTTTTTTAAGATTTTTTTTTTTTTTAAGTAATCTCTACACCCAATGTGGGGCTCGAACCTACAACCCTGAGATCAAGAGTTGCATGCTCCATCGACTGAGCCAGCCAGGTGCCCCTAGAATTTAGTTTTTAAAATATTTTAATATTTGGGGACACCTGGGTGGCTCAGTTGGTTAAGCGGCTGCCTTCAGCTCAGGTCATGATCCCAGGGTCCTGGGATCGAGTCCCACATCGGGCTCCTTGCTCGGCAGGGGGCCCGCTTCTCCCTCTGCCTCTGCCTGCCACTCTGCCTGCTTGTGCTCTCTCTCGCTGACGAATAAATAAATAAATAATCTTAAAAAAATATTTTAATATTTGATTCATTTGACAATAAATTTGTTGTAAGAAGTCAGATAAACATCCAACATATTTTTCCCTCTAAGACTTCCAGTTTCGGTCTCTTTTTAAAAATTAAGCTATATTTCTTCCACTACTTTGAAATGCCAACTTATTCATACATCAAATTCTTTTCAGATTTATGTCTATTCTGGACCTTCTGTTTTGATCCATTGATTTATCTGTTTATTCATATGGCAGTACCAAATTAGATTTTGTGTGTGTGCGGCAAAATACTCATAAAGTTTACCATCATAATCATTTTTTTAAGATTTTATTTATTTATTTTGAGAGGGAGAGAGAAAGAGAGAACGCGCACACACGCACGAGAGCAAGTGAGCATGAGCGAGGCGGAGGAGCAGAGGCAGAGGGAGAAGCAGGGAGCCCAATGAGCCCGATCCCAGGATGCTGGGATCCTGACCTGAACTGAAGGCAGACGCTTAACTGACTGAGCCCCCCAGGTGCCCCCAGTCATAATCATTTTTTAAAAGATTTTATTTCTTTATTTGAGAGAGAGAGAGTGAGCATAAGCCGGGGGAAGGGCAGAGAGAGGGAAAAACAGACTCCCCACTGAGCGTGAAGACCAATGTGGGGCTCCACCCCAGGACCCCAAGATCATGACCTGATCTGAAGTCAGACACTTAACAGACTGAACCACCCAGGCGCCGCCATGGTAAACATTTCTAAGTGCACAGCTCAGCGGTATTAAACACTCATAACGGTGTGCAATCATCACCACCATCCATCTCCATAGCTCTTTTCATCTTGTAAAACTGAAACTCTATACCCATTAAACAGTAATTCTCCAATTGACCTTCCTCCCAAATGCTGGCAAACACCATTCTACTTTTCATCTCTATGATTTTGACCATTTTAATTACCCCATATAAGTGGAATCAATCATACAGTATTTGTCTTCTTGTAACTGGCTTATTTTGCTTAATGTTCTCCAGGTTCATCCATGCTGTAGCATGAGTCAGAATCTCCTTCCTTCTCAAGACCGAGTAATATTCTATTGCATGTATATACCACGTTTTGCTTATCTATTCATCCACTGGGTTGCTCTCATGTTTTAGCTATTATGAATAATGCTTCTATGAATATGGGTGTACAAATATCTCTGTAAGATGCTGTTTTCAATTCTTTGGGGTATAAACTCAGAAGCAGAATTGCTGGGTCATATGGTAATTCTACTTTTAATTTTCCAAGAACTGCCATACTGTTTTCCATATTGGCTGCAGCAATTTACCTTCCTACCAATAGGGTGCAAGGGTTCCAGTTTCTCCACATCCTTGTTATTTTTTATCTTTTGGACAGTAGTCATCCTAATGGGTATGAGGTGGTATCTCATAGCTTTGTTTTCCATTTCTCTAATAAGCACAGATGTTGAGCATCTTTTCATGTGCTTATTGGCCATTTGTATATCTTCTTTGAAGAAATGTCTATTGAAGTCTTTTGCCAACTTTTGAATTATGTTTTTTATTTTGTTTTGGGGTTTTTTAGTTTTACTTCTCTGTATTCTGGACATTAGTCCAGATATATGATTTGCAAATATTATCAGATATATGACTTGCAAATATTTTCTCCCATTCTGTGGGAGCCTGTATACTGTGTTGATATTGTGTTCGATGTACCACATTTTTAAAATTTTCATAAAGTCCAATTTGTCTATTTTTTTGTTTTTTGTCTGGGCCCTTGGTGTTATATCCAAAATATTGTTGCCAAAATCCAATGTCATGAAGCTTTTGTCCTAGTCCTATGTTTTTCTATTGCTGGTTTTATAGTTTTAGGTCTTATATTTAGATCTTAGATCAATTTTGAGTTAATTTTTCAAAAGATTTTATTTATTTATTTGACAGAGAGAAAGAGCACAAGCAGGGGGAGCAGCAGAGAGAGGGAGAAGTAGGCTCCCCGCAGGGAGCCCAACGCGGTGCTCAAACCCAGGACCCTGGGATCATGACCTGAACCGACTGAACCACACAGGCATCCCTCTAGTTACAGGTCTATTCAGACTTTCCTATTTCTTTGTGATTTAGTCTTGGCAGGTTTTGCATTTCTAGGAATTTGTCCATTTCATCTAGGTTATCTCTCTCTCTGTCGCTCTCGCTCTCAGATAAATAAAATCTTTAAAAATGATAATAGGGACGCCTGGGTGGCTCAGTCAGTTAAGCATCTGCCTTCAGCTCAGGTCATGATCCCAGGATCCTAGGATTGAGTCCCACATCGGGCTCCTTGCTCAGCGGGGAGCCTGCTTCTCCTTCTGCCTGCTGTTCCCTCTATTTGTGCTCTCTCTCTCTGACAAATAAATACATAAAATCTTAAAAAAAAAAAAAAAAAGAATTCTTAAAAAAAAAATAATAATAAAATCTACTGAGACTTAACTTGTAGCCTAACAAATGTTCTATCCTGGAAAATGTCGCAGGTGCACTTGAGAAGAATGTGTGTGCTGTTTTTCTTGGGTAGAGTGCTCTGGACTGGTTAATTGTTGGTTAATTGTGTGAAGTCTTCTATTTCCTTACTTCCGTCTGGTTGTCCTATCCATTATTGAGAACGGGATACTGTAATCTCCAACTATTACTGCAGAACTGTTTCTCCCTCCAGTTCTGTCGGTTTTTGCTTCAAATCCCCTGGAAGTTGCTCCGACTGGAGGGGAAAAGGCTTGCAGCAATGGGGGAGGGTGTTTATGGTACAACAACGGCTGCCTGTCTCTTCATCTGCACCTCTGTATTAAAAGCAGCAATCAGTGATCTCAAATATTTGGAGGACAGAGTCCTTTTTTGCCCATCTCGGCTCCCACAAGCTGATGCAGGGGGCTCCAGGAACCAGTGCACAGTGCCTGCCACGTGGCTGAGGGGTGAGGGATGGGTAGCTTCTACTGTGCTAAGAGCCAAAACTGACCAAAATTGACTGCATTTATCACCCAAGCCTTCCCCTAGAGGTTGCCTTCAACAGATTCCAGAGATCCAAAATAGTTACATCAGACAGATTCTGCAGTGCAATTACTATCCAGGTGAGGAGACAGATTCTTGGTGCTTCCTTCTCTGCCATCTTCTCAGAATCCTCTCTCCAAGTTCTTTTTTTTTTTTCCTTATACAACAAAGCATTACGAAATACATTTGTAATTGTTAGGGCTATGGCTGCCAGAATTTTTTCCAGAATTTTCATGGCTAATCTTGCAATATTGTCTTCCCTTATGAGTCTTAGAATCAAGTATCTACTTTGAAAAAGAATCTTACTGATACTTTTTTTTTTGATACTTTCATTGAAAAAAATTGTATCTTAATTTAGGAAGAATATTGTCAATGATTTAAAAACCAGAACCTAAAATTCCTAGTTTTCATAAATACTATTAAAATAATAAAGATTATTATAAAAATTAAATTAATACAGGGGCACCTGGGTGGCTCTGTCGGTTAAGCATCTGACTCTTGATTTCAGCTCAGGTCTTGATATCAGGGTTGTGAATTTGACCCCACCACAGACCCCACTTAAAAAAAAATTAAATTGGGGAGCATGGGTGGCTCAGTCAGTTAAGCATCAGCCTTGGGCTCAAGTCTTGATCTAGGGGTCCTGGGATAGAGTCCTGCTCCCTGCTCAGCAGGGAGCCTGCTTCTCCCTCTTCCTCTGCAGCTCTCCCTGCTTGTGCTCTCTCATTCTCTTTCTGTGCGTCTAAATAAATAAATAAATAAATCTTTAAAAAATCAAATTAATACAGAAGTATATAAGGACTAAAAATTAAACTCTTACACGTTTCCTTATCACCTCCCCCTTCACTAAGGTAACTACTGTGAACAGTTTGATTGTATCCTTTGACACTTAGCCATATCTTTACAAACTTTTATGTGTACCTCCACATGGAGGTTTTTATTAATTTTGTTTTATATGTATTGGGATCATTAGAGATGAAGGAGCCATAATATGTATATATCGATTTTCTCTAATCCTCTGTAGATGCACATTCAGATTGTTTCCTTTTTTCTTCTACTAATACCTGTGATCAAAAGCCTCTTGTATATATTTCCATATTTCAGAATACATTTCTAGAAGGAATTGCTAGCTAAAAGGGAATGAACGCATATTTTAAATTTTTAGAGATACTACCAAGTTTTCTTCGAGGAGAGCATCAATAATACTCCCACCAACAACCTTTTCACACTTTCCTAAGTTATAAACATAAAGATCTTTTTAACTTTTTCCAGTTTATAAATCCGAGATACCAAGGTCACAGCATTTTTGTAAGGATCCTGTATATGAAAGGACCTCTCACATGGCCTAGGTTATTGTCAGAATTCCATATATATAATTTTACTGCCCAGTCTGCAGTAAAATACGTGAGAGGGCTCTAAAACGTCAGGCAATCTTAATGAACAGAATTTACCATCAGACTTCATTGAGGCCTTAAAGAAATAAATCCAAAGGGCAACTTTTCCAACCTCTAACGTCTGAATGGACGGATCAGCTATAATGGTATTTAGGTATTAAGCAATGGGGCGTTCCATTTTTAAAAGTCTCCCCCTACCTCCGCCCCACTCCGGAAAGAACCCAGCGGCGATCGCCAGCCTGCCTTTGTCTCCTGAGCTACGCACAGCTCCCGGACAGCTGCCGCCAGAAGGCCCCTCACGGGCTTGCTTCTCTTCTCTTCACGGAGGAAGGAGGGTTTCCTCTCCGCCCAGGGCCTGGCGCCCCCGGGATGCTGCTCGGGCTCTGCATCCGAGCCTGCACTCGGGAGCTCGGGAGCCGCCCCGGAGCCGGCTCTTTTCTGACAGCGTCCCACCTAAGTCCGCGAGCCTTGCACGTCGGTTCTGGAGCCGGCAGGCGGATCCGACCTGCAGCACTGACTGCGGAGCGAAGGGCGAGGCGGGGCCGGGCCCCCGCCGGACTCCTCCGGCACCAGCGCTGGGAGAGGCCGCCGCCGGGACCGGACTGGGGGCGGCATCGCACCCAAGTGCTGTCAGACGGACGGTACTTCTGGTTCAGCTATTTTAGCCTGGATTTTGGCCTAATTCAACCACGCAGCGTCTCGGGATTTTATTTTTCCCAAAGTCTACGAATTGGGAGGGACTCGACCTCCGGCCAGCGGCGGGTGGGGGCTTCGGAGAGCGAGCGGGCGGTCACGGAACGGTCGGAGGCCGCGAGGGTGGGGAAATCCTTCAGGTCCAGCCAATGGTGGGACACACTCCCGGGCTGACCGGCCTCGCGGCTTGCGCAGACCGCAGGCAGCCCCGACTGCGATTGGCACAACGAGGCGGAAAACCCGCTTACCTCAACCATAACGGCTCTCGATTGGCTGCAGCCTACGCTCTCTTTTCTACAGTCCAAACCTAGAGCCGCTTAGTGATAAATCCCGCCTTAAAAGGCGTTTGATAACAGTTTTACGTGTTGTAAGGCAAATGGTGATTGGTCACAGCGCTCACGGATTCGTCGGTAGTAAACACAGCGAGCTCCTGGGGCCGTCGATTGGCCGGCGTTCCGGGGGGCCGAGTAAATTCCTCCGGATTCCGCGCGCCGGCTGGCTGCCCTTCTGCCCCGGCCCCGCCCCAGCCCCTTCTCATTGGTTGCAGCTCGGCCGGAGGGCGGAGGAATGGAGCGGAGTAGGCTCTTTCGCGGGCGTCACTTCCGTTTACTGTCGGCCGCCGCCGCGGTGTTCTCAGAGTGCGGCGGCGAACGGGCTGAAGGAGCTGGGGGACGAGAGGCGGGGTGGGCGGAAGGGGGAGGAAATCCCATCGCGGAGACGCCGGCCTGGACGTTCCCGCCTCCTCCGACACTGTCAGGCCGGATCGGAGAAGGGTCACCGCCTCCTCCAGCGAGCAGGGGGGCGGAGCCCGGCTCAGGTGAGGCGACCCTGTCAGCACCGGCGGTAGTGGAGCGCGCGGGCGCGCTCACGTGGAGACCGTTGAGCTCCAGGAGAGCTAGGCGGGCGGCGCGAGCCGGCTCGCTCCCAGGCGTCGGGGCGCGCGCAGACGGGGACCAGTGACCCCCGCCTACCCTGCCGGTCTTTCTGAAGGGGTATTGTTACCCTTCGGAGCCGAGGGGCCAGGCGGGTGGGAGGCGGGTTCTTCTGCGCAGGCGTCCCCCAGGTCCCGACGCCAGGCTGTCTGCGGGGTGGGGCGGGGGCTCTTGCCCCCACGGAGCCGCGGGCGGGCGACGTTGGTTGCCGGGATGGGGTGGGCAAGGCCCAGGACCTAGAGGCTGGCGGGTTAACAGAGGATCTGCCGCCCTCCGGGATGGGGTCGGGTGGCTTCGTTGCCCTCTTCCTGGGTCTGTGAGCGTCGAGGTTTCCTTTCACCCGAGCGAGGCCGAGGCGGTCTGGAATCGGGGACCGGCGGTTGACCCTGGAGGGGTGGAGCCAGTCTTTTGGAATGCCCCAGCTTGTTATCTGAGGACTGAACTGTTTCTGGGCATTTATTGAATGTCCACTTTTTCCATGCTTCGTGCTAGGAGCTGTGGGGGTTGCAGTGGTTGCAGAGGTTCCCCCTCTTCCCCTTGTTTGGAGGACAGATTTGTACATAAATGTTAACATCAGGCAGTGAATTAAGGGGGGGTGGAAGGTCAGTTTTTTCCCCTTACAAAAAAAAAGGGGGGGGAGGTTGTTATAAAGTCAGTCTGCATTCTGTCCTGGTGGAGAGTATTATAAGAAGCTAAGTTCTTTATAGGAGACAAATCCTAAATGTTTATTCGGAGGAAAATTTTTACGGAAAAGAACAGCAAAGTCTTGATCACTACGTAATATGCTCTGGTTCTTGTTAATTTTAATGAATAGAAGGAACCCTTCGCCTTCAAAATTTGAGACAAAACTTTTCCTAAAATACATTCATATACGTTTTGGTTGTAGTAAGTAGAAGATATTGGGATCTTTAGAGGTTGACGAGACTGCTGTGCGTTAGTCATTGATGATTTGCTGTCCTTGTGCGGACACTTGTGCCTTAGATCATTAAAAAGGTGTGCTGGCCGCCTAGTTGTCTTCTGCAGAACTTGCTTTTCATTTCCTAATCATGCGATTTCTGAGATGAGGGTGATTGACAGCAAGCTAAAAGAGCAGAGGTGGGGGAAGAGACCAGTTGCGGAGAAAAGAAAGAGTTTTAGAGAACGGCCGGTAAACCGAGGGAAGACCTGCTGCTATTGCTTTAACCTCCCCCCCCTGGAAATTCCAGCAAACTGGGAAGATTGGCCTGGCCACCACTGCCAGCTTGGTGACCTGCCAGGTAAGACTAACTGGTTGGGGACCTGTTCTGGGCCCTTGTGTTTTGCTGAGTAAATGAACTGGGACTTTTTAGAGTTCTGAAGCCAACTCGTTTTTTGACTTGCCCCTTTTCTAAAAATTGTCAAAACGTAGTTAGGTGGGGATGCTGGCAACCTGTATTGTGGTTAATTGAGGTAGCTCTAGCAAAATTCTTTATGTGATAAGATTTGGAGAAAAGCATCTTAGAGTAGGATGTTTTCCTAAATTTAGAGATCAGTGTTCTCAAAAGAGACTTTGTTGAAAGACTGTCACGAGGGACGCCTGGGTGGCTCAGTTGGTTAAGCGACTGCCTTTGGCTCAGGTCATGATCCCAGACTCCTGGGATCAAGTCCCGCACCGGGCTTCTTGCTCGGCAGGAAGCCTGCTTCTCTCTCTGCCTCTGCCTGCCTCTCTGCCTGCTTGTGTTCTCTCTCTGACAAATAAATAAATAAAATCTTAAAAAAAAAAAAAAAAAGAAAGACTGTCACGAGAACTCGAAGTCATTTTTAAAAATCACTTTGATAAAAAATGCATGCGAATGTTTTAATACTTAAAGTACCTAGCATTGGGGCACCTGGGTGGCTCAGTTAAGTGTCCAACTTGATTTATGCTCAGGTCAGGATCTCAGGGTGGTGAGATGGAGCCCTGGGTGGGGCTCTGCGCAGGGCGTCAAGCCTGCTTAAGATTCTCTCTCTCCCTCTCCCTCTGCCCTTCCCTCCCCTGAAAAATAATAATAAAATTAAAAACATAAAAAAATAATAAAGTACTTAACATGAATTATATTGAAGTGGAATTCTTTGGTGGGGGTACAACTTAAAACTATCTTACGTACAGTGAGACAAAGCTTGCTGCAGTGCCAACACAGAATCTTGAATCTGCCTCAATTTCTCCTTGGAAACTGAAAAGGAAAATTTAAGATACTGAGTCAATGTTAGCTTTCAACTTGTATTTTTTAAATGTAAATTTGTTGTGAACAAATACTTTTCTCCTCTGTCAGTTTTAAGCATGTATTTCTCAAATATGGACAGTGAATAGTAGGAGCCAAATTGTGTTAATGTAGCAGGTGGGCTGGAATGTAATACTACACTGCACCTTTTGTCTGAGAATGAAGTGAACTTCTCATATGCTAACAGACCAGCTGTTTCTGAGTGAACTGTGGCTCTTACAGTTGTTTTCATCATTTTCATCACTGAATAGTGGCTTTTCATCTCAAGGTCCAATTTGAGGGGGTAGCTTTCATTTGATTAGTTATACATGTATTTGCTAAAAGCTTTGATTTATCTTTCTGACAGCTCCAACAGATTAGGAATTGTGTTGGAGTACTGATTTTTTGTAATGTAATAGGGCGTATTGTGCTGTACCCTGGAAGGAAGGCACTATGCGCAGCTCACATCAAGGAGCGGGGACTTAGGCTCCATCTCTTTGAGGGTAGAGTATCTACATAATTTACTTGGAATTTTTCTGCACAGGAGATTTGACTCTTCTCTCCCATTTATTTATTTATTTATTTATTTATTTTTCTCCCATTTATTTATGTAAGCAATCTATATCAGTACGGATCTATGGATATTTACATATTTAGGGTATAATCCAACACTATTTTATTTATCCTTTTGCTTACATTGTTCCAGTTTTGGCCTTTGGGAGCGCTTCTGTTGGGTCCCATGTTCCTTTCACATACTTCCATTTTCATGTTTGGTTGTTTGAAGCATTTACTTAGTTTTTGACACTGTAAGATACTGCAGGCTTATCTTGTATATTTTCAGCCCCAGTCCTAGAATCAGCCATTTCTCCAAAGAGCACTAGTTCCTTTTGTTAGAAAATGGTATTTGAAACCAAGATCTGGGCACCAGGATGCTGAGTGGTATTGATTTACATTTCTTGGAAAATCTCTTTAGTGTCTAGTTTAATAGAAGACAGGTGGATTCTCATACCTGGTTTTGTATTCAATTTGTTGTATTATAATCTTGATTAAAGTATACCAAGAAACATCCAGCATCACACAAATATGTACTTGGAAAAGGGAAGGGTATTTTGGTAGCTTTTTCAAATAACTTTGGATATTTTCTTCTGACACTGTAACAGAGCTCAGCAAATGGTATTTTCTTAAGTGGTTGGTTAGTTGCAATGTGTAATCTGAAACTATGTCAACAAACTTTTCGTATTGTTACATTAAAGTACATTAGTTTGTATCTTGCACTTTGAATGAATTTTTTTATCCATAACTTATCTTTTAACATCACACTTTATAACACTGGTCACTGGGACATACTTATTCACTGGGTTATGCAGATCTTCCAAATGTTGATGAATTTATAATATAAAAAAAATCACATTCCATTAATATCACCAATGATCTCACTGGGTTTGAGCACTGGGAAGCTGTGAAACTCTCAGTGACATACTAATTTTCCCAAATTCCAATTTTTACCTGAAAGCTCAAATTTTATCATAGGCAACATATACTGTAAGTTGTGTTCCTTGAAATGACAAGCTCATTTCATTCTTCTTCAAGAGAATGTCTGGAAAATACCCAAGTCTGAATAACCATAGTTCGTCATTGTTCTTCCAAGTTATAATGGTGTTCCATGAAAAAGGCAATTAGTTCAGCTTAGAACTCAAAAATTGCACAAGGACTTTTCCTTGCATTGCATCTTAGGATGCAGCACAATTACTTCAAGTGTACTTTCCATTTCATCTCACATAATATTAAAAAAGACATGTATTCAAGCACTGAAACTAACAATAATGAAGGGAAGGGGAGATTCAGTCCCCTGTAGCATCAGCATTCTTACAGAAGTGGCTGTGGCCAGCACACACAGAGCATTCTGGCCAGATTGTTCCTGCTGCCCAGTTCAAGCTCAGGTGTCCAGTCTTCCCATCAGTTCTTTCAGCAGCTTACTGTTATGCTTAGGCTAGCTACAAACTGTTTGTTGCTGCAACCGAGAACCTGACTGATACCGTGCTCAAGCTTTCAAAAATGGAATTAATTTTTTTTTTTTTACAAAAGTTACCTGAAAAGTGATGATAGTCTTCAGTTGAAAATTATATGCCCCTTTGTTAACTTTTCCGACAATGTGTGGTGATCATAAATATCAGTTATGAGCATTCGCTATCCAATACCTGCCTTTCTACCCTTCCCTGCTCTCCAGCCAGAACAGATACGCTGCCTCCCCCACCTCAAACCTCTCCCCACTTTTACCTTTGTCTGGAATGTATTTTACAGCTCATCTTCTCCAAGTGCAAACTTGTACCCAGTTCTGTTGTCAGGGCCACCAAGAAGCTGGAAATAATGTTTGCCTTCTCTGAGCCACCGAGCACATTTCATCTCTTAGGTGGCACTTAGTGCTCTCCACTTGGTAATACAGTTATTTGTATGTGTCGTGTTTCCACTAAGCACCTGTGACAGGACTATGCCAAATCAATCTCCGTTCCACAGCACTTAACCTTGAACAAAGCAAGCACTTCCAAACATGGGATGAATGAATTTGTATACCAAATACACAAGCACCTTCAGGGGCCGTTGCGACCTCTAGGGTTGTATAGCGCCTCCAGTACAGGGCTCCCAAGTTGCTGGGCCTCTTTTCTCCCTTAGTGGGTCAGCTATCTTCTTTTTTTTGCAGCTGTCAACGCGTAGCCGCCTCTTGCCCTCATTCTGGAATTGCTGTTGCTCATCTTCAATCTGTTAGGAAACTAGAAAAACTTGAATTTTGTTTGTTTAAGACAAAAGACTATGTGAGCGCTCGAGGGACTTTCCTATGAGGAAATCTTTCATACGTAGGCTTTGATCTTTATTTTGGATATTCCAAGACTTTCTGGGTTTTGGCTGATTTTAGAGTAGTTGGGACTCTCTTGGGTAATATGGTGTTGTATTTCATCAGTATACAGTCAGTGCTCATTCAACAAATAATTTAATGAGCTGTATATCAGACACTTTGGGAGGGAGAGAGAAAATGCAGTCCCTGCTCTCAAAAAGCTGTTTGAGTAGAAATAGCATTTTGAGTTTGCACTAGGAATAGAAGTAGGGCACTAATAACTTTTCTTATTCAAACGGAATCATGAAGTTCTAGGTCAGCTAATCCCTAGGAATTTTGAACTGGAAAACAAGGTGGCAGAGCAGGGAGAGTTGGAGGATAGGGGGAGATGGTAAGGGATCAGGCTCTAACCTGAGTTCCACAGTCATGCTCACTTTTTAGTCCTTGATAGAGTCCCTTTTTCCTAGACCTCATCTGTCCAGTTTCTGAGCCAGTCCCGACAGAGCAGAAACAGATTATAAAATTAGTCAACGCTGACGGATCGAGTTCTGGGCTTGACACTGGGCACCTGTGTGCCCACCTAGTCCTGGCCATTCTCTACTTCCACTTAGTCAAATGAGAACAATGAGTGAACATTCAAGGACTCCGGGACTTGGAGCCCTGTCAGAAATCCTAGACTGCTTGTCTGGGACCTTGCCTAGTTTTGTTCGCTTACACTTATTTTTGTCTGTATTATCTGTAAAAGTAGAGGCAAAGTTCTTTTTGGTTATTTTTTTCTGCTGGGGTCTTATCTAGATTAGGGATATTGAATGTTAAGAATTCCTTAGACTGGGGGCGCCTGGGTGTCTCAGTGGGTTAAAGCCTCTGCCTTCGGCTCAGGTCATGATCTCAGGGTCCTGGGATCGAGCCCCGCATCGGGCTCTCTGCTCAGCAGGGAGCCTGCTTCCTCCTCTCTCTCTGCCTGCCTCTCTGCCTACTTGTGATCTCTCTCTCACTCTCTGTCAAGTAAATAAATAAAATCTTAAAAAAAAAAAAAAGAATTCCTTAGACTGTTAAGACACTTCCTGCAGGTGGCAACTTTGCAGGTCCTGCCTGATATACAGGCAGCAAATCACTCCATACAGTATTAGATGGTATTTGAGTATGGGTGTGCTTTTCCTTACAAAGTCAGTCTATTATTGAAAAGTATGTGGATAGGTCAATATATAAGTCAAATAGTTTAAAATGTGCTATTAATTGGTTTGTTCTCCTAGAACACAAATGAACTTTTTTTATTAGTCTAAGTAAAGCATTATTAGGAAAGTAAATCTATTGAGAAAACTGTCAGCTCTTGATTATTCATGTTAATATAATGAGCAGTGGTATAAGTGTATTTTCTTAATTATATTTAGTTTGGAAATTACTAAAAATCTGTTCCTGCAGATAACAAATACTGTAGTGTACACTTGCTATGAGCCAGACAGATACAAATTGGTAGATTATTTGCTGTATCTCCTCCAACTATATAGACTCAGATTGTCACATTTTGAAACCTTTTAAAGAGACCTGAAGCTTTTTTCCTTGGTGTGAAGGCTTCAGACATCAGCTCTTGGTAAAGCACTTATCTTTTCAGCTTGAGCTCTTTTTATTACTTTTACATTGGACCTCCGAGTTAGCTACAGTTGCTTGGGAGTTTTGAATAACCATGATCTTGATTCATGATTCTCTTCCATCAGAGCTGAGAGTAACACATTTTATATCTCCCAAACTAACTGAATTTTTTTTTTTAATACTCCTTCTAGATCCACAAAGGTTTTAAGATAGCCATGTTACTTAGGTTTTTCTGAAATTATGTTTTAAACCTTATGTTTGTGTTTATCTTAACCAAGTTAAGATAAAAGGGGAATTCATTGGCTTATGAAATAGGAAATCCTAGGGTGATGGCACCTATAGTCATGGCTGGATCCCAGGGTCTTGCTGTCATCAGGACATTGTTTTTGGAGTATGGCTTTCTTTTGTATTGGCTTCCTTCTCAGACAGGCAGAAATGGCCACCATCAGTGCTAGACTTAATCTACCTTGTAACTTGCAAGCTGGGTGAAGAGAATCCCAGGGCAGACTCTAATTGGCATGGGTTGGGTCACATACCCATCTCTGAAATAATCACCAGAGTCATGGGGCCAGATCTCCCTGGATTATTTGTCTACTCCTGGAACTCAGAGGTTTAGGGCAGTCTGATTTGCACCACAAGCACTAAGAATGGGTGAAAAGTGATTTCCCCCAAAGACCTAGTAGGCTGACCCCCCCCCAAAATAGTGTCCCTTGGAGATAGTATTTAAAGTATTTGAATGTTGATTTGTGAGGAAATGTTAACAAGTTTCACATTATTGCAGTTATTTGTTGCTGTGTAACAACTCACTTGCAAACTTAATGGCTTGAAACAATAAATATCATTTTATTACTACCTCGAACAGTTCTAGGGGTTGACTGGGCTCAGCTAGATGACTCTCTCTTAGGGTCTGTCATGGGGTTGAAGTCAGACCATGAGTGGGGCTGAAGTCGCCTTGAGGCATACTCGTGTCTGGGAGTGAGTGCCAACTGTCACATAGACTTCAGCTAGGCTTCCTTGTGGCATGGTGGCTGGGTTCCAAGAGCAAGCCAGAAAGAGCAGACAAAAGCTCTGTTGCCTTTTATGACCCAGCTCCCAAGTCAGTGGGAGTGGAAGAAAAACAGGGTAATTTCTGCCATAGTCATAGATTTGCCTTGCTTCCAGGGGAATGAACACAGACCTCACCTCTTGATGAGAGGAGTGTCAGTGTCACATTGTAAGAAAGCGTGCAGGATGGGCGATCTTAATGTGGCCAGTCATCTTGGAAAATACAATCTGCTTTACACGTTGCCTTATTTCAAGTGACTAGTTTTATAAAGAACATGAACTATAAAGTAGGCGTGGGTTGTACTGACCAGATCACTTTGTTGCCTAGTGTCTCATGTAGTATCACAGGCTCTCCTTTTCTAATAGCACTCTGATTTCCTGTTTGTGAATTATCTCAGCCCACTTTATGCATAATCATGTTAGGTGGATAAATCAGCAACTAGCCTGTCACTAAAGAAGTAAAAAACAAAAACAAAAATACCCTTCTTTGCTTCCCTAGCACAGTCGTGGGGGTGGGGGTGGATGGGTCCCTAAGCCCTGCATATAAGAGCTGTCCTAGAACTTCCAGTAGATTATTTCTTTATTAAATAGACTTCCAGCCAGTCCTCCTGTCTTGGCATCACCTTCAGTCTGCTTCCCCCGGCACCTCTGCAGCCAGTTCCTAAGCCTTTGGGTAGGTAGGGGGCTTCTATGTAAGTCAGGTAGTTTTCTCCACTGCCAGGTTTGCATTTAGCTCTGTGGGCACGCCGAGTCAGTTAGCACTCATTCATTTACCTGCTCAGCCACTACCAAAATGCTACTGATACTTCTCTCCCATTCTTCTTTTTCTTGTGGGATTCTATCTTTAAAACAACACCAAATCCAAAAACTTCAGTCTCCTTTCAATGGGGGTAAATGCACGTGTGCAATCTACCGTCATCTGTACCCGGAAATCTTACCCGCTAATACTGATCTGCCCCTCTCACTCTTAAGGTTGCTAAGAGACTAGAATTTTATGGAGCTTATTCACTGTCCTTAGGCAATGCAGAATTGTAATTCACTTCTGTGGGACAGCTATTCTACCACTTACCCATTGGTCTTTTCTAACATGGGTCCCTAAGTGTTAAAAGTGGGTCCTATGAAGAGTGAAGGGGAGCCCGTAAACAGCCAGTAGCTGATCCCACGTGTGTACACGTTTCCAGGGTTGTTAGCTGAATTGGCATTTGCTCCTTATTTGACAGGTTTTTAGTCTGTGTGCCCATCATGAGATATATCAAAAGCTTTAAAAGGTCCAGGCTTGGCTGTTCATGTCTCTCTTCATTGCCCTCTGTGCTCGGACTTTGACTTCAGCTTTTCTAAGTCTTAACGCTTTCTTTCTTTGTTTTTTCTGTAGGATCATGGATTTTCCTGGACACTTTGAACAGATCTTCCAGCAGCTGAACTACCAGAGACTTCACGGGCAGCTCTGTGATTGTGTCATTGTCGTGGGGAACAGACATTTTAAAGCCCACCGCTCGGTACTGGCGGCATGCAGCACGCATTTCCGAGCCCTCTTCTCAGTGGCAGAGGGAGATCAGACCATGAACATGATCCAGCTGGATAGCGAGGTAGTGACAGCGGAGGCCTTTGCCGCACTGATTGACATGATGTACACCTCCACGCTCATGCTGGGGGAGAGCAATGTTATGGATGTCTTATTGGCAGCCTCTCACCTGCATTTGAACTCTGTTGTTAAGGCATGTAAACACTACTTAACAACAAGGACGCTGCCCATGTCTCCCCCCAGTGAGCGCGTCCAGGAGCAGAGCGCCCGCATGCAGCGCTCCTTTATGCTGCAGCAGCTGGGGCTAAGCATCGTGAGCTCAGCCCTCAATTCCAGCCAGGGTGGCGAGGAGCAGCCGGCCCCCATGAGCTCCTCGCTGCGCAGTAACCTGGACCAGCGGACGCCCTTCCCTATGAGACGCCTTCATAAGCGCAAGCAGTCCGCAGAGGAGCGGGCCAGACAGCGCCTCCGGCCTGCCATGGACGAGTCTGCCATTGCTGATGTCACGCCAGAGAACGGGCCGTCAGGGGTTCATTCTCGGGAGGAGTTCTTTTCACCCGATTCCCTGAAAATCGTGGACAACCCCAAGGCTGACGGAATGGCCGACAACCAGGAAGACAGTGCTATCATGTTTGACCAGTCTTTTGGTGCTCAAGAAGACGCGCAGGTGCCCAGCCAGTCCGACAACACTGCCAGCAACATGGCCCAGTTGTCCATGGCCTCTCGTGCAACTCAGGTTGAGACTAGTTTTGAGCAGGAAGCTGCTGCCGAGAAAAGTGGTTTTCAGTGTGAAAATCCCGAGGTTGGCCTTGGAGAGAAGGAGCACATGAGAGTGGTGGTTAAGTCTGAGCCCCTGAGCTCTCCTGAGCCTCAGGATGAAGTGAGCGATGTGACCTCCCAAGCAGAAGGCAGCGAATCCGTGGAAGTGGAAGGGGTTGTGGTCAGTGCCGAGAAGATAGACCTCAGCCCTGAAAGTAGCGATCGGAGTTTTTCAGATCCCCAGTCTAGCACGGACAGGGTAGGTGACATCCATATTTTGGAAGTCACAAATAACCTAGAGCACAAATCCACTTTCAGCATTTCAAATTTTCTTAACAAGAGCAGAGGGAGTAACTTTAGTGCAAGTCAGAACAATGATGATAATATCCCAAACACTACTAGTGACTGTCGGCTGGAGGGGGAGACCCCTTATTTGTTGAGTCCAGAGGCTGGGCCTGCGGGCGGGCCCTCGTCGGCTCCTGGCTCTCACGTGGAGAACCCGTTCAGTGAGCCTGCAGACTCCCATTTCGTCAGGCCTATGCAAGAAGTGATGGGCCTGCCCTGCGTGCAGACCTCCGGCTACCAAGGAGGAGAACAATTTGGGATGGACTTTTCCAGGTCTGGTTTGGGCCTCCACTCCTCCTTCTCCAGGGTCATGATGGGCTCCCCGAGAGGAGGAGCCAGTAACTTTCCATACTACCGACGCATAGCTCCCAAAATGCCAGTTGTAACGTCTGTGAGGAGCTCACAGATCCCAGAAAACTCAGCCAGTTCTCAGCTAATGATGAATGCGGCCACGTCCTCATTTGAAAATGGCCATCCTTCGCAGCCCGGCCCTCCGCAGTTGACCAGGGCGTCCGCTGACGTCCTTTCCAAGTGCAAGAAGGCCTTATCAGAGCACAACGTCTTGGTTGTAGAGGGGGCTCGCAAGTACGCCTGCAAAATCTGCTGCAAGACTTTTCTGACCCTGACGGATTGCAAGAAGCACATCCGAGTTCACACAGGGGAAAAGCCCTATGCCTGCCTCAAGTGCGGCAAGAGGTTCAGTCAGTCCAGCCACCTGTATAAACACTCAAAGACCACATGCCTGCGCTGGCAGAGCAGCAACCTCCCCAGCACTTTGCTCTAACCCCAACCTCTCGACGTCGGGCCGGCACCAGTTGTCACACCGAAGCGGACGGCTCTTCTGGTTGGTGGTGAACGGCGTCGGGCTTGAGGCTCCTGGCCCCCCGATGGCTCGTGCAAATTCCGGTGACGAGTAAGTGAAGAATTCACATTGGAGCACTTGTGCCCCTGCTGCTTCTCGGAGTGAGATGCACGCTTTCGGAGAGGGACACGATCCCTGAAACCCGAGTTCTTCCTTAGGGTTGAGTAAAGCAGTCAAAGTAGTTTGTAATTGATGGCGTTAAAAGTGGCACATTTAAAAAATTAAAAATGGAAGTGCAAAAAAAATTTTTTAGCAATTTTTGTAAAACTCTGTGAAGCATTTAAGTAACTTTCCTATATCCTCCGAAGGGAATATTATATACCTGTACAGCGATGCAGAATGCACTTACGTGTAACCAGTGGCGAGTTTGTGCCTGTCTGAAAGGAGGGCCCTTGAGGACACGCCTGTCCGCCACGAATGCTTTAAAGTGTATCATGAGCTAGTCCTAGGCCTCAGAAAGTACTGTATTTTTAATTCTTGTCTCCACTGCAGTCACAGTCACTGCACTTTGATGGTGCTGACACTGGGTCCAGAGCGAGCATTCTCTGGACTCTTAGGTGTACATACTTTTGAAAACATCACTGCTGGCTAGATGTTTTAACAGTTTTTCCTGGTTTAAAAACACAGTTGTAAATGGAGTATGGACTGTAGGGAGTGGCAAGTAAGGTGGTGTTTCTGTACGTGCTGTTTTAGCGGGATTTTACCCAACTTGTATTACCTATGTTACAGTTCCATGTTTGGAAGTCAGAGAAGAGCTAGTGTTTGTCTTTGTTCTAATGGCGTGGAGTCCTGTTTTGTGGGATCTTTCATGGTGCATTCACCCTTCGCTGCGTCCAGGCTTTGTGGGCCTGTCTGGCCGGACACATCTCACCCGCGACAGGCCCGCTCTCTGCTTTGCTTCTCCACACTCCCTGCCCCACGTGGCATTCTTGTCCAGACCTGCATTACTGTTTTTGTTGCAAACTAACCAAAAATGATGCTAATCCCTCTCCACTGTGGGTTTATTACTTTCATATACGGTAGTTTTAAAGGCTAGACCCTGAGCTTTTATCGTTGTTGCCCCAGCCCAAGACTGAATGTTTCCAATTGCTTAAAATCCAAACATAGTAGCGGTGTTCCCAGATAAATATTTTCCAGACTTTGTAAGAGAGTCGGGCAGCCCAGAGCATGGAAGTCACCCAGTAGCACCCGAGACTGTTGGAGGGCACAGTCGGGCTGCTGCCCGGGGCCTCCGTGGGTCCCCCTGCCTTGCTTCTCCAGCCCCACCTGCACCGTCAGGGCTGTCGGCACCTGTGCGAGGCCGAGCCCGGGCTCGTGTGCATCCAGGGGTCTCTGGAGAGCTCATGGAGTCAGTTTAATTCATGCACGAACATGAGTTCATGTTTTATACAGCTCTTTCAGAGACACCAGACCATTGTGCATAATTGAAAGAAGTCCTTTGGTTCTTCCTTAGAACCGTTTAGAAAGCAAAGTACGTGTAGCCTAAAACAATCAGCATGTGTTTTCTCCCCTTAATCTAGTGTGTGCAGTTACACATCTGTCTGTGGATAAACTCACATTGTTCATAGTCAGGCTTAGCATCTCCTATGAACTGATTCCCAGAGAGGAAAGCCAAAAAGGAAAGTTCTGTGATTCCTCTCCTTTCCAGCAGAGGAAAGAGACCATTGGAGGATATGGGATCATGTGTGAAATGCAGTTGTGCGTGCGGCTGTTGTTGGAGTTGTGTTCTGACTGGATGTGGGGGGGTTCCTCATCTACTCCTTTACTAGATGTGGGGACCAGCGTCTTGTGGGGAGATTAACCTTGGGAGGCAGGTGGGTCAAGGTGGAGCACAAGAGAGGCCCTGCCTGGGCCTGGGGAGAGGAGCCAGCGGCAACGGGAAGAGCAGGGGTAGCTCTCCTTCCTTCCCTTCCATCCTGGGGGGAAGGGGCCAGGAGGCTGCGCCTCACCTCAGTTCAGCCTTAGTGGACTTGGCTTCAGGGCCTGTCTCCGATACAGCGCCTGGAGCCCCGCCTCTCCACTGCTAGATGGAATCTGGAATCTCATCTACCTCTTAGTCGATTGGATTCTACATGTGAGAAGCAAGCTTTTGGGCCAGTGTCCTCATACGTGCTATAGAACTTAGAAATAATTCAGAGGTTCCCTGAAAAACCAGTCTCAGGGTTCCTGTGATCTGTAGTTTCTACCTGAATTAGAACTGGTTTGGGGTACCTGAATTTTGATTGGTTAGCCTTAATTATAGCCTGGCATAATCGTTTCTGGTGATCAGATCATAAGGTTCTATCAGGGCACCCATGTCAATGGTGCTATGCTGGTCAAAATTCGAGATTTTGAAATAAAAAATTTGTCACATTCATGCCTCTAAGTATGTGTTCTTTTTTCTTCGCTTAGGTTATTAAGGTTGAAAGAAAAAAAGGAAGTAGTGTGGCTTTCTCTCCTAACCCTGCTTTGACCAGTACTTTTTTAAAAAGACCAAATCTCCTCCAAAATCCTCTTAATGCTGTCCATCACAATTATTGTCACTGCCCTCAGTTCAGTCCCTCTGCTCTCCCTGCAATCTTTCTGTCTTTGAGCTGAAGCGTGGGTGTTCTCAGCACACCCAGTCCTCCCCTTAGACAGCCTGCTTCATCCCGCACTTTGCTGCGCCCTTACCTGCCTGCCGGGGTGAAAGCTCCATCTGCCGGCGGGGCCTGGCCGTGGGGAAGAGCCGGAACCCGAGTCCCGCGGCAGGAGCGGGGCTCTGCCCGTGCAGGGGGCCTGGCCTCGGGAGGAGTGAGCAGTTAGCCAGGTGGTGGTCAGAACAAGGGCATCCACCTGGGGGGCGGGGCGGAGGGGATGGACAAAGGGAGCGAAGTGTGAAGGTGCTGAAACGGATTTTAAATAAAAATTAAACTCCTCTACCTCCAATTATTTTTGACCAAAACAATCAGAGTACTGTGACCTTACCTGGTTCTCTTTGCCATGTATATTATTAATTTGACAGTCTAGGTAGCAAGTGCCATGGTCACCACTGGGCCGTGGCTGTCCCAGCCCTGGTGAGGGACAAGTGAAGGAGTTGAGGAGGAGATGAGGGGTAAGGTGATTTGGACAGGTTCTAATGGTTCACATGCTGAGGGGGGAGGGCTGGGGGCGGAGCAGGACCCACAGGTCACCAGATGCCCTTGTTAGCTTCTCCCAGTTACAGGCCCACACCATCTCTCGGAGAATTATTTAATAGGATCACATACTTTTGGCTCCGAGGTTTCCAACCACAAAAGCGGCAAGCCCGTGTATCAACACCAGTCTTCCTTCTGCAGGATCAGAACAGATCAGACATTTCTGCCTTGGCTCCTGTCCTGTGGGTCCAAATCAAGCCTGCGCTGACAGACGCCAGGGGCACGGTGGCCTCTCGACCCTCAAGCTGTCGCTACAGCTTGAGCTCACTGGGCATCGGCTCCCCTCGCAGGCCAGCCAGCAAGTTGTCAGCTGCCAACAAGGACATGGTGTTTCGGGTTCCATAGGTGGCGCTGCCAATGTGGGGCAGGATCACTGGAAAGGGGAAGAACAGAGGGAGGTAAGGGTGCTTCCGGAGCCTTAACGTGGGCCCTGTTTTCCTGACTGGCGGTTGCCAGTGAGAAGAAGAAAAGAAAACCTGCCTTAGTATTCTTTGATTTGCCTCCCGTCCTTACGCGCTCCACTCCTATGGGGCTGAGGGTCGGGAACGGTATAGGGACCTGGGGCTACTGAAACCCAGATGCAAGTGAGGTCACTTGTCCCCAAAGAACGCCTTTCGAAAGCAGTATCCAGGGCACTGAGCCGAAGTGCCGGGCCTGCGGGGATAGGACGGTTTTCCCAGCTGTGGGCCACAGCCCCGACGTGATGGCCAACATTCCTCCTTTCAGCCTGGTGTGGGCGGTGGGGACAGTGGCTTTTCCGAGGGCTACAATAATGGGGGCACTCCCTGTGGGGAGGGCAGCTAAGGATGTGCTCTGTGGGGTTCCATCCCAGAATGTACACAAAGGACAGGGACTGGCTGGGCCCCTACAGGTATGTGTGAGTCTGAAGACAGCACACCAGCTCCCTGGACAGACAGAACTTAATATAGAGAGCTGTTAACCAGGGACAGAGAAGCTGGGAGGCTAAGAAGCATCCAAGGGCTCAGGACGCCCCTCCCCCGCGTCGCAGTGTGCCGGTGTCACTAACAGCCTCAACATCTCCGGTCCCAGCTGTGTCCTGTGCTCGGTAGCACTCACGGTAGCTCTGCATGCCCACCTCCAGACCGCCTCTAACTCCCGCGGGCCCAGGTGACTCCGCGCTGGGAAATCGCAGTTCTCACCGCAGTTCTTCAGGGTCAGGAGACGGTGGTCTGTGGGCAGCGGTTCTGGGGTCGTCACATCCAGCCCAGCAGCCGCAATCTGCCCGCCAGTCAAGGCCTCGTACAGGTCGTCCTGGTTCACCACGTCTCCCCTGGGAAGGAGAGTGGTGCCATGGATGCCCCCGAGCTCCTTCCCCCCAGGCCACCTCTACGGCAGAACAACCCACGAATGGATTTCCCCACGGGACCAGGCACACTCGGCACCGTCTCTTAAAGTAGAAGGTCTGATAAGCTACTTCTTTACAATAAGTCTGTACAGAAGCACTGAGAAGCCCAGGCCCACCACTCTCTAGTGACCTTGGGCCATGGTGTCACCTGCCTCTGTAAGACGGGGAGAATACACCCCACTCCCTAGCGTGCTGGGAGGATGAGAGCTTACTGACGCACTAGTGCCGGGACAGGGCCCACGATCTGCATCTGTGTGGGGCCCCGTCCAGGTGTGTCTGCCCGAGAACGTGCGAGAACCATGACAACATGCTGTCCCGCGTGGGCCGAACACAAGGATACACCTAACTACATCCGAGTGAGCAGCCCTCCCTCCTGTGACTGAGCCACTGAAGGGAAGAAACGACTGGCTCAAGACTTCATGCTATACCTGCAGTAATACTTGTGCAGTCGGCAACAACACACAGGACCCCGCCCAGTCCTGGGTCCGTGCGGTGCTCTGTACATGGAGGCTGAGACACGCTCGGCCGTCAGCACGAGCCCTGCGCTCCCACACGTTTCACTCCCCCTCCAGGTCACCTCATTTGTGGCTAAACATTAATAATTACAGAGGCCTCTGGAGTGGAGAGACCTGAGGGAGACCCCATGAAATCCCTTCCTTTGCCTTTACTTGCCTCCAAACTGATTTAAGCGGGTTCAGAGGGCACCAACCAGGCAGGGACTGGATGGGCAGAGAGGGAAGGTCTGCCTCTGTAACGTGCCCAGTGGCCTGAAGGCACCCTGGGGTCATACCCAGGTATGTCACCCTGTGATAAACCGAGGTAAGTTGAGTTTGGGTCTATCTTTCCAGAAGCACCAAGGTTCAAAGCTGTCACTAACTCAGACAGACAGACCCAGGCTCAGGGTTATGGGCGGTTGGCCTCCGAAGGGCTGCTAAGATCGTTACACCCAGTTCTTTGCAGTAGAGAACATGGGCTGCCCACGGTTAGCTGCTATCTCATCTCTACTCCCTGAACCATGTCTGCCACACGCGCAGCCGTGAGCATGGCTGGCTCAGGCTAATGCCGGGAACCGGATAGGCCAGGCCTGCTCTGACGGCTCCTTCCCCCAGCCCGGGGCACTCTCTTGTGGCCTTTACCAGACTTCTGAATTGGGGCTGGCTGGTGGGTCGGTTTAGGGAGTGAGAGGCTCTACCCAAGGTCTCACGGACAGCCCACGGGGATCATGGCAGCAGGGACAGCCCCTCTCTCGGCTTTCTCGGCGCCCCCGGGAGCTTGGGCGGCCCCAGCGTACCTGCTGATGTTGATGAACACGGCTGTGTTCTTCATCTGCTGGAAGAAGTCCTTGTTGCAGAGCCCCTTGGTTGCAGGGGTTAAGGAGCAGGCCACGATGATGAAATCAGACTCGGCAGCCAGCCTGGGGATGGACACTGGGGGAGGGCATGGCTCCATGAGATGCCGAGTCCCAGGATGGAGACAGCAAAAGGATGGGAGACCAGACCCTTGCCTCCCCCGTGCCAAACTGGAACCTCCCAAGACGCTTCCTGAAGGCCTCGCGTCCCCCAAACACCTCTGATAACTATACAAAGAGGACAGCCACTGGTGGGCTCCTGGTGTACCACATCATTCGTCCAGCCCCCTGGTCTCACAGATGGGGAAATGAAGGCCAGAGAGGGGCAGGAAGGCCCGAATGGACCAAGGGGGTGGGGAATGGCTAAAATCCAGCTGCCCTCTGCTCACGACACTGTGCCCCCTGCCAGGGGGCTGGATCCACGGGACATGAGGCTGGGGGACAGTGCTTACCAGTTTATTAGGGAAACTGGGTGTCAAAGTTTCCAGCAATTCCCTACATCTGTCACCATCCCTGCCGCTCTGCCTAGGCAGGGATGGCGGTGACAAGGAACTCCGAGAGGCAGGGACGGCGGTGACAAGGAACTCCGAGATGCCCTGGAGAGCTCGCGGGCATGGAGAGAACTCCCCGTGTGGCCTGGGTGCGTCCCCGTGCTCTCTGACTGGGCCCCCGCATCCAGGGCCAGGTGGGTTAGCCAGTACCTGAGGGAGACCACAGGCCCCAGCCGCACCTGCCCGAGATGCTGCCGCTACAGAAACAGAGAGACCCCTCTAACTGGGCACAGACAGAACTCCTGCGGAAATCAAGGTTTTACTTACCAAACTCTGCCTGGAATTCTGCAGCTTCCTGAGGCCTGGGCTGGCGCCCAGTGTACAGAAATCTCTGGACACCAAATGGCTTCAGACGCCGAGCAATGGCCTGGCCTGGAGGCAAAGAGAGTCCTGGCTTGTCCCCATCCTCTCAGAGAGCAGGAGCAGCATCCAGCAGCTCCAGGGACACGAAGTCCCTGGGGTGGGGGATGGGGGGTCCTTTCATCAGCATACTTCCGACTTTAACGGGTCCTGCCCCAGTGTAGCCAGCCCCCCACAGGCCCATGCTGCCCTTGGGGGGACATGTGACAGCCCTTCAGAGATCTGGAGATGGCACCAAGAGCTCCTTTGTGGCTATGACTGGCCCTGGGCACCTTGAGGGCTGTTTGCTAACCATCCCTGAGAACCGGGCCTGGCATCCCAGGAGTGGTCTGACCAAGCAGTCCCCTCCCTCCTTCTGGACCCTCTGCTTTTATGAATGCAGCCCAAGACCTCTTAGGACTTTCCAGTGGCACGGCCAAACTGCCAACTCGCCCCAAATCTTTTAAGACATTGTCACATGTGCTGCTCCAGAGACAGGCTTGGGTTGCTGGGTTTCCAGAATCAGAACTTGCTCCAAAGCTGGTGGGTTCCTCCAAGCACCTCTCTGGTGGTTGAGGCACTGCTAGCTGGCCCGACTGTCCATCCTCTCCATCCTCACCCTCGCCTCTGGACCAGGCAGATGCCGGAGAACCACGGACAGCTGCCTGGCTGAGCTCAAGCCTTCAGGTCAGACTTCCCCAAGCAGGGGCCCCGGGAGAAAACTAGCTCTGGCCCGTCCGCAGAATCACAGGTAAGCTCTGCTCCCGGACCTTCTGGTTCCTGAGTTAAAGCCTTACGAGTCAAATGCCTTCCGGCAGGCCTGGCGGAGCACGAGCTGTCCCACAGGAAGCCCTCCTCGAGGCCCCGACCCAGCCATCGCCGCTTTCCTCTGTCCTGTATGGAGCTGTGACCATAAAGAATCCTGACTCTTCAACTTGGTTCTGTCACCTAGCAAGTTCCTAAGGAACTCCTGTTTTCATTTCTTTTTTGTTTTTGCCTGTATTTTAGGAAGCGGGTTCTGTCCATTAGATGTCCCTCCTGCATGCAAAGTGCACTGGGAACAGCCAGGGGTGGCCACTCTTTCCAAAGGATGGTCAACACCCAGACCCCGGGCACCAGAGATGCAGACGACACCAAGGTTGCTGGGGCGGGCCAGCGGGAAGGTGGGGGCCTCACCGATGCGCCCCAGGCCGATGATGCCCACGGTGCTCCACGTGAGTCCATAGCCACACATCCACAGGGGTTTCCACGAGGTCCAGCCACCGCTGCGGGGAGGGGAGAGGTGGGTCAGAGCCCCGGCCTCGGACAAAGATGAGGGCTCCCTGTGAACGCATGGACCCAGGACCCCCAGGCAGGGGCTGTGGCCCAAGGGGTAGAAGACCCTGCTCTCCAGCCCGTAGCACAAGTTACACCACAGCCACTGAGCGCTATGGATGAGCAGCTGGGATGACTCGTCCTTTAAAGCCACTGGATAGCACAGACTCCGAGGGCTGGGAGAGGCCTTAGAAGTTTTCATGCCATTTCGCAGATGGGGAAACCAAGACCAGAAAGGGTGCCCTGCCTGAGGTCACATCCGGCCAGGGCAGAGGTGGGAGCAGCAGGCTGCCAACTTGGAATCTGGGATTCCAAAACCAGTATTCCCAGTGTCCCAGGGAAGCAACACAAAGTAAAGCCACAGGCCCACCCCACGGCCCTGGGTGGATAGGGAGATGGGGCCTGCCTTGAGCCACCTCCGAGAAGGGTGCCGACTCCCCGGGCAGGAGGGTGAGCAGGACCTGTGGCCCTTAGTGCCTGCCTCGGCCCAGCTCCAGCCCGGGGCCCCAGTTCCTGGTCCACAAGCCCCGAGGGCCTGCACTGGCCCGTCTGCCCGCCTCCCAGCAGCTGTAGTGCCTTCCCCAACCCTGGACGCAAAGACCCAAACCCCTGATCTGAAACCCTCAGGCCAGGCGTTTCAATATTCTGATTTCAGAAAGGTTGCCTGGTGCATATTCTCTATTCTATTTAACACCCTCGGCAGCGTCTAGGGTGCTGCCTGTAATCAAACACATCGGTGCATCTGCGGCAAAGCACGAACATTCACACAGAGGGAGAGAAATAAAGACCATCGATGGCCTCCTGTCATTTCCGGCCAGGTGTTGCTACCAAAGGATTTATGAAACCACTGTCAGCTTTCTGAGCTGCTGGGATCGCTGCATCCCGAGCAACGATGCCCACCGGCTACTTCTCGTGGGAAGCCTCCGCTCCACGCTCCTGCCCCTCCTTCCTCCCCGACCGGGCACGACTGATCTGTGCCTCCCTATCCTTCTCCCTCACAATTCCCCTCAGAGCCACCATTTGCCCACACTTCTCTTCAGCTCGGCCCTGTCTCTCGGTAGTCTGGCTGAGTCTGTCCCTGCTCACTAGATGGGGCACCCCTGGGGACAGGGATCACATCCAGGCCAGGAGGACGCCGGGGGCTCAGGCACCCAGCGGCCGAGCAGAGCCAACTTTCCTGTCAGGGGTTCACTCACTTCTTCACCTCCTCGATGGCTTCTGGCAAGCGGCGGCAGGTGGTGAGCAGCAAGGACATGGTGAGTTCCGCCGTGGCGTCTGTCAGGACATCTGGGGTGTAGCCCACACGGATGCCGCTACGAAGCAAAGATCTGGTGGCAACACAGGCCTCAGGCACCTTCACCAATTTCTACCTCTGGGACCTCTCCATGCCGCTGCTCTGCTCCCTCTTTGCACTGCCCACCAGGAAGCTCCGAGCTGTAAAGGAGCACTCAGGAGCGGTCCGCCCTCCTTCCTGGTTTGCTTATCTCCTGCCTGGCGCAGGACACGAAGATGAAAGATCAGGGCCCCAAGTCTGGGGCAAATTACTACTCGACCTTTCTGAATCTCCTCACCTAATGGGAAAAATAATAATAATACGAGCCTTTCCTACTTCAAGGGGTTGTGGTCAAGACCAACCACCAGGCTGAACAGGAAAAGGGGCTACCTGGCAGATGTAGTTACCCACAGTGTCCGACCGTTCGGGGCCTGTCGTAACTGCCCGGTGCTCCCGAGGACAGACCGAATGGTCAGCCCCCTCACAGTCTCACTGAAGGGTGGAGGGGGGTATGAGCAAATAAATACTCCGTGCCCTTTCCCGCTCTGGGGGCCGGCCCTCTCCCCAGGCCCCTTCCAGAGCTCAAGCTGCTTTTACCGCTTCTTGATTTCCTCCAAAGCCAAGTGGTCAACGCCCACAGACATGGTGCTGATGACTTTGAGACTGGCTCCTGTCGTGCAGAAAAAGCATTGTTTGTACCTCTCCTCGTGGGATTCCAGCCCACACCACTGGGGATATCATGGGGCCACCTGCTTATTCTTATTTTTTGAGAACAAGAGGAAAGGCTAACATCTCTGTTCCTCGGCTAGAATCCCGAACAGCCCTACCTGACAGACTCAACAATCCAACTTTACTCCTCCGTGGACAGAATCCGTGGCTCGGGGAGGTGAAGTGGCCGGCCCCAGTCACAGGCTGCCGAGCGGCAGAGCTGCGGTTCGCCTTGGGGCCTCAGATACTCAGGCCTCCGCTCTCGCCCATGGGACTGCTCCCTCAGTGAAGCCTCCATTCTCCTTTGACCGCCCCTGGGGCCCTGCTGTGGACACACTGACGTGTCCACTGAGAACTGGCTGGCGTGCGACCCTCTCACACACTCTCCACGGGGCAGGACACCAGAAAGCTCCAGGGCCAAGGCTGGGACATGGATTGGCTCGGCACTGACTCATGCAGCCCCTCCCCATCCAGCAGCTTCTAAGTCTGAACCTTTCCTCCAAACAGCTTTCTAGGGTGACATTTGCCCTGGCCCAGGGCTGGGCCCCGTGGCTGGGGCTAACACATTCTGGGTGCCTGCTGGTGGCTGGCCCTGAGCTGGGCCCTCCTCCATGATACAAATGAGCCCAGAAGGGAAAAGGCCCTTTTCGAAGTCATAAAGCAAGGCCGGGGCAGGGCTGGATAAGGGCCTGGGGACTCAGGCGCTCCCTCCACACCACAGTCTTTGCCCTCCCAGCTCCCTCCAGGGATTCACGGCCAGGAAGGGAGCAATGCCTGTGCCACACGGAGCTGCATACACTTGCTCCCTCAGGCCTAGCTTGGCAGTGAATGCCTTCGGAACTCAGAGATGTCACTGCAGACCTGTGTGGGGAGCAGCCACAGGAGACTGGTGTGCCCTACGGACCCGAGACCCCCTCGGAACCCTCCCCAGCCCTGCCTGGCGCACACACCTGCAGCATCCAGAAGCCTCTTGTCCACTCGATCAGAGAGGAGGCAAAGTAGGCCGTGGGCCCCTGCCACACCTCGCTCCAGCTCCTTGGCGGGGATTGGCTCATCCGAATCCCAGTGCTCCACCTCACAGCTGAAGACCCAAAAAAGACCACTCAGAAGCAGGGCAGCACCAAAGATGCCCCCAGACTCCCAAAGGCCCCCTTGGACTGCACCTCCCTCTCAGGGTGAGAACCACTGCCTTCTGCTTGCTCCGGCCTCAGGACCCCTGGGTCAGGGTCAGGCATGGGCGGCCTCAGATCTGTCCTGAGAGGGTGGCTGTAAAGGGCTGTCGCAGAGTGGAGGTCACCAAGGCCTGACAAGAGCCTGAACTAAAAGGAGAAAGTCACGGGGGCAGCTCTCAGGTCAAAGCAAGGAAGAACGTGATCTCCCTCACAGGAGGCCTCATGGCCAGTGGGGAGCCCCAGTGGGCCATTCCTGCACCAGCTGAGGCTTGAATGTCCTGTCCTGGGAGTCCATGCAAGGGGAATGTTTCCGACTTACACTCTGCCAGGAAAGCCAAGATCAAAGCAACGCAACGTGGAGGAGTTTGAGGGCACACTTCCGCCACCGCTCGTGAGCAGTGGAGGTGTTCCCAGTGGTGCTGCCCTTTCTCCCAGTCCTTGCCATGTAATTCAGTGCCCCCATCACGTGTGGCAAGACACAGGACGGCGGCCGGCACCTTCCAGAGCCGCCTGCTGCAGCACCTGGCCGACCAAGCACCTGGCACAGGCTTCCCTGCAGCCTCCTTCCCATGGGAGTGGCACTCAATGCTACAGCCGTGGGAGCCACCGCCATAACCGCGGTGTTCCTTCTGCCCTCCCCCTTCCTCCTCAGTGCCTGCTCTCTGGCAGGCCCTCAGCAAAGGTTTTGTTGTATTGAACAAAACAAACAAATCTCATCTTCACATGGCCCTGGTTTCTGAGCCTGGGTTCCACCTTCCTGCTGCTGGACATTGGCAGTGCAGACCCGGATGACACAGAGCTCCCGCTGCGGTCAGACAGAGCTGAGTTCAAATCCCAGTTCGGCCACACCACAGCTGTGACTCTGGGCAAGGCGCTTAACCTCTCCCAGTTTGCTCATCTGTGAAATGGGAATTATAGGACCAACTTCAAGAGTGTTGCGAGGATTAAGCGTTTATGTCTACGAGGCACCTGAAAAACTAGCATGCAATCTTCAATTTAAGGGTCATGAGAGGCCCCTGCCAACTGTCCAAAGGGACCAGGCCAGTGACTGAGAAGGTCCCTGACCCTGCCAAAAGTGACCTCTAGGGTAAAGGATTAACAGCCTGGATCTTGCGTCACCCAGGCCTCCACTCTCCCCAGGCCTTTCCCTTCACCCGCACTGCACGTGCCAGTCAAGTTGCAGGTCCCAGCGTCACTGCAACAGGCTTGGACAAGGCTAGGCCAGAGAACTTTCTTTAAGCCTCCCCAAACTCCATGACGGTCCAGGCCGGGCACAGCTTGGCAAGGCCCGCCAAGACGCAAGCGCAGGATCCGGCTTCCTCTGGCCCTTGCACCGACCGGCCCTCCCCACCAAAGGCCCTCCCCACCAAAAATAAGTGGGGTGTAAGGAGGCCGCCCCCAGCCCCCCCCCGCCGGCCCTCCTGGAGACGCTGAGTCACCCTGTGTGCGGGGTGCCGGAGAGCCAGGGGAAGGCCTGGGCTCCGCAGCCCCTTCCCCGACACCACCCCCAGCCCCAGCCCGGGCCCAGGACTCGGCGTGCCGCGGGGGCGCGGGACTCTTACTCTGCGGCCTGGGAGAGCGCCGCCCAGCCCTCGGGGGGGATCCTGCGGGTGACGAACACCTTCATGAGTCTCACTGGCCTCATCCACCTGGCAGCCGCTGGACACTGACCCCGACCGCCAGACGGAAGCGGGACGCGAGGGGAGGCGGGGCGGGGCCTCGGAAGGGGCGGGGCTGGAGCCGGTCGGGCGGAGGAGGGAGAGGCTGCAGGGGCGGGGAGGAGGAGGGGAGGGAACTGGACGAGGGGGAGAGGGGTAGAGAGGGGGAAAGGTTGAGGGGGAGTGGAGGGGCGGGTAGAGGGAGCCTGTGGGCCTCGAGGAGTGGGCGCTGTGTGTGTTCAGGGAGTGGCAGTGACAGTGTGACTCTTCATAGGGTGAACTGTGGAGCCCCTAATTGTGTGCCTCGTGATGCTGTGTGTGCGTGATCAAGCCCTCATGGAATTGGGACTTGTTCTGGGGGGCCTTGGCCCTTGGCACTCACTGCCGCAGAGGCTCAGAGACTGGCAGCTGTGTCTGGAGTTGGGGTGGGTAAAGGGGCGTCCAGGAGAGTCCTGTGTGAGTATGTGTGGACGTCTGTAGGGATGCCGACAGCTGTCGGAGTGTCTGTGTCTGGAGAGGGCAGATGCAGTCAGGGACCATCCTAATTCCCAGGGCCCGAGCACCCCAGTGGTCCTTGCTAGGTCTGTTCCCTTATGGGCATACTGTTCCCTGCAGGGGCCTTTGGTCACAGACTGGGCTCTGAGCCAGGCCTCTGTCTTCTATACTCAGGAGGCCGGACCAGGGCAGTCTGAACCCAGGCATGGCCCCTTTAGTAGCTGGCGCAATTCCCCCATATGAAACCCACAGCTGTGGGGGGGAGTTTAATTGGTTAATCAGTTGTGGGCCACCTGGTATGCTGGACAGCTGCAGGCCGGCTGGAGGCAGGTCATGTACAAGGCCAGGGCCAGGGTGCTGGAGAGGGCCATGTGGAGTCACGGGCAGACCTGGGCTTTGCAGTCCAGCAATGTCCCTGGGTCTGAATCCCAGCTCTGCCACTTACAAGCTGTGTCTTCTTGGTCAATTCCCATCATCCTTCTAAGCCTCAGTTCCTCAGCTACAGAATGGGGTAAGGAGCACTTACCTCTCAGGGTCATTGTGATGATTAAACCAGCAACGTTGGCACGGCCCTGAGGCATGGCAGGTGCTCACAAGCAGCGAGGCTGTGGAGGGGAGAGGTGAGTAGCTCATGCTCCGGAGCCCAGTGGCACGGGCTTGAATCCCAGCTCTGCCGTCCACTGACCACGGGTCATTAAACTTCTGTGTGCCTCAGTTTCCTCATCTGTGAAATGGGGATAAGAGTAATGCCTGCATCATGGTTTGTTGAAAGGATGAACTATGTACAGTCCTGTGTGTTCCCACAGCACATAACACACGGAGTGCGTGCCTAACAAATGGGGACCCACACTCTGGTGCCCTAAGGCTGGCAGTTGGTCAGAAATCGAGATGCAGAAGTCCAACCGAGTATAAGTGGGAGGGGCCCAGGCCAAGGAGCACCCAGGGGACCAAAGCCCTGCCTGGTGGTCTCTTCCATGCCTGTTTTACCTGAATCCATTTCTGCCCCCTGAGGCCCCAGACAGGAGCCAGAGACAGGCACGGAGAGGCGACACGCCCAGCTTGGGTTCACACAGCAAGTCACCAGAGAGGTCAGAGCTGGCCCTCTGAGCCATGTGCAGCCCCGGCCAGTGCTGCACCCTGCCATCCCCTAAGTCACATGTTAATAAATGTCTAACCCACAAATGGTTATCCGCACTGCGGGGCCATCTCAGGCACAATTTCTGAAACAGTTCAAACAACAAGGTGTTTTTCTGTCTCCAGCAAGGCCCTCCAGGGGACACACAGCCAGGTGGCTCCAAACTGTTACTCAATGGTGACATCTGAGCGCAGCTCCTCCCACACCCCAGGGCAGGCGAGGACACTGGGTAAGCCTGTCCCCCGGGGGCGGGAGGGGGCCTGATCCATTAGTGGGCCCCCGCCCCTAAGGCAGAGCACCCAGCTGGTGCTCGGAAGTGCTCCTGGGCAGTAGGTGTGAGCGGAAGAGAGAGCCAGCTGAAGGTCCGTAAGGAGGGAACCCGTGAAATGCCAGGGAGAGAGGATCTGAGCTAGAGAGGGGTTTACTGGGTACAACTAATCATGGAATGAGTCACTGATATTGAGGGAGCTCTTACTAAGTTCCAGGCACTGGACAGGGTAACTCACAAATTTAAATGTCTCAACAACCCGTGAGTCGTGCTGTTATTCTGCCCACTTCACAGATGAGGAAACTGAGGGCAAGCATGATGAAGCTCAGGGAGTCTGGCTGGCTCGGTCGGTGGAGCGTGCGACTCTTGGTTTCGATGTTGTGGATTCGAGCCCTACATTGGGGGTAGAGATTACTTAAAAATAAAATCTCAAAAAAAAAAAAAAAAAGAGTGCTGAAGTTATTTGCTTAAGGTCATACAGCTACTAGGGGGCAGAGCTTGGATTCAAGCCCCAGCGCCGACTCCAGACGCAACACCTTGACTCCAGACCTAGGCTCTTAACCACTGTGCAAGCCTGTGGGAGTGGACAGAGTGTCTTAATCCATTAGGGCTGCTATAACAAAATGTCATATATTGGGTGGCTTTTTTTTTTTTTAAGCTTTTTTCTTTTTTTAATTTGACAGAGCAAGAGAGCAGGAGCAGGGGGAGCAGCAGACAGAGGGAGAGGGAGAAGCAGGCTCCCTGCTGAGCAGGGAGCCCGATTTGGGGCTTGATCCCAGGACCCTGGGATCATGACCCAAGCCAAAGGCAGACACCCAACTGACTGAGCCACCCAGACACCCCTAATGGGTGACTTAAACAACAAACATTTATTTAACACAGTTCTGGAGGCTGGAAGCTCAAGGTCAAGGCACAGGCAGATTTGCTGTCTGGTGAGGGCTTCCTAATTCATAGATGGCTGTCTCCTTGCTGGTCCTCACAGGGTGGAAGAGGCAAGGGATCTCTCTGGGGTCTATCTTAAAAGGACACTAATCCCACTCATGAGGGCTCCACTCTCATGTCCTTACCTCCTAAAACCATTACATTGAGCATGAGGATTGCAAAATATGAATAGGGTGGGGGGACACAAACATTCAGTCTATAACAGAAGGTAAAGAGGGCAAGTGAGGAGCTACAGTTAAGGTATTGGCTTAGGGGGACTCTTGGAGATGGCTGTCACTTTGTCACTTGGATGGATATCCAGGAAGAGGTACAGGGGGTGGGGAGGGGAGGGGAGAAGTGGCTGAGTTCACCTTGGCAAGGAATAAGTTCAGTATCCCTGGGAGATGTTCTGAGTTTCCGGTGGAAGAGCCCAGGAGGGGGTGGAGTCTGGAGGTCAGGGACAGGTGGGGACTGGAGCCATAGTTCCAGATTTGCAGCAGGCAATTGGCAGCTTAGGAGACACCTGGGCAACTGAGAGCCAGGGCCCTAGTTCTGGCAGGGAGATCGAGGCTCAGAGCACACCGAAGTTCAAAATGACAGTATGAAAAGCAGTTTTTGTAGGACTTTTCTAATTTCGCTTTTACATATAATTTCACATTTCCATCGATTCCATTTGGAACATTTTATGTATACGGTTTGAGGAGGTCTTCAACTGAATGTCCTCAAATGGCTGACCAGTTATGCAAGTACTATTTTTAAGTGAATGTTTTAATTTTGGAATAATTCGTAAATGCACAAGATGCAAATTTCCAAAGGCACACAAGGGTATATGCTGGAATCGTTTCTCTTCTCCCCGGTCCCCCGACTCAGATCCTCTCCCCAGAAACAGTGACATCTTCCCAGAGGGTTTTAACATCTACAAGAACATACATACGTATCCTTTCACAGAACTGGCAGCATGTACACATACTTGGCATCCCCTGGTTTTTTGCCGAATGGTGTATCTTGCTGACCATTCCACATCAGTACATTCTTGTTATTGATGCAGAGTATTGCACTGTAGGAGCGAACCATAAGCAGTGAACAATTCCCTATCAAAGGACATTTAGATTGTTTTGCCATCTTTTACTATGACGATGCCCCAGGGAAGAACCTTTGGCAGATGTTATTGTGCGCAGGTGTAAATGCAGATGTAGGAAAAATTCCTAGAAGCAAAATTGCTGGGTCAGAAAATATATGCACTAGAAATTTTGACAGATTCTGATAAAATGCTTTTCACGGTTGTTCAGCATATACTCTTACCAGTAACATATGAAAGCACCTGTTTTTCTATAAACTATCTACTGGTATGCTTTGCCTGTGCAGATAAGCTGGGCATCTTTGTCTTAGTGATTCGCAGGCACCATTTGTGCAATAAGGAAATGAGACCTCTGTCTGTAATACGAGTTGCAAATATGGTCTTTCCCCCAGTTTGTGTTCGTCTTATGACTGTTAATTTTTTTTTTTTTTAAGATTTTATTTATTTGACAGAGAGAGACATAGAGAGAGAGGGAACACAAGCAGGGGGAGTGGGAGAGGGAGAAAGCAGGCTTCCTGCTGAGCAGGGAGCCTGATGTGGGGTTCGATCCCAGGACACTGGGATCATGACCTGAGCTGAAGGCAGACGCCCAACGACTGAGCCACCCAGGCGCCCCTTTGTTAATTATTTTTAATGCACACATTTTGGATTCTTTATGGCTTCTGTGTTTTGTCACACAGTGTATCAGGTGTCTATTGGCATGTAACGAATTATTTCAAAACAGTGGCTTAAAGCAACGGCAATCATTTTACTATCGTCTCTTACAGTTCTGGACATTGGCTGGGCTCAGCTAGAGCTTCTTTCCAGGTTCTCACGTGTAGTCAGATGGTGGCTGGGCTGGAGTCACTCCTGTGTCTGCTCATCCATGCTGGCTGTCATTTGGGCCCTCGGCAAGGCTGCTGGTCTGGCCATCTACACAGGACCGCTGCCTGTGGCCTGCGCTTTCTCCCAGCCTGGAGCCTGGGCTCCAAGCCTAGGCTATTCCAAGAAACAGAAGGAGGAAGCTCTCAGACTCTTAAGGTCTGAGCCTGGAAACAGTGCTACATCCCTTCTGCCATATTCCATTGGTCATGCAGTCATGGAGTCTTTTTTTTAAAGATTTTATTTGTTTGTTTGAGGGAGAGAGAATGAGCAGGAGAAAGGGGCAGAGGAAGGAGAGAAGCAGACTCCCCGCTGAGCGGGGTAGCCCAACTCAGGGCTCGATCCCAGGACCCTGAGATCAGGACCTGAGCCAAAGACAGAGGCTTAACCAACTGAGCCACCCAGGCGCCTTGCTGTCAGCTGGCCCTGGAGGGAGTCTTTTTCATATTGGGTTTAGTTTAGTTTAGTTTTGTTTTTTTAACTGTATCTTATGCTTTCTAGGCCTGATACCTTTATGGTTTAATTTTTTTCACTGAAATTTTGATCCGTATTTATTTTCAGGTAGCTAGCAAGTTGTTCAACACTTCTAATGAAGCAAATCATTTCCCCCCACTATCATATACTAAATTTGCATCTATTTGGGGCTATTTCTGAACTTTATATTCTGTTCTGTTCAGCTCTCTAGCTAGTCTTACGTGACTGGTCATACGTGAGGTAGTAAAGGGCTGTTGTTTTGTGGTTATTTGTTATGCAGCAGTACACTGATAGAGGTGAGGACGCTTCCCAGGGCCCCTTAGGGCCCCTTCAGAAGCAGAGTTAGGTGCTTGCGGCCTGTGTCATTTCCGAGGCTTTGCAAGAACAGGGCTGGCTCAGAATATCTGCTTCAACCACGAATTAGCCAGATGGCATCAGGGAAATCACCTCTGACGGATCCTTGGTTTCCAAACCATAGAATGGGGGACCAACCATTGGATGTCATGGTGGTCGGTATGCACTTAGCCCAGGGCCAGAGCCTGGGAAGTACATGGGAAATGTTGGCTGAATGGGATTGACTTTCATCCTCACCTCTTTGGTCAGAGGAAGATAATGGGCCCAAGTCATGCCCATGTCCATGTCAGGCACTGCTTGCCTCCCCGGCTTCACCCCCCATAGCTATGGCACTTGCCCCCTACAACCCCCTCCCCTGCTCTAGGCCCTGGACCCCTCCTGCCCTTGGTCAGGGGGGTGTAGAGGACTCAGGGGTCTTGGATCAGGTCAGCCTAGCTGAGGGGTCTGCTCGGCCCTTGGGATCTTTTCTAGCCAACCGGCTACCCCATCTCTAAGATTTGTCCTCACTCAACCTCTGGAATCTTGAACCTTGAACCTGAGCCAACCCAATAACCCTCCTGAACCCTGACCAGCTGTCCTGGGGGCCTGCCTGACTCTTTGCTCCTCTGTTGTTCCCAGCCCTGGCTAGAGTCCAGCCTTGGTCCCCTGGGTTGGCGGCCCCCTGCAGCACACCAGGGCTGACCTTGCAACCTAGCCCACTCCCCCACCCCCCACCCCCGCCCCAGCCACTCAGGCATAGAGTGACTCGGCCTGGGCATGCATCCCAGAGACACCTGGAGGTGGAACCGCTGGGGAGCAGCCACAGGCTGGGAGGCAGAGAGTATGGCTGCCTCCTAGGCCTTGGGGAAGGACGGCAAGAGGCAACATATAGAAAAGTGCCTGCAGGTAGGGGGCAAAATGCAGGTGCCCATAAATGCTGGTCAGCTCTCTGATTCAGAGTTATGTGCTGCCCAGCTATTCATGCAACAAATGATTGGTAATATTATTCCAATATGTTATTAGAACTAACACTGTGTGCCAGCGGTGTGTCTGTGGCTGTCCTTCATGTCACCACATGCAGTCCTCACAGTAACTCTCTGCAGAGCAGTGCTCTTAGTATTTCCATTTTGCAGATGAGGAGACTGAGGCCCAGAAAGGTTAAGAAACTTGCCCAAGGTCTCACAGCTAGTCAGTGGCTGAGCTGATATTTAAACCTAAGTACTGAGATTACTCTCGAGCCTGAGGACGGTGGCCACCATAGATGGGGGCGAGCAGGGGGAGCCACTCTGAGCTACATTCCCAGCCACAGCTCAGGCCTTGACCTCTGTGCTCTCTGCGGCCCCCTCTCAGTGCCTGCACGCCTGCCAGCACCAAGACCCCAAACTCATAATCGAGATGGCAGGGAAGGACTTGGGGACTTGGGATCCGTGCTCAACTGCCGGCCCAGCTCAAAGCCTCAGAGCACCCCCACAGAGTCCAGGAACCCCTCACTCTGTGCGTGGGCTAGGGGCAGGAATAACTCCTTCCTGTTTCCTGCGCTGACCCCCCTGAAACCCTCTCCTCCCTTCAGGAGCCCCGGGGGCCCTACTTTCTCAGAAAAAAGCCTAATATCAGTCATGTACACTCTAGTAAAAGGAACCCTGTTCTCCTATGGGTACCCACATCTCATTCTAGACTCCAAACGGCCTTCATCTGAAACGGAAGTCTCATTGAAATGTCTTGAGTACATGATCAATCTTAGACAAGAAACTTTTCAACAAGGCTATTACTACAAACACAGACAAGGTGAAGGCAGTTCAAGGGCCCAAACCAGAAGCTCTACAAGCAGGGTCTTGAGTGGCGAATGAAGTGTGAGCAGGCCTCCTATGAGGCCTCGACAAGCTCCTCTTCTCTCTGAGCCCCAATTTCTCATCTGAGGAGGACGCACTGGACCAGGGATCAGGAAACTTTTTCTGCAAAGAGCCCAGTAGTATATATATGAGGCTTTGTGGGCCCTGTGATCTCTGTGGCACCACTTGGCTCTGCCGCCACAGCCTGAGAGCGGCCAAAGACAGTCTGAGGGAATGGGCGTGGCTGTGCTCCAATACAACTTTATCTACGGATATTGAAATTTGAAGTACATGTAATTTTCATGTGTCATAAAGTATTATTTTTTGGATTTAAAAAAATTTATTTATTTTCAGGGCACCTGGTGGCTCAGTCAGTTAAGCATCTGCCTTCAGCTCAGGTCATGATCCCAGGGTCCTGAGATCGAGCCCCATGTTGGGCTCCCTGCTTCAGCAGGGAGCTTCTCCCTCTGCCTGCTGCTCCCCCTTGTGCTCTCTCTTGCTCTCTGATAAATAAAAAATTAAAATCTTTTTAAAAAATTATTTATTTTAAGTAATCTCTACACAAAAGCATGGGGCTTGAACTCAAGACCCTGAGAACAAGGGTCACACGCTCCTCTGACTGAGCCAGCCAGGTGTCCCTGGCTGTCCCTTTTTTAACAAGACCCTTCTTATAGGAGAGTGGGCAGCCAGATTTGGCCCTTGGCTGTGGGGCACCCCTACAGCTCTGGACCGGAGCAGAGTTTCTCACTTTCACGTGCGCACGCATTACCTGGGGATCTGGTTAAAATGCAGATTCTACAGGGCGCCTGGGTGGCTCAGTTGGTTAAAGCCTCTGCCTTCGGCTCAGGTCATGATCTCAGGGTCCTGGGATCGAGCCCCGAGTTGGGCTCTCTGCTCAGTGGGGAGCCTGCTTCCCCCTCTCCTTCTGCCTGCCTGTCTGCCTACTTGTGATCTCTCTCTCTCTGTCAAAAAAAAAAAAAAAAATCTTTAAAAAAAATAAAATGCAGATTCTAATTCAGGAGACTGGGGCGAGATCTGGGACTCTGCATTTCCCATAAGCACCCACCTGCCGCTGCTGATCCATGGAGTGCCCTTTGAGGAGCAAGAGGCTAGGGAAACTTCCAGCTCGACTGTTCTCTGAGCTCCTAAGTGACACTCTGATGACAGATCCTGCTGTTCCCTGAAGAAATGCTCACTCGGGCACTTTCTGTGCAGCTTTTGCCTCTGTCCCATGGTTTTCTTGCTTTCTTTCCTTATTTGCTGTGTTTTGTCTCTTACCTCCTGCCGTTAGAGCATAAGCTTCTTGAGAGCAGGGCCTTTGTTGCTTTGTTTGCCATTGTCATCCTTCAGTCTTCCTCAGGCCAGGTGCTCAGAAAACATTTGTTGAGGGAATGAAGAAATGATGCTGGCGGGCGCGTGGGAGTGGCCTCCCTCGCTGCTCATCCCTGCAGGGACATCGTCATTGTATCACCACCTAGTGGGCACTTTTGTGTACTGCGGGGTGGGGGAGAAAAAGGCTCCGCGTGTTGGATTCTGTCCCAGGCAGAAGGTAGAGGCCACCGTGGGCAGAGTTACCCCTTCTGCTGCCCATATTATCTGCGTTCTTGTCTGCTGGCACAGAAGGGGAGCCTTCCTGGAGGCGATGGCATTTGAGCTGAACAGTGTAGGCAATAAGCTGTGGGAATGAGAGAGGGAGCAACTGTGTTCCTGGCAGAACCGACACTGTGACGGCCGGGGAGTCTGGCAACCATGGGTGTCTGGCGAAAGGGAAGAGAAGCAGAAGCAGCTGGGATGCGCAGCGGAAGATGGACAGGTGATGATACAGGAGGAGGGGAAGAGGCCCCAAGGAAAGGGAGCTTCCACTTAGTGTTTGATTCGTGCCAGGGGCTTCCTGCACACAAGTTCATTTAATCCTTGCAAAGGCCAATGAGGCAGATTTTAGGACCCCCATTTTACAGATGAGGAAACTGAGATGTAGATCAGCAAAGTGACTTGCCCAAGGTCGCACAGCTGGTAAGGGGCAGAACCAGGTTTGAATTTAGATCATCTGCTTGTCTCCTCCCGGATGGAGTGCCTTCCCCCGGCTTGTGCTCGGAGGGGGGTACCTGTTGGTGGGCGCATGCAGGAAGCCAGGGGTTGCGGTTCAAAACACCCAGAGATGTTTGCTCCTCTTCACGGTCTCAGGGCCTGACAGCACATCACCCAGAAATCTCCTTCTGTTCACCTGCCTGGTCCTAGACCCCCTGGCCTGGGCGGCAGGACACCTGGATTCTGGTCTGTGCTCCCCTCCTCTCTGGCCACAGAGAACAATAATTATAATGACTTGGAAGAGGACCTCAGAGATCTCTTGCTCACCCATTATACAGATATGGAAACTGAGGCCCAGAGAAGAAAAAGAACTTCCCTGACGATGTGCACCAAGCTAGGCTCAATGCGGCTTTCATCCTCGCCCCTGCCTGGGATCCCATCTGATGGCCAGAAACTGAGGCTACCATACAGAGGGCCCGAGCCCTGGCCACAGAGGGTAGCAGAGTCCAGCTGGGCCCCCTTGGCCAGCCCAGGCCTTCGGGAAATGTGTTTGAATTTCATTTCCCAGTGAGGCAAGTCCCCAGGGGGAGGGCGAGCGTGTGGTCCTGCAGGCTGGAGGGCTGTGGCCTCTTTGAGGAAGGAAGGGAGGCTTAGCAGGACTCGTCCCACAGGCTTTCAGGAGACCTGCCAGGGCCGAGGGAAGAACGAGGGGTCAGCCAGTTCTCGAAGCAGACCTGGCTCACCCTGGACTTTCAGCTCTGCTGCAGCCCGCCATCTGCCTAGGGAGGTCACCGGCCCCTTTCTCAGCCCCTGGGCCAGCTTTTCTGGAAAGCAGAGGACCCTGGCCTGGGGGGCTTGTGCATGGGGGAGCCACGTCCACCCAGGACTGAGCCCAGCTCTGTCAGGCTTGAAACTATGGAATCTTCACCACCAAACAGGCCTGACAGTGGGCACTGTTACTATTCCTCAAAAAAAATAGACGCGGAAAGACAGAAGGAGTTTCCCAAGTTCACCAAATTTGACCCAGGCCTCAAACCCAGGACAGAGTGACACCAAAGCATTTGAGCACAACACCCACGACTGCCCTGACCCAAGCCCCCAACCAGCCCCAGTGGCTCCTTCTGCCACCTCTGCAGGGACCCATTCATCCACGGCCTCAGGGCATCTCTTGGAGCATCTGCTTCTGCCCAGAGCCCCTCCCTATGGCCTGGGATCCTGGCTGTAAGCCTCTGCTTTTGTGTTAGTGACCCCCACCATACATAGCCCACTCCTCTGACCCTCACTCCTTACCTGGTCCTCTTCCCCATGAACCAGGAGCTCCGCCGGCGCCAGTACAGGGCGGGGGGGGGGGGGGGAGGGAGGTCCAGCTGGGGCGGACAGTCCGTAAACGTGTTCTCTGTGAGAGGGCCCCTGCAAGGGCGGCACCCCACTCTTCAAATGGGGAAATGGAGTGTTAGCAGGAGACAGTGACCTGCCTGCGTTGCCAGCAGGCTCCAGGCAGAGCAGCGACCCACCCAGCCCTCTTGGTGTCCAGACTCGGGTTCCCTCCCGGGGTGATTTGGCTTAACAAAGCCCCCCGCCAGCCGCTGTGCTGCCCCAAGATTCCACGTGGACCCACAAGCTAGCATCTGGGCCACCACTCTGCCTGCCGGGCGGAGACCTGTCACCCAGCTGCTGGCCACCCCAGCTGGTGCACAGACTCCGGGAATGTGCTTTGGTGGGAACAGAAAAGGAAAAGGTCACTGAACGTTACTGTAGTCGATTTCTAGGACTCCCTGCAGTGGGAATGTGTTATTTCTGCTGGGGATTTATTTATTTAAACTTTTTTTTTTTTTTTTTTTTTTTTTTTTTTTTTTACCAGAGCCTTTTCCTTAATCCCTCTCAGGGCATGGCTGGGACTTAGTAACAAGCTGTAACAGTCGGAGTGTTTGGTTCTGGGAGCAGGGAAGGGAGGTTCATTCTTAAATGAGCTTTCTTGATGGCTGAGCTCAGCTACGGCAAGGACCAGAGGCCAGCACCCCCATTAAACAGATGGAGCCACGGAGGCCTGAGAAGGCTGTGGGGTTGGGGGTGGCAACAATTCTTTGTGTCGACTGGACTGTGGGTTCATCGGGGTGGAGCCAAGGAGAGGGGGCCATCTCCCCAGAGCCTGGGCCGGCCATCGGGCACCTCAGAACCTCGGGGCAGGGCCAGCCCACTGGAAGGTTCCCTGCAGGAGGAGAGGCTGTGTGGGACCTGGCCGGCAGCAGTCTACTTTGTAAGGAAGCTTCCGAGGCTGATGGTCTAAGAAAAGGAAACAGCAGGAGTAAAAGCATGGAAGCTTTTTCAGTCAGTTCCCCAAAAGTAGGCTCTTAGCTGAGGATCAGATCCTTGTTTATCCAGCAAGTGTTCCCAGAATGAGCCTGGGAAGGAGATGGTCACCGGAGGGGGACGGGAGGAAGGTCAATGGTGCCATTTCTGGCCTAGTCCCACAGAGGGCTTGGGTGGGTGGTTTGTTTCTGGAGTGTAAGTTACATCTCAGGGTTGTTCAAACCCCAGGCCAGGGAGCTAGGTTTCCTTACTCCCTGCACACCATCAGTCAGCACCATCCAAGGAGATCTGGGCTGAGTATAGCTTCCTGGAGGAGGTGACATGGGCTCGCCATGTGATGTAGAATGGGACAGACAGGTTCTGCTGAGGGACAGGGTTTGAGCAGGACCTGGGAGAGGAGCTCTGGTCCACTGCTGGAAGGCCAATGTCGCCATGTTCCATGTGGATGAACACCAAGGCCCCATCCCTGATTTAAGACAGGCCAAGGGGGAGCATGGAGCTTGGAGGGATGAGTCAGCTCCCTACACGTGGTGCATGAAGGTCACTCAACTGTTTCAGCAAAAGTCCCACAAACCACCTATGGAAGTCCCTCTCTCACCTGCTGCTGTTTGGGCTGAAAACCCTGATCTGGGACGAGGAGGAACAAAGAGCTCAGGAGAAGTAGAACTATAGTATTCAGCTTAAACTGTTCAGAAATGAGTTACTGGCCTGACTTGGGCCCCAAAAGACTGCAGGCTGCACATGGAGAGGAGTCCAGGGCCTGGACGAGCTGGGCATCAGGTCTGGGCCCAAAGGGCAGAGCCACGATTGACTAGGGGCAGCCCAGGGAAGTGGATGAATTAGTGGCAACTCCTACCCCTTGAGTTGACTCCCCTTTCCTTCCTTCCTCCCCTCTCTCAAGGCCCCACCTGGACCTTCTGGACTCCAACCTTCCCTCCTCCAATCGAATTTCCTAAAGTTGCCAGAGGGTCTCCTCTGGAAAGCAAGTCAGGCCCTGTCCCTTCCCTGCCTGCCACCTTTGGTGGCTCCCCATTGCCCTCAGGAGAAAGACCAAAGCCCCAGTGTTCTCCCATGTTCTCCTTGGTGATGAAGATGCTTAATCCACAGGGGCAGAGAGCACAAACTTCAGCCAGAAATCAGGAGTCCCAGTGGCTCCCAGCCCGCAGGCAGCAGCAGCCCGCTGTCCCGGAAGAGGAAAGAGCTGTCACAGGACCTCCCTCTCGGCTTTCCTCTGTAATTAATTTATGAAAAGCATCTAAACTGGAAGTCAACCCAGTCCTACAAATCTCGTCTAATCCTGCCTCAGCCGGAGGGAGCCGCACCCTGGGGGTGGGGCTTTTCTTCCAGTGATTACGTTTAGTTTTACTTGGGGGCTGGGGGGTTGGGGGATCCAAAGGGAAGCATTTAAAGTCTTATTTCTGCAATCACCTGAGGAATAAGGAGACTGCCGGGGGCACTTGGTGAGGCCACAGGGAAGTCTGCTGTCCTGCGGCCCCAAGAGGAGTTTGGAGGGCAGAGTCCGTCTGGGCAAAAACTTCTCTTGGCTCTACCTTCATGCACACCTAGAACCCGACCTATTCTCCCCTCTGCTGCCTCCACCCTGGTCCAAGCGCCATCTGCAGTAGTCTCTGGACCGGTCCTTCTTCTGCCGGGCCCCGTGGGGAGCCTCTTCCAGGTGGCTTGTCTCCCAGGGGGTAACACCAGAGCCATACCCCAGTCCACACAGCCCGCACTCCCCCCTCTTCTCCCACTTCCCTGGGGTCCTCGCTGTCTTAGATTCTGTCAGGTCTCAGGGCTCCTGGTTGTCCCGGACCCCGGCCTCGAACTCCCTTCCCTGCAGATCCCACTCTCGTCAGCCCTTCACAGACTTTCCTGATGGCGCCCCACTGTCCACTCTCTACACCCCTCAGCCTGCCTCATTTAATGCCCTTAGCGCTCACCACTAATCACATACATGCTGTTTTTGTTGATTGTCCTGTTTCCATCTATTCTCTACCACAACATAAGCTCTTAGTGCAGGGGATCTGCTTGTTCACGGACGCATCTCCCGTGCGGAGAGCAATGCTGGCCTGGACCAGATGCTCCATACGTATTTATCAAATGAATGAGTGCCAGGCCTCTGTCATTGGGCAGAAAAGGCGAGCAGAGCTCCCCAAGATGTGCTGGGCGCGGGGAGTCCGCCGGATGCTCCCTCCACGCCCATCTCCCGCCCAGCTCCTAAATGGAAGGTCTGGCTGCAGAAAGCAGCTCGAATCACTTCAGAGAGATAGTGTCAGCTCTGGCTCTGCCGGTGCCCTCCCAGAACCCTCTGCGGCCCTCAGGGAAAGCGTGCCCTATCCGCTTGCAGCCTGACAACCTGTCCCTGCCAGCGTGTTTGGCTGCGGGTGTGAGGCCCAGCTCCCCAGCACACCGGAGTCACAGCTGGGGAGCACCCGCAGCTCCTCTCCTGGGGCCTCAATCCCAGCTTCTCCTAATTTAAGCCTCACAACAACGTGCTCAGCTGGTCACCATCATCCCCATTTTACAGATGAGGGAACTGCAGTCAGAGGTCAGAGGCCGCAGAGGTGACTTAGCCCAGCCCCAGGCCCGTGTCCCGCAGCAGAGAGCAGCGGGCTCCTGGGCTTCAGGGCCAGCACCGCCAGAGTTCAGGTCATGCTCAAAAAGTGTTTGGAGAATGAAGAAAAGGGCAAATCTGAATTCTGGGGCTCCCAAGTGAGTGATGAAGACCCTGGAAACACTGCGTGTGCCAGCCCACTGCTGGCTGGTCGGGGTGGGCCCCTCATGCTTGGCTGAGCCCCGAGAACGCCACTGCCCCAGTGTTCTGTGCCGAGATAGAAAAGCCGGTATCTGTCCTCCCGGGGGTCCAGGGAGGAACCCAAATGATGGTGCCCATCCTCAGCCCTTGGCTTCTCCCTGGGCAGAGACAAGGTCCAGAAGGACCGAATGATAAACTAGAGGTGGGGACAGAGCTGGGAGCAGGGCTCCTGCCTCTGGACACCAGTCTCCTCTTTGTTCTTTGAGCCTACCCTCTATGTCCATAGTGACTTGATCCCCAGGACCTGCGCCTCTGTTTCCTTATAGGTAAAATGAGGCGATTGTACCAATCTAAGGATCAACGATTACATGAAACAACACAAGAAAGTGCCTGGCAGAAAGCAAATTCCTGGTAAGTGACCAGAGGGCCCTGAGCTGGTTCCTTCCTGCGTTACGGAGGGGTCTCACAGGCCTGGAGCTGCAGGCTTGAGAGTTAGAACCACACTTATTTGTTTAGGGGGAGAAGAAATTAAAAGTACCCGAATGGTGGAGATGATGGGGCCAAACTAGCCCAGCGTGGGAGCATTTCATAAGCATTTTAAATGTGCAAGGTAAATACTTTATGAAATGTTAAATATTAATAAAGGCTTGTTTTGTCTGAATTCTCCCACCTTTAAAAATGTATGTCAAGAAACAAATAATTTCAAAGCTGTCCAGTTAAGTGAGCTGTAAACTGGATTTACAATATTGCCAAGTAGGGTATTTTTCAAACTGGCAAACAAATATAAATGTCTTTTCTCATCTTTTGTCAAGATCAGCCTTAGAGTTTGGTGCATTTTGAATTACGCCGTGGCAGGAGGGACCCTTCTTGGCATAAGATGCAGCGGTCCTGTACACCCCTCCAGGTCCCCAGGGCCCCCCACTTGGGAAAGAGCACTTTGACAAGACCTATCAAGAACCATAAGGACCCTTTATACACCTCGACTAGTTATTTCCTCTGGAATTTATCCTAATGAAATAATTCCCAAAAAAGCAAAGCAAAACTTTAAGCGCATAAGGATGTTAATTACAGGGTTGTTTATAGTGCAGGAAAATGGTAAACACACTCAACTTAGAACAATAGAGGGATGAGTTAGTAAATACACTTGAGTCCTTAATGATTCCTCAGCCAATAAAAATGATCATTTTGAAGACTATGTAACATCAGGATGTTTATGTCCGAAGAAGGTTTCATATCAAAGGAGAAAATGTGAAACTGCATTGAGACTCTGATCTCTGACTCAGAGCAGTTTTCTTTGCTCAATATGTGATCCTCACATCAGTCCAGAAGGGGACAAAACAGGGTCGTTATTTACTCTCCCATTATCCTGGGGAGGAGAGGAGACTGAGCAGGGAGAAGCCAGAGTGACCCAGATTCGGAGCTGGGACAACTGCCGGGTTTCCTAACACAGAACCCCCCCCCCCAGGGCTGCCCCAGAGGGGCGTCCCTGACAGGGACACCCCGCAGCAAGCCTCCGGTCTCAGGGGAGAGGAAGCGAGGCCCCCTTTGCTGGGGCAGTCCCCACCTCCCAGGTGAGGACAGTGCAAGAGAATGCCCCGTTCTCACGCACCCTGCCCCCTCTCATCCAGGAGCGGTGGCCCCTGGGCTGCCCCTTCCTCTGTCTCTGGCTGGGGTTTCCCCCTAGGCAGATCTGGAAGAACCCCCAGTCCCAGACCCCACCCTGCTCTGAGCCGGCTTATAGGAAGCCCCTTCTGCATTCTCGACCCATGAGATCATGTGGGAAAACCCTTAGAAACTCTAAGACCCACTGCAGGTGCTTGTTGTTCCTATTTACTAAAAAAAAGTTGTAAGGTGAATTTTTTTTCTATCATGCAAAAATTGTTGATCATCGTATAACAAACACTCCCGTCTCCACTGCCCAGCTTAGAAGATAAAGTCTTTCAGGGACACTTGAAGGTTCCCATCATCCCTTCCTGATCCATTGCCCTACCTCTGTCACAAGGGGAAACCGAACCAGAACTATTTATCCACAAATGTTAAGTAGTATTGTTTTGCATGTTTTTCAACTTTCAGTATGTGGTTTCCTACCATCTAGTAGTCACTCAAGAAATATTTACTGAGTGCCTGCTGTATGTCAGGTACCATTCAAAACCCTGGAAATATCAGTGAACAAAACAGACAAGATCACTGTTCTTATGGTAGGTACAGTCCCGTGGGGTAAACCAAACAGTAAACAAAATTAATGAATTATAGATGAAATTTAGTTTTCGATAAATTATGTATGTTAGGATGTGAGAGGTGCAAAGGAGAAAAATAAGGTCGGAGAGGTGGGGGTGGAATGCTGCAATTTTAAATAGAATCATATCGTTCTATATCTCGCTTATGTACTCAGTATTATATTTTCTTTTTTCTGAATGCACAAACTTTATTCATTCTCTTGTCAATCAACACTTAAGATTTCTTTGTCATTATAAACAATATTGCCATAAGTACTCTTATAAATGTCTCTTTGTACACACTCAGAACATTTTCTGGAGCATGTATGTTGATTTCAGGGCATCTTAGACTGAACTTGGCTAGATGGTACCAATGGCTTCCCAAGGTGGTTGTACCAGTGACTCTCCCCAGCACTGTATGAGCTTTCTGCTTACTTCAGCTCTTCTTCAATATTTGCTGGTGTCAGATTTTTAAAAATATTTGCTAACCTGGCAAGTATAAAAGGCTATATTTTTGTTTAAAACTGAATTTCCCAGATGACTACGAAGGTTGAACATATTTTCCTAAGTTTATTTACCATTTATATTTCTCCTTTATTTTATTTTATTTTAAAGATTTTATTTATTTATTTGACAGAGAGAGAGACAGCGAGAGAGGGAACACAAGCAGGGGAAGTGGGAGAGGGAGAAGCATGCTTCCCACTGAGCAGGGAGCCCGATGTGGGGCTTGATCCCAGGACCCTAGGATCACGACTTGAACCAAAGGCAGGCGCTTAACTACTGAGCCACCCAGGAAACCCTGTGTTTCTACTTTAATAACTACGAATTTCATTGACTTTTGCCTATTGATTTTATATCCAGTGATGTTGCTAACCAATAATTAATCTGCAGATTCCCTTGGGTTTTTTAGATAGACAGTCATATCATTTTCAAATAATGAGAGTTTGTCTCTTTCTTTTCAAATGTATACCATTTATTGGGATGCCTGGGTGGCTTAGTCAGTTAAGCGTCTGCCTTGGGCTCAGGTCACGATCCTGGGGTCCTAGGATCAAGTCCCACGTGGGGCTCCCTGCTCAGCTAGGAGTCTGTTTCTCCCTCTGCCTGCTGCTTCCCCTGCTTTGTGCTCTCTCTCTCTGACAAATAAATAACTAAAATCTTTTTTAAAAAATGTATACCATTTATTTTTTTGTTTTATTAATTTATTTAAAAACTTTTAAAAAAGAAAATATATTAGATTTTCCCTCCAGCTGCTTTTTATTTTTTTTAAAGATTTTATGTATTTATTTGAGCAAGAGAGAACAGAGCTAGAGAGAGAGAGAGAGCATTGGCAGGGGTTAGGGGCAGAGGGAGAGGGGCAAGAAGACTGCCTGCTGAGCAGGGAGCCAATGCAGAATTTGATCCCAGGATCCAAAGATCACGATCCTAGTCAAAGGCAGAGGCTTAACTGACTCTGAGCCACCCAGGCACCCCTATTTAAAAACTTCTGCCATTAAATGTATTAATTTATTTGAGAAAAATAAATTCAAAAATGCAATGTTGAATAAAAAAGGCAAGCAGGAACATCCTTATTTTTTCCTGATTTTTTTTCTTTTAAGTAGGCCCCACGCCCAGTGTGGAGCCCAGCGTGGGGCTTAAACTCATGACCCTGAGATCAAGTCGGATGCTTAACAAACTGAGCCACTCAGGAGCCCCTGTCTTTTCCTGATTTTAAAGGAAATGTTTGGGGTGCCTGGCGAGTGAGTGGAGCGGGTGAGCCTTGATCTCAGAGTTGTGGTTCCAGCCCCCAGTGAGTGTCTAGATGACTTTAAAAATAAAATCTTAATTAAAAAAAAAAAAAAAAGGAAGGGATGCCTGGGTGGCTCCATTGGTTGGGTGGCCAACTCTTTTTTTTTTTTTTTTTTAAGATTTTATCCATCCATTTGTCAGAGAGAGAGTACAAGCAGGCAGAGTGGCAGGCAGAGGCAGAGGGAGAAGCAGGCTCCCTGCCGAGCAAGGAGCCTGATGTGGGACTCGACCCCAGGACCCTGGGATCATGACCCGAGCCGAAGGCAGACACTTAACTGACTGAGCCACCCAGGCATCCCTGGCCAACTCCTGATATCAGCTTAGCTCATGATCTCAGGGTCCTGGGAGGAAGCCCCACGTTGGGCTCCACACTCAGCAGGAAGTCTGCTTAGGGATTTATTCTCTGTCTCCCTTGCCCTCTGTCCTCCTCATTCCTTGCACACACTTTCTCTCTCTCTGGAATAAATAAATAAATAAAATCTTTTTAAAAAGGAAATGTTTCTATTGTTTACATATCAAGTAATGTTTCCTTTACAGTTTTTTCTTTTAGGTTAAAGAAATTTCCTCCTATTTTTAATCGGCTTAGAGGCTTTTCATCAGTCAGTACACACATGCCTTGTTTTAGCGGTCTCCACTTTATTGCAGTTCACAGATACTGTGTTTCTTAGAAATTGAAGGTTTGTTGCAGCCCTGTGTCAAGCAAGTCTGTTGGTGCCATTTTCCAACAGCATTTGCTCACTTCGTGTCTTTGTGTCACATTTTGGTAATTCTTGCAATATTCCAAACTTTTTCATTACTATTTTATTTGTTACAGCAATCAGTGATGAGTGATTATGACTTGCTGAAAGTTCAGATGGTGGATAGCATTTTTAGCAATAAAGTATTTTTATTTTTTAGTTTTTTTAATATTTTATTTATTTGAGAAAGAGCACACTAGAGAGGGAGAGCAAGCATGAGTGGAAGCAGAGGGAGAGGGAGAAGCAGGCTCCCTGCTGAGCAAGGAGCCTGATGCGGGACTTGATCCCAGGACCCTGGGATCATGACCTGAGCCAAAGGCAAACACTTAACCAACTGAGCCACCCAGGCACCTCAATAAAGTATTTTTAAATTAAGTTATGTACGTTGTTTTTTTTTTTTTTTTTAGATGTAATGCTATTGCACACTTAATAGACTGCAGTGCAGTGTAAACATAACTTTTATATGCACTGGGAAACAAAAGAATTAATAACTCATTTTATCATGATATTCACTATATTATGGTGGTCTGGAACCAAACCCACACTATCCCCCAAGTATATCTGTAAATACTTTTGTCAAATGCCTTTCTGCATCTACTTAGGTGATCATATGGTTTATCTTCTTTAATTTATTAATATGATAATTTACCATTATAGATGTTCTAATTTTCTTAAGATTTTATTTATTTATTGTGTGAGAGAGAGAGAGCACAAGCATGGGGAGTAGCAGGCAGAGGGAGAAGCAGGCTCCCTGCTGTGCAAGGAGCCTGATGTGGAACTTGATCCCAGGACCTGGACCCAGGATCCCAGGATCATGACCTGAGCAGGAGGCAGACACTTAACCAACTGAACCACCCAGGTATCCCTAGATGTTCTAATATTAATCCATCTTTGTATTCCTGGTATAAATGCAACTTGGTTATGGTAGGTTATCTTCTTCATACACCATTGGATTATTTTAATAACGTTATTTGGGATTATTATGTCTAGATTCATGAGTTAAATGGGCCTGTAATTTTCCTTTCTCATGCTTTAAGTTGTCTAATTTTGGTATTAAGATTATAGGGACCTCAAATAATGAATTTGGAGTATTCCTTATTTTTCTATTTCTTGAAAGAATTCATATATAATTGGGATTATCTATTCCTTGAAATATTGGTAGAATTCACCTATAAAACCATTTGGGCTTTGAGTTTTCTTTGTGGAAAGTTTTCAATTATCACTTCAATTTCTTTCATAGTTTTAGGACTATTGAGAATATTTTTTCCCAGTTTTGGTAGGACTTGACCTATTTCTATTAAGACTTCAAATTTGTTGGCCTGAAGTGGTTGAGAGCATTCTCTTATTTTTTCTTGTTTTAATAATAATCTTATTTGCAAATACAGCTACATGCAAAAGCAAAATCTTCAGATATTTGGCTGTCTCGATCTCATCTTTTAAACCTCCATTTTAACTATAGTTGTGTTATTCTTTTCACTTATGATGTTACTTACTGTATCTTTCTTTTCCTTGATCAGTCTTCCCCAAGATGGGTCTGCTTTGTCTATTCAGAGAATCAACTCTTGGCTTTGTTAGTCTCAATTGCATTTTTTTGTTTTATTTTGTTGATTGTGTTTTGTATCATCTCCTTCCTTATATTGTTTTGGGGTTTATTGCATTTTTAAAAAATTTCTCAGATTGGACTTTTTAGTCATTATTTTGCTCTGAGGGTATTTGCCTCCCAGCTGAACTCCAGCTGGTTTTGAGAGAACTGTGGGATGGGGACCTCCCCCCACCGGCCCCAAAGCAGGACTCCAAAGTCCTAACCTTGGTACAATTTTGCTTTCTCCCCAAACTATAGTAGCATGATTTAAAAAGAAAAAAAAAAAAAACCCACAAAGAGAAGAAGAGAAGGAGAACAATAGAGGAATCATCAGCCACAGCAATTTGGAAGTTGGAAAGTTGATGCATTTAAAAGGCCCAAGAAAGACAAATCCCAAACTTGGAAAAGAAGCTGATGTATAGCACAGAACCATGAAGAGGCCCCGGAAGACATGCCTGCCAATTATCTCGGAGCTGGGAATAGGGGGTCGGGGAACAGAGGAAAGATCCTACAGGTTTGCAGAGAAAAAGTAGATTTGACACAAAGGATTATGGCTCAAAATGGCAACAGATATTTCAGATTGTATCAGTGGAAGCCAGAACATGATGGAATAAGAATATGTTCAATATTTTCATTGGAAGAGTTTGTGGTTAAATTGGTGATAAATATTAGCAAACTAAGTCAATGACAAGAATAAGTTAACTATTAACTCCAGGGAAAACAAAATGTTATTGGAGGGGGTCATTTTGGGATTCATATAACAAAATGAGTTATTGGCTCATTTGATAACAGATTTATAGTCATAAGAAGGCGAAAAATGAATATTGATCTAATCAGAATTACAAATAACTGTACTGGGAGGCTGATAATGGAGGCGGGGAGAGGTACATGCATGTTCTGTGGGGGATATGTGTAAGGGCAGGGGATTGGAGACAGACCAAATCCTCCCTTTCCATTATGGGAAATCATTACATAAGGCCAAAACCTGAGAAATCAAGAAGTAGCAAATAAGTATGTTATTTAGAGAAAACACAGTAAATACCAAAAGGACTGAAAGTAGCAACTCTGGGACTGAGAAAGAGGGTGTATGGGGTGAGGCGGGGGGGGGGGGCAGGTAGGGTATGGGAGGGGCTTCAAGGAATTGGTAATTTTCCTAATAAACCATGTAGAATTTTTCAACTTTGAAAATTATGTGCATGTATAACTTTAGTGAAATCTAAATTTTAAAAACCCCTGTGATTAGCAGCCTTGTATGTATATCTTTAAGATATCTTCATTTCTTCCCCTGGGATAGATTCCAGAAGTGGGGCTGCTGGGTCAACGAGCACGCATGGACTTAAGATCTTATCCACAGCCCTGAATGGCACTCCAATCTCATCCTTTTCAGAAGGGTAATGGTCTCTATTTTCCAGGCTTTGCAAACACCAGTATCAATGTTCAGATCTCTGTCCATTTGGTGGTTAAAGAAAAGGAAAGGTATCATACTGGAATTTCAATTTGCATTTCTTTGACTACCAAATAGTTTTATATTTAACATATTTAACCATTTTTAGTTCTTCTTTAATTTCCTGTTACAGTTCTTTGTCCATTTTTATCTTGGGGTGTTCATCTTTTTCACTATTGATTTGTAAGGGCTCTTAAAATAGTGAGCCCGCTAATTCTTTATCACACATATTACAAATATCCGCTCCCCCTTCCGTAGGTCCTTCTGCTTTTAATTTTCTTTTTTGATGTGAGGGAGTTTTCATTTTTATGTAATTAAGTCTCTCTTTTATGCTTTTTGCCTTTGGGATCACGGCTGGACAGTCCTTGCTCATCCTTGGGCTGTGACAAATACAGCATTTCGTATAAGTTCATCCAGTATTCATATATAATATTTCATTGCCTCTAAGTTTTTCACATTTTAAATCTCTGAAATTGGGACATCTTTATAATCGCTGGTGTTCAGGCGGCAGTCGCTGCCTGCCAGCCAAAATGTGCAGAGAGTATCAGTGACTTGTAAAACAGTCCTGGAGATGAGAGGGGAGCGCTCTTAGTTGTATTATCACCTATCTCCTCTTCCTGCCGGGCACAGAACTACCCAGTACCTCCCAGGCCCTCTCGAAGGTACATATGGCCTGTGACTGGGTGCTAGCCATTGGATTGTGGGCGAAAGTGATGTATTGGGCTTCCCTGCTGGGCCCATAAAACTTCCCATGGGATTCTTTCCTCTCTTTCTTCTGTCTGCGGATAGAGGACATAGCAGGGCTTCCAGGCAATGGCAGAGCCAGAGGTAGAGAGAGTTTCAATGACCAAAAGGCAACATGGGAGGTGTCCACTGACCAGGAATGCTCATCCTCCTTTTTGTGAATAAGTAATACACTGTTATTGTGGCAAGCCGTTGAGATTTGGGAGTTAGTTTGTTATAGCGACTAGTATTGCTGACACCTAACTGACAACCCGTCTTAATTCTGACTCAAATCCGAATCCCTCCAGACTAGAGCTTTGTATCTTATCATTGAGTACGAGTGTGATGCTGGCTCTTGATTTTAGATAAATGCACTTCATCTTCTGTTCTTCTTTTTTTAAATCAAGGCTTGGTCTTGGAATTATTCTAAGTGTGTAAAACTAATTGGAAAAACTTTAAATTTTTTCTGAGCTCTGGAAAAACATGGGCATTAACTGTTACATGAAACTTGGACAAGATTCATCCTGAGACATGCCTGCAAGAGAAGTGCTCTAATAAGATTTCCTTTCATTTCTTTTTAAAATTAATTTTTTAAGACTTTATTATTTTTTTGAACAGTTTTAGGTTTACAACAAAATTGAGAGGAAGGTGGAGAGTTCCCGTACACCTCCTGCCCCCACACATACAACCCTCCCCAACATCACTCACACCTCGGTTCGCTCTCCACCGAGGACGGACCGGCGCTGACACGTCATTATCCCCCAGAGTCCACAGTGCACATGAGCTTCTCCCTCGGTGTTGCACAGTCTCTGGGTGCGGACAAATGTATAAGGACACGCATCGACCATTATAGCGCCTCAGA
>CM052892.1:29960212-30002712 GCA_028534135.1 Potos flavus
GTCCTCGGTGGAGAGTGAACCATTCTGGGGCAGGGTGTTGATAATGAGGGGGGCTGTGCATTCGTTGGAAAGGGTGTATGTGGGAACTCTCTGTACTCTCCTCTCAATTTTCCTAAGTTGAATCTAAACTGAAATGAATCTAAAACTTCTCTAAGAAAATAAAGTCTTTAAAAACGAGAAGAGCTCATGAGCTAGAATGCACACACCTTTCTTTTAAAAGCTCCTCTGCTCAGCTGCAAACCACAGGAATTAAATTTTATAGTGCATTTTACAGACAATGAACATGGAGCAAGGTCACAAATACATGTTGAGATTACAAGACAAGACACTGAACAGGGACCAGCCATCATCGGCAGCCCTGTGATGGCTGCCTGGCCTGGAAACACACATCTAATATCAACCTCAGCCCCGCCAGCCGGCACCCCCACCCCCTTGCTGCCCCCTCTGCTCCGTACACACCACTTCTTAAAGGTGGGTCACTGCAGGGCAGGAAGAACGATACAGGTGTGCTTCTTGTGTATTTAAAAGTACACGTAAGATGGATGTCACGGATACCTCTTTGACTTTTCGACCTGAGTGACATCGTTTGCCAAATGCTGTTCTTTTGCAACCCCCACCCCCAGCCATTTAGTTCAACCCTCTAGTTTAACAGATAGGAAAGCATCTCTCGCCCAGAGATGGAAAACGACTCTTGCAAATGGTTTCAACCATTTGCTCTGAGAGCAAGCTAGTACTTGCTCTGAGAATAGACATATTTGAATTTGGTCAGATGAAGAACATAGGAAGGTCTGCAGGTGGTGTTGCCTGCAGGGGCCTGGGGAAGACTTTGACTCCATCTTCTTGTTTACCCTTGGGGTTTTTTTTTTTTCTAGTTAATTTTTTTTAGTAATCTCTATACCCAACGTGGGGCTCGAATTCACAAGCTTGTGATCAAGAGTCACATGCTCTTCCAACTGAGCCAGCCAGGTGCCCCATAACCTTAGGGCTTTTTTTATTAAGGTTGGGAAATACTGCTTTTCTTGATCTCAAAGATGAAGGCTGTAACACATCGATTATTTAGGTGTTATTAGAGAAAATGTTAAACAAATTAAATGTGGTACGTCGCCATGTAATGGTACATCTATGAAAAGTGGTATATCTCTGATAAACTCTACTGCTGTCAAACATGGCAGCTATGAAAATGAGGAATGCGGTAGCTTGATGGCAATCACTGCTGCTGCAGTTACTGACCTTATATCCATGTCCTTGACCCTGAAATTTGTAGTCCCTCTCACTGACTCTGGATGCTCACAAGACCTGCTTTGACCAACAGAATGTGATGGTGGGTAAGATCCAGGGTGTGGTCACCCTTGCTGCCCCGGCAATGGCTGGCTAGCCATTGGACGTGTGAGTGAGGCTATCTTAGACCAACCAGCTGAGCCACTAGCTGGGCATAGATGCATCAACACCCCCAGTCAAGACTAACTAAGCCTGCTCAGACCAGTAGAATGGCCCATTTGATCCACAGACTCAAGAGCAATAATAAAACTTGTTTTAACCATGAATTTTGAGTTGGGTTGTTATTTAGCAATAGCTGATGGGTACAGAGATATTACTGAGAGGGGACAGGGAAGCACATGGAAAAAGTTGGATAAAAATGTGCATGAAATATGATCTCTACCACATGATATGAAGATAAGATACACAGCCCATGCCCACCCACACTTATGGAGAATTCTAAATGGAAACACACCCAGTATCTCAGGGGTGGTATTAAGGGATATATGGGGGTAGTTCTATTTTTCCACTTTTCTCTTTTTTAAATTTCCTGTGATGGTCTTATGTTACTTATTAAAAATGCCTTTTCATAAAATAAAGTGCAGGCTGGTCTCACTCAAGGCTCTCATGTTGGAGGTGGCAATGGGCCCTTCAACTTCGTTTTTGGAGGATTCTACCCAATCATTCATGCCACCATCAGAACAAGCCCCTATTGTAGCCAAAGATCGCTAATGACACGAGGCAAAAAAATCCTTCACACTTTGATGCCACAGATGAGCAAAGCCCAAACAACTGTCTTTCCCGCTCCAGAGTACTGGGGCACCATGAACTTCATTTGTTTTCTCATTTGTATTTCCCCCTGAACCATTTGCTGGCCCGGCTGAGGGATGCTGAGTCTCCCACCCCTTCCTCCAATGCAGTAATTCTCCTCCCTTCTGTCTCAGCCTGTGCACATCCTCCAAAGATTACAGGCTTAGCTCTAGTCCTGCCTCCTCCAGGGAGCAGCTCTGGTTTCCTCAGCTGGAGAAGCCCCTCCATTCTGAGCTTCCAGAACACTTCCTTGGACCACACAAGTCTCCCTCCCACCATGCAGTAGTCATACCCACATTCATCTCTATCCCAACTTCGAGCTCAGTGAGGCCAGGGTCACTGTATGACCCTGTGGATTTTGGCTTCCCCCACTCCAGGGGCTGCAAGGCCAGGAATAAAGGAAAAATCGTACACAGAGAGAAATCGGGAAAAGATCATTTCTAATGCTCTTGGTGTATAAATGGGAAAGTGAGGACAAAAGTCAAGGTGTGCCTCATTCACACATGGTGGCAAAGACAGAACTTGGACTCACATCTATCGAGCTGCGTCCAGTGTTCCTCCTACTGGGTGCTCAGCCTCCAGTAAGGTCGTGGACCAGGGCCAAGGACATTCAGGGATCAGAGATGAAGGAGGCGCTCCCTCCCAGGGCAGAGTCTGAGTTTCCAGCCAGGAGAGCGAGTTCCCCACTTGTCCCACCCTGGGCCCCAGACTCCTGCGGGCTGAGCGCCTAAATGAATGCTCGGCAACAGCCCTGCTGCCCTTTCGGTCCACAGCCCTGAGCCTGGACTGGCTTTGCTATTTTGCAGTAGAAATACCATCACGGCCCCCTTCCCGTGGGCACTGAAAGCACAGCAGGTGAGAACACACGTGGGTTTGACATTGAGTACAGCTGCCTTGAGAGGTGCCATTGGAGGAGCTAAGGTCACCACCTCATCACCACTGAAGTATACTTCTGTTTTACTCTATTTGATTTGTGATTGTTGCTCTTGATGATGCTATAATCCTCCCATCACACAGGCACTATCCCGCTGGGGTGGCCTGAATAAGGTGAAAATGTGTCAAGACAGTGAAATCAGGAACCTTCTGGAATGATGAAGACATAGCCTTAGTCCCTTCAAAAACTGAAGTTAGAATTTTAAAGATTTTTGAGTATTGGAGGAACTTTCAGTCTCATCTAGGAAAAGGACAGAGCAGAGTAAAATTTTAAAATTTTAAATTTACATTACCTCTTCAGGGTCCCTGGCTGGCTCAGTCAGAAGAGCATGTGACTCTTGATCTCTGAGTCATAAGTTCAAGCCCCACACTGGGTGTAGAGATTACTAAAATAAATAAATAAATAAACAAACAAACAAACTTAAATCTATGTTATCTCTTCAGACAGGTAAAACGTTTTCAGAATCTTTTAGGAGGATACATTTGTACCTCTGTTCACAGATCATTTTTTTTGTTAGCAGGGATGATGCACTTAGGAGCCTCAGAAAAGCAGGGAGAGAGATCAAGGGTGATTTGGTCAAGGTCATGCCCTAGAGTGGAGGGGAGTAAGTCCTCAAAGGGAGGGGCCTTGTCCAGGGGCACACCAGGGCTTAGACTCCCAGGCCAGGAGCAGACAGCAGGGCCTGTGGGCACGGAGACACTGGTTCCCGGTATTATCCGTTCACGCCACAGCCACCATTAGGTATCTCCCCTGTGCCAGGCACCATTCCAGGCACCGGGATGCAGCTGTGAACGAGGCAGGGCCCGGCCTGGGACTTATGTGCTGGAGGACGGTGGTGAGCTTGGTGAAGGAATTTGAGCAGGGTGAGGTGACAGGGTCCAGGGGGAGGCTCATCATTCCAGGAGGTCAGCAAAGGTCTCCCCGAGAAGGTGATGTTTGAGCAGAGACCTGGGTGGTGGGAATGAGGTGGGCTCTGAGCTGAGAGGCTGGCAGACAGGCTGGTGTGGCTGGAGAGGAGTGAGGGGGAGGAAGTCGGGAGGTGATAGGGAGAGAAGCAGGTAGAAAGTTGGGTAGGCTAAGTCAGGACAGAGTTTCATTCCAAGTGCTATGGCCAGCTCATTCCCAACTTTGAGACTGCTTCTCCCCTAAACAGGGTAGCCTGGAGGCTCCCAAATAGAAGTGCTTCTCAAGAGAAAATGTGCTTCTGTGCAGGGGCCCCTTAGAGGGGGGCCCTGAGAGTATGTGTGTGGGAGAGCCAACCTTGGGGGAGAACTGCCCAGAGCAGAGAGAGCCTAGGGGGGCCAACCAGGGCCCAGAGGACAGATGAAGGACATGTGAGCCTGGAGGCAAAGCCAGAGCCAGTGCAGGAAGTCATGGGGAGGCAGAGTCCAGCAAAACCTAAAAGAGTTTTGTCATGGTCAGAGCTGTCCGACAAAAATGGGGCAGCTGCAGTGGGAAACAGTGGGGGCTTCCTCAAAAACGCAAACCTAGAAATCCCATGCTGGGTATATAACAAAAAGAACTGAAAGCAGGAACTCAAAGAGACAGCAAACATTCATGGCGGCGTTACTCACGATAGCTAAAAGGTGGATGCAACCCACCTTTAGCACACTGCCTATCCACAAATGAATGGATAAACAAAATGTGCAATGAATGTATAATGCAATATTATCCCGCCTTCAAAAGGAAGGAAACTCCAACATACGTTCTGTCATGACTGAACCTTGAAAACACTATGCTAAGTAAAATAAGCCAGTCACCAAAGCACGAACAGAGTATGGTTCTGTGTATATGAAGTTTCTAGAGTAGTCAAATGAATGAAGACAGGAAGTCAAGGGTGGTTGCCGGGGGCGGGGAAATAGAACCGAGGGTCCATTTGGGAAGATAAAAATGTTCTGGAGATGGATGATGGTAAAGAGTTGCACAACAGTGTGAATGTGGTTAATGCCACCCGACCGTACACTTATGGATGGTGAAAATGGTGTGTTTTAATGTTGTGTACACTCATGACGATAAAAACGAAAAAGTGGTTGCACAGTGACTTGGGCTGACTTGGGAAGTAGCGGTCTGTTCATTAGTGGAGATGTGCGAGGGGCTGGGCAGCTTCTGGATGCTGGGGAGCAGGGGCAGGGCTGAGGGAGTAGAGTGGCGAGGGCATCCTGTGCTTTGGGTCAGGGTGGAAATAACACTGGGGCTGACATGTTTTGAACCCTTACCACGTGCCGGCCCTGAGCTTAGGCTTTCTGTGTATTTTCCCGTTCCCCCCTGGAGCCACGAGGCAAGGTCAGTATTATCCTCATTGCGTGGATGGGGATATGGTCACCTCTCCCTGCCCCATCCCCTCCAGGCTGGGCACGTGCTCCGCCCTTCAGGATGGCCTCCGTTGCAGAGACTCACCCAGCCCAAGGCCATGCTCTTTCCTAGGGCAGACCACATCTGGGGACTGACCTATGTGAGGTGCCAAAGGCCTGCCGGCTCAGCTCCCTGAAACTGGGGACACCTTGACACAGTCCGTTTTAGCCTAGGGGCCCCCAAGTTGTTAAACCTGCCTGGCAGCTCGGCTTTCCCTCTATGCATGCCAGCTTCCTCCCCTCCCTTCCTCAGCTGTTGATCCTCAGGACCCCCTGTTTGCTGCACTCCAGTCAAGGTCTGCTTTAAGAACCTGCAGGGTTTGTCAAGGTCAGTCAGCTGGATGACAGGAGGCTGGGGCCAGTTCAGAGAGGGACAGAAGAAAGCTTACTAACTCTCAGGAGGGCACATCAGAGCTCCTTGGATAACCCCCCCCACCTCCCCGCCCCGGTCCTCAGCACCCAGCCTGCTTGAGGACCCAGGCTTTAGAGACTGGGGGTCCTCGAGGCAGCTTGGCCTCATGCCCCCATCATCCCCAGGCCCCCGGCATCACAGCAGAACCACAGCACAAATGACATGAGCTAAATTCTAATAGCCGGCCTGGCCTGTTAATGGCCTCTTATACATTTAAATTGGGCGCGATCCCTTTGGGAACTGTAATTTTATTCATGGAGATTGTGCCATCTCATTTGAATACAGAAAACTGTACTTAAGAGATAGGGTGGCTCTGGTGGTTTCTCCTTTCCCTCCATCAGCCTGGCTTTGCCGCCCTGGGCCGGCCAAGGGCAAACGCTATGGCACTGCCAACTCAGCTTATTTTTGTCCCCACCAAGTAGAGAACAGAATGGGGATGCTGAAGTCAGTGGAAGCCCAGAGAAATCAGACCACAGCCTGAACTGCACTCCGTGCAACTCGGAGCCGTGGTTTCCCCATCTGTAAGTGATGAGAACACTTAGTTCCTAGGGTTGTAGGACAGCTATGCACCAGTGAATGCACAAAGGCACCCCACACAGAGCCTTGCTGCTCTGCTTCCACATCCCGGGCCATCCAGCAGCCCGCCTGACGGAGCTCTGAGGAGCGCCGGCCATGGCCAGAAAGGCAGGAGGACGGCTGGGCCCCCTCTTGGACACACTGTGGTCCTTTGGCTCTCCTGCTCAGCCTCTAAGGCTGTCCTGGGGTGAGAGGAGTTTGCTCAAACATTCCATGCAGTCATGTCACCCACTGCTTTGGCCGCCACCCTAGCGGGGGAGCAGGCCCTCTCTGCTCTCAGAACCCCCAGCTCATGGGGCCATGAGCCTTCTGCCTCGAGGCCAAGCCCGGGCTGAGGGGCTGAGGGGCCAGACATAAGGCCCCTTCTCAGAAGCCCCAGCAGCCTCTTGCTACTCCTCCATTCCTCTTCTCCAGCCTAGAGGAATTTTGCCAGTCTTAGGAGCTGGGGGAAGGTGGAGAAAAGCTAGCTCCCTTCTGAGCAGTAGCCTTCAGATCTAGGGCTTATGGCACACAGCTGATGCCGGGAGGCCTCCAGAGTTTCAGGCTTTTTGGGCAGGTGGCAAATTTCACATACCCAGAGCTTTGGGTTTCGAATCATAAAGTACAATGTTGTTAGTTTTTTGGTTTGGTTTCGTTTGGTTGTTAAGTTTCTTGTGTCACCTGCTCCTGAAGCATCAAATACTTGAAGTACTAGAAACAAAAATTCACATCAGTTTTTTGTTTGGACCACCTTGATCCTCATTTTTTTTTAACTATAAGTAATAAGAGGAAGATGGGCAGGAAGGTACTTTTTCTTTTTTTCCCCAACAATAGGATTATATGCATTGTGATTTTGATTTTCACCGAGCAACATACTCAAACATCTTTCTGTGTAAATAAATATTATCGAATAAATCATTCACATCAGTTGATATATCAAAAATCTGATCCATCCCTCTCCCCCCTGCCCCCAGTGCAAACACTGATCTTCTTCGGGGCTGAGTGTCGTGTAAAAACAGTCAGCCCCACACACGCTGATGTGGCGTCTTTGTCTTTTTCCCAAATTGTTCCCCAGGCCTCCTGGAGGTCCCCTGCAGAAGACACTGGGGGACAGGTGACCAATGGGAGCCCAAGGGGTCTGCTGTCACCTGCCCAGAGCTGGAGCTCTGTGGTGGCCGCAGCTGATCCACCTTGGCTTGGGGAAGAGGTTTTTGGGCTGTGCATGCTGTTGTTGTTGTTGTTTGGTAAATCTCATCAAGGTCATGTATGATTACCAGTGTGTGGATTTAAGGGAGTGTCTTCACTAAGCTTTCTCAACACACAGGTATAAATGCATCCTCCTTTAGACTTGTAATGAAAGTGGAGCCTCAAGGAGAAGGAAAGGACATTGGTGGGAGATGTCCCCAGCAGCTCCATCAGTGGGTAGAGGGTTTTCCCAGATGAGTTTGAAATATCGGGTATCGGGAGGTATGGGGGGATGGGGCTAGCTGGGCTGTGCTGTCTGGCTACTTTAAACTTGATTTGAATGCCTGACTGGGCAGTGATTGACGTCAGCAACAGACACCACTCGGAAGGACCCGAGGTGCATCTGTCCTGGAGAGGCGGGGAGCTTCCTAGGAGGGCTGATGTGGCAAAGGGGCTGTGGGCGAGGGGGCGAGCGCTCCGTTGCTGCAGGCGTGGGAGCATTTGCCTAATGACAACACCTTGGGATGTTTCTCATCTCTGTGGTCTTTTAAGATTCGGTGTTCCAGCTCCGAGAAGCCCCTGGCTGGGCGCTATCTGCTCCTGAACACATGAGCAGGCTTGCACAAGCTGCTCCTGAATGAGGCTCAGAACTCAGCCTGAGCTTCTTCCATCTGATGGGGGTGAACCTCCACCCCAGCAGCACACAGAGCTCCCCGAAAGAGAGGGTTGGCTGCTGGACCGGTTCCCCTATAAAAACCTGGCTTTAGAGCTGGGTAGCTCTGGATGACTGGGACAGAATCACAGAACAGCCTCTGAGCTGAAGCAGCCCTATACACCTAACCTCATTGCTCCCTGTACAGAGTGGGATCCGGAGGCCCAGAGTGGGGATAACCTGCCCAGGGACACAGCCAGATCAGAACTCAGGACTCCTGATGCTGGCCTGGGCCCTTCTCTGTACTAGCTGCCTCTTCCAGCACCTGACAGCTCTCAGGAGGTACCCTCTTGTTAGTTCAAAGCAGAAGAGAGGAGATGCAGGACAAGGGGCGTCAGAGGACAGAACAGGCTACTGGTCTCACTTGGCCCTCCAGGTAGAGGTGACCCACGAGGGGCTTGGCTGGGGTATCCCCCCACCCGCATGGAGAGCACGCCAACAGGCCTCCTTCTGTCCCTGACTCCTCATTTCTTGGATGGGATAAACTGTTTGGCCTTTGGACAAGATTATTTTTGCATGAAACAGGATTGTTATCACTTAATTGAAAATAATTATCCAATGCAAATTGAGTTCAGTTTGTCTAGTTGGAAATAAAGAAGTGAATATTTTGGGCAGTTTCACTGCTGCAAAGCAAGTATTTTAAGAAATGAAAGTAATGAGAATAGACTTCTTTCTCTGCAGGAAGCCCTGGGAAGTCAGCAGGGTCTTTCCTGAGTAGCCCCAATGGCTGGGAAGTCTGGTTCAACCCCCTGTCCAAATCAGGGCTTGTCCTAAGGGTTCTGGAATGGAGGAGATGTTCTCGCAGAGCCAGAGGCCACGGGGGCACTAAGGATGGCAGGGGTGCGTGTCACCCTGCCCAGTAATTCAGCCCCCCAGGAGCTCATCCTGACAGACAGAGGCCCCGGTCTCCTTGGGAAACAAGGAGAAAGAGGAAGTCAGAGGAAAGGAGAGAGAGCCACGGGTGTAAGTCTAATGTAGGAGGTCACTTCCTGTCCTTCTCCTCTTCCTGTGCTCTCCATCCCAGGCCCTGCACCTTCAACTCCGAGTCCTCTGACACTCCATCAGTTACCTTGAGTCACAGTCAGTTCCACCCAGGTGACCACCACCACCACCTGCTTTCCGAACTACTTCCTGGTTTTGTTTACTTCTTTCCATCGCCTCTGTATCAGCTCCCTACTCCTGAAGCAATGCTTCCTAGCGAGCAATCACAGCATCTCACCGGCCTACAACAGCAGGCAGTGCCTTCACATGGCCTTGCAGCTCTACTGACCTCAGATGGGCTCACTTGTAGGGCTGCAAGTGGTTGGGGCGGCTCTGCTCCACAGGTCTGTCATCCTCCAGGATCAGCAGACTAGCCGGACACGTCCTTCTCCTGGTGATGGCAGATGCATAAGAGAGCAAGTGGAACATGTGAAGCCTCTTAAGGTCAAGGCTCAGAACCGGTATCTAGTCACTTCTGCCCTATTCCATTGACCAAAGTAAGTCACAAGACCAAGTTCAAAGTCCAGGCCTAGGGGAATATGCTCCTCCCACAAGGACGTGTGGATGCAGGAGGACAGAGGCTGTTGCTCTAGTCTTAACCTTCCCACTAAATTCCTCAACTTTGGTCTCATCCCCTCTATTTTCCATGAAGTAGTTTGCTCCTTCGAACATGAAAAACTGACCATGTCACTTTTCAGCTTCAAATCCTCCGAATCCTTCCTTTGCTTGATGGTCTTATTCCTCTTTAAGTTTTGGGAATAACTCCCTTCTCGGGGCAGCCTTGGCTGTTCATACTTGTATATGGCAGTGCATGGGAGGTCTATAACCTGCAAAGACACTTGCACCCCGACAGAACACAAAGCAAATGCTCAGAGGCACAGTAGCAGCTGTGAGATAGGGCGTCCTCTGTATGTTGTTACAAGGGAAGGCCATGGCACAGCACCAGGCTCATGGCAGGGACTGGTTTTCTCTTCCAAAACCAACCACACAAATTCGCCAAGATGTACACTTGTCCATAATAAACAACATATACTTTTTATTTTGATAGCAAGACTTTCTCAATGAAGTAAACAGCGTGCTGCTTTAATCTCTAGTATAAGCTCCTTATCTTGTGCAGACTGGTAACAAAGTTTACCGCCCAGCTAAGAGATTTGAGATTGTTCATCTCTCCTCTGCTTCTGGGGACACAGATTTATGGTGCCCAAGAATCTCTGAATGGGGGGCGCCTGGGTGGCTCAGTGGGTTAAAGCCTCTGCCTTCGGCTCAGGTCATGATCTCAGGGTCCTGGGATCGGGCCCCGCATCGGGCTCTCTGCTCGGCAGGGAGCCTGCTTCCCCCTCTCTCTCTGCCTGCCTCTCTGCCTACTTGTGATCTCTCTCTCTGTCAAATAAATGGATAGAATCTTTAAAAAAAAAAAAAAAAAAAAAAAAGAATCTCTGAATGGTACCCCGGAGTAAAATTATGAAGACAGTGGGCAAAAGCTAGTAATTAAAAAAAATTAATACGGTGCTATAATACAAAAAGGAAATTAGCTCAATATAGTAACAGATGATCGGCTAAATAAATGACATATGTCCTCTTAGTGGAGTTGATTCCACTCATAAAATAAAAGTTTGGGGACTTCATAATGGGATTTAAAAAAACTCTTAGAGTGTAACAGTAAGTTTTAAAAAATCATGATGCAAAATTGTGTGAGCAGTCCATTATGTAACATGTAGATAAGAGAGAAGGCACACAGAGCACCTGGGTGGCTCAGTCAGTTAAGTGACTCTTGATATCGGCTCAGTTCATGATCTCAGGGTCATGTGGGGCTCTGCACTCAGTGGGTAGTCTGCTTGAGATTCTCCCTCTCCTTCTCGCTCTGCCCTCCCCCACTCGCACACATTCTTTTTCTTCTTTTATCTATTTTTCAAACTTCTGAAAGTAGTGCTGCTACTTCATAATGAAAAGAAAATAAAGTCTAGTGATAACACATTTCTAAGTCCCGTTCTGTTGGTACCCTCTAATTCAGGGTCTCCTTAGATTTCTAATGTTAATACATTAAAAAAAAACATTAATTCAGACCCACAAATTCAGAATCTGTGATCATTCAGACTGGGTATTCATTCACCCATTCATTCATTCATTCATTCATTCAACAAACATTTAGTGAGAACCCCCTAGTGCCCTTCCAGGCCCTGTGATGCAGCAGTGAACAGCATCACATCCTTGCCTCATGGAGGGATGGCCAGGGCTGACCCTTTCACTCTGTGGGCTTCACCTAAAATGCTCACCCACTTCATGCTGTGTCTGACACTGGGGGACAGAGGCAGATCCAGCCAGGAAGATGACAAATGGAAACCCAGGAAATTTCTCTTTGTCAGAAACATCAGTTAAAAGCTTAAAAGCATAATACATGCTCATAATACATTCAAACAATACTTGATATGACAGCAAACCCACTGCCCAGAGATAAGCAAGAGGAATGGTTTGATATGTACCCTTCAATTTTTTTCTATGAATCTACAAAAGACATATTCCTCTATGTATATGCACACATTCCTAAATATCCACATGCCTATCTATATAAATGGTAGTTCCATTTTCACTTAAGAAAATGGATCTTAGAATGCATTTCCTTCTGCAACTTCAAGGCTTACTGTTCTGAGGCCGAGCATACAAATGTGCAAAGCGCTGGGGGACTGCAGCGGCTGCGTGGCTGGTGCAAGAATGAGATGGGCCTGATGGTGGCTGGGACTGTGGAATTTGTGCAGCAATCCTGAGGGGTCTGTGCTGCCCTCTCACCTGGCCACAGCATGGCTCAGCTGGCTGCTGAGCATGGTAGGACTCTGCGGGATAGGGAGGTGGGAAAAAGGGATGTCGGGGAGAGGAGAGAATGGCAGAGGTAAAGGTCTGGAGGTGGAAGATGAGCACGTCTGCTCTGTGAGGCGTCCCTCCAGGTTGGAGACACTGACTAAATGACGCCTGAGCGGCTGAACAGACTCACGTCTTGATTCATGCACATCTTTGTTCCCTGTCTTCCTTCCAAAGCCCCCACCCCACCCCAGCGTTCTCGAACTCGCCTGTCCAGTCCCTTTAGCATCAGGAACCAGGGTGTGGCTCTGCTAAGAGAAGAGGGCTGGTTCTTGGGGTTCCAGATCATCATGAAAGCAGATATTATACTTACACATGAAAGAAAGAGTTGCATTTACCAAGCTCTGTTTACACAGTATGGAGGAATTAATTCATGGGAGGGTGGAGGGTGGAGTTTGAGGGGACCCCCGTTGGCTTCTGCCCATTAAGCACTCCAGCTAGTGGGCAAACCCGACATATACCCATTTCCACTTTGACAGCTGCTCTTATTAAGTGGGAGCTCTTTAAACATGGGAATCCACTGAACACTAATCTGGATAATTGAAAAAAAAAAACAAAAACCCAACCAAAATACCCTACAGAAATTCAGCAGGAACTGCTGCTGATTGCTGTAAATACACCAGGCGCGTTGCTGGGTTTTACCCTGGTCACACTCCTGCAATGACTGGCTCAGGGGCTTCTCAGGGCGGCAACGGCAGGGTGCCTTCTGAGGGCCTCCCAGTCCAGGCTGCTCTGAAGTGAGCCCGAGTGGGTCTGCTGGCCTCACGCCAAGATTTGGACATCTGCCAGACCCCTTACGTGCTTGGTTCACATCACTTAACCCTCCCACATTCTCCTTCGTCTTCAGCTCTCTTCCCTTCTCTGGGCCTCAGTGTTGCTCTCTGTAAATTGGGGTGAGGGTGGGGGGGACAATGAAAGGTCATTACGAAACAAAATAAAGCAAAAGAAGGAGGGGAATCTCTAACAGTCCTTCCCAGTCTGATCTTATAAAAACAAAGGGAAAACAGATCAGCTAAGAACCTCTAAGCTGGCCTGGGTTCAAGGCCACAAATCAAGACCTTGTCCTGAAATCCCCTCACTCCCCCCCACCCCAGGACACTGTGTCTACCTTCTTTAGTTCCCAAAGTTTAAGCTCCCTATTAGTAGTCACCTTCCCTACACACACACACACACACACACACACACACACACACACAGAGTGTAGTCTAGCCTCTCCATCTGTATCCCAAAGTACAGTGACTTGGGACCTCCTATCTCATGAGAACTCGAGAGCCACCCTCCATCCCACCTGCTCCCCCCTGCACCCCACAGCTGGCAAGGCCACCTGACCTTTCTCTGAGATCATGGACAACACAGGCTACCCTTGACATGCTGTGCTAGGATCCTTAAGGAAATCACTACAACTCCACCTGCAGCCCTGGGACCCCATCTTGTCCCTTGTCTTGTCCCACCACACTCTACACCCCAGCCCTGGTCAGCGCCCTCCACTTTCTCCACCTGGATGCATCCTCTACTGGCCTGCCTCTGAGTCTTTGAACGAGCATGTCTGAGATGTTCTTTCTCCCCCATTCATTCTGCCTTCACCTTTGAGCCTTAGTTCAAGAGCTACCTCTCAGGGGAAGCCTTCCCTGATTCCACGCTTCCAACTTAAGTCAGAACCAAGCCTCCTGCCCCAGCCCCTCTGAGCTCCACAAACCAGGTACCAATTGCCTGTGTCTGTATCATATTAACTTCCAGCCTTTCTACACCACATTTTAAAATACTTCATGAGTCTGGGATACAGATGGGTAGGTTGAGGCATAAACTGGGAAGTTAGAAGACCCTTTGTGGGTCTGTGTGTGTTGGGGAGGGACTGTTTACCTGTAGGTAACTTGGGATTTGGAGATCAGAGAAAGTAGACACATGCCTCGAACCCTGGGGTGGGGTTAGGAGATCTCAGGATGAGGTTCTTGATCAAGATCAGTGCATTTTGTATAGGTGCAAGGTCATGTTGAATGTGCAACTTTAGAAATCTTGATAACGCAATGGCTTCTTCCTGCTCAGTTGAATTCATTGCTATCATTTACTTCTCTAGTGTTCCACTGTTGACCATCTCCAATATCCACAGCTATAAAGAATATTCTATGGACATAGTAGATAATTCTTTAAAGGCATTTCTGGTTCATTTTAGGGCACAGTCCTAGAAGAGGAGATACTGAGCGGGAGGAGTGAACCTTGTGAGGCTTTTCACATATGGCCAAAGAGCTGAAATGGAACTTGTATGAGTTTGCTAGCACTGCCATAATACGATTTCACAGACTGGGGGGCTTAAACAACAGAAATGCATTTCCTCACAGATCGAGGTGCTGGCATGATTTCTCTGAGGCCTCTCTCCTTGGCTAGTGCATGGTTGCCCTCTGGCCACCTCTTCGCAGGGTTGTCCCTCTGTGTGTGTGCCCTCTGGTGTCTCTTGGTTCCATTTCCTTTTTTTACAAGGACACCAGTCAGATTGTATTAAGCCCATCCCAGCAGCCTCGTTTTACTGTAATTATCTCTTGAAAGACCCTGTCCTCGAAGAGTCACCTGAGCTACTGGGTCAGGAGGGTTAAGACTTCACCATATGACGTTTGGAGAACAGTTCGGCCCATAACAGAACTCTTCCGTAGAGGCTGGAAATGTCCCTTGGTGTTGCCTGGCTTGGTTGCTGGCCCCCTTGGTTCCTTCCAAAGCTGAACTTTGGATGTGAAGACCTCTGTCTCTCAGCTGTATCCTGTTTCCCTCTCTTCCAGTCTCTCATGCCATCACTGTCCACAGCTCTCAATCAGAGATTCTCAGCCTCTGATGTACCTCCCATTGGAATCGCCTGAGAACTTAGAAAACGATCCTGGTGTCTGGCTCCCAGCCCTACAGATTCTAATGCCTCTGCAACCTGGGCACAGGGAACGTTAAAGCTCTTCGGGTAGTTTCAGGTGTTGGCCAAGGCCTCCCTTTCTTGCCTTCACAAAGCATGGGATGGGGCACAGGGGCTATTTCACCACAATTTTCCAAAGTTAATTAAAGCTCCATATTCTAAAGCCTATTTTTAAGTCTCCTAAACAAGTTCATTTTAAAGTGTAGTGGTAATTTGGCTCCTTTGTTAAAATTAAGTCCTTAAAGTAGAAATTAAAAGACGAAATGGAAAACCACCGGGCATAGAAAATCCACCCTGGGTTTAATAGAGTCTCTTAAGTCGGGGACTGGAGTGAGACCCTTGCTGCTCAATGTGGGTGGGGGGCACGCTATACATTGTGGTCCTTGAGGCTTATGTTCTGTGTAAGCTTTTGAAAGAAGAGGATAAAAGCTAATTTTCATGAGAGCCCTGCTTCTGCGGTGGGGTGATTAGGAAACTGTTGTGTTAAGTTTGGGCTCCTCCAAGTTTAGTGTCCCAACTCTCAATGTTTGAAACAAAGCTTGACAAGATTCTACCCCTGGGTGAATCTCACAGACAGGCTGAGCTAAAGAAGCCAGAGGTAAAAAGAGTTCCTACTGGATGATTCCATTGAGATGAAGTTCAAGTACAGGTCAAACCAATCTACGGTGACTGCAATCAGAACCTGGGTGCCTCTGAGTGTGTTTGCGGGAGACTCCAATCCTGAATAAATGGAGAGGGGCACACAGTTCACCTGGATCGGGGGGAAGAAGTCTGCGATCCAGCTCCCCTTCAAACTGTGGCCTTCATAAGTGGCCTGGGGGCCCCATCGTCGGCAGGAGGCAGTCACGGCCCAGCCCCTGGGCGGCACAGCCTGGCCTCTGCTCGCTCTCTCCACGCTGCTTCTGCACCCACAGCCCTCCACCCAGTGCCAGCGCCACTTGAGCTGCCTCCCTCCACCCTTGCCCGTGCTGTGCCTCCTGCTGAGATGACCTCCCCAATCTTGTTCACCTGGCATTTGGTCATCCTTCCTATCATGGCCAGGAAGTCGTTCCTTTGCCTTCAGGGATGGCATAAATCACATCTTTCACTCCTCACTTTATGTGTCTGCTTTTGCCATTAGGAAAGGTGTGCTTTTGGGGGCCGTGCTGTCTCTATACTGCAATGCCCAGGCACTGAGTAGAGACCGGAAAATGGTGTTTGCCATTAAACTGTGTTAGTTTAGGATGGGAAATGGCGAGCTGTAGACAAACGTCCTTTGTCACAGCCATCCGTTTATGTGTAACAGTATTTGAAACATGATGGAGAAACAGGTCATTGAAACGGCTCTCAAAGACTCTATTTGGTGAGTTGAGATCTGCAGGGACAGGTATGGACTGTCACCAGCTCCAGGGCAGGTGGCAGAATGGCTGTCCAAGACAAAGGGACAAAAATTTGACACTGGGGTGGGGCAGTGCTGGAGGAATGGATGGAAGAGATGGGGAGGAGACAGAGAGAGTGGGTAGAGGGAACCATAAGGACAGTCAGAAGCTATGCTCTGTGTAATGGAACAGCTTCCTGTGGCCCCCAAATCTTCACTGAGCTTCCAGAAACTCACAAAGTGTTTAATGGGAGCGTATTAGTGTGTGTGATGTGTGCATAGGTGAGTGGGTGTGTAAATATGCACACACGTATGAGCACGTGTGGGGGTGTGTATACACACGAGTGTGAGTATGTGTAGTACAAGTGTGCACATGTGTTTGAGCATATGTGGGTGTGTTTGTGGGTGAATACGTATGTGTGTGTGCACATGTGGGCTGAGGAAGGTTCTGCATCCCCAGCCTGCATTGTTGCAGGAGTGAGGCTGAGGCAGCATGAGGGCAGCAAGAGAAAGTTGGCTTTGACATCTCTCAGCAGCCGCGGAAAGCACAGACCAGGGGTTGGAGCCAAATCTCTGAGGGGCCAGTAGCCCCTCGCTGAGATCTGAGCCACATTTGTATTGCCCCATTGCAAGGGATGGTCACCAGTCTCATCAAGAGAGCCCATCTTGGCTGCCCAGGCAGGGCCTGTATTGAGGAGTGAGGCCTTCTGAGATGCCAAGGGGAAGGTAATCATGGCTGATTAGCCATGTCTGCCCTGGGCTCTGCCTAGGAGGGCAGTAGCAGGCATGCCCGACGTTTGCCATCCCTGGTCTCCATGCAGCCAAGCAAAGGGCGTGGCTTCTGGGATGCGAAGGTGAACTCGACACAGTACTCACTCTCGAGGGGCTCTCAAGATGAGCAAATTCTCACAGGAGTGAAAAATGGAGGGTTTCTGGGTGTGGGGGAATGGCAGGAGATGAGCAGGACAGTGAATCTGGAGCTGATTGCGGACGACCCGGAGTGCCGGACGCCCGCTATCAGCTCAGCAGACCCTACAGAGGGAGCTTGGGCATCCCCGCACATCCCTCCGAGAGCCAGGGAGGCCTCCCTTGCTCCTGTTCTCTGGAGCGCAGACCGTGGGAACTCAAGCCCCATCTGATCGCTGTGTTGTGTATGTTGTGAGCTGTGCAGGTGCAGGACTGAAGGCCACAGATCATTTGCATGGCATGGAGACCACATTTCAGTTTCCCCTCACAAACGGCAGATTTTACTTTCACAGTCCTCCTTTCTCCATCACAGCCACACCGGTTTCTCCACTGCACCTCAGGAGTCTGGTGTTAGACACCCTAGCTTTCCTCTGTGGTGTTTGTGCTTTGCCAGCCCTAGGGCCCCAAAAGGCTCAACCCCCCACCATGCTTCATGTTTCCTCCAAACCCTGCCCCCACACCCCATTCCTGGCTCATGGGGAGACCCACACTGGGAGGCTGGCACGCGCACCTGGGCGCCAGTCCTAGCTATGCCCCTAACTCACTATGGGATTTGAGGCTATTGGGGCCTCAGTTTCCCCATATGTACCATGAAGGGTTCTAGACTTGATAATTTCTGAAGGTCCTCCAAGTTGTAGAATGGTGACTTTCTGATCTTAAGAGTTTTTTCATGGTGGGAACCCTGAGACAATATTTTACAGCAAGTGTTGGGACTTGTGTTGGCCCCCAAGGGTCCGAGAACTTGAGGGCTTGCAGGTATCTCCTCCCATTCCCTGGATTGCTACTGTTCCGACATCCGTCCCAATTTTCTTCCCATCCTCAGGTCTGATTCCTGTATCTTTGCGCTCATTGGCTCCCTGGCTTGGTACTTCGGAGGTACCCAGCCCACCATGCCAGAGAGCACTTGGCTGGGAGGGATGTCTCTTCTCCCTCCCGCCCTCTGGCTCTCAGGCCATAGCCCAGCTCATGGCTATGCCCAGAGTTTCTTGTAAACAGCCGCCCACTGAGCAGAGGGTGCCTGGGGGGAACAAGGCTGTCAAGACTCAAATTTTGAACACTGACCACATTTTCCACTTACTCCTAACTTGAAGTTTGCCGAGAAGCTGTTTTTTGTTGACAAAGTGTAGCAGAGGGAGACAGAGGGGACGGAGGGAGAGGGCCCCAGGGTTTAAGCCTGGCTCTTTCTCTGACTTGAGACATGATCACAGGTTCCTTGCTCAGGGCTCAGTGTGAGAAGGGAATCAAGTAGGTGGGCCAGAGTGTGCTAGACTATCTTTTAGACCCTTTGCAGCTCTGATACCCACCAGATCGTAAAGATTCCTTCTGCAGCCAGTCTCCCTATCCCTGGCAGGATGGTGCTGTGTGCATAAACCTGGCTTGCTGATGGGAAGGGGAGGCTTGTGAAGAGACAAGGACCCCCCTGGAGCACAGACAGGCAGGCTTCAGAGGCTAGGTCTGTGGTGGGGTGGCAGGGGAATCCAGAGTGGCCCAAGAGACCAAGGTTAATTGAGGCAATGAAGCCAGAAAACTCCCCTGAGCAGCCAAGTGCAGGAGGGTTGCCATGCAAATCACCAGGAAGAAATGATTAGTGGGTGTAGGCACAGAAGAGAGGTGGCTGGTGACCCATGACTTGTCCAGGCCGATGGTGGATCCCCTGGGACCCCAGGGCTCTGCTTGGATGGGCGTGGAGGACGAGGTGGAGTGTGAGCAGAGGATGAGACAGAGTCGGGTCTGACAAGCTCCCCTCCCAGAAAGGTTACCCAGGCAAGGCTGGTTGTACAGACGGGGCTGGTGGAGGAAGGGTGAGAAAGGCACCCAGATGGTTTCCATTTCAGGGTTCTGCATTCTGTCCCAACCTCTGATGCTTCACTTGGGGGTGGTGGAGGAGTGCGGAGAGGAGGAAGAATCAGGGACCATTCTGAGGGCGCCGCTCATTGTCAGTAGCATTGCTAGTATGAAGGGGGTGATCAGAACGCAGAGACCCTCTGGGCAGCTTCCTCCTGGCCCTTGGCCCCACTCTCAGCAGGCACCTGAATATCCTCTAAGCTGTGGTCACTCACCTCCAGGGACTGCAAGCCCGATGTATCCCAGGTGGCCTGTCCCACTGATGGAAACTTCAGTCAGGAAGGGCTTCTTGGCACCAAGCCAAAGTCTGCATCTCCAGCGGCCTCGGCGTTTGGTGCGATATACCCCAGAGACGTTCAGCTTGGTTTTGCTCTGTGGGGAATTTTATGTACGAAGCAGGAATAAAATAAAATTACCAAGGTTCCAAACTCACTTGGCAGGCCTGGTTTTAGGGATTAGGATTTCGTCCAATTTCTGCCTCAGTTTGCCATTCTCTGCTTCGGTTTTCCTATCTGAAATAAAGACCACTGTGATGGTTAATTTTATGTGTCAACTTGGCTAGGCTATGGTGCCCCATTGTTTAGTCAAGCACCAGTCTAGATGCTGCTAGGAAGGTGTTTTGTAGATATCATTAATATCTACACAAATTGATTCTGAGGTGAGGAGAGTCCCCTCTAAATGCGAGTGGGTCTTATCCAAATAGCTGAAGGCTTTAAGGGCAAGCAAGGGCTGAAGTTTACTGAAGGAATTTTTGTGAAAACTATAAGACAAAAATATGGCCTGCTGATCTGCCTTATGGATTTTGGACTTGCTAGTGCCCACAACTGTGTGAGCTTACATAAATCTCTCTCTGTATATCCTATTGATTTTGTTTCTTTGGAGAACCCTGACTGGTACAACTGCCTACCACCTCCCTGGGCAAAGGCAGATAAAGGACACTCAATCCTTAGGAGAAAAGCAATGCATAAGAGGACTAATATTATAAAAGTGCTAATCGGTGCAGCACTGTGTGAATCTAAAACCTATCCCCAAGAGTGCCATCCATCTCCCTACTCAAAATCCATGATGGTTCCCATTGCTACCACTGCCGTGGTATCAGCTGCTCTTTGTGAGTCGTTTCTATGTGTCAGACACCCTGCAAGTCATATATAGAGTTCATACATGTATTTGGTGCTTTAATTCTTGCACGAGAAAGGATATGGTCTCCACTTTATAGATGAGGAAAATGAAACACAGAGGACCACACTCCTCAGCCTGAAATTCAGAGCCTCCAGTGATCCTGCTCCAATCTATCTCCCTCCAACCTTCATGTCATCAATAAGTGTGCCCTAGATTTTCCCATAGCCAGTCTGTTGCCCATCCCTGGCTTTCTCCTGAAATGCATTTCCTCTTATCCTATATCTCAAGGTCTTCCCTATGCTCCAAGGGCATATTCCGATGCTACTTCTTCTGTGAAGTTCTCCTGGGTTTCCACTGCCACTAACACTGGAAGTGACCTCTTCTTCCCACAGAGCCCCACGTCTAGGCCTCTAACTTGCGTTACTGCCATCCATTTCAAGGCGTCTCGCTCCCACTTAAAATGGAAACATGTATGATGAGGTAGGGCAGATGAGAGTACTAAAACCCACTGGCTTTCTCTCCAAAGCAGTGAACTTTGATTAGAAAAAAAATTAGTCTTCCTGGACTAAACTTCTCTAAGGAAGCATACATGGGGCTGTTTTCTGAAAGATAAGGGTTGTTTCTGCTCCAAAATTGTTCGTGGATTTCCATTTTCTTTGCTCCTAGCTTCCATCTGAATGACAGACCTCCCACTGATAATTTAGAAAGTTTGGCCTTTTGTGTGTCTGAGGCTTGACGGAGCAACACCAGCAAGCTCTGTAATTCCAAAGCCTGCAATGTGAGCTCCTAGTCAGCCTCTCTGGCCGCCTTCCTGACAGAGCTACTGTGGACCTCTCCATTTAGAAGTGAAACCTTCCAGTCCAGTGAACTGAAGCCTTAGTCATCCCTGTCTTGGTAACACCATGTACAGAACGGGGTTGGGGACTAGTGAATTAAATGCATTGACTGAATCTAACTGTAGCAGTTCCCATGCTGGGCCCTATGAGAAAGGATTAAGATGAGTGGCCTTAATTCTTGAAGCTCTTGATTTTATCAACAGGTAATGTGAGCCCCTCCTCCACACCAGGAGCCCTGCTCTCTGGAGCACTCACTTGCACAGCGTCCGTTTTCTCTGTGGGCTAGGAGTCCCGCGAGGGCAGGTATCATATCTGTCTGGACCATCGCTGGATCTGGGCTTCAGTGCAGTGCCTGGCATGTAACAGCCATCCTACAAATATTCGTTGTAGAACTGAATGGGGAGTGCAACTGTCTCACCCACTAGAGAAAGAGCTCCTCCAGGGGAGGAAGCCCTCGATGTCCACATAGGACCTGGCTCAGGTGAGATGCTCAAGAAGTGTTTATGGAGGTGGATGGTCCTAGTTCAGTGGAGGCCCAGTGGGCCACACCTGACCAGGACACGGGTTGGGGTGTAAATTCTGGGCTCTTTATGGGTTCCCATCTGCCTCTGCTGTGGGAACAGTGGCTCCTGTTTTCATACGTGATCTCTTTTCCTTACTTGTGACTTTGGGGACTGAACTCTTAATCATGGGTAAGCTAAACACAGAGAATTGCCTCCAGATATTTCTACAGAATAGCCAGTTTCTGAGCACTTAAGGCCAGCAAGGTGCTCAAAAAGGGGCTGTGAGGGGTACGAATCATGCTGAAACAGGTTTCCCATTGAAACGGTATCTAATGGAGGAATTATGTTTCTTATCAAGGGATTAGGATACCAAACTTTTCCTAAAAATGACCCCAAGTGTGACATTTCACCAACTATCATGGCACACTTACATAAAGTCCCTCGGGTCTACACCAGCCACATCTAAGTGATTGGTTGGTGAGGCAGGAAGGAGTGAGTGGCTTGTGGGGCCATGAGGAGTCAGTCAGAAGACTCCTGGGAGAGCAGCTAGAAAGATGGGCAGAGAAGGGGAATGTGCAGAGCAAGAAGGTCCTCAGATGCTGGGTCACGGAAGACATGGCGATGCTTACAGCAAAGGCCACGAGTTGCTAACCTCGATACAACGGGCAGAGTCACGCAGGCTGGGAACTTGTGTTGCTCTTAGACCAAGGGTTGTCCATAGGGAGGCAGTGCTGAACTCTGGTCATCAAGAGTGATTCTGATTTGGTGAAGCCGAGGGCTACTAATGACCATGAGACCACAGAATACCAGAGCAGGGAGTACTGAGAACTCATCAGGCTGATCCCACTGCTTCTAATTCTGTAACGAGGAAACTGAGGCCCAGAGAGGTCACACATTATCAGAGGTAAAAATTTCACATTTCCTTGTGATAGCATCTGACTAGCAATGTGTTTACACTGGTTTGTCATGTGTAAGAGCCTGAGTTAGGTTTGGTAGCCAGACAGGCAGGGGGTAATATGTGGAAATGTAAAAGGACTACTCACTAGTCTATGATTGAACTCTTTGATATTTAGAGTGAAGTAGGTAACTCAGAAAGAAGGAAGTGACGGTCTGATTTTTCCACAGGAAATCCTTCCTTTGAGTGTGTACCCACCTCCTCCCCTCACTTGGGCAGCCACAGGGCATTTCTAGAGAGATCCATTCCTCATGTGAATATGAGACTCCTGGTCTTCAACCTGCCCTGGGTACCCAAGCACCATTGCAGTGACCCTCAGAGACCTCCCCATATCCTCTTCGCTTTGATGGTCCTTCCATACCTCCCCACGTCCTTTTCCTCTATTCCCTTATTCTCTATCAAAAGGAAGACACTGAGGATACCATATCCTCACCTTGTTTCTCTGTCTGCATACCTGCTTCCCACTCCTTTTGCTCAGCCCTCTGGATCCATCCCTTCTCTCCTTGAGTGCCATCAATTCGAGTTTTCTTCAGTTCTCCAACATCCCCTTCTCTTTCAGCACCTTCATGTCAACGGCAACCTGTCTGCAGCCAGAATCCTCTGTCCTGTCAACCTTTCCTAGGCAAGAATTTAAAAAGAGGCATGCATTCTCTCCGCTTCCTGGCTGCTCATGCCACGCATTCCAAGGAGCCGCACGCCCCCAAATCTGATAGATGCTTATCAGTTCATGTTCATTTGCCGATATTTCACAAAGGAATTGAGGTATAAGGATATATGCAAGATGAGAGATTATAAATAATTAAAATAGTCTTAGGGAAAGTATAAATCAGAATGGAAAATCAGAAAAATAACGGATGAAATACTGTATCCGCCCCACCGCCCGAAAAAAACTCAGGGAATAAAAACAAGGTACAACTTGGTAGAAACAATTTTTCTTACAGTTCTTGATGTGTGCAATGGTTTGGATAATGTTCCCCAAAAAGATATATCCAAGTCTTTACCCTGGTACCTATGAATGCAAACTTTACTTGGACATGAAGTCTCTGCACACATAATTAAGGATCTTGGGATAATACTATCTTGGACTTAGGGTGAGCCCTAAAGCTGACACACCCAAAGACCAAGAAGGCGGAGGCAGACACTGGAGGTACAGGTCCACAAGCCAAGGAATTCCAACTGCCACCAGGAGGTAAGAGAGAGGCATGGAATGGATTCTCCCCCAGAACATTAAGAAGGAACCAACCCCCAGGGTGCCTGGGTGGCTCAATCAGAGATGCCTTTGGCTCAGGTAATGACCTTGGGGTCCCAGGATCAAGCCCCTCATCAGGCTCCCTGCTCAGTCAGGAGCCTGCTTCTCCCTCTCCCCCAGCTTGTGTTCTCTCTCTCTCTCTCAAATAAATAAAATCTTACGGGGGCAAAAAAAAGAAAAAAAAAAAAAAGGGAACCAACCCTACTGCTATCTTGATTTTGGACTTCTGGTTTCCAGAGTGTGAGAAAACAAATTCTATGTGTGGTGATTTGTCACCATAACCTCAAGAAACTAATAGGGGGTGCATCCTTGCTGTTTCAGACCTCCACGCCTCTACCGACATGGTTCCTTCACCTTGAAGGGCTCTTCCCCCTTTCGTTAACCAGAAAATTTTTATTCTGCTCTGAAGACTCATTGGAGGTCCTGGGCAGAAGAGAATAGCCCAGACTCCCTGGACTTTTCCCAGAAGGCCAATACATATCCATCCCTGTACTCCTCACCTGTATGACAGTCTTCGTTTTTGTGTTTGTCTCTTTAATTGCTTGTCAGCCCCTGAGGCTTGGGATTTCTATCAAGTCAACCTCAAGCAAGAATACTACCGGGAACAGAAAAGGTCAACAGCAAACATTTGTTGAATAATAATTCGGGAGGCAATAGGAATACCAAAGAGAGGAGGATTAACGTTGTCTGGGGTGGTCATAAAAGTGGAATGGGATATTCTATGCAGAATCAACAAAATAGGTGAAGTATGACCTGTCCAGGGCCAGGTCATCCATCCGATGGGACCGGAAGGGTGAAGGGAATAGAGGAGAAAGAAAAGAGTGGAGTCTGCAGAAAATGAGGCTGGAAAGGCTTTGAATGTTAGGCCAGGAAGTTAGACTTCAGCCTGTGGGCCTCGGTTCCTAAAATGAGGGCAACTACCACCTTCCCCCAGGCCTCTACAGTTGGTCACTTGCCTTGTGATCACAGTCCTCTTCTTAGCCCTGCAGGAGCAAAGCAGGAAACAAAACAAGATGGTCTGTGGATTACTGACCATTGGCCTTGCCCAATTATTTCAGACTATTTCCAATTCAGTGAAAAAATATTAAAATGATCCCAGTAGATTATGAAACTAGTTCTTGCTTTGACATATGTACACACTTATGAAACTGTCACCGCAATCAAGATAATGAACACACTCACTACCCCCCAAGTTTCCTTGTGCCCCTTTGTGATCTTTACTTCCCACCCTTCCCAAGCACCGGCCTCCCCCCCCCGCCCCGGCAACCAGGGATCTGCTGTCACTAGATTCCACCATGAATTTTAAATTATTGAGTACTGTCTATTCTTTTATTCCTATAAATATTCTTGAGCTTTATTCTTGGAATTGGTTGTTACTGGAAACAGTCTGATTCTTTCAGATGTTGCTTTTAAGTGAGTTAGGCAGAACCAGAGAGGAGTTTAGACCAGGGCGAATTTTCCCCACCACCGAGGCAAAGACTCTTCTCAGTACCGTGGTCAGTACCACACCAGCCATGAGGTTTTTCTACCCTGACTGGTGAGAACAGAAAGGAATTTGTGGCCACAAAATAAGCTCCAGAAATGAGCTCCAGAAAGTTTCCTCTAATCCTTTTGGTTGTTTTCCGCAAACATGTGCACTAACCAGTACTCAGCCCAAGACTTGAGGGGAACCCTCTGCAGATCTCTGGGTTCTGTGCAGCTCTTTCCTCTCTGGTAATCAGAGCTGCAGTCAAGCCACTTTGGCTTTTCCAGACTCCGAGCTCTGTTTCCTTACCTCAGGGGGACCACCAGGCTATTCCTGGGCTTCCCCTTCTTTCTCCACAATAGGGAAACCCCTCAGCAGTCAGATGGGGCAACCATATGGCGCACCTCATTTATTGGGCATCTCTCAATGTTCACTGTCCTTCCTTGTTGGACATTCAGTGTCTTTTTTTTTTTTTTAAAGATTTTATTTATTTTTTGACAGAGAGACACAGTGAGAAAGGGAACACAAGCAGGCGGAGTGGGAGAGGGAGAAGCAGGCTTCCCGCTGAGCAGGGAGCCCGATGTGCGACTCGATCCCAGGGCCCTGGGATCATGACATGAGCTGAAGGTAGCTGCTTAACCGAGCCACCCAGGCACCCCCGATGTTTAGTGTCTTGAAAACTACTTCATATATTTTTTACATGGTTTCAGGATGGAGGGTAAATCTGGTCCCTATAATCTTGGCTGGAAGTAGAAATTCCTCAAACTGCTTATGATGACTGACAAATGCAATATATTTGATCTTCTGAACTCTTTTATGCTGCACAGTCATATGGGTATCTCAAGCTGACAAACTGTTATTGAGAAAATGGGTACCTATAATATATATAAGGTAGTATTTTTCTCTATTCAAAAGTAATAAGAAACTATTTTGGTGAATACTGGGCGCCTGGGTGGTTCAGTCGGTTAAGTGTCTGCCTTCAGCCCAGGTCCTGATCTCAGGGTCCTGGGATCGAGCCCACATTGGGCTCCCTGCTCAGTGAGGAGTCTGCTTCTCCCTCTCCCTCTGCCCCCCCACCCCACTTGTGCTCTCTCTAAAACAAATAAAAAAAATTTTTTTTTAAGATTTTGTTTATTTATTTGACAGAGAGAGACACAGCAAGAGGGAACACAAGCAGGAGGAGTGGGAGAGGGAGAAGCAGGCTTCCCACCGAGCAGGGAGCCCAATGCAGGGCTCGATCCCAGGACCCTGAGATCATGACCTGAGCCGAAGGCAGAGGCTTTAACCCACTGAGCCACCCAGGCACCCCTAAAATAAATAAAATCTTAAAAAAAATTATTTTGGTGGATATCCTTTTATAGGAAGGACTGTTCTGAGATTACGGTTGTAGCAGATGACACTGGTGTTTCATTCATATCCCTGTGTTTCTGTCACAGGCTGCCTGCTAGCTGCCAAACCCACTTTGTCTGGGTGAATGGAGAGCCAGGGTCACTACAGATTGAGAAAGGCTCCTGAGGATGGCTCTCAAATGACTGATTTAAAACAAAACAAAAATCACACACACACACACACACACACACACACACACTGGAAACACTTCCTAATAGATTGGTTTAAGAAGTGATTTATTTCCGGGGCACCTGGGTGGCTCAGTCGTTAAGTGTCTGCCTTTAGCTCCAGTCATGGTCTCAGGGTCCTGGGATTGGCCCCACATCGGGCTCCCTGTGCTGTGGGAAGCCTGCTTCTCCCTCTCCCACTCCCCCTACTTGTGTTCCCCCTCTCACTGTCTTTGTCGAATAAATAAAATCTTAAAAAAAAAAAAAAGAAGTGATTTATTTCCACAGCTGTTAGGATGGGTGTGTACAATGTCCATTCTACTGTATACATCACATATGCATTAAATGCACCAGCAACTTAAGTTGTTCTCTCTGTGGAACAGTGGAACAGCTTCATCAGGTGAAGTGCTTCTTTGCATGGCATGCATAATAGAACGCAACTTCCAAAGATGATACTTCTCTGAATGTTAACCCCAAGTATAAAACCTAAGGGCCTATCCTGGGCATGGGTCCTAGTGATGATTCCTACAATCTGACATTCTTGACCAATCGAATGTCCTACTAGATAATCTCCAACTCCTTCCTTCCCCACCAGCTGACTCCCTTAGTTGTCACACCACTATTATTTATCTCCATGGAGCTTATACTCTTCCTGGTGCCCTAGTGCTTCTGCTTCCCAGTTAGACCAGTAAGTAACTCCCCTCAGCCGGCTGAGTCTCCAGTAGCCGTGTCCTTCCACAAAGTGGTCCAGAAGGTCTGTAGCCCTTCAGGCCATGGAGCTGGTCTCCTTATTTTAGATAAATGGGACATGTCCCACCCAACTCTCAAATATCAGCGCAGTCTGATGAAAGAGTAAGCCTTGTAAGAGAAGGATATATCGGCTCTTACTTTCAGATGTAGCAGGACGCCTGAGCTCCCCTTCTTGTTGGCAGAATTACTTCTGGGATGAGACATCTGGGGCTGGTGTTTCTTTGTTGCAGGGAGCTGTCCTATGTAACGCAGGGTGCTTAGCAGCATCCCTGGCCTCGAGTCACAAGATGCCAGTAGTACCTTCCAAATTGTGAAAACCAAAAATGGTGCTATCAGGGGATCAAGACAGCTATGCAGGAATGAAAATCTCTTATTTTGTATGTAATCTTTTGTTGGCAGAGGACTTTTCGGTTGTTTCCTATGAGAAGCTTCTCTCCTTTTATCAACAGATTGATATACAGTTAATCCTGCCTCTTTACTCAAACACAGCACACACCACTCTTTTCACTGTAGCACTAACAAAGTGTTTCATTGCCCATCAGAGAGGCCAAGAGAAAAAGGAATGACAATATCCCATTACTGTGGGAGTGGGAAGACAAACTCTCATACACACTACCAGGAATGTATAAATGACTGGGGAGGAATAGGACTTTTTGGGGATGGAATTTGGCAATATGTATTAAAAGGTGCATGGAATACATGCATATTTTTTTAGACCCACAAATTCTATTTTATCACAACAGAATAATCAGAGAAGATACGCTGTGCACAGAATTTTTTAAGATAATGGAAATGAGAAACAACCATAATGTTCAACAACAGGAAGCTGATTAAATAAGTTATGGTACAGCCATATAACAGGATAACGGGGCCATTAAAAATAATGATGTCGACACAATACTGGATTAGAAAAAAGATTTTTACAATGCATTAAGTGAAAAAACAGGTTACAAAACAATCTATATACGTATAGAAAAAAGTCAGGAAGGATAGACACTAAAAATTTTAACCGTATCTTTGGGTGTAAGAACCAGGTATGATTTTTTTCTTTTAATTTTCTTCCCTTAAAATGAACATGTAATCCTTGTATAACAAAAATAAAGATCAAATAATAGGGACTGCAATTAGCAGGGACTATGAAAGCAAGAGTTTCCATTGAGAGAACAGGAGACAGTTTCTCTCCATTCGATTCTAAGAATGCCACACATGAAGCAAGCTATTGCCCAGGGAAGGAGCCACTTAGGCTCCCTGCAATCTTAGTGGGGCCAGAGGCAAAAGATATTTAGCCTTCTCAAACTTAGCAACTGAACAGATTGTTATTGTTTGGGACATCTGCTTCTTCTCAATTGTATTTATCCATGTAAATTATTATTTGCTTAATTGTGGAATCCCTAATATATTTTAAACTCCCCATTTTCGTATGGAAAATTAGTGTGTGAGTTCCTTATGGATTGACTTTAACCGAACACTTGGTGAAAGACTCAGGTGCCAAGGCAACGAAGAGGAAATGGAGCAGAAGCTCCTCTGTGTTTCTGCTCTTTCCTAACCACCCTAATGCCCACAAGTAGAGTAGCTCAGCTGCTTTCCTATCTGCATATAAACGCCTGGACCTGAAGGGTAAATTATATCCTAGAACAAAATGCTTGTCTAATAAAAATTTTTTAAAAATTAAAAAAAATGGGGGGGAGTGGAATAGGCTAATGTGCAGAAGCGAATTAAAAACAAAGAGCCTTTTTTCTTCCTTTCTCCAAACAATCTGCCATGTATGAAAGACCCTAAGGAATCCCCTCTGCCCTGAAAGGAGACGCCTTTGCATCGGAAGCAATGCTAGTCACACCACGCCAATAATAAGCCATGCTCGTCCCAGGTTTTAATGAGGACTAACATCAATTATTTCAGGATTTATCACTGTGAAGCCATTTCTCATGGCTGTCACTTTTAGCAGGGCTTTAAAAGACTCTGGCCACTTACCTTAGGGTCAAAACAAGCCCAGCTGAGGTTAGGAAGCCACGAAGCAACACACAAAGAACACTGAGACTGAGCTGAGTGCAGGGCAGCCACAGGGACGGCGGTGGACTGAAGACTTCAGTTGATGCTGAATCTGTTTTAGGGGGAGAGACTCTCCCTTCCCCCGCAGAAGGTAAGAGGGCTGATCCTACCAGATACACAGCAGCTCACGTACTTCACAAAGAGTAAAACACAAATGTAAGAACCTGACATTATAGAACTGCCCTGGTTAGCTGATTCCATCTCATTCCCTTCTGGCACAGAGCTAGTGCTTGGCCAACAAGAGCCTTGGGAGCCTAGTTCATGGAGCTTGTATAACTTTAGGCTCTTGTCCAACCCAACCATGCCCTTTGTTACCCAAACTCTCATTGCCTTGTTACATAATGGACAAGCTCATTTACTCTATTTCAGACATTTTATTTTTCTGATTCTAACATTAGGCTTCGATAAGTACAAAAAATTCACAGGTATGAAAAATTCTGTATAGGCTTGTGGTAGTTAAAAAACCCGTGAAAACAAAAGAATGTTTTAAGTTGGAAAGTAGCCATCTCTATACATCTGAGTGACAGTCTTGAAGTGTGGCTGTAAAAATGGTGAGAACTATTGCACTGTGATGACGTTACAATTTTTTATGACTCTTTTTCACTTGTCTCAGGAAATCTATCTCATGCCATCTGTGCTGGTATTTTGCTATAGATTCTCTGCCTCTTTGGGGCTTCAGTGATGACACCTTGATCTTTCAGCCTCACATTCTGACCGTTGGAAGATTCTGACACCAGCCTCAAGAGCAAGAACAGCTGGATTGAGATTTATAGCTATTACCCTTCCCAATGTTAAAAAAGAAAAAAGTAATGCTGAAAAAGATTGATGAAGTTTCCATATTAGCATTATTTTCTCTTCCTGCAAGGATTTAATTTTCATACTCCCACTGCAGATGGATTATATTTGATGAGTTTTTATTTTTTCAGAGCATTTAGAAAATTTTTTTTTTCTTGAAAAGATTGTTTCTTCTTATCCCGAGGATTCTGAGTAAAAATGACATACGGGAACAGGGGAAATCTGAGTATATCTGTTTGTTTGTTTGTTTTCCCTACATCTAATAACCTGTTGGATACAGAGACTGGAGATCTCCATGGTCTTTGTTCAGCAGCTCCAGGTATGGCTGAGATGACAGACAAAACCAAAAGATTTGGTTTATTTAAGCAAAAATAATAAAGATCTTACTGGGATGTTCTAGACATGAAGACCAGACAAACACCAGAAAGCTGAATCAGAAGCTCTCTCACAGCTTAGACTTTTTTTTCCTCTGCTTAATAAGAAATAAATTATCATTGCCATCGGCCTCCAAGTAGCTCTCCTTTTTCTTATGCTTGTTCCGCTTGCCCTCTCTGGGCGGCTTGTCTTCTCTTGGCTTGTGGGAATGTGATGAGTGGTGGAAGGACTTGGGAGCCTTCTGGGTTTTGAAAGGGCCAGGAGAAGAGTGGAGTTTGGGGCCCCTGGGGAAGTCTTCATCCACTTCATGACACCTGTCAGCCTTCCTGTGTTTCTCACGCTCTTTATTGCTCCTGCTCGCCTCTTTTTGGGTCTCCTTCTTTTCTTGAGGCCACCTGTTGTTTCTACGGGAGGCATGGCTCTTCCTCCTGTTATGGTGGGGCCTCGTATCCGCCGCTTCCACGTGAGGTCTCTTGAACTGCCTAGGAAAATCCCCATTCTTCTGGAGTTCTGGAAAATAGAAAAGTATTTCTGCATATTCAGCAGCCAGACAGTCCATGCACAGCTGTCACAGGTCTGTAAATAACTCCGCCGAGAGGGAAACCAGATAATGCAATGTTAATGATAGGACATTCTAAATAGCCGTCACTAAGGTAAAAACCACTCACCAAAAATGGCATGGTTATAGTTCTGCATTTGATTGCTAAAAATGGAAAATATCCAGAAATCCAACGATTTTTATTCTATTCAATACAGCTGAATTAGGCTGAACAATGGAGATGAAGACTAGGGAGAGCTGTAATCATCTTAGCTTTGTAAAGAAAACTCATGTCTGACCAATTCGAGTTCTTGCAGTGATAAAGCAGCCCTTGATGATAAAGTGAAACAAGATGTATAAAATGGTCTTTTGTCAGACTCATATGACATTTCAATTACCCTCTGAAGATAAAGTCTGGCCACAGGACTTAAAGGTGGATGCCAAACCAGACAGGAGATTTTCCCTCCAGAGCGGACATCACTAGCTTGGAGAGTACACACACCTGTGTATCTTAGAGGTTTTGGTGCCGGATCTGATGTTCAATTTTGCCAGGACTCGGCACCCTTACTCTAAGTGTTTGATGGTCATGATTCTGATCAGGTAAGTGGGAGATGAGATTCCAGTGAGGGATGAAAATGAACATGCCAATAAGACCTTGAAAGATTAAAGAAGTGGCCAATTAAAAAAAACAGGTAGAAATACAAATATTTAGGGGACCAAAAAAAAAAAATGAATTCTAGGATATAGAGGAAAGGTAATTAATTACAGACTTTAGCATAAAATAAAAATCCCAATGGACCACAGAGAACCTCAAAGTAGCCACAGAGTTGTCAATCTAACTAGTTAAAAGGGAAAACAAACGTTTTTTCTAGCATTGTAAAAGTTATAAAGACTCATTATAGAAAACCTGGGAAATACAGAAAAGTATATAAGAAATAAAACAGTAGCCACAATCTTTTACTTTGGAGGTGATATTTTGGTACATTTCTTCTTAATTTTTTTAATTTAGTTCCCTAATCAATATCTTCATGTACTATAATTTCTCTCTCTATAGTTGAGATAAAGTTCACATGAAATGTCATATGTAAAATATGCAGGAGTTGAGAAGTAGTTCCTCTTGAAGAAGACCCAAACTCAGAGAGAGTCGGGGAAAAGAATAAGAATAACAAAAAGGTGCAAAGAGTTAACAATGTATAGGTGAACTTGAAAAAAATATAGAACTGTTTTGCCCTAAAAGCAACAAAAGTAACTTGGTGAACCATCGTGAAGGATACGGCAAGAAAGAAGTCGAAAGAGTAGGCTCAAATTATAAAACAGAAGAACTTTATGTTAGTGATGGTAAAACAAGGAACCCCAGAGGGTGGCCGTGGACAGGAAGCTCTGCCGTAACCATGGGCGGTAAGAACGGACTTCCCTGGAGAAGCTCCGGGGATCACCAGCAATCACCTAGCAGAGAAAGCCTTTTTTTCCATGAAAAATACTAGGGATATACAAAGGGAAAATATAATTACTTGCCAAACAGAAAAATCTCAAAGGAGCCTTTACAAACTCTGCACACCTACATGGCTAGAAGTATTTTCTGGACATTTTCTAAACTGGTCATTATGTGAGAAAAATGCTTACTGTGAATAGAACATAACACAGTTTCTGAGGTGGGTGCCTGATTTCTGGAGATCAAGAAAGTTCTGGTTTTTCTGGCAATTATTTAAAAACATTTTCTGTGCTAACCAATGACGGCCAGAGCAAGGAAAGACAGTGCAAAAGAAGGTATTTAGGAACTACTGCAAAGGTAGATCTCACAAGAAGTCAATAACATACCTTTCACTTTTCGTTTTATTCTCTGTTCTCTCTCCCGAATTTCGTATTTGTCATCATAGTAGTAGATGAACGGAGACGTTGGAAAGGTCTGGTTAAACATTCGTCTTTCTGTACATTCCTGCAAGTTGTTTGAAATTATTGTTTCAAATTACCAAGTTTGAGATTATGATGTTACAAGGGCACTGCTCAGACCATCGTTCTGCAAGATTATAGACCACTGTAGTTAGAGACGTGCCTCACACCAGGGATACCTGATGCTTTGGTTCAGGGTGCAGTCTTGCTGGGATGCTGGGAAGATCACACCCAATCACACCTAACCGTGCTTACTTGCTTGTTTGAGGCTCAGATTTTCTTTCCTTCTGTACCTATGAAATCCTTATCTTTCCTCAATCTTCCCTGCCAAACCCCGCCCCCAGTCTGAGTTAACAGCAACAGGGGCTGAATCTCCACTGCACTTGCCTTGTTCCTCTGTTAGCGGATTTATTTTATTTGGCCTTACTTTGCTTTAGACCTTTGCTTGACTGTCTCTCCCAACAGCCTTCCATCAGGTGCCTCTCCTTTCACGTTTACACCCTAAATGTGGGTGTACATTCTTAGCCCTTTGCTCTTTTCCCTTCACACAAATGGTCTGCAGGCTTCTTCTAACCCAACACTCACTGTAACAAGGGCAGTGATTCTTATGGTGGGGAGCAGGATGGCAGTGGCGGGTTATGTCTGGCTTGAAACTGCTCCTAGGTAATTCTGAAACACCTCAAAGGAATCTTCTCTTCTCTTTGCTCCCCCGACTCAAGATGAGATCACGCCTCTCGCTCATTACCCTAGGTCGGCTTCCCACTCTCATGACTCTGGCTTTCCCACTGCTGCTATTTCCCAAATCACATCCTTGGCCTGAGCCACATCCAATATACTAGGCTTTATTTATCATGATCTGTTGATATATTTTCATTCACTATGTCTGGAACCAAATTTTCTTTTCTCTGAAAGAGGCTTCCCTTTGGAACTTCCCCATTTCTGTCCTTTGCAATCTCGCTTAAAAGTTATTTTATAAATGTTTAATCCTTCTTAGTTAGGTATTGAAGAAAATTAGAATACCCCTTAGGAAGAAAGTATGTGAAACAGCCACATAACATTTAGTTGACTTATCCTAACTTTGGCATAATATATTTGACTTATAATTCTGAGACATCTGACCAAGCTGGTAGCCATACACTTAGGAACATAATATGCAGAGTTTAAAAAATTATGAATCATTCTAAATATACACTTTAGTATAAAGTAATGGAAATCTGTACCTACTACTAGGCTTTATCAAATCATAACATTTTACCTTAACTTACCTCAATTTTTGTCCCAAGGAGTGAAGCATTAATAATACAACCGAAATCTTCTTTCCCATGCCTCATTCCTTTCCTTCCCTTTCCAGAAACTGCCACTGTCTTAAAGTTGGTACCTGCCATTCTTATATGTTTTACTCTTACAACTAATAAACAATAAATAATGGTGTAAGTTTGAAGTGTTCAGACTTCATAAAAATGGTATCATTCCATAAATATTTTGAAGGAGCTCTAGTTTATAATAGCTTTACAGAATAAATTGGGTGATTTTCTCTTGGATTATCTGTTTCTGAATAAAGGTTTGGTAAAACTTGACAGTAAAACTCTCTGAGTGTGATATATTTCAGGGGAGAGAATTCTGATTACTAATTTTTTTAGTGATACTGGTCCATGTAAGTTTCTTCTTCAGTCATTTTGGTTAATTAATATTTTTCTGGAGAATTATTTATTTTATCTGTATTTTCAGGCTTAATTTTGAACTTTATAAAGTTTGTATAGTATTCTCCTATAATTAAAAATTTTTAAGCTACTTATACTTTTTATTCACTGTTTGTACCTTTTCTTTTCCCTTGAGTAGTTTTTCCACAAGTCTTTTTTCTTTTGAAAAGAAAATGTTTTCAAAGAACCAACTTTTGGTTTTGTTGATGCTATTAATTTTGTTTTCTATTTTAATATTTTTGGATCTTATCTTTATTATTTCCTTCTTCCAACTACCTTTAGACATACTGTGTTGTTGACTTTCTGGGTCTTTTGGGGCTTTTTTGGATCCTGCAAGTTATAAGGCAAACCTGTATGGTAACATAAAGAATTACTTTTACAAATCAGTATCCATGGTGGCTCCATGTTCCCAGAAGAAAGGACACCCATGAAAGATTTGGGTCTAAGATCCTGTTATAGTCTGAATGTCTGTACCCTTCCTCTCACCCCCAACCAAAATTCACTCCCAAGGTGACAGTGTTAGGAGGTGGAGCCTTTGGGCAGTGATTAGGTCATGAAGGTGGAGCTCTGGTGAATGGGATTACTGTTCTTATAAAACAGACCCCCACAGAGCTCCCTAGCCCCTTCAGCCGTGTGAGGACACAGCAAGAAAGTGTCATCTCTGAGGAAGGCGGCCCTCACCAGACATTGATTCTGCTGGAGCCATGATCTTGGGCTTCCCAGCCTCCAGAACCCCAAGACATAAATTTCTGTTGTTTATAAACCACCCAGTCTATGGTAGTTTGTTTATAGCAGCCTAAATGGACTAAGAGAGACTCTAACCATAAAATATTAAGAGTAAATTACAATTACAAAAAGGTACTAAAGATCCTGATGCACTCCCAGCGCCCACTCATACTTGCACACGCTCCTGGAGTAGGCTCTCTGCATGGTTCCTACTGTTTCCTATGGTAGTCTGCCTGACGTGGAGATGCCTGGGACGGTCCCTGCCTCCCCGACCACACAGTGAGTGGAGTCAGGACAGGGCAGTGCCACATTCACCTTAGAATATCTGCCACGTGAAGAGGCTCTTTGGTAACATCTGTAGAGCTGTATTTCTGAAACTGAAGGGGAGGGGTCCTCAGACATCTTTAATCATCCGCACAGTCTCCTATTTGGATCCTGTATGGTCTAGACTGGTGTGACTATACGAAGCTATACAGTACCATACATATTTTCCAAAGCTAAATGTAAATTATATTTTGATTATCCACATCGCTGGTCCCCTCCATTAGCACAGACAATTGATAGTTGGCTATATAATTTATCTACTATTCTGGATTAGCCACACCACTGATCTTCTTCATTAGTGTGAATAATCTAGAGTTCTTCATCTATGGCAGTGATGAGGCAGCCAAATTTGCTTTATTGTAAATTAAAAATTATCTAAATCTAGATTTCAGGGATAAATTCCAAATGTTTTTAATACATTTCCTATCTACATTAACAGGAGTGACTAGTAAGCAGTAAGTGTCCAACTGTAATTGTTTTTCTTTAATTGAACAAACATAAATGCTAAAATCACACCCCTTTGCTTTAAAGAGGTCAGCAAGCATGAACTGTACACCTATGTGATCTGTGTGGCAGTGGAATGCTTATGTGCACAGGTTTCCTGAACAGTGTTGGCAACATCCGAGTTTTGGGCACTAGGAAGAATGCACAAAGCAGGAAAAGATCTAGAGATGATAATTTTGTAAGAAGTGTTCTCTAACAAGGTTTTCGGTGTGAGTTCTATGGAAATGAAGGAAGTATACTGCAGGGTCTCTCCATCCCTATCACTGTACTATGGATTTGTTCACACTGGAAACAGCATTCCCGTGTCAGTACTGAGAAATCTCCCTGTACAACTTCTTTGCTTTGTAGATAAAGAAACTGAAGACCAGAGAGAAAATGTCGGTTGTTCAAGTCACATGGTTAAGTCAGTAGCAGAGCAAAAACTGGAACTGAGGATCAGAACTTCATCCTACTTTCATGTTCTATCCTTTCACTCGTTGGTCCTGCTGCCCCAACGTGGAAGAAAAACTTCATCTGCTGGTGAACTGTGCCGGGCCTGACCTTTTCTTCTCCCAGCCGTTCTGTCTCTCCCTAGGCCGTCGAACTCCAGCCCCAAGGTCTGCATGGGCAGAATTCAAGTCACAAGGGGCAGTCCTCCCCCGTCCTACTGCTCACAGCCCTACCCATTTTGAGGACTCTCTTCTCACTGAATGCTTTCTACCTCATGTCATCATCAGATCGGATTTGATTTTAGTTTATTTTGGTTTCTAGGCTGCTAGGAGCCCACTCGGAGACTAGGAATGTATTTCTCCATACGGATTTTCTACTTTTTGTGCCACCGCCTTTCTTCCTCTGCTGCAGGATTCCCAGAATGCAGGAGAGCTCTGAGTCGATTCTTACTGCAGCCTGTCTCTGGGATGAGCTGCTGCTATTTCATACTTAGTGAGACAATGGCTAGGAGACTCCTTCCCAGCCCACGGCAACCAGTTTCTTCTGCTCTGACACCCCTGCACCTGAAACACACACAGTTTGGCCCTTTCGGTTGGGGTTGGGAACACAGTTTGGATAGGGAATTTGGATGTTTGTGGGGACGCGGGCTAGTCAAAGATGCAGCCCCTCTGTCTTTCCACCAGTGTCGGGGTTTACACGTGGGTGATGAAGATTTAAGGGAACACAACACGAGGGAAAACTGAAGATACTGGAGAACTACACGGAAAATTTAAAATCATGATTTGGCTGTGTCAGAGTCATAGCAAACATAAGAACTCATGAGAACTGTAACCATTTTGCTGGCTACTTCTATTTGTCTGATTGATTTTATAGGTTTTGTATTTGTTTTAGCCTAACTTGTTCCTGTATATTTAAAACGATTAGAAGAATATGCTCTGACAGATCCCTTACTCTGGCAGGGATGGGAGAAGTCAGTCGGCTGAAAATATTTGAAGTCTTACTTCAGGATGTTAGTTTATTAAAAAAAAGTAAGCGTTTAGAATTACATTCTTTTCATCTTTCAGCAACCACTCCCAGAACAGAATGCTTTATGCCCCAACACTACTCAAACTTACGTGTCCATAATGGCCTTCTTGCCCACAGTTGTAGCAATACACTAAAGCTGATTGTCCAGAAGGGGTCTTCGGCTTTTTGGGTGGTCCGGGTTTGGTCTGCAACATGAGTATTTGTGAGGGTTTATTAAATGTTAGAAGAAAATTGAAACCTGATTCTTTTCCCAAGAGTTCTTTTTTGGTAAGAGACTCCTTAGAGATACCGCCTCCTAGAGATTAGTGTGAGGACCTCATATCCAGATGGTTGTCTGTGTTAAAGTGCATAACATGACAATTCTTTTATACTTCACATCAATGTGTTCTTTCCTCTCCTCTCCTCATTCCATTCGGCACTGTGCCCAGTACCGTGCTCGGTATCAGGTCTCTTGGAGAAGCACAACAGGCTAGGAGAACATGACAGCCATATAAATAAATATCGATGTAACAAGCACAGTGACAGAAACATGTACAAGGTATGAATGGACTGGCAAGGAGGACCCACCATTGGATGGGATGGAAGAAGTCAGGGAAAGCTTCCTTGTTAGTATCAAACTTAAATCTACTCTCAAAGGATTAGGTAGAAGTCAAGTGGAAAGTCCGAGGTAGAGGAGACAGCATAAACAACGGCACGAAACCAAGAAAGAGCATGCATGCTGACAACGTACAACACGCACAGCTGGGTGAACTTGACAAATGGGGCTGGAAAAAGCAGGGCAAAGAAGGGAAGGCCTTAGAAATCATCTTAAGGAGCTTGGGGTTTATCTAGGCATTTCCATTTTAAGTGTAGTTTTAAATGTAGGAGCCGAATAGTTAGAATTTTATTTTGGAAAACCATTTGGGCTTGGAGTTGTGCAGGGGCAGGGGTGGTGGTGGTGGTGATAGTGAGTACGAACAAGAGAAGTTTGGATGCAATGATAAAGGTGGCTGTGAGGAAAGCCAGCGAGGTGAAGAGGGCCTAAAGTCACAAGAGTAAAGTACAAGATAAAAAAAAGGGAACAGATTTGGCAAACACATGAGATGATAAAACTGGTATCACTCGAACATTGAAAAGATACACGGAATGAAGGAAAGGAGAAATTGGAATGCTTTTCGGGTTTCTGAGTTGGGTGAATTGGTAGTAGTACCAATACTTGCTTCAGAAAAGGTAGAAAAAAAAAAACAAAACAGGAGCCAAATTAGAGGTAAAGATGATGAAGTCTAACTTGGATGTTGTGTATTTTGGTGGAGATGTCCACCAGGCAGGTATCTATGTGAGATTAAAGCTTAGAGAACAAAAAAAAAAAGAAAAGAAAAGAAAAGAAAAAAGAAAAAGAAAGCTTAGGGAACAAGTGTGAGCTGAAGATTAGATCTGGAAGAAATCTGTATAGTAGTGGAGGCTAAGATGATCTGAGTGGACATCATCGCCATACCCAGTAGGATGGTGACGCAGGATGGAACCCTGGGAATAACAACACTTAAGGGGCAGAGAGAGGAGCCTGAGGAAAGGACAGAGAAGGAAAGGCTGAAGGAAGCAGAACAACAGGAGAATACAGTCAAAGACCTTAGAGAGTAGCTTCAAAAAGGATGAACTGATCTACAGTGTCAAATATAGGAGAGGCTTAGTGAGATTAGAACTGAGAAACATCTGTTAGATTTGGCAACTGTTCATCGATAACCTTAGTGTGAGAAGTTTGGAATTAGTGGAAAGGTAAAAAAGAGTAGAAGGCAACAAGCTGAAGAGTGAAGCGGTGAATAAAAAGGTGATGAAACCATAAGGAAGAACAAGAAATGATTGCCCACAGAAGCCACGACGGAGGTTACTCCCAGCAGGGAGAAAACAATTCACAAAGGCTTTCTGGGTAGCCACAATTTTCTATTTCTTGAACACAAGAAATGTGTTCTATTTTCTATTTCTTGAACACAAGAAATGGTGTTCTAGAACTTGAGTGTGTGTTATGTAACTCATTTACTAAACTGTATATGTTTTATGCAGTTTTCTATATGTATGTTACATTTAACAATAGGAAATAGTTTTTTTAGAGATTTTATTTATTTACTAGAGAGAGAGAGAGAGAGAGAGAGAGAGAGAACACAAGCAGAGGGAGCAGCAGGCTCCCCACTGAGCAAGGAGCCAGATGCGGGACTTGATCTCAGAACTCTGGGATCATGACCTGAGCCAAAAGCAAATGCTTAACCAACTGAACCACCCAGGCGTCCCAGTAGGAAATATTTTTAAAAATTGAACAGAGGTTGAGAAAAGAAGACAACAGGTATATATTACTTTGAGAAGCATGAATAACAAGGGGCAGAAGAAGACTGAGCAAGACCTGGGAAGGGGGTTTGGTGGAGTTTGCTATTAGAATGAGAGAGACAGAGATCTGAACATGTGAGAAAGCTAGTAGAGATGGAGGAGTTGGAAACAGGAGAGAATGGTAAAGACAGAGCAAAATCCCTGAGGCAGCAGGGGCTTTAAACGGAGGGAGAAAAACCTAACTGCCCTCCCACTCCATTCTTTTTGGAAATTGGAAGAAAGGTAAGGACAGGGTATAAACTTGGGTAAGTTAGTTTCCTCCCCCCTCCCTCCTTCCCTCTCTCTTTCTCTCTCTCTCTCTCTTTCTCTCTTTCTTTCTTTCTTTCTTTCTCTTTCTTTCGGCAAACTGTACACCCAACACAGGGCTCGAACTCACGACCCCAAGAGCAAGAACTGCAAGCTCCCCAGACTGAGCCACCCAGGCACACCCCGCTTACGTTCTTTAATGGATGCAATAACGAAGAGTGCTGGTCTGCCAACTAATTTTGTTACTATTGTTTAAGGTGGCAAAAAGGTGGTCTGTAGAGGTTTTACTTTCTTGACACCAGAAACAATCTATAGGTTATAAAAACTTTTCAAACAACTTTACTTTCAGTTTCTATTTCCTAAAATGGAAAACTGGAGGATAACAGTAACCTAGAAGCTCTTTTCTACTGAAAATGACTACAAAGGTTACACAAAATGGAATTCACAACCTCAGCTCTTATCAATTGGGATATAATCAAAAACACTTATACTCGGGCACCTGGGTGGCTCAGTGGGTTAAAGCCTCTGCCTTCGGCTCAGGTCATGGTCTCGGGGTCCTGGGATCGAGCCCCGCATTGAGCTCTCTGCTCGGCTGGGAACCTGCTCCTCCCTCTCTCTCTGCCTGCCTCTCTTCCTGCTTGTGCTCTCTCTCTCTGTCAAATAAATGAAGAAAATCTTAAAAAAAAAAAAATAAAGGTCTTATATTCTCCAATAAAAAAATGTGGTTCATGAATAAAGACAAGCTGAAAGTCTTCAAGCACAGTTTTGATAGGGATGCACATAAGCAATGTACCACTCACTCATTGCAGTGGTTCACAAATTTGTTCAGGTACAGAGTGCCAGGAAGACATGAAATTATAAGCAGAAATTATTTTTCCATCTTTATGTTACCTGATGTGACACAAAATTGCAACCGTGAGCATATATGTGGTTTAAGAGAAAGAAAGGAAACCCAGAGATATGTCATGGATGTGAAGGCAGAACACAATGTTTCAAGGAACAAGTTGTCAAAAGCTACTGGTAGGTTAAATAAGATAAAGACTATGAAATCCACTGGATTAGCAATCGGGAAGTTGCTGGCAACTGGAAACTCGTGAACAGTTTATTTGAGGGGTAGAGGCGCAAACCAGATTGCAATGGGTTTATTATAAGTAGAAAGAAATGAAGAACAGTACACTGATAACTTTCAAGAGACTAGGCTGGGTATGGGGGAAGGGAAGGGGACAAGTAGAGCAGAAGTTCAAGGATGCCTTCATCAGTGATATTTACCAGAGCACTGGGCACATGGCATGAGCATACACATGCGTTCTTTCACTGATTTATTAAAAAAATAATTGCTGAGTGCCTAATACATGCCAGATATGTTAGAACAGATTAGGTAATCTAGAAGTGAGACAAAATAATCACTGCTCGCATCTCCCGTGGTGGAAGACAGATAAACCAATAAAACACACACACACACAGACAATATCAGATAGTAATAAATGGCACCCAGGCAATGAAAATAGTTACATGATTGAGAGTCACTGGTGGTGACTTAAGATTGAATTTTAGAGAAACTCTCACCAGGAGGGTCATTTTTTGTGACCAGCCCCACCCCCAGATGGGGTTGTGGTATGCAATGAATGGGAAACAGCATTCTATTGCAAGTATGCAATGAATGGGGAACAGCATTCTAGGCCTAAGGCATGAGGGATGGGGGATGCAAACCCCTGAGGTAGGCATAAGTTTGCCAAATTTGAGTATCTGAAAAATATCTGCAAATTTGCAAGTGTAGTAGGTGAAGGAAAGTGTAGTAGGTGGGAAAAGAGGAAGTTCTAGAGATGGAGAACGACTAATCACTTAGGGCTTTAACAATCAGAGTTAAAGGCACTGGATTTTGAGTGGCATGAAAATGTAGCCTAAGGCTAATGGTAGGTGCTCAGTAACTAGCTGGCAACTGTTAGCAGAGACTATCACTGATGATAAACAGAATTATCCACCCCCCAAAATAATAAATGTT
>CM052892.1:30007712-30020212 GCA_028534135.1 Potos flavus
TAAAAAAAAAACTACATGAAATAATTAGTCCAGGTCATGAAAACATGAGAAAGGTACCAGACACTGGTGAAAATGAAAATTGCAAAAAAATTGCATCTCTCATGGTTTAGCTGAGAGTAATTTGCTTTATCGGAAAATGGATTCTAAAACAGTGTTCATTTGAACTACAGCAGAATAAAGAGTGTTGCTTTATTGATTTGATATTTCCTATACACACCTAACTTCCTCCCTACTCCTCTTTTGGATACTTACGAGTTTTACAAACCAATGGAATGAAGGTTGCAAATGACCAGTGGTAAGACCATTAATTATTCAAGGCCTTCGGTACTGTGTGATTGTATGCGTATATCTTCATTTTATGTGACCAAGAGTATAAGGGATTGCATGAGTGTATCTTTCTTATTAAGTTGAGATTACACTAAAGTAATATGAAGAGAGGTAAACTGTTGGTATAACTCTCAACAGTGAAAAGATGATATATTCACAACATTAAGCACTAGGCAAAAATCTCAAAGATGATATATTTGAAGACTAAAGTAAATAAAGTAGAGGTTTTATTTAAAGAAGCTATTAAGCTTATTAATTTATGACTTTTCTTTTTGTAAATGAGATCCCACCCTACATCCCTGCCCCCCCAAAAAACCCAACAACAAAAAAAGAAAACCTCAGTAAGCAGAGAACAATGAACATATGCAAGACAGTAAGGATCACAGTAATTCACTCCCTGAATGCTCCAAATCTTCATGGCTTAAAAAGCATCCCAATTTTCTCCAAAGGTAGTGGCATTTATTCACTGGGCCATAGCTAATTTTACATGGAATGCAAAAATGTTAGTTTAAGTTTAATTTACCACCCTATTTAAATATTTCCAATGTAGCTCTCAAACTGCAGAGCTATCCCTCCGTCTATTTTAATTTTAAAGTAAGTTAGCAAAGGCTTCCTGCTTAATCCCCAGAGACTACCTACATAGTGACACAAACGCACAAATTTATGACAGCAACATAAATGCTCTTCTGAAGTAATGTGCAACATTAAGTGAAAATCGTTTCCTGGAAAGATATTATAGGTATCTATATTTTATTTGCCATCTTAAACATATCTGGGTCTTTATGGCCTTATTTTAAAAATGTATTTCCTTTTTATATTTCCTGGTGCAAATGGACTGCATAAATAAGCAATGTGCTATGAGGCTTCAGACCAGCCGATAAAACCTTTCAATTTTCATGCCAGCTTCTTCTTTTGTAATTCAAATCCGCCTGGAAACTGGCAGCTCTGAAAACTGAAACAAGCACTGCCACAAATACCTTGTAATGCTATCGACCTTGTCTGCCCATGCAGTGAGAAAGGGGGATGCGTATGTGTCTGCAGCCATCCAGATAACACAACTCATTTTTTTGGGGAGGGGGGTTTGGGGTGGGGATAACAGAAGCCAGCCCCAGACTGTGCACCAAAAGCAGTCATTACCAGGCGCGCTGGAGAATAAGTCTCTTCAAAATACACAGTGCATTTAAAAACCACATATGAGGCTGAGCCACTGCTGTCATTACCAATTTTAATTTAGCTCCTTCAGTTTGCCAGCCAGATAAACTCTTTAGTGCTGTTTTTTAATCTATTTGCCACATTTTATGTTTAAGATTATAGCAATATGGACAGGAGAAGGAATCACTTTTAGGGGAAATAAAGAAATAGATCCGCTTATCAGCGCCCATCAGAAAGTTCATTAATCAGCCAGGCTTTGTGCCCTCTAAATTGAAAGGTTAAATAATCCTCTCAGGAATATTTCTCGGCCCCTCCGCCAATTGTCCGGAGAGGAGCTGCCATTCATAGCACGCGGGATCGGTGACAGGGTATCTTACCACTGTTTGGACCCCAAACAATGATGGACAAATGGCCTGGTTTACAAAGAACCTTTTAGTACATGGATGGAAAAGGACCACAAGCTTTGAAGCAGGGTTGAGGGATAAGGAGGGAGTGAAGACAGGATGTGGGGGGAAGGGACAGAAAAGAATACGTACATGTGTGAATCCATGGATATTTTATCTGAATGTTTATTGGGGTGGACTATAAAACATAGAAGCCACATTAATATACATCTTCCAACCAGAAGAAGTACTTAACATATTCAAATTTGCTTAAATATTTTGCATACAACTGTATAGAAACCATCAATGAAAAACTGTAGAATAACAGAGTTGTGGCTCTATTATATTTATTAGCTAAAACACAGAGGATTCAAATAAACACCAAGATTTTCATTTTTACCGTAACTCCACATGACTTAAAACACAGAGCACACCCCCGCCCATGCAATTGTGCTTATTCGCCTGGTCTTAACCAACAGTCACAAAGGCAGGGAATTCCACAGCTCTAAGGGCCTGTCTACAGGGGAGAGTAATGCTTTTTTTGCTTTTACAATATGCCTTATCTTAGCTCCTGCTTTTCTTAAAATAAAGAACAAATATGGAATAGGAATGCTTTTTGAAAGAATACAAATCACAGGCACTGAGAAAATGCTTAATTTTGTGTTGCCTTTTTTGCTGGACATGCAAGAGAATACAAGTGGAAGTCTGTAAGAGTGACCAAGGTCTTACACCTCAGCATCTTGCTGTGAAATCAGGCTGGTTTCTGGCATCAGTCATGTGAAGGCATGAAGCAGTTTCATCTGAAGTACAAAAAAACTGATATGCTATTTTGTTTCCTTCCTCATCTGATTAACATAAACCCTCTACCCCTAGCAGAAAGTATTATAATTGGTAAATGTGTGTGTGTGAGTGTGTGTGTGTGTGTGTGTGTGTGTGTGTGTGAGAGAGAATTGTTCGATTTCATATTATTCTCAAGATTTATGTAATTTCATTTGCTCCTGATAACTATATTCAGATACTGAAGTTACCATTTAAGAACCGAATGTTTATAACATATTAATTATATTATATATATTATATTTTTCAAAATGATATCATTGAATCTTTAGATGGTACATATGTCATATAGTCATTTTCATTAGAAGAAGCAGCCTAAATATTTTTGTGATCTACTTCTTAAATGTCTTTATAATGATTTTTAGGCAAATCATAATAAAGAAAATAATTTAAATAAAGAAAATAATTTAAATTTGCTATAGTTAAAAGTTACCTACATTTCTAGAAAAGACAGATAAATAATAAGAAAATAAAAAGTGAGGTAAATATTTTTGTTAACAAAAGACAGTGTTTGTGAGTATTTTAATTTCAGCAACTATAATAAGGAAACATTTTTAGGAGACAGAAAGTAAAGAGGTCTTTATGAATCTCCTCATCTTAGGCAAATAACAGTCTTTTCGAAGGACATTACAATAATCTGGTAATCTGAGTTTGGGCTATTAGTCGAGAGGCCATCTCTACAGGTGTGAGGTGTGTATGGGCTTGCTTTATTGGAGCTCACACAGTGTTGAATATGAGCTATATGCTATGAGCTATGAGCTGTGAGCTATTGTGCCAAGTACTTTACATTTATTATCTTATTGCATACTTTTTTTTAAAGATTTTATTCATTTATTTGGCAGAGAGAGACACAGTGAGAGAGGGAACACAAGCAGGCGGAGTGGGAGAGGGAGAAGCAGGCTTCCCACTGAGCAGGGAGCCCGATGTGGGGCTCGATCCCAGTACCCTAGGATCATGACCTGAGCCGAAGGCAGCCGCTTAACGACTGAGCAACCCAGGCGCCCCTATCTTATTGCATACTTAAAACAAGAAAGCACTATCCCCATTTTTCAGATGAAGAAACCAAGGATCTTAGAAGCCAAATATTTTAATTATGTTTGACCATCTAAGTATATTAAAGAGCCAGAATATGAGCCAATGTCTGATCCCAAAGCTGGCATTCTTTTCTCTATTATGATAAAAACAACACTCCCTAGTAACTTTCTCAGAAATAAGTCTGGCCCTCCAAATCAATTTTATAGCATGTTTTTTAAGGACTTCAGTAAAGTGAGGAGGAATAACTATAACTATATGAGGAGGTGTAACTATAAATAAAGGAAACAGGAGAGATCCAAGAAGGACAAAATTGAGATTTTATTGTATAACAAAGCTAATGAACAATCCAAAATTTAGTTCCTCTAACTGAAAAGCAATGTGGGGTAATCCACAAATACATGTAAAGAACAATATTTATGTAAAATCAGTATTTATAGACATGGATACACTACAAAGTTATAAAGAAGACTTTAATAGATTTGGGTTCATATGACTTTTGAAAAAAGGAATGAAAATAATGTGGTACCTTTATTACCAACTGATTCATACACATGAATTCTTTTTACAAAGCTGGATTTCTGAACATTCCCATGGAGAAACTCTTGTTTTGAAACGTGATCTACATTGGTGTATTGGTACATCAATTAAGGCAAAGGTCTATTTTAATTCCAAGGATATTAAAAACATTTTTTTGGTTAAATGGTCTCTAAATATGTAGTATTTTTCCTCATATAATATTTTTGATATTTCAAAAAAAACCCAAGGATATTAGTTTTGTATGACCATTGCTGAGTTCAAAATAGCTGAAAAAAAAAATTTCAAATGTACAAAAACATAACTCTCAAGACCTTCTTGTATGTGGGGATCAAATGGCAAATGAATTTCAAATCTAAAATCTGATTGATTTTATTAATAATTCATTAACTTTTAGTCACTTAAGAGATTTTGCTTTTAAAATCTTAAATTTAATTCAATTTAAGATTACTAATACAGTTTATACCGTAACAGAAAATATAACACTAGTTCAGAGAGATTGTTCATGTCAACAAGTCAAGGGGTTCTTTCAGGAGTCTTTCCCTGCAGATTATTCAAATGATTGACCAAAACCCTTAAAGGTTATGGTTGATCATGACTGTGAGTAACTAAACGATTCCTAAATACTTAAGACCTGTTAGGAATTACTGTAATCTACCATGTCATTTACATGCATGACTACTAAAAAGGGATGTTTAATACAAGTATCATTGGTCCAGTATACTTTATCTACTTTTACTCTTGCACTGAAATGTCCAGAGAAGATTATGACAAGTTCAATCAGTTGGAAAATATTTATTTAAGGAATGGCATGAATCACCTGTTCAAAATACATAGGAAAGATAACCACTCAAATATGCTAAAATTATTCTATGTAATATTTCTATTCTCTTTATGCATGGTTAACATGACAAAGAATAGGCATCATTCAACATTTCAGATTTTTAAACTACAATTTATTACATAATTTATTATATAACACCGTGCAGTGTTAAACTGGATTTTGAACATTCTCAGGCTACCTGTTTATATTCATTTTTGTTATAATAGGAGCCCTATATCAAAGTGTAGAGTTTTAAGTAAAAAAAACAACGTAGTTTTATTTGCAATTATATGAATAACATATGTGTTTCTTAAGGAGAAGAAAAGACTTTAAAAGTGTTATATATTAAAATTATAAATACTTAGATATAAAATTTAATTACCACAGAATGTAAGTATTAAGAAGAAATTGCCCCCATAATGACTAACTATAATTCCTTTGTAAGTAAAGGTGAATATACCTAGGGAACAGGAAAGGGCAGTGAAAAGTTCAAATAATTTGCATCCTTTTATCATCCTCAGGAGAAACCTTTGCCAACAGTAAAGAAAAAGTCCACAACAAGTATTCCCTTAAATTTTTAAAACAGAAGTAAAACCTGGAGCCCCTATAGTAAATATGTAAATCCTAAATGTAATGGTATTTGCCCCCAGCTACTAAGGGGCAGACAAAAAGGCACAGGGACTTTTTTTGTCAAATAAAAAAAGTTAACTGTTTATAGTAGAGCTTTAGGTTCAATTAGTTTATTACTGAACAACATGCACTACCTACAAAATGACACGATGATGGGTGACTAGGACACACCTTCAGATATTTAGAAGATGGCAAAAACACAGCTGCACCCAGGTCAAAACATTTATAATGAATCTTTTATAAATTGTGTGAATGCTGCATACTTTTCATTGCTTGCTTATCTGAAACACTTCAATTTATAAGAGAATTAATGTCATAAAGCACTTGATATTAAATATCTTAACACAAGAAAAAAATCTACTCAAAATATGCCATATTGATTTCTCATTAAAACGAATTAATTTTTGCATTAAAATATTGAAAGTCAAATAAGTTGGAAATTCTCTCTGAAGGGGATGACAGCTCACTATTTCTTAGAAAAGAAGAATATATAAAGGCTCTACTATGTGTGTCAATAAATAAATAATAAATAAATTATATACAAATCTAAATTTTATTCTACTCTCATTCATTAATAAGTTTGTGTACATACAATGTCTAAATTTCTGAGGAAACACTGTGAGAGGAAAAATAACGTGCATTTATAATTCACGATGTTCACTTTTTTCCTCTTCCTTTCACGGAAGCTTTAGAAAATTGCTTTTTGATGATTTGGCAAATTGTATTTATTTTTAAATGAATCTCATTTATTGAGATTGATAATTCCAGGTTTCATTTGCTCTGAAATTGCATTTTCCAATTGCTTCCAATGATAGGTTCTAGAAAAATGTGGTCCAAAATGCCAGTGAAATAAAGATTTATTAAAAAAAAAAAACTCAGTTGACCTACTCAGTAAATGTAGTAATTACATTTTATACTAAATTCTAAACATGGTGAGATTGAAGTAAAAAATTGCTAGCAAAATGTTGACATTAAATACTTTAAGAACAAGGTGAGTATTTAAATAATATAAGCATTCACATAAGTTTTCCATCCGAAAAATTTTTTAAAGTTTTAGTCACTGTCCAAATGTCTTTTCTATCTGTTATACATGGAGTATTAGAAAATAGTCATCAGTGCTCATTCAGAACTTCTTTTTAGTCAGACACCAAGTAACTTGAAACATAAAGTATTTTCTGATTTATTTTGTAGTACTACAATGGGAAGACATCCTTGAGCTACTACAAAATAGTTGTGTGCCTTCAGAATCATCACAGCATGATTACACTCACCTCAGTAGTATTTCAGCATTAAGGGTATTTTTAATGTGAAAATTAAATCTCTGAAAATTGACAGAGATATAATATCTCAATAGCAACATTTAACCAATCAAAACATTGAAACAGCACTACCAGATCCTGAGGGGGGAAAAACCCTGACAGTTGAAACAAGAGTATTCCTGGTTCTTGAGGAAGTCCGCAAAGTGAACTGAACTACCAAAATAAGAGCTTCCAAGATGAATTTGTAAAGTGTTAGTTGATGGTAATCTGTATGCCAGGCCTCAAGATACGGTACCCCCCCAAAAAAGTTGATATAAATTTTCCAAAACAGTGAGGCCTAGTTCTCACTCTATTCTGGAGTTATGTAACACTTTAAAATACAGTATGTAACCAGTTCTACTTTCCTAAACACACACATGGAAAAGGACATATCACTTGATATCTACTGTGGATGGGGTTCTTATGGGTTTTGCAGTTCTGCTTATGTAGCCAAAGAGCTCTCAGAAAAAGATTTAGGATTCCCAATATGTATTCAATTAAGAGAGAATGAGGTATTCTCCCCCCCACCCCCCAAAAAAGAAAAGATTATGGCTTGGGGCTGACTTCTGGAAACTTAATTTTTCATTTTAGAAAAATGAAATTTTCATTATTTCAATTTTTCATTATTTTTAAAAATCCACTTCAGTGTTAGGCAGTTAGAAAATTGTTACCCATCTTATCTTACATCACAATTCCAGGATAAAAACTTTTGGATACCTTTAGCCTCACAACCAAATTCCACTTTGTTATTCTTCCCTTTTGGACTACAAAGCATAGCTCTAGAGTTCAATTTAAATCTGTTCACATTTAGGGTTACCTCCTGTGTGGCATGGCATAGGATGCTTTAGAGTAACATTCTCGTTTAGTGTAAAACCCTCATTTCCATACTGTGAAAACCCAGAAAACACATTTCTAAATTGATGTTTCCAGGTAAGCAGAGAAAAACCGAGGAGCAAAACGAAATGGAATTGTTAATTATGGTCCCTAAGATACACTCTGGCATTCAACTAGTTCAGGTAAGACACTACTGATTACTACTAAATTCTGGTCACCAGCTTTTTACTAGGCTAGACAGGAAGGCAAAGAAATCCTACTCCTCCCCATTTCCCTGACAGCAAGTATTTTACTTTTTTGAAGTGTAAATTCTAGGCATTCTAAACACTATATAAAAAGAAACATTTAAAAGGTAATTCTTCCAAAAAGGTTACATTTGCTTCCTACTTAAACTTTTAGCTAAAAAGATAGTAGGTTGTAACATATTTTAACAATGCACACAAAGAAATCCAGGCGCAAAATTAAACATAAAAGATGTATTGTCCTTTTTGATTCTTAACACACACAGCCCCCAAACAGCAAACTCCTAGTTACTTTTTTAAAGTAAGTAGATTAAAAACAAGATTAACAAAATGTCCAAAGCATGTCAAATTATAGCCTCTACTAGTTAAAAATTCTGTTGGTTGTAAAACTCTGTTGGTGGCCATTTTGGCCTAGGATTTTTAATATAAATGAGACTAGAAATGACAGGGAATGGGGGAAGGGACTTTCCTTCTTGAATAGTTAAAGAGGGAAAATTTTATCTAGAATGAGTTATCTGAAAGATGAAAAAGAATATTCAAAGTCAGACTACCAAAATCTGAAAATATAACAAATTAAAATACAAGAACAGTGGTATAGTATTAAAGATTTAAAAAACTTTACAAACATTTCTGGAGAAGTAACTACATAAACTATTTGGAGGAAATTACTTAATTGCTAAATAAAAATAATACATTTTTCTTTTTCCCATGCAGGGCTCCAAAGTCATCATCTAAAGTCATTAAATTATATGGCATAAGTTTATAGTCACTAAAATATACCAAGAAAAATGACATAGCTAAATTAGTTGTTCTAACATGCATACATAATATACATATATATCTATGCAGATATATATGTAGTATCTGTTTATCAGAGTTTTATTGGCATGTACCCTTTAGAATGATGGTCTTAGTTATTTTTAATGTAGTGAAGTCCAGTCAAGTTTGGTTAAAAAGCTGTTCTATTTTAGGTTCTATTCAGATATAAGTTGTTAAGGAGCCTTTATTTTTATCTTACTTAACTGCTGAAAACAGTGAACATTTCCCTTCTTTAATTTTCTTTTTACTTTAGAATGTGTTTTAAGAAGTTTTTGATTTGGAACATTTTGCAAGTCCACTTATACCAATCAACTTTACCATCTTTCTTGCGTATATGAGAAATAATGCTCTATTTAACCTACGGACTTCTTTTTTTTAAAGAAAGAAAGCAATTCCTAAATAGACTTTAAATTGTAGTTGCTAAACTTTAAGCTGTGTAAATGTCCTTGTAGTCTTATTGATAAAAAGCAGATAAAAGCAACTGAAAAGTTCTCAATGTACACATTTCTAAACTGGATATACTAATCAACTTATTCCCCCAAAAGCACAGCTCATTTTGGGTAAGAAATGGACACTTTTCGGGTTAAAAAAAGAAATTAATCAATTATTAAATGCAGAAATTTCCAGAGTTTTAAGAAGACTGGTTTAAAGGAATATACAGTGGCAATTCTAACCTAGGCTTCATTACTTGGTCATTGCTGAGTGATGGCACATTCACATGTGAGGGCTACTATAAGTCAATAGATGGCAGTCCATCGCCTAGTAAAAGGGCTGAAGATGATGAAACTCATCATGCATCTTGCTTTTATTCAAGATTAAATATTGCTTAATTACAAACATTTGGATTTGCCAATATACATAATTATTTACTGATTTTATTTTAGATGGACTGATATGTAGATACATGTTTATAACTGTACTAGTTTACCATTTATATTTGCATAGTAAACTAATTCTGAATTACTAAGTATTAAACTTGACAATTAGAAATTGTGATAGTTACCTGCAAGTATTATTTTGAAAAATTAATCAGAACTCCAGAGTGAGAAAAATGGATTTTCAAAATGATTTTGTTATACCTATAAATAGAATATATTGTAACTCCCCCAAAGGGAAATTCATTCTGTTTTCACTTGTTTTTTCCCAACTATTCTTTTTACAATGTTTTTCAAAAGTATACTATCAAACAAACCTTCAAATATTTCTGTTATACTGAACACCAATTTCTATCCTTATGACAGTTGTATAAAAGAATATAGGTGCAAGTAATAAAAAGAGTGTCTTTAGAGTAATACTTCCCACGCTTCAAGTTTTCAAGGCTGGAATTCTCTAACGTAGGGGAAAAGGGAAAAGAAATGCAATTGTCAAATCCATTAGGCTATTAATAAAAATACTGATGAAGAAAACTGCTATATAGTTACAAAAAGTGACTATGATGTTAAAAAATATATAATCGGATTTCAATCAAATTTAGGCTATAATGATTTCACTATAGTATGTTAGGACAAAAAAACCTGCTACATAAGTATAAACATAATATATCTGTATGAGTTACATCTGTAAGATATGTGTGTTAACATACATAGGGGCGTGTGCACATGTATTTTGGTATAACACTAAATATTTTAACAAAACACAATTTGGGACTGAAGGATAGTTGAGGAACCATAGCTTTCTACTGAGAATCTTTACATAGATTAAACAGTGATAACAGAGTATGAAAACATATTCCTCATGAAAACATATACTATTCCTTGTGTCTTGGGCCTGTGATAGACATATTGGTAGTTTGAGTCACTTGGTTTACTTTTTATTTCTATAAGAGGAGAGCAATAAGAGGACATGTTTTTGTAAAACTTTGTCCTTTCTATTTGTGCTACCTGAATTCCTATAACCAAAACCTTTTTGATATGTTAACCTTAAGAAACAGCTTTTATAACATTGTTATAACTGTATAACTATAAGAATAACTTTTATTATTGTGTCTTGCTCAGTGTAGCATATTTAGTATATTAAAAAATGACTATCAGGGCTATGGTGAATTATTGAAATTATTTAAGCTGAATATTAAAAACTAGCTTCATAATATTGAACACTAGCCAACTGATTCTATAGTATATTATGTTTTTTACTTCTACTTAGCCTAAATTCACAATAAAAGGAAACCAGATAATTGAATAACCTGAATGATATTAAGCAGATGTTTATATACTTTGAATAAGTCAGGAGGAACTTAAGGATATGACAGCTGAATTGTTCTATATGAAAGATACATTGAGCTTTTTTTAGTTTCATTAAAAAATATGTGCAAAAAATTTCAATAAAGCCAGAAAAATGATTATGGAAGATATTATGGACTGTGTGCTTATGGACTGTAGCTAATACAACACTTTAAAGACACTGGATTACTATTATTTTTTATGACTCCTAGCATACTTTGCCCCTTTAATTTAATGAATGTAGTCTAGGAAGACTGAGATACCATGATGTAATCATTAAATGATGTGAGTAATAAAAAACAATCAAAATCTTTTCAGAACAGGAAGATAGAGAATAGACTGGTGAGCAGGGGAGAAGAGAAAAAGTATATTATTGCTTTCTCAGTGCAAAAACTCTTCAGATGTTTATTATCTTCCAGTAGAAGATGCTTGTCTATATTTTATGGTCAGCAGTTCAGAGAAGGATAAATAGGCTAGGTCTTGGGGAAAATAAAAAAGGTGTTTCTACTCACCGTTAGGTGATACTGCCTCCAGATTTCTGGGCAAGCCTGGAAAATAAAAATATTGATCAGCTGGGAGCATGAAACAAGGTACTTTACAGCCTGTTGGTTTTGGCATAACCCAGCATCCACCGGTGTCGGTCACAGGAAAATAAGAAGCTTAACAGAAAGGGTCTGCATTTCAGCTTCAAAAACCTGGCTAGACAGTTTAATTGAATTTTACACTGGTTTAACACACTCCCTGCCATTGTCAGAAAGCCAGTAACAAAGTTTTCTCTCTCTTTTTTTCTTTTTAGGTTAGAAGTTTTGGGGCACTAAGATTTGATTAAGAGCCATAACTCAGTTAAACTGATAAATGAACAGTAGTGGTCAAAATCAATAAGACTCACTAAGTACACCTTTTAAAAAAACATTTTGAACCTTGCTAGTATGATAAAAAAAAAAAATTTAATAGCTTTAAAGAAGACTTCACTGTGGTTATATATTTCTGATGTCTGTTGCCATCCTTTACCTAATCATTTGCTGCTAACCTTTGATACTCTGTGAAATAGAGTATCAAAATAGAGAATTAAAACAAAACAAAACAAAAAACAACCTCAGGAATCTGAAGTCCATGTCTTTTTCCCTTAAAAGCTGTCTTCTCTATCTGTACATTTATAGGCAAATAACTTAAAAAAAATAAAATCTCAATAATTTTGTAAAATACAGATTTACTGAAGCTAGAATAGGTAACAAATAAACACAAGCAGCAAACAGCAGCTGCAAAAACAAAAAACAGTTAGGAGGTATTTCCTTGTGGATACAAATAACAAATCTTCCTTCCTTATACTTAAATTAGGACTCTGTTAGGGAAACACTTTCTAACCT
>CM052892.1:30025212-30082188 GCA_028534135.1 Potos flavus
CTGCCTGCTGCTACCCCTGCTTGTTCTCTCTCTCTCTCTCTCCCTCAGACAAATAAATAAAATGTTAAACAAAAATACATAGCAAAGAATATGTGATCAGATAAATCTGGTCTCAGATTGTATAGTTAAACTTTGAAATAAACAAACCAAAATATCTTGATCACTGGTGAAAAAAGTATTCCATGCCACTCTCAAACTTTTTATTTTCCTTCAGTCTACTCAAGCTTACTTAATTCCTTTTTTACCACAAGGTTTAAATAATAACAACAATCTCAGTGTCCTTACTAGCCTTTCTCTCTTGCCTTTCTTATAATAGCTAGACAGCTACCACCTGAAGGCTGAGAAAGTGACTATCAGGAAGGAGAAAGTTGGAGGGTTAGAGCCCTATAATTTTGGGAATCTGGGGCGCCTGGGTGGCTCAGTCATTAAGCGTCTGCCTTCGGCTCGGGTCAAGATCCCAGGGTCCTGCATCAGGCTCCCTGCTCAGCAGGAAGCCCTTTCCCATTCCCCCTGCTTGTATTCCCTCTCCTGCTGTCTCGCTCTGTCGAATAAATAAATAAAATCTTTTTTTTTTTAAAGATTTTATTTATTTATTTGAGAGAGAGAGAGAGAGAGATCACAAGTAGGCAGAGAGGCAGGCAGAGAGAGGGGGGAAGCAGGCTCCCTGCTGAGCAGAGAGCCCGATGTGAGGCTCGATCCCAGGACCCTGAGATAATGACCTGAGCCGAAGGCAGAGGCTTTAACCCACTGAGCTACCCAGGCGCCCCAAATAAATAAAATCTTTAAAAAAAATAATAATAATCTGGGGAATCTATCCAGCCACTTTAGTAGTGAATACAGCCACTTTAGTAGTAAATACATAATCCATGTACGCGAGTGAAGAAAGGTCTTATTTCCTGCTCTCTAGCATCTTAACTCTCTCTTTTTATAGCTTTTGGCACACTCAGATTACTCCCCATTTCTAAAAAACCCCCAAACATCCTCTGAACAACAATTAAACCTCCAGCTGATTTCATTGTCTCCTTGGTATTGGTGCTGACATTCTGAGATAACTGTGAACTAGTTCTCAGGCCTTCTATACCACATTGCTTTCCTAAGCCCACTAGCAAGTACCAGAAGTTTTAAACTAGATTCAGAAGAGATAAAAGTAAAATAATTTTAAAATGGGAGTTCAGAACTTTATTTATAAATCGATTATACAAAGTCCATCAGAAATAACAAATATGTAGTAGAACAAATCGTTTAAAACTACTGAAAGTAATCCTGATTCATCTTAACCAACTACATTAAACTCCTTTTATTTATAATTATTCCCTGATATCCAGTTCTACTTCTCTAATTCTCATGGGATTCTCCTGGGGAAATTTCCTTTTCATTTTCTCCCAAGAATCTTACAGTATCCAGGATATGTCAGGCACACGCGTAATCACCTTTAGGTCCAAAGTTGTGCTGATACTATAGTAACTTTAGTCTAAAAACTTGTTCTTTTTTTTTTTAAGAATAACATTAAATATTATAAAAGTAATGCATATTCATTATAAAGACAGAAAATACAGATAAACAAAAAATAAAAGTCAACTATAATACTACCACTGAGGTAGCCATTGCAAACATTTCAGAATATTTTATCCCAAACTTTTTTCTATATACAAACAATTAACAATTGAAAAACAAAATTTAAAAAACAATACCATTTGCCACAGTTCCAAGAAAAATGAAGTAGTTAGGTATAAATCTAAAATGTAGAAAAAAGGGGCGCCTGGCTGGCTCAGTGGGTTAAAGCCTCTGCCTTCGGCTCAGGTCATGATCTCAGGGTCCTGGGATCGAGCCCCGCATCGGGCTCTCTGCTCAGCGGGGAGCCTGTTTCCCCCTCTCTGCCTGCCTCTCTGCCTACTTGTGATCTCTCTCCTCTCTGTTGAATAAATAAATAACATCTTCAAAAAAAAAATATCTATAAAATGTAGAAAATGTATGCACTGATAATTACAAAACTCTGATAAGAGAAACTAAAGAGCCAAATAAATGGAGACACGTACTATGTTCATGGATTGAAGACTCAAAATATTAGAGTCAATTCTCTCCATAATGATCAACAGACTGAACAAAATACCAATTGAAGTCCCATCAAGATTTTTTTGTAGATACATACAACTTATTCTAAAACTTGCATGGAAAAGGAAGGGAACTAGAATAGCTAAATTAATTTTATAAAATAAAAATAAAGTTTAAGAAATCACACTATCTGATTTTAACACTTACTACAAACCCATAATATTACAAGACAGTGTGATATTGGTGAGGCAAATAGATACTTAAATCAATGCAAGAGAAGAGACTCCAGAAATGAATCCACAGGTGTGGCCATTTAATCTTTGACAAAGAGATAAAAGCAACTCACTGGAGAAAGGATAGTCTTTTCAACAAATGGTGATGAACAACTGATCATTCATGTGTAAAAAAATGAAACCACCTCACACTTTATATAAAGATGAACTCCAAATGGATCACAAATCTGAATATAAAACAATAAACATTTTGGAATAATACACAGGAGAAATTCTTGTTAACTGCAGTTGTATAAGGAGTTCTCAGAAAGTGCATCAAAAGCATAATCCTTAAAAGAAAAAACATTAATAAACTGGATTTCATCAAATTTAAAAACTTCTTCCCTGCTAAAGACTCTCAAGAGAATAAAAACATAAGCTACAGATTGTGAGAAAATGTATGGAAATCACATATCTAAAAAACCCTTTATATCCAAAATACAGAAAAAACTCTCAAAACACAACAATCAGAAAATAAACACAATAACTAAAAACTAGGAAAGGATCTGGACACTTCACCAAGAAGGATGTAAGGATAGCAAATAAGCACATGAAAGGATATTCAACATTTTTAGCCATGAGGCAAATGCGAACTAAAACAAGACAGATACTATACAACTATTAGAATGGCTAAAATAAAAAATACTGACAATATCAAATGCTGATGAGGATACAGAGCAACTGGACTTCTCACTTTGCTAGTAGGAATGCAAAATGGTTCAGCCACTCTGGAAAATAATATGGCAGTTTCTTATAAAGTTAAACATACATATAGATGGGACCAGCAATCTCCACCTTGAAATCTGCCCCACATGAAAACTATGTTCACACAAAAGACTATAAACAAATATTCATAGCAATCTTATTTGTTATAGTCAGAAACTATAAACAACCCAAATGTTCCTCAATGGATAAATGGATAAACAAACTGTAATATATCCATAAAATGGAATACTACAAAAGAATAAACTGCTGACACATGGAACAACTCAGATGAATCTCCAAGATATCATGTAAGTGAAAGAAGCTAGTCTTAAGGGGCGCCTGGGTGGCTCAGTAGGTTAAAGCCTTTGCCTTTGGCTCAGGTCATGATCTCAGGGTCCTGGGATCGAGCCCCGCATCAGGCTCTCTGCTCAGCAGGGAGCCTCTTTCCCCCTTTCTCTCTGCCTTCCTCTCTGCCTACTTGTGATCTCTCTCTCTGTCAAATAAATAAATAAAAACTTAAAAAAAAAAAAAGAAGCTAGTCTTAAAACTTTACAATGGTGTGACTCCATTTACATGACACTCTGGAAAAAACAAAACTATAGTAATGGAGAATGAATTAATGGCCAGAAGTTATGGATGAGGGGAGAGTGTGACTATACAGAGATAGCATGAGGGAGTGTTCTGGGGGTGATGAAACTGTTCTGTATGCTGATTGTGGTGGTATTTACATGAATCCATACATATTCATATAACTGAACACCAAAAGAAAAAAAATTCAATTTTACTATGAAAAAAAGAAGAATGGGATGCCTGGCTGGCTCAGTCAGTAGAGCATGTGACTCAATCTTGGGGTTATAAATTTGAGCCCCATGTTGGGTGTAGAGATTACTTAAAAATATAATCCTAAAAGAATGAATATAAGCTAGATTGGTTACTGATGATACTATTCCTAAAATGTTTTAAGCAGTAATAGAATATTGTACATTAAATATCAGGTAAAAAATTATAAAATGAATATATATACACTATAAAAATATAAAGAATAGTGGGGCACCTGGGTGGCACAGTTGGTTGAGCAACCAACTCTTGTTTTTGGCTCAGGTTGTGATCTCAGGGTCAAGAAACTAGGCCCCTGAACCCACTCTACTCAGGATAGAATCTGCTTGGGATTCTCCCTCTCCCTCTGCCCCTCCCCACCATGCTCTATGTCACTCTCTCTTAAATAAATAAATAAATAAATAAATATCCTAAAATGAATAGAAATAAAAAAAACTCTTCTATAATTCTTTTAAAGCTTTTTTTAAAAATTTATTTGAGAGAGAGAGAGGGAAAGCACAGAGGAAGCATGAAAGAGAGAAGGAGGTTCCCCGCTGAGCAGGGAGCCTGATGTGGGGCTTGATCCTAGGACCCTGGGATCATGACCTGACCAGAGGTAGATGCTCAACCATTTGATGCACCACTCTTCTATAATTCTTGACGTAACTGTAATTAACCTTTTTGGAATACTTCATTTCAAATTTTTTTCCATGCACATCTATATACATACATAAATATGTGTATTTGTATGGAAACAGGATATTTCATATATTGTTTTGTAATTTATGCACTTCACTTAATGTACTGGTAACTTTGTATTTCAATATTCATTTTTATATTTTAAATTTTTAAAAAAGATTTATTTATTTTACTATTTATTTTGGAGGGGGGAAAGGGCAGAAGGAGAGTCTCAAGCAGACTGTGCCAAGTGTGGAGCTGGATGTGGGGCTTGATCTAATGACCCTGAGATCACAACCTAAGCCAACACCAAGAGCCTGCTGCTTAACCAACTACATCACCCAGGCTCCTGTTACATCATTTTTTAAATAGCTGAAGAGTGTTCCATTATAAGGGATGTACTATAAATTACATCCCTTATAAGGGATGTACTATAAATTACTTACTTAAAGCTAGAATGTTAAATTTTTGGGTTGCTTCTAATTTTCATTATTATAAACAATTCTGGGATGAACATTCTTGTAGATGTGTCTTTGCAAACATCCATCACTGAATTCCAGAAAGGTTATCCAAATGTACTTCTGTATCCAGCACAACTTCTCTAACATTAGTTACTATTATGAAGACAGTTTTCTTTCTTCCTATTAATTTGTAAGGGATTTTTCTATATTACAGATATCCTATTATGCACTTTATAAAAATCTTTCCCAAGTTGTGGTCTGTCATTTAATTTTATTAATGGTCTCCTTTGATGGACATTTTTTAAAAGTTAAATCTAGTCTCCCTTTTCCTTTATGGTTTCTGACATTGGTGTCTTTGTTTTCTAATAAGAGCATTTAATCCATTTATTTATTGTGATAATTGATATGTCTGGTCCTATTTTTATCCTCATACTTGTATTTTTTTATGCATTCTTGCTGTTTCCATTTTTTCCTATCACTTATATTAAGTTTCTTTTGCCTCATTTTAAATTAGTAATCTAAAATTTATGTTGCTTATTTTTCTTCTTGTAATTAAAACAAACTTCATTTTATTGGAATTATCTATGATTCACCTTATAGTTTTCAAATTACATTTTTTAAGGAATTTTTTCTAAAATTAATAAGTTTAAAAACAGATCAATAGGAAGGATTCATACACGCACTTTATGCCTTCTTGGTTTCAGTGTTCATTGCTGCTAATTTTATTCTAACTTTTCCAATAAATTCACAAATGAACAACAGCTTGGCCATGTCATCTTTTTTCTCAGGATGTTCTACCCTCTAGGGATTTCTCTACTGCCTTCTGGCATTTAGTATTGCACAGGAGAAGTTTGATGCAAGCTTGATGTTGTGTGTGTGCTTGTGTGTGTGTGTGCGTGTGTGTGTGCGTGTGTATGCGTGTGTAATGTGGTTTTTTTTTTCCTGTCTGGATGTCTGTGTGATTTTCATTTGCTTGACATTCATACATTTCACTAGCATATGTCTAGATATGAGGCTTTTTTCTCTCTTATATTGGGTGCATGTTCTCTTAATCAGAGTTTTTGTTCATTTTGCTTTGGATCCCTTCTCTATTCACAACATGAAAAATGAATTGGGATTTTCTCAATTTTCCTCCTATTTCTTATAATGAGTTTATATCATTTGGGGTCATCTCTGATTCCTTTTTAAATCTATCAGTTCTTCATAGATGCCTTCCATCAGCTCATACTCCTCCAAAAAAAGTTAAAAAAAAAAAAAAGAGAGAGAGACTTACGTCAATCTGGCTAGTATTGGGAACTGAGGTGGTACCTGCCAGACTGTATAGGTCTCTGACAAACTCACTCATGGGAAAATTTAGTTTTCTCAGAGGTCTGGTTTGTGAGGAACAGGGAAGGAGTTTTAATTATAAAGATCTTCAAAGTACAGATGGTTTACCCCACTGAAAACTGTTATCTCCTTCATCAAAAGACCATTCCTGTTGTTCCAGATTTTTATAAATCTGGAAGGTATCAAGGTAAAGGTTATGTATAAGCATCCCTCCACCAGGTGAAGTAGTGGTAGGTGCTGGGGTTCGTGAGGTAGGTGAGAAAGAAGGGTTTAGAAGTGAGACACTATAGTTTATTTTATTATTTATTCCTATATAAAAGATCACTGCCTAAAGAAAAAATAATAAAATAAAAATTATCATGAGATAATTAATTTAAAAGTTGAATCTTGTCTTCTTATATGTCTGAAACTCCACCAGTACAATGATTAGTGTTCTCAGGGTGTATAATTTTCCTTTAGTATCTATGACTACAAAGAATTACTTTAACATTATATAGCCAAAAGTTCAATTAGCTCATAATATTTTAGTACAGAATTTTCTTGAGTTCTTAAAATTCTTAAATAGCATATTATTATTATTATTTTGATCAAGGCAATAATCATTAGAAGGCTGTACAACATGGCAAGATCACACTTGTTATTGAACTGAAATCTTGCACAAATCATAATCTTTCTGTTTGTAAACAAAGGAAACAATACAATAAAAAGACACAGGCAAAGCTAATCATGTCTCCTAGCCCTTTTCCAATCCATTATCAGTCAGCTGAGGAAATCCAATGTTAGCAGCCTACTAGCTTGGTATGCATTCTTCTACCCCATTTATTTTGGTATATATATATATATATATATATATATATATATACACACACACACAAATACAGATTACACATAGCTCATTTAAAAAATATTTTGTTATTATTTTTTTAAGTAATCTCTACACTCAACATGGGGCTCAAAATCATGGCCCTGAGATCAAGAGTCATGTGCTCCACCAACTGAGCCAACCAGGCACCCCTCATTTTGTTTTTTACTGAAATAAAATCATTCTACACACATCTGTAAATTTTCAAGAGAAAATGTATGTAGCTCTTAAATGGAACACCTGAGTAATTTAATTAGTATATAACTGAAGAAAACAGTGTTATCTTTAAGATGAGTAAACTGGCAGAGATGTCTATAATTAAGTCTTCGAATACTTCCACAGGTTGAAAATCATTCTCAGTTGCTGTATTTTCCTTCACTAGGGACAATTTGAGGGAGATTATTAGAACTCAGTCAGAAAACCATATGAGGGGCACCTGAGTGACTTCGTTAAGTGTCTGACTTTGATTCAGGTCGTGATCTTGGGGTCCTGGTATTGTCAGGCTCCATAAATAGAGGGCAGTCCACTTCTCCCTCTCCTTCTCCTTCTCCCCATCCACCCCCAGCTCACACGTGCTCTCTCTCTCAAATAAATAAAACCATAAAAAAAAAAAGAAAAACTATGAGATTTATAAAGTCCAGGGGAGTTGACCTTAGTCTGTAATGCTTAGTAAATAAAATTTTTAGCATTCCAGGTGTTAATAAGAATCTGATTTCCTTAATTTAACTCCCCAAATTCATAGCTCAGATAACTATGTCCCAGAATTTGCCCTTATTATTGGGTCTAATAGTCAAATAAATTCAAGTCCAAGTCTATATGGGCTTTTGTACTTGGCCTGAAAATTTAAAAAAAAAAAGAAGAAGAAGAAGAAGAAAGAAAATAAAAAGTGAGGCGTATAATAAGTTCGAAATTTAACAAAATTCCCAGTGGTCTGCTGCTAATATTTCTCAAAGACTCAGATATTCCCAATGTGACTGCACTGAAAAGTTCATACCTAAGTCCCATAAAATTCTCAATGAAAAACTAAAGTTTATTTATCCCTTTAATTTTTAGGGCTGTTAATTTTGATAGAGAGACTATAAGGGGACAATTTTTCCCCTCTTTCAGTGGAAGTTAGGGGTCTGGAGAAAGGGAACTGTCTCTATCCTCTACAAACTTATTCTTACAACTTCTATAAAGAAACTGTAAACCTGCTCTCAATCTGCTAATCTGCTGAAAGTGACTAGTACTAGGTAATGGAGCAGGTGCTACAGAGAGAGTTGAGGAGACTGGGGAAAATTGTCAGGTTAGTCGAAGATGACCAGAAAGGATACCATTTAGTACAATTTCAAAATAAGGACTGGCTTCTCCTTCAAATTGTAACCATGCTAAATTATGTACCTTCAGTTAAAACTTTCTACCCTCTAAGGTTATTTCCATAAGCCTATATATATATAAAACCATGAAAAGTTTCAGATATTCATTTATTAGGTGGTTTGGGAACAGTTCCAATGAATTATTAATTACTAATTCCAGGATTTACTCCCTGAACAATGAACACATATGAATTTTCACTAACATTATCATGAGTTTTACATATACCAATCAAGAGGATAAGAGACCTCCAAGCACAGAATCTACTTAACTTCCTTGAGGGTATTCTGGTCTCTCAGGTAAATAAGAATTTTATAAAACTATTCAACAATTATTTTTTATTAAGCAAATCAATCAATCCTAGTTATGACCCATGCTCTAATATTATGTTTAAGCAACATGAAAATGAGGTAAAAAAACAAAACAAAACAAGAGAAATAAGGTATTCTAGCCCAAGTCCTATTTTCTTTTCTTTACTCTCAAAAGTTGTAATGTTTAGGTGTCAGCAGAACTACTTATTTATGTGAACGTACATATCAATCTATTACAATGATATACTTGTTGTCTTGACTTCAATTAAGTTCGGCAGGAAAATTAGTTCATGATTATTTGAATTGTAAAAGGTTATCAGGGGGCGCCTGGGTGGCTCAGTCATTAAGCGTCTGCCTTGTGCTCAGGTCACGATCCCAGGGTCCTGGGATCGAGCCCCACATCGGGCTCCCCGCTCGGCGGAGAGCCTGCTTCTCCCTTTCCCACTCACCCTGTTTGTGTTCCCTCTCTCACTATGTGTCCCTCTTTCAAATAAATAAAATCTTAAAAAAAGAAAGGTTATCAGAATGTTAGTTTTATTTTTCCTTTCCTCGAATTTGTCTAAGGTACTAATCTGCATCGATCACAAAGTGATAGATGAGATTTTTCCATATGAAAGCTGACGGCTGACAAGCGAAAAACACAGGACTGCATCAATATCTATAATACTGTTTTAAAAGGAAGACATTAAAGAAAATCACTAAAGAAAATACTAAGGAAAGTAGAACTGACTACTTAAGGTAGTGGGAGGGAAAACAAGAAAAAGGATTTCCTTTGCCTTAGATATTTCATTTTATTTTATACATACTATAGGTGTTATAGCTTTTGGAAAACCTGTTGAAACTTGATTTTAAATATTATTGAGAGAGGCCTACTTCTTAATGAGTCAAGCTGAGAATTTCCAAGCCTGTATATCAATGTGCAGGATCTGACAACTTTCACAAGCATGACTGGATGGTGGGTAAGTGGAGTCTGTTGCCCCTAATTCACTAATTTGCTTATTCAATAATCCTACAGGTGACGTACTCCACTAGAAGCTGGAGATACGGCATCGAACATGTCTGGAAACAGACATGAAGCTTACATTCCAATTAGGGGAGACAGAAAAATACACAGAGTGTACGATATAACTGCTATGGAGGAAAACAAGGCAGGGAAGAAGGGCAGGGAATGCTGAAGGTGCTGTTTTAATTACAGTGGTCAGGGAAGGCCTCTCTAAAAAGGAGACATATGAGTAAAGGCATGAAGGAGATGAATCATTGTGGATACTTAGATACACAGCAGAGGAACAGGAGGTAGAGGCAAGAACATGTTTGGTCTTTTAAGAAACAGCAAGGAGACCAGATGGAGTAAGCAAGGGATTACTATAGGAGATAAGGTCAAGAAGCCAGATCACGGTATGGCCTTGCTGGTGATTCTAACTGTAGCTTTTACTCTGGGGGAGATGCAAACTAGTATCTGAAGATTTTAGATAGAGGATTGCAACAATCTGAGTTATGCTTAAAAAGGATTACTCTGGGGCTGGCCAAGTCAGTAGAGCATGCAACTCTTGATCTTGGGGTTGTAAATTCAAGTCCTACATTGGGTGTAGAGATTACCTAAAAATAAAACGTTTAGGGGTGCCTGGGTGGCTCAGTCAGTTGAGCGTCCAACTCTTGGATCTGGCTCAGGTCATGATCTCAGAGTTGTGAGATCGAGCCCCAAGTCTGGCTCTGTACTGGGGATGGAGCCTGCTTAAGATTCTCTCTCTCTCTCTCCCCCATTAGTCCCTCCCCCTCCCACTCTCTCTTTCTAAAAATAAAATCAATAAAATCTTTAAAAATAAATAAATAAACAAACAAACAAATAGATTACTCTAACCAGCTACTGAAAACTGAATATAAAGGGGCAGGGAAGCAGGGAACCAGTTCAGGAAGCTATTAGAACAATCCAGGCAGTAGATGTTCACTTACGCTTATGTTAGGGTAGTGGTAGAAATGACAAAAAGTGGTCAGATTCTGGATTATGCTGTGAATCATTCTTTCCAGGGTTAAAGCAATGCATTAAATTATGAAACAATAGAAAAGTGGCTCTCAGGGTGCCTGGGTGGCTCAGTGGGTTAAAGCCTTTGCCTTCGGCTGAGGTCATGATCTCAGAGTCCTGGGATCGAGACCCGCATCAGGCTCTCTGCTCAGCAGGGAGCCTGCTTCCCCCTCTCTCTCTGCCTGCCTCTTTCCCTACTGGTGATCTCTCTCTCTCTGTCAAATAAATAAATAAAATCTTTTAAAAATAAAAAAAGAAAGAAAAGAAAAGTGGCTCTCCAAGAGTGGAAGAGATACAAATCAGAAAGGAGAAATAGTCCAGGAATGGCTATATATTTGCTTCCTCAATCTGCCCTGTCTTTGAATGTAAGAGCAGGAAGGCAAGCAAACAAGTGCTCAGAATATACTGACCCTTGTGTATGTTTTGAGCCATACGATTACGGGAAAACTCGCTTAGCCTGGATCATGAGTTCCTATGGTATTACTTTACAGCCAATATTTCCAGAGACAGGTGACATGTTATTATAGGCACAGTTTCTTGGCTCCCTCCTATGATCTGTGTCATTTTTTTATACTTTCTAGATATCTATTACTTCCAAGTCACCAAGCTTAGTCTTCTGATATTCTCTCATTTAATTTTCACCATGCTGGCGTACCTTCCATCATGTCACTTTTTTTTTTTAAGATTTTATTTATTTACTTTGTCAGAGAGGGAAAGAGAGAGCACATAAGCAGGGGGAACAGTATACAGAGACAGAGGGAGAAGCAGGCTCCCCACTGGGCAAGGAGCATGATATGGGACTTGGTCCTGGGATCTATGACCTGAGCCGAAGGCAGACACTTAACCAACTGAGTCACCCAGGCGTCCCCATCACATCACTTTTACACTTTTCTTTCACATGTCTGCCTTTCTTATACTCTGAGCTACTCGAAGGCAGGGACCATGTCTTACTCATCTTTATTTCTTCAGTACTTGGAATATTGCCTGGCATATAGTAGGCAACCAGCAAATTTTTGATAAACAAATATAAAAAGTTTATTTGGGTGATTCAATAGTGGAGATGTTTTTGAACAAGAGTAGAACTAATCGCTATTACACAAAATATTTGAATTAAGGAAGTCTTTAATTCAAAACTTGGTTCAGTTACTGAGCTCAATAATTGTGTTTCAGCCAGTCTTATTTCTGGCCAGTAGTATCTCAATAAGATTAGGGAAAAGGTAAGAGGCAAAAGCCTATGAATACCACTCTGTGTTCCTTGGAGTTCACTAAAGATAAAAATAAATGCCCTTTTCTTAAATAACTACATGGACAAAAACAATATTCAATAACTGTTCACTCTTTATATATAAGTATGAAGTGATAACTATAAGACACTTGTACTAGGTACTTTATGCTTCCTATTAAAAATCCCCAAAAATCTTCCTATTTTAAATCCCCCTTTAAAAAAAAAAACAACATTGGGGATACCTGGGTGGCTCAGTCAGTTAAGCATTTGCCTTCGGCTGAGGTCATGATCCCAGGGTTCTGGGATGGAGCCCCTCATTGGGCTCCCTGCTGAGTGGGGAGCCTGCTTCTCCCTCTGCCCTCTGCCCTCTCCCTGCTCCTGCTTTCTCTCACACTCTCTCTCAAATAAATAAAATCTAAAAAAAAAAAAAAAAAAAATCACATTAGGGCATCTGGGTGGCTTAGTTCATTGGGTGGCTGGCTCTCGATTTTGGCTCAAGTCATGATCCCGGGGTTGTAGGATCGAGCCCAGCATCAGGCTCCGTGCTCAGCGCAGAATCTGCTTGTCTCTCTCCCTGCCCCAATAAGTAATTTAAAAAATCTTATTAAAAAACCACTAAAATTCAACAGATACTAGTTTTTCATTTTATGTATATATTTCTTGAAGAAACATTTACAGACCACTAATGTCTATGAAAGCCTACACAGTTTATACTGAGTTCTCACTTTTTTTTTTAAAGATTATTTATTTGACACAGAGAGAGAGCACAAGCAGGGGGAGAAGCAGGCTAGAGAGGGAGAAGTAGGTTGGAGAGGGAGAAGTGGGCTCCTGCCAAGCAGGGACCCGGATGCAGGGCTCGATCCCAGGACCCTGGGATCACGACCCGAGCTGAAGGCAGACACTTAACTGACTGAGCCACCCAGGCGCTCCCTGAGTTCTCATTTTTAAAAGAAACTTTTGAGCTGCCAAAATTCAGTATATTGCTGATATTTAAGAGAACATGTTTTCACAGCATCCAGTGTTTAAAGAAAGGAATCAAGTGTAATCCATCCTATGTGTTATTTTCTCCCACCTCATTTAAAAACCTGACTTGAAGGAGTGACTCAAGTACTGAGCTTTCTACTAGTGGGTGGTATTTGATTCTTGTGCATGATGGCTAAAGGAATTACTGCTAGCATGGATTGGGAAAGAGAACCAAGCAGGGAATTTGAGAAAAAATTTGCTGAGAAAATTAGGAGGTTTGGGTTTCAATTATACCTAGCGCTGATGAACTCAGACGTGCTTCAAAGAAAAAGGGTGACAATCTCAACAATCAGTAAAGACTGCTGAGGCCAGAATGGTCTCTTATTCTTTGTATAAGCACAGTTCTCTGGTACCACAGACGTGGTTCTCTGGCTGAAAATCAACATTGCATGCTACTCTGCTGATCCTCAGAGGTTGTTTAAAGAGCTGAAAACTTAAACCATCATTTATTTTTATTTGGAAAATTTTTTCCATCTGTTTTTATAAATACTGACATTTTAAGTATAATATTTGCAGGTTTAAGACAGAAACCTGAGAGATCTTCTGAGCGGGAATTAAACTGACAACTCCTAGAATGTTAGTAGGTGAGCTTCCTCCGTGTACATTCATGAAGTATAGTATCACTTTAACTTTGAGACATTGGGGAAAGCTTACCCTTACAATGTCTAAGCTTTCTTCTTCTTTTTAAAAAAATATTTATTTATTTACTTATTTGAGAGAGAGAGAGAGAGCATGAGCGGGAGGGGCAGAGAGAGAAGAGAGAATTTCAAGCAGACTCCGCACTGAGCGTGGAGCTGGACACAAGCCTCCGTCTCATGACCTGAGTGAAACCATGAATGGGATGCTTAACCAACTGTGCCATCCAGGCGCTCCTCAGTTTTCTTCTTTGCAAAATTGGAACGTTAAACAGTATCTATCACACGATAGTTGTGAGGATTACATACATGATACAATCACAAATATCCACAGAACACCTATTATGTGCTGAGGATATAGCAGTGAACGAAGCCCTCCCCTTTCCCTAGTTAGTAATGCATTTAGCACAGTGCTTGAAACACTATAAGTAATTAACTATAGCTACTATTATCTTGCAAATGTCAGATACACCTTACAGAATGGGATTATGTATGCAAGATGTGTTCACACACTTTAAAATTTTCTGTATATTTAAGGGGTGCCTGGGTGGTTCAGTTGGTTGTGTGTCTGACTCCTGATTTTGGTTCAGGTCATGATCTCAGGGGTTGTGAGTGAGACGGAGCCAGTGCTCAGCTCCATGCTCAGCGGGAAGTCTGCTTCTTTCCTTCTCCCTCCCATGTGCACTCTCTCTCTCTGAAATAAATAAATCTTTAAAAAATATTTTTTTTCTGTATATTTAAAAAGAACTGTTGACGAGAGGAGAGAATCTGTGGCAGACTCAGAATTGGGATTCTTTCCACACTGCAGATTCACTTCCTTTGGAAGGTATCAATGATACAGGTTAACTTTAGCAGGCCTGGTGCCATCTTTCTACCCTTTATTGTAAAACTCTGGAATTCCAACCAAATTACTTTTATGCAGTACTTAATATATCAGGCATTTTCAAAGCAGAGTTCAGGAAAAGTTTTTCATTACAGCAAAAATATGAATATGACTCATCAGTTTTCATTCCAGATTCTCTTTGCACATATAACCGGTACTCTGGCATTACAGAGATCAGTGGTAGCGGGATGTATAAAGTAAATGGAAGTTTCTTAATCTCTTTAACTGATAAGAAGGTAGGGCATCTATAATTACCCAGGGCTTCAGAAATCCTATGTGAATGAGCAGCAAGTCCAGCAGGTGGGAAGATGAAAATGACAAAGAAGGGAGAAGAGTATTGTCAGAGGTATGGGCCTTAAATAAGCCAAAAGTATCCACATAAAAAGGGAGAAGTAATGACTTAGAAGCAGCCACAGTGAGTGAGAAAGAGTTTAATCCTAATCAACCTAACTCAGGAATGTGGGTCAAGAAAGAATGAGTAGCTAGCATTTGAGAGGGTTGCAGGGGAAACACAATTTTTTGTGGAGGGCCAGGGTTCAAGCCAAATTTAAAGCATGTATGGGACTGGATGAATAGTTCCAACAACCTGAGGCCAGAATGACTCTGCTTCTAAGTGAATCCTCATGAGGCACTTCTGGGATGGTAGAAGGGCTACAAGCTTCTTCAGATGGTGTCAGTGAAGTCCAGGTTTGACTGGGCTTCAAAGGAATCTTATACACGGTGGGCAGGCTAGAAAAAGATCAGTTAGTGTCCAGAACCTTCACCATGTAATTACAAAAAAACCCAACGGTTAGATCTTGGCAGATTTAGGGGAAAGGGTGCTGCCTTCTCCGAAGTCACCCATAGCCTAACCCTATCTTAAAAACTTACATTCACTGGGATTATTAATCCTCAAGGCCATTTTAGATAAAGAATTTAACATACATTCAAGCCAAAATTAAGCAGTTAAGCAGAATGGGCTACAGATTTAATTCACAGTTGATTATATAACCTTTTACAAATCATTCTTAACTGTTCTGTACTACAGTTTCTTATTAAAAAAAAAAACTGCTCATGATAATGTCTGATACCCTTCTGTTATCACAGGCAAATAAGACCGTATTTGTAAGAGCTTTTCAGAAGAAAGGAGTAAAGAAATATGCTATTAAATGTAACTGCCAAACTAGAAAATCTGCCTAAAAAAATTATAATTGACGTTAATGCAGAGAATAGTAGTATAAAACTAAGCCAACTTAGGATTTTTATTTAAAAAGTAAGTTTAAGCTATTTAAAAATTTTTTTTAATTTACTTATTTGAGAGAGAGTGAGAGAGCGGGTGTGGCGGGGGGTGTGGGGGGTGGGCAGAGGCAGAGAATCTCAGGCAGACTCTTGAGCCCAGAGCCCAATGCCGGGCTTGATTTTACAACCCAGAGACCATGATCTGAGCCAAAACGAACAGTTGGATGCTTAACTGACCAAGCCATCCAGATGCCCCAGACTACTTTTTTTTTTTAAAGATTTTATTTTTTTGAGTAATCTCCACACCCAACGTGGGGCTTGAACATACAACCCCAAGATCAAGAGTCACATGTTCTACCAACTGAGCCAGCTAGGCGCCCCAGGTTAAGCTACTTTGGAAAGAAATAACAACTTCTATCTCCACACCCAGTCTCAAGAATCACATTCAACGTCACTAGTGGCCTAAGTAATACAAATAAAAACAATAAGATATCATTTTCTCCTTATTTGATTGGCCAAAATTTTAAAAGATCGATTATAACGTTGAGAACACTCTTTTCTGTAAAAAAAAAAAAAAAAGATTTTATTTTTTGAGAGAGTGTGCTCGAGAGAGAAAGCATGAGCAGAGGGAGGGGCAGAGGGAGAGAGAAGCAGACTCCCCACTGAGCAGGGAGCCCTACAGGGCTTGATCCCAAGACCCTGAGACCATGACCTGAGCCAAAGGCAGATGCTTAACTGACTAAGCCACTCAGGTGCACCTGCCACCTAAGTGCCCTTCTTGAGAGCAGTCTTAAACACATCTGGCAGGTGGATATATAGGCTTTATTTATTTATTTATTTATTTATTATTTAAAGGTTTTATTTTTAAGTAATCTCTACACCCAATGTCGGGCTTTAACTTACAACCCCGAGATCAAGAGTTGCATGCTCTACTGACTGAGCCAGTCAGCTGGTCAACTGGTACCCAACTGGTACGACCTTTTAGAAGAGCAACTGGACAACATTTATCCAGATATAAATGTATATATCCTTTAATTACACAATCTCAGTTAGAATCTGACTTACTGAAATAATCTTATACAGATACACACACACATAAAGATATTTATTGTAGCACTGTTTGCTTAAAAAATGGGTTGTAACTATAAATCTAGATGTACTGGTAGAGAAATTGTCAGGTAAATTGGTACATCCATATAGTGGAATAAAAGTTAGCCACTTGACAGGTAGATCTTTATGGGCTAATGCAGAGATATGCAATCATAAGGAATTAAGCAGAAAAAGTTAAACTGTCGAACAATGTATAGGATAGTGACCTTAATTTTATTTGTTTAGAAAGACACTTTAAAAATTATGATCAACAGTTGATATATTTACATGAGAAACATATATACCAAACATTCATATTTTAGTATGTTTTAATTTGAAATTCATCTCAATAGAAAGCCATATCACTTTCTTAGGCAAAAGGTTATAGGTACACTCCAATATAAATAAAATTAGAAAAATGTTTGTGCTTTGTATCACATCTTTGGGAAGTATAAATTAAAAGGAAAAGAGTCTTACTTTTTAAAAGAAAATAACTTCTACAGCTCTTCTGGTCTTTGAAAAAAAAATTTTTTTTTTAAAGATTTTATTTATTTATTTGACAGAGAGAGAGACAGCGAGAGAGGGAACACAAGCAGGGGGAGTGGGAGAGGGAGAAGCAGGCTTCCTACCGAACAGGTAACCCAACATGGGGCTTGATCCCAAGACTCCAGGATCATGACCTGAGCTGAAGGCACATGCTTAATGACTGTGCCACCCAGGCGCTCCGGTCTTTGAAGTTTTGACTAAAACTCCATATGATGCAAAATGATGTCCAACATAACAAGGTGCTAAAATTTAATATGCTCCAGGCAATTGAATGTCTTCTAAATTACTTTTGTTTTTTTAAATCTAAAAAATGAACTAAGATAAGCAGATCAAGTATTGGCGGTTTTGTCCTTCTTGCTTAAGACTATCGTATCAGCAAGAGTCATCAATAAGCAGCAACAAGCCAGGCTTCATGTAGACCTTTGTATACATCTGCTAAGTAGGTACATATATTTCATCTAACTATGACGAAAAGGTACATAAATTTTACGTGTTATTTATTACATACCTCTTTTATATCAAACCTTTACTTGGCAAGCACATTAAGCAAAGGAGGCAAGCATGGGTTTACAACATTTCTTGATGCTGCCTCCTAACAAACTAACCATTCAGTAGGATCCCTATTAGAACATTGCTTTAGATAATCAGTAGCCAAAAGGACATGGCTATCATTACATATGGTATAGAATAAACATTCTTTTAGGTAGGCTGAATGATAGTTACAAATTGCATACTGCTCCCAAAGTCTGACAAATTAGTTATATGCAGGATACTCACATCAGCATAGTGGCCTATCATATCACATCGATCACATCGTTTTCTCCAGGAAGGTCTTTCGAGACATCTATGAGTGGAAGACATAGGCAAAGAACAGCTTAAGCAAAAGCGGGCCGGGCAGGCATACTGGAGGTGTCCTCTCTCAGAGCAGAGACAGCAGGGGCGGACTTTCTAGGTGGCAAACAGAAAATCTCTTTAGCAAAATAGTTCAGTCTCAAATAGAAGATTAATTTTTCTTTTTCTATATAATTACATAAAGTTTATTTCCAATTTGAGACCCCAGTGAAGGTCAAATCTTGAGAATAACTGTAAAATCAAACAAAATATCTGAAGTCAGAGCTATCTGTATTCTGTGGTTGCCAAAAAGGCTTATTGTGCATGTACCATCAACTGGCATCTACTTCTTATGCCTCGTCTTGTAGGAACATCGACAAAGTGGATTATGCCCGAGAGGGGAAGTGGGATGAGGAGAATCTGGAAGCTAAGTCGTAGGAGGAACAGATACTGCAAGAGGCTGCTTTGCCTGGAGGACCACAGACAAAGAGGAAACCTAAGAGCTATCTCCAAACATCTGAAAGAATCATTTGGAAGGAGTAGGTAAATGGAAGGAATGTTTCTTGAGAGCTTACTATGTGTCAGAGAACATCTAAGAACTTTAGTTCTGTGTTCTTCCAAAGGTTGATGTATCTGTTTAACGTAATTTACACCAATAAACATTTATAAGTGCTTAAAATAACTTTCTAACAATGAAAACTGTCCCACAATGAAACAAGCTGTCTCATAAAGTAGGAGGTTTGGAAGTGAGAGGGGTCTCAGCAATTATTCGATTTAATCTCCTCATTTTATAGACAAGAAAACAGAGGCACAGAGGGTGAAATGATTTGCCTAAGGTTGTGCAACTACCAATGGAAAGCTAAACTGATTTCAGGTTTTTCTGACTCTAACTTCATTGTTCCTTCTCTGCTACTATTCTAGGCTATGACCTACATGAAAATGTAATGTGAAATCTACACATATATTATACAAGATTTGAATTCTAAGGTTATAGGGGTCCACTCTTAAGATTCTGACTTTTAATAATGAGGAAAGAAACATTATGTATTTCACATACTTGTGGAAAGGGGCAGTTTTTCGATAAATGGCCACATTTGTCACAATTTCTACAGGTAACATTTTTGTTGGCTGAATAGTATCGGTGGGTCCATCTTCCAGATGATCTATTATTAACTATCTGGGCCTAAGTGGGGAAAAAAAATCAATAGTTAAAAAAAAAATTTCACTCTGTTCACAAGAATTAACAGCCATAGTCTATTTAATCTAGAACCCAGCAACAAGGAACTTTTGTGTTTTTGAAAGAAGTTAAAAAAACATAAAAGTGGTTGCCATGAAGACAACTCTACTTCTTGACTGTCCCTCCCCCAATTCTTTTACATTTCTCCATATGGTTCCATTTCTTTTTTATCTCTCTGTACTTACAGTTCAGGTCCAGTAGGGGTACTGATAGGCATCATTTAGACATTCTGGTGGCATTCAGACCCAAAGATATTGCTGATTTCTATATCTGAATGAATACCATATTTTTCTGAAGGAGAAATCTGCTTAAATTTTTACCTAGGGTATTTTTTAAAATGATTTTTACCTTCGAAGTTATAAAACCATGTAACAACAAAACCCATTCTCTCTTTTGAACAGCCCAAGGTTACTGCCTATAAACTGGGTTATAATTTCTAAGAGACAATGAGATAATTTCCTTCCAGTAGAGTACTTTTAAGATCCATTTTGCCTACAGTAACCCAATTCTAGTTCTCCCATATTCTAACCAAAATCTAGTGTCTTGCAAAAGAATATTAGCAAAATGTATCAAATGGAATACCTAAAGGGGAATATGTAAATGCCAACCATGCTTTTATCTTGTTGGGTAGAATTCCATCTTTGAAAAAGTTTTTCATCTTTTATTTGTTATTCTGCTGGATTAACCAGGTAGGCCCCAAGTAGACATAATCTAATTACCTCTTAAAACTTTTTTTTTTAACTAAGTTGTAAAATTATTCTCTTTTCTAACCATCTGTCACAATTAAGGCTAATAATTGACAAAGACAAACACCTGCCACATCCTAAATATAGACTAACCATTTCCTTACACTGAAGAAGCAGTTATTTCCGGTGTTGATCTTTAGTGGTACCAGGCAATATGGGCTGAGAGGACTCACCATGGCATGGCAGAGAAGAAACAGAAGGGAAAGGGGACTAAATCATTATGGCAATTAACAGACTGACAAAAATCCAGGCTGAACCACACTTCTGAAAAATTCGATCACCATATACGGAAATCAAACTTTTTCTTACAACATACTTGGACCACCTACTATCTCTAAAGTTTATTAAGTTATCATACTGAAGTAAAAGGAAACTTCAAATCAAAGGAATTTATTAATCTACTACTCATAACTTCAAAAAAATTTTTTACCTCTGCATCTTTGTCACTGATGAACCAACTTACACCATCTTCTCCTACAAAACAAAAAAAATGTTACTCAAATTTTGACACCTTTAAAGCACTTACAGATTGACATTATTCAATATGTCAGTCCTGAAATTGGGACCCCAAAGGTGTAGTGAGATATGTGAATACTTTAACCTTTCATCTTGGCTCCATTATTACTTGCGTGGCTCTAAACAAATACTTAATCTCTTTTTTTAAAAATTTTTTTTTAATACTCAACCTCTCTTAATCTTACTTTTCTTACCTGTGAAATTCACAGGAATAATATTTGCCCCATCTATCTAAAAAATACTCTGAGACTCAAATGAGATCCGTGAAAATGCTTTGAAAATCGTCAAGCTATAAACAAATAAAAAAAAAAAATCAGCGAAGAAACGAAAAACCCAGTAGCAGACGCAGAAAGAAATCTTATCTAAACTTCCTTTATCTGATTAAAGCAGAGCTTTATGAAAGTCAGCTTCACGGCACCTCCCATCCCCCCACCTAGGCTCTCTAGTCAGGGAAATGACTGACTTTGGCTTCTGGGGCATTCCAAAAACACCAAGTTGTATAAACTTGCATCATCAAAACATTCCATCCTTTGAAGCCCTAAATACTTGTGCTGGTAAACAGCTTTTAGTTGTTTGGTAAACAAAAAACTAGTTGGTAAACTAACCTTTACCTTTGGCAACTGAGTTGAGTTGCTCTTTACTGAGCGCTCCCACACCTTGTCTTTCCTCCGGTTCATCTCTCTATCACTAGTTAGTTCACAGGCCCCCGCCATTCAGACCCAAGAAGGCAGAGGAAAGGTTTTGGCTTCCAATATCAGTTATTAACTATGCCTACTAGCTTCCCATTGTAGTTGACATTCATTGTAACATTTTTAAAAACTGGACTTTATGAACGCAATCTCACGATTGGGGCTAGAAATTTAGCACTGTATTTTATAACCTTAAATACAGTGAAATAAAACAACAAATAAGGAGACCAAATATCCAGAAACCATTGACCGATCTAAAAATACAAGTGTAAAAACCTAGGGGGTTTGGGAGCCCTACATTCCTCTTTATCAGCTGTTTTCTTCTCTTTGCCCTTTGCAAATGGCTGCTATTCTTCTGGTCCACTCATGACCAGGAGGAAGGGACATATGACTAATGCAGAAGCTATGGTATCAACAAAGGATTGAAAGACTTTTTTTCTCTCCTTGAAGCAAAGTTCAGATTTCTTCCTTCCTCCTATCTATTCCTCTTCTCTATCTCGAAAACGCAAATCGAGCTTGACTCTTTGAAAGGAATTTTGAGGAGACATGAAGTAATCTACATTTCCCCAGGCCTACCAGGAGTAAGTGTCTAGAGATACATTTTAAAATAAAATAGTTTTACTAAGAAAACCAAAAGGCTGCTTTATGAAAAGGCCAATCCATAGGAGAGCAGAGATGCTTGCAGATGATTATGTCCTTTGTAACGTTTGGAGGCTGCATCCATATACGGAGCGTGGAGAATACATTAAATAGCTGTGCATCATCACCATCCACAACGACCTTCTTTCATTTAAAAGATCCATCTAAGGAGCATGCTCTGCTGTAAGTTTTAAAGCTGCCTTTTGTACCTCCATGTCCTTCATCTTTAAAATTCCAAATGACCACTAAAAATCACTTTAATTAAAAAACTGCCTTAATATTGTCCTTAAAAAAATAAATAAAACCTAAAAACCAGTGAAATGCAAAATAGCAACTATTACCACTCCCAATTCCAAATAAATTTACAGGTGAACAGAGAATAGTGAGAAAAGGGAAGGTCTGAGAGAGGAAGATCCGACTTCATTTAGATTGTTTCCACATTCCTATGGAATTCAACAATATTCCAGGTTGTATACTAACTCAACAGACTACTGTATATTCTTACTGCAGAAAATTTACGAACAGGTACACAAAATAGGTTTCAATTACAGATGAAATCAGACTTCTCAATGGTAAATGGAACAAAGACATCACCAGAAACACATGAGCTAACTCCTGGTGCTACCCAATGGTTCCAGTTTGGGTTCGATCCTGGTAATAACAGCTGACTCCTGCCCTTTCTCTTTTATCTATCCCGTTTCCTTCTTAACTCCCAAATCCCAAACTAATGGAAGCTCTGTCTAAGGACAACTCATTAGAATTTCTACAGGCAGCCAATTCTCCACTTTGTTAAACTCCTGGTACCGGACTTGGTAGAAACCTGGGTTCCAGTCTTAACACTCTCTCTTATTTGCTGTGTGGCATTGGGCAGGTTATTGACCTTTACTGGGCCTGTATAATAATGGGTTGGGTTGGGTTAAATGGCATCCATGGTACCATCTAGCATCTAGCATCTAGTTTTTATGATTCTTTTGAATTTTCATTCATTATTAAAATCAAATCCATTGTCCTCCAGGCCTCTGCAACTGGCACAGGGTGTCTTCCCTTAAAGATAACTTCCCACAGGGCCCAGAAGCACTCATCTTCCATGTGTTTACCACCCTTGCCATATATTATAAAACGGGATTACCCTAAAGTGTAAAATTAGAATTGCCCTAAAGATGCCTAATATTAACTCTTAGCTCTCTTAGAGCCTTGTCTTGCTAATATCTGGGGCTGTGATTTTTTTTCAAACTTCAGAATTGTAATCAAAGCAACAGCTGGGAACTCCTTCTTTGCATCGAATCAACTCAGTGCAACAAACACACTGAAAGGTTACAATGAGCAAGGTGCTATAGGGTAAACAAAGATGAATAAGAGCTTATAAATTAGTAAAGAAGACAAATGAAAGAAGAAAGGATTAAGAGAAGACCAAACAAAATTCTACAGTAAATTTAGAGGAAGAATAGACAATGTCTGAATTTGGGGGAAAAAGACGAAAAAAGTCACAGAAGACTGTGCTATAAAGAAAACTGTATTAAAGTATAATTTACATATTATAAAATATACCCTTGTAAAAAATACAGTATGATGTATTTTGACAAATGTACACACCTGTGTAACCACCCCAACAATCAAATATAGCACATTTCCACCATCCCAAAATGTTACCTTGTGCATATTTGCAGTTGATCCTCCACCCCAGGGCAACCACTGATTTGCTTTCTGTCACCATAGATTTGTTTTGCCTGTTCTAGGACTGTATGTAAATAGTATCATATATTATGTATCATTTTGTGTTTGGCTTCTTTCACTCTGATTATTTGTGAGATTATCTATATTGTTGGGTAGTGGTTCCCTTTTTATTGCTGAGCAGTATTCCAGTGTGTGGCTATAACAATTCATTTAGCTGTTCATCTCCTGATAACACTTACAGGTTATTTCCAGTTTTGTGCAATTATAAATAAAGCAGCAATAAACATTCCAGTGAAAATCTTTTTTTTTAATTGACATAAGTTTTCATTTTGCCTTGGGAATATACCTGGGAGTAGAATTACTGGATGTGGTTAAGTGTATCTTTACCTTTATATGAAACTGGTAAATTTTTCCAAAGTGGCTCTGTCATTTCACATTCTTATCAGCAATGTATGAGAATTCCATAGTTTCATAATCTCACCAATACTTGAAACTGTCTTCAATTTTAGTCTTCGAATGCGTATGCAGTAATGCATTAGGATTTTAATGGGCATTACTCTGATAACTATTGATGCTAAGCATCTTCATGTATTTATTTGCCATTCATATACCTTCTTTCAAAAACTATTTGAGTTTTTATTGATTGATTGATTGTAGACTACATGCCCAGTGTGGAGCCCAATACAGGGCCCGAACTCACAATCCTGAGATCAAGACCTGAGCTGAGATCAAGAGTCAGACACTTAACTGACGGAGCCACACAGGCACCCCTTAGCTTGTTTTTAAATTGAGTTGTTTTTATTTTTTGATAGTGAAGGTTGTCTTTCTTTGATCGAATTATAGGAGTCCTTCATATATTCTGGATACAAGTCTTTTATCAGACATGCTTTTGCAAATATTTTCTCCCAGTGTGGCTTGTTTTTTTTCATTTTTTTAAACAGAGTTCTCAGAAAAGCAAAACTAATAAATTTGACGACTTTTCCCTTTATGGTTTTCTATGTCCAGAGAAATTTCCCTATGCAAGGGTACAAAAGCAAGCCTTTTTTATGTTTTCTTCTAAAATTCTATGGTTTTAGCTTTTTATGTTTAGTTATTACCCATTTCTCCCCATATGAATATCCTGTTGTTCCAGCATCATTTGTTGAAAAAATACCCTTTCTTCATTGAATTGCCTTACCAACTTTGTTGAAAATCAACTGACCATATACATGTGGGTCAATTTCTGAAGTTCTAGTATGCTACAGGTCTAGCACTATACCATATTACAACTTTACTTTAAAAACCAAAATCATGGAGATTAAAGTTTTCCAACTTTTTTGTTCTTTTTCAAGATTGCTTTGGCTATCCTTTGATTTCTGTATAAATTTTAACTTGCATTTTTTTCTCTCTTTAAAGTAACCTCTACTGCCAATGTGAGGCTTGAACTCATGACCGAACCCAAGATTAAGAATCACAAGAGTACTGACTGAGCCAGCTAGGGGCTCTTGATTTCTGTATAAATTTTTAGAATATAATTTCTACAAAAAAAGCCTGATGGGATTTTGATTGGTATTGTACTACATCTATAGCTCAGCCTGGAAAGATATTTTAAAAATATCAAGTCTTCTAAAACATGAAAATGGTGTATCTCTTCATTTACTTTGGTCTTCTTTTTCTCAGAAATGTTTTATGGGTTTCTGTGAACAGGTCTTATATATGTTTTACTGAATTTATCCCTTCATATTCATATTTATTCCTGTTCCTGAAAAAACTTTTTAAATAACATTTAAGTTAATTTTAATTATTTTTTAAATTTCATTTTTAATTTCTGATTACAAGTTTATAGAAATATATTTATATTCCATAAATATATTTGTAGAAATATAGTTGGTTTTTGTTTATTCACCTTGCATCCTGCAAATTTGCTAAATTCACTTAGTGCTAGAAGCCTTTTATAGATTCCTCCCAATTTTCTATATACACTATCATTTCACCTGTGAATAAAGACAGTTTTATTACCTCCTTTCTAATCTATATGCCTTTTATTGCTTTTTCTTACCTCAATGCATTATAAAGGACTTCCAGGTGTAATACTCAGTATTTTAAGTGGTGACAGAAGACAATCTTTGTTTTGTTCCAATAGGGTGAAAAAATTCAGTCTTTCTGAATTAAGCAAACTGTTCGCTGTAGATTTTTTATAACAGGTTGAGGAAATTCAAAAGAATTTCCTACTTTTCCTACTCTCCTGAGTTTTTAATATAAGTATGTTTTAAATTTTATCATATGCCTTTTCTGTATCAACTGAAATGGCCCTATGGTTTTTCCTCTTTCTGTTAATATGGTGAATGACAGGGTTTAATTTTCAAATAAACAAGCCTTGTATTCTGGGATTAATACCAGTATTCTGGGATTAATACCATTTGGTTAGGATGTACTATGCTTTACAATATACTGTATAATTCAATTTGTTAGTATTTTATTAAGAATTTTTACATCTGTGTTCATGAAGGATACTGATTTACACTTTTCTTATGTCTTTGTCTGGTTTTGATATTGGGGTAAAATTGGCTTCGTAAGAGTTGGGAAGTGTTGGGGAGAGTTTGTGCAGAACTGGTATTACTTCTTCCTTAAATATCTGATAGAATTCACCAGTGAAGTCATCTAGGCTGGAGTTTCCTTGCTGTGAGCCAGGAATTTTACTTGCAGGGAGGTTCTAAAAATAGTAATAGAAATAGTAATTCTACTTCTTCAGTAGGTATGGAGCTATTCACATCTTCTAGTTCTGTTTGGGCCCGTTTTGGTAATCTGTGACTTTCAAAGAATTTGTCTATTACTTCTAAATTGTTGAAATTATCAGCATAAATGACCATAATAGACTCTTATTATTTCCCTTTGATTTAGCTAACTTGTACTTAAGCTCATCCAGTATATTTTTATCTCAAATACTGTGTATTTCAGTTCTACAAGATCCATTTGGTTCTTTTTTTTATATCTTCCATTTCTCTTACTTTATATTTCTTTTTCTTTAAGTTTCAGTATATATTTTTAATAGTTGCTTCAAAGTTCTTTCTGGTAACTTCATCATCTCTGTAATTTCTAGGTTTCTTTTATTTGACTGATTTTTCTACTGGGTATGAGTGACATTGTCCTTTGTATACACAGTAACTTTTTTTCTTGGATGCTAGTTATTGTAAATGGTAGACTTTTGAATGTCTCCATTTTGTTTTCTTACTTTAAAGTGTTAGACTCTGTTTTGACAAGCAGTTAAGTAAACTTCAGATTAGCTTGACTCTTCTGAGCCCTTTAAAGCTTTGTTAGGGTAGGTCCACAGTAGAGCTAATTTACTCTAGAGCTAATTTAGCCCTACTTAACCGAGATGTATCTTTTGGGGTTTCTATTAAATGTTGCAGGTATTCCATACTCTCTCTTCACTTTGGCTCAGCTTATAGACAGTAGATTTTTGTCCAAGTCTAGTGGAGTTGGACCTATCTGTGCACAGGTAGGAACACAGTATCCTTGGTGCTCGTGGGCAATCCTATGCAGATTTCTGGAGTTCTTTCCCTCTGCAGCTCCTTCCCTTCAGTACTCTGCCCCACAAAGTGTAGCTTCCTTAGCCTCTCTAAACTCTGATCTCTCCTTCTCATCTCAGTGAGGCTGTAGTCGTGCACTTGGGTTCCCTCTTTTGGCACCATGATGCAGGTGTCTAGGCAGAAATTTAGGCTGACTGTAGGGTGCACCTTGTTTGTTTCCATATTCTCATGAATCATGGCCCATTACTGTCTGTTGTCTATATTCACCTTTCCCTTTAAACTGCTGTGTATATTGATAATAGCTGTTTTAAAGTCCTCTTCTGTTAATTTCATCATTTCTTGCCAAGGGGGCAAGACTGATGTAAGTTTACACGATATAGCTGGAAGGGAAAGTCATATATAGGATTTTAATAGAGGGAGATGAGAGAGGACACCAGTAAAAAGGAAAAATACATGCAACAGAATAGCAGAGGTAAAAGGATATAGCAACCAATACAGTTTTATTGGAAGAGGGTATGGTAATTTCTTTATTAAGAATTGTCATAGGGGCGCCTGGATGGCTCAGTGGGTTAAAGCCTCTGCCTTCAGCTCAGGTCATGATCTCAGGATCCTGGGATCGAGGCCCGCATCAGGCTCTCTGCTCAGCGGGGAGCCTGCTTCGCCCTTTCTCTCTGCCTGCCTCTCTGCCTGCTTGTAATCTCTCTATCGAATAAATAAATAAATAAAATCTTAAAAAAAAAAAAAGAATTGTCATAGACATTTTTATACATATGAGAATACTAAGCATTAAATATTATTATGTATGTATGATTTTCGTAGCATACAATGGGCTTGAATTTAATATTCAGCAAATCAGATATAAAAACGTATTTTCCCTACTGTTTAACAGTGTGAATGTGGGGCACCTGGCTGGCTCAGTCGGTAGAGCATGGGACTCTTGATCTCAGGATTTTGAGTTCAAGCCCCATACTGGGTATGGAGCCTACTTAAAAAAAAGAATGTAATTGCGACTTCCTTAATGTATAAAATGTTTTCACTTAATATAGTGTTCAGTTAATTTTCAACAAATATTTACTGAATATCTCTCATGTAAAAGACAGTTAGGAGACAGAAAGATGACTAAGGCACAGTGCTTGCCCTCAAGGAACTTATCACAGAGTAGTATGTGCATCTTTGGGCAAAACAACCTTAAAATCACTACTGTGCTAAGAAAATAACCATGATAATTTCATTTTTTAAAATAGAAAGATGAGGGGTGCCTGGGTGGCTCAGTCAGTTAGTTAAGTCTCTGCCTTTGCTCAGGTCATGATCTCAGGGTCCTGGGACAGAGCCCCACATTGGACTCCCCACTCAAGGGGGAGTCTGCTTCTCCCTCTGCCCCTCCCCCTGAGTGCATGCTCTCTCTCTCTCAAATAAATAAATAAAACCTTTAAAAAAATAAAATAGATGATTAATCAAGTTTTAAAGATAAAAAGCCCAATATTATTGAGGAAATGGGTTATTTAACAAGAAATACTGGGGCACCTGGGTGGCTCAGTGGGTTAAAGCCTCTGCCTTCAGCTCAGGTCATGATCTCAGGGTCCTGGGATTGAGCCGCGCATCGGGCTCTCTGCTCAGCGGGGAGCCTGCTTCCCCCCCCCTCTCTCTGCCTGCCTCTTTGCCTATTTGTGATCTCTCTCTCTCTGTCAAATAAATAAAATCTTAAAAAACAAAACAAAACAAGAAATACTGAATTCTCCTAATGAGCCATTAACTTACGATGTCTGTATCACGAAAATGGTCTTCTTTATAATTCTAAGTATGTAAGACCTTTAGCAAGTGTTTTCTCCCCAAATAATCTGTGAGTCTATAGACAGCTCACAACTGGGAACTAGGGCAAAAAAGACAATAGTTGTTATATACCTGCAATTCCTAAGGAACCAAGATTTTGGGCCTTCTCAGTATCCTCTCACTTGCAGGGTACAGACAAAACTCTGACTTGCATGAGATGGCATTTTTTTCACTCCTCTAAAACACAGTGAAATGGTCAGGAGAACAAAGAAAAGTGGAGAAGGTTGTGAATAACCCTCTCATCAGATAACTCGAGGTTAAATAATTTGGCAGTGACAGTATTAAAGGCAGATTAATAATACTACAATTCTGAATTTATTGCCCACACTCCCTTTTTACATACCTAATATTTTTTAAACTAAAAGGTCCTACTGTTTGTAAATTAACACTCCCAGTGCTTTGCCCTCTCTGTACTTTTGCTCATTTTATCCCCTTGATCTCCAACACTCTCTCCCTCTTTGCCCAATTTTCCATTTAACCCGGTCCAATTTCCATGACTACAAATTCTAAATGTCCTTTGAAGGCTGAGCTCCTCATAGCCAATGCATGTGGGTAATATTCAGTACTTCTCTCTCACTTGACTTCTGTGAGCATTTACAGTTCTCATGGTTGATATAACAAAATACTTTCCCAGTTCTTACGCCCCTTCACAATTTCCTCTTCCTTCACGGGTTACTTGGTATGCTCCACTCTTTGCTTTCCTCATTCTAGATTCTTAGTCCCAGCTCATGTCATACATGTCCATGAAGAGCACTCCCAAATCTGTCTCTCTAGACCAGATCTTTTCCTGAGTTCCTGATCTATTGGACACATAGATTAGATATCTTAGGTAATTCAAACTCATAATCATTAAAAATGAATTCTTCATTTTCTCCCCATTCCTTGCATTTCTGGCTCTTAAAACAGACAAAAGTTCTTACATCTCCTCCTTTATCTTCTATCTCAATAACCTGTCTCAATGTATTTTCCATATAAAAAAACTCAATTCTTCCCTCTCACCTTTCATATCATTACTTACCAAATCCCGCAAATTCTCTCTCCATCACAGCCTCAGCACCATTACACTGACCCACTGATACTTAATTTCTCAGCTAGACTATTAAAATAACTTCTGACTATCTCTAACACCACAACTCATTTTCCATTCCGCTGTTACTGGAATGCTTTTATTTTCTACAACATTAGGTTCAGGTGTACAACACAATGATTTGATATCTGTATACATTACAAATGGAATTTCTAAAATGGAACCATAAATACGTTCTGCCCTGAATGGTCCCTCGATGCCTACAGGATAAACTTAAAACTCCTTTGTATGCCATACAATGCCTTCCATGATTTGGTCCTTCTCTGTTTCTCTGGCTTCATCTTCCTGATTCCAGTGCTCCAGCTAAGCCTAATAATTTCCTCAATGTGTCCTGTTGTTCTCTGCAACTATGCCTATTCATGTATTCCCTGGAACACAAGCTGCCCCCAACTTCACAACATGGAACTAGGACTTAGTCTTCAAGTCATTAATCATGTGCTACCTCCTCCACTGAAGTCTTCCCTGATAATCCTTCAAAAGCAAAGACAATCACTCTCAACTCTGTAACATCCTTGACTTTGACCATATCATTTCCATCTTTGTATTTTCCAAAGCAGGATTGTTTAGTTATCATAGGTACTTGGGTTTACTGAATCACTTAAATAACATTTCCTCTTTTGATTTCACTCTGGTGGAAGTATTTCCTCCCTCCCTAAAAATGCTTTATTTATCTCTTAGGCTATTAAGCACTTCTAAACCTTCTGTTAACAACTATATTAATAAATATTTTACTTCCCTCACTACACTGTAAGTTCTCTACAGACCTCTGTGGACCATCTGTTTCATCCACCTATCCAGTTACCAGCATAACATCTTGCATACTTTGAATTACATTAGAAAAAATAATGTAAAAGAAAAAGGGAAACATTAATATGCACACTTGTGTGAGTACACACTGTTCTGAACTGGGGGTAAATAAGTCAACAGCCAGTTTCTCGGGTTGTCACTGTACATATATACAAGTTCAGTATATATGTGGGGAACCTGGCTGGCTGGGTCGGTAGAGCACGAGATTCTTGATCTCATGGTTGTGAGTTCCAGCAAGTCACTGATTCTGTGGTTGTGAGCTCACAGCAAGTCTTTATTGGGTGTAGAGATTATAAATAAAAACTTAAAAAAAAAAAAAAAAAAGACGATTCTCTATGGCTAAAAAAAAAAACCAAAAAGACCTGGAATTTCTGTAGTAAAAAATTCTAAGAACTATAAAATACTTTAAAAATCACTGCTATTGAATAAAATAACTTGGTACACCCAGGATCCACCTGAAATATAACTGGACATTTATAAATAATCATACCTACACCTAGTCAGTGTTTATGGAATAAAGATCACAAAGATGAAGCTGCCAGATATTTATGTCATATCCTATCCTGAGCCTAATTCCACTACACCAGATTTCCCCCTGGGATCTTCTCACTTCGGATAAGCAACGGAACCAGCCACAAATGAAGTTACTATTCCCAATTTCATCAGCAGCATCTGTTATTTCAACGGAAACTTTTGAAATACATACAATGCCACATGCAAATCCCCTGAGGGTTGAGCCACTTTATTCACTTGTATTCTTCTCAAACTGCTCTTTATTTCTGTCTCTTATTTATATCTTTCCATTTAACACTCGTCACAAAACCATTTTAAGTCATTAAAATTTTGCAGTGTTTAACTGCCATTAGTTTAAATAAAACAAATTTTAATAGAACAATTTGCAAGTTAGGCATCAAACTGTTCCTCTTATTTTAAATCATATTAAATTTACCAGAAACAATCTATATTTTTAAATGTGTATAAACGATAGATGGGGACTTAACTCTTCTTTTTTTAGAGGTAGAGGAGGAAGAAGAAAGAGGAAATAAATACAGGTGCTTAGCACAGGGTTATACAGGGCTCTTGCAAAGTTATCTGTCACATAAAGGCTTTTGTATTATCTCCAAAGAGAAACACAGACAGATACAGCCACACACAGAGTTCTCTCTCATCTCCCAATCCCTCCAAAAGATCTGTCAATGAAATCACCTGGTTAGGAAATATTTATTTAGAAATTTAAAAAAAACCCTCCATATTAAACTAAGTAACAAAAAGAGGAAGGGAAAAATTATCAACAGAAACAGTTAATACTGTAGGATTATGGGAGCTGTTTTCTCTTCTTTTAAAGATATCTACTGTGGTGCTTGTTCCCCACTTCCGCCCTCCCCTCCAAAAGGCAAAAAGGAAAATATAACATGGACGCTTGAAATATTTGTAAAATGACAAGCACGTATAAAACACATTTAAATTCAATCAAGAGGCTACTATAAAAAAGATATTGCCGGTTTCTAGAGAAGACTTAAAGGCTGGGCGCCTGCATGGCTCAACTGGGTTAAGCATCTGCTTTGCGCTTAGATCATGATGCCAGGGTCCTGGGATCAAATCCTGCATCAGGCTCCCTGCTCAGCAGGGACTCTGCTTCTCCCTCTGCCCTTCACCCCACTGGTGGTCTCTTGTGCGCGCGCGCGCGCGCGCTCTCTCTCTCTCTCTCTCTCAAATATATAAATAAAATCTTAAAAAAAAAAACAACTTAAAAGGCCATATAAATTTGGTATCTATGTCTTTCGGTCATCCTTCTAATTCTGTTTTACACTTCCTAGTCTCCTTCCTAAATCTTTTTTTGCTTTCTTTACCTATCATTAACTTTGTGTGTAAGCACATGCATTTTCTTCAACATCTGGTTCTTGGTTCACTCTCTCCTTGGTAAAGTAAGTCACTACGCAACAATTTGTTTTTATTATTTTGGGGGCGTCATATTTTCTTCAAATCTTTCCCCAATCTTAAGACCAAATATGTCCAGGCTTATGTTTATAACTGCTTACAGCATATAACACAAATGATCATAGTAGTCACTGCAAACATAACACATCCGAAGAAAAACTCATCTTCACAACCCTAATTGCAAATGGCTCAAATACTTTCTTCCCTGTTGTTTTAATGGCTTAAAACGTAGATTTATTTTCATCTTAACCCAATGCCTCATTCTCATTATCCAAACAGGCCAGGTCTTACAATTCTATAGTATCTCCGTTTAAAATGTCTTTCTAAGCCAATATTCTGGTTTCCCTCCGATCATCACTTTTGTTCATCACCTCCAATCTAAGAGGTGTCCCTGTGCCTTCAACTTCATTTGATATATGCCAGCTAGATTTTCTCTTTAAAGGGATAATTTCATATTTTATTATTAATTTTTATCAAAGTAACATATGCATATGGTTTTCAAAGCTCTAATACTAAGAAAGCATATAAGAAAAGAACAGCAGTTCTCTCCTCCCTATTCCAGCCTGCACTCCTCCATGGGTAAACACGTTCAAGTCTTTACCTCCTTCTTTTGGTATTCATCTGGATACTTCGAAATAATGTTCCTTCTGCTCCCTACGGACTTATCTATTTTTTAAATTTATTTTTATTTAGGTTGCCTTGGTGGCTTGGTTGGTTAAGCGTCTGCTTTCGGCTTAGGTCTTGATCCCTGCGTTGGGCTCCTTGCTCAGCGGGGAGCCTGCTTCTCCCTCTCCTCTTCGCTCTTGCTCTCTCTTGCTATTTTTGTCTCTCTCTCTCAAATAAATAAATAAAATCTTTAAAAAATTTTTTATTTTTATTTGAGAGAGAAAGAGTGAGCAAGCTGGGAGAGGGACAGAGGCAGAGGAAGAGAATCTCAAGCAGACTCCCCACTGAGCCCTAAAAGGGGCTCAAATCCAGGACCCTGGGATCATTACCTGAGCCTAAATCAAGAGTCAGACAGCTTAACCAACTGAGCCACCAACCAGGTGCCCCTGGATTTATCTATTTTAAATATTAGTATCTAAATTCCCAATAAAGTAAAAGAGTAGATTTACTTTTTTTATAACATTCTATCTGACATTTCTTCTCCCTCCATCCCCTTTCTCAGGTTAAGATAATATTCATCTTATGACCATGTAGTAGTATTAGTAGTATTAGTAGTAGTAGGTCCATTGTTTCCTTTCTTGTACGATGCTTTAATTTTCCTGTATTTAATACCAGCCTAGTTGTTTCATTTACTTGGCCTGAAAGTCTACTTACCACCTAGCTACTGGCACCTTGTCTCTCCAAAAGGTCGACTTTCAGTCCTCCTGATATCTCCAGGATTAGGGAAGTACCTATTCATTATGTGCCTGCTGCATTATAATAGCCATCACCAATCACAAGGGTCCAATGGACGCATTTAATAACTTAAGGTATCTCACAAATAATGTACAGAGAAATAAAGAAATAATGAATAACAATTTTATTAGAAATCCTAATAAGAATTTAAACATGGCGGGGCGCCTGGGTGGCTCAGTGGGTTAAGCCTCTGCCTTTGGCTCAGGTTATGATCTCAGGGTCCTGGGATCGAGCCTTGCATCGGGCTCTCTGCTCAGCAGGGAACCTGCTTCTCCCTCTCTCTCCGCCTGCCTCTCTGCCTACTTGTGATCTCTCTCTCTGTGTCAAATAAATAAAATCTTTAAGAAAAAAAAAAGAATTTAAACATGGCAAAGCATAATTTTTATTTCATTTAGTCCTGTTTTTGAAGCTAAATACAAAAACGGGCAACTTCTTGAAATATAACCAGTCACTCACTGACTACCATCTATGAATCTGAAACACACCCATTTTGTAAATACTAAACCAGATCTCAAATACATCTCTTCTTTGCTCCACAGTTGCAAAACACTTTCACTTTTCAACTTATGAAACACAAATTAAGATGATTACTCCATTAGTTTTTTTTTCACTTCTGTATCATCTATTCCCTTCTAGTCACTCCTGCATACACATTTGCCTTCAGTGATTGTCCACTTGACACAAATCGTATCAAGGATATTTTGGTATACAAATATCATAAAATATGAAAGAATACAGTCACATGTCTTTTTATCAAAGCAATATGGTACAGATTCTCATCATAAAATATGTGGTAAAGAACCTCCTGTTGAATGACTAAATAGATGAGAATACCCTATTTCCTTTTTCGTATTTAGAAATACATTCATTCATCAATTCGTAAGTTTGAGAAAATTCATTAGGGAAGTACCTATTCATTATGTGCCTGCTGCATTATAATAGCCATCACCAATCATAAGGGTCATATAGCCATCACCAATCATAAGGAATATAGTATTCTCTGAAAAAATCATAGTCTGAGACTTAACTTAAAAGAACAAGTTCATCACATCATTAAAGTCTAGGTACAGGGGCGCCTGGGTGGCTCAGTGGGTTAAAGCCTCTGCCTTCGGCTCAGGTCATGATCCCAGGGTCCTGGGATCGAGCCCCGCATCGGGCTCTCTGTTCAGCGGGGAGCCTGCTTCCCCCTCTCCCTCTGCCTGCCTCTCTGCCTACTTGTGATCTCTCTCTCTGTCAAATAAATAAAATCTTAAAAAAAAATAAATAAATAAAGTCTAGGTACTACCATCTGTCTCCTTGCATTTACATTCTGATTGATATAATGATTGTGAAATGTCTTCCTCTGTCAATTTTCTTCTACTTGCCATTTTGGGCAGAAAATGTAAAATTCTGAATTCTCAACTTTGTTCAATGAAAGCTAAAAAAGATGGTGTTTCCAGAATTCTTTTATACATTCTTGAAAGATAATGTAATACTCAGGGCAACACAGTAAGAAGGATGATGAAGACTTACTTCACTATTATATCATCCTTCTATGCAATTCCATCATCTGTTTTATTATTTTAGTGTTTTTTAGCATAGCTGGGAATAATTGATGAGTAATGATAAAACTAGTTTTAGGATGATGAAATAATAAAATGTTTCAAAGTATGGCAAAAATAAGATCACTAGAATCCCATGATGTATCTTAGATTTATAAAAGTATCCAATAGACCTATATTGTAAATCTGAGATAGACTTTTATTCTATTAAGAAAAGTAAGTTTTCTCTTTGTTCTCTGGAATATTTCTGAGAAAGAATAAAAGTTATGAAATATAAATTCTTAGAAATAGTTAGAAACGCTAAAAAAAAAAGAAAGAAATCCAAACCCCTAAACTAAAATTGGGTGTAATGAGCCTGACAGTATACTCAGGGTTAAACTAAACATACGATTATTTCAACTCTTATCATTCATTCAACAAGTATTTACTACTGCCATATTCCACCATTCTAGGTCCTCAGGATATATCAATGAACAAAATAGAGATTGCTGCCTTTGGAGAACTTTTTTTGTTCTAGTTGTCGGGGGGGGAGGAGACAATAAACAAAACATAATAAATAAGTAAATGATGTATGCTAGCAGTAATAAGTGCTTTCGAAAAAAGAAAAGTAGAGCAGGATAATGGGAATTGGTAGTGTTGGGCAAAGTTACAACTTTACATAAGGTAGATAGAGTACACCTCACTGCTATTTAAGCAAAAACTTAAAGATCAGGGAAATTAGCCATGCACTTCTAGGGAAGAGCATCTCAGGTGGTAGGAACAGAAATAGCAAAGTCCTTAAGGAGGAAATATTTGTGATGTGTTTGAGAAATAGCAGGGGGCCAGTGTGGCTAGAGCAGAGTAAATAAGGTGAAGGTGAGGTCAAAGAAGTACAGGATACCAGATTATGAAGGGCCCTGTAGGCATTATGAGAATTCTTGCTTTTATTCTGAGTGAAATTGGAAGTCAATGGAGGGCTTTGAAGCAGGGAGAGCCATTAGGTGCAAGAATTCTATGAACAAATGATAATACCTCTGACCAGGATGGTAGCAGTGGATGTACTAAGAAGTGGAAGAATCCTGAACATATTCTAAAGGTAAAGCCAACAAGATTTCCTGATGAATTAGATATTAATGTAAGAGAGAAAAACAGAGTCAGAGAATGACACCCAGGTTTTTGACCTGAGCAACTAAAAGAATAGAGGTAATGCAACTGAAAACTGCAACCGACCATGTGTTAGGGGAAAGAGGAATTCAATTTTGGACACATTGGATTTGTGATATCAGACATCTAAATGACGGTGAGGAAGATTTTAGTCTTGTGTTAAGAAGACAAATCTGTGGTGTCTGGGCCGCTCAGTTGGTTAAGCACCTGCCTTCGGCTTAGGTCATGATCCTGGGATCCTGGGATGGAGACCTGAATTGGGCTCCCTGCTCGGTGGGGAGTCTGCTTTTTCCTCTCCCTCTGCCCCCTTCCCCGCTTGTGTTCTCTCTCTCTCTCGCTTGCTCTCTCTTGCAAGTAAATAAATAAAATCTTAAAAAAAAAGAAGAAGACAGATCTGAACTGGAAATATAAACTTGCCAATTGCAGCATAGAGATCGTGTTTAGAACAAAACTGGGTGGGGTGCCTGGGTGGCTCAGTGGGTTAAGCCTCTGCCTTCGGCTCAGGTCATGATCTCAGGGTCCTGGGATCGAGCCCTGCATCGGGCTCTCTGCTCAGCAGGGAGCTTGCTTCCCCCTCTCTCTCTGCCCGCTTGTGATCTCTCAATCTGTGTCAAATAAATAAATAAAATCTTTAAAAAAAAAAGAACAAAACTGGGTGACAGTACCAAGGGACTGAGTATAGGGAAAGAAGAGCGAGCAAGGAGTAGGAAGGATGAAGCAGTGAGGAACAACTCAACTAAACCGAAGAGAATTGGAGGAGAGAAACTGGAGACAGTAAATATAGACAACTGCTTGAGTAGTCTGACCACAACAGAAATATTCATTTATAACTTGGAGCCCTATTACCCTAAACGTCTACCTTCTAACATGGCACCAGATGACTCAGTATGTGAGGAAGAATTTGAATATTCCATGGAAAACAAGCCCCGTAAGCTATTCAAGTTTCAGTTAGCTCCAGAAAGATTACTGACAGAATTGTCTTTAAAACCAAAACACCAAATACTTACGAATGTACCTATGATTATTACTCAAAGATAAGATTGCCATAGAACAAGCAAGAATTTATAGAGAATTAGAAATTATTACATAAAACATGGGCATTCAAAGGAAAACACATTTAAAAAAACTCATCCAAGTTGACAGTATACTTTTATACAAATGTTCATCTTGATTTTTGAGGAAATTAATTTTAATGTGCAATACCTTCAGACGAAGAAAATACACGTAATATATACAGAATGTTTCTTTTTAAAACCCCACCAATAGACCATTTTAGAGAAAGAAAATCAAGAAAATCAAGACTGGGGGCATCTGGGTGGCTCAGCAGGTTAAGCATCTGCTTCGGCTCAGGTTATGATCTCAGGGTCCTGGGATCGAAACCCACATCAGGCTCCTTGCTCAGTGGGGAGCCTGCTTCTTTCTCTCTCTCTGCCCCTTCCCCCTCGTGCTTGCGTGCTCTTTCAAAAAAATAAAATCTTAAAAAAAATCAAGACTGTTTTTACGCTCATATCACAGATGAAAAAGATGAGATTTATGTGAATTTTTCATTTTTTTTTTTAAGTAGGCTCCACAAGGTCTGAATTCATGACCCTGAGATCAAGACCTGAGCTAATATCAAGAGTTAGATGCTTAACCAGAGGAGCCACCCAGCTGTCCCAAGGTTTACGTGAATTTTTAAATTATTTGTTAATAGCACAAAGCTGGCTGACTGGAGGCTCACTTCAAAACCACGTTCTTAACCAATATGCTATCGTCACCTCTACATTATTTTTTATCAATAGTCTCCCATTTGTCCATAATAAAGTTGCTATGGAAAATCTTCACAATATTATTTTTTATGTACCACATGGCAACTACTAATGAAACAATCTGTTGAATTGCAAATTGCACTTTTCCACTTTTAATATAGGATTATATTCTGATATGAATAATAGTATTATCTGAAGCGCAGAGTTAGTCTTCTATTTAGAGAGAATCTTGACTGAGGTTTCATAAAAATAATGTCTTAGCTTTCTAGTTGTTTAACTCAAGGGTATAATATGGGTCAGGAACTATTTCTTCTTACTCTCCAGTGTATTTCTATCACCTTGCATGGTGTCTGGCACATAGCAGGAGCTCAGTTAATATTATTGAACAAATGAAATTGGAAGAATTAAGTAATTTCCTAAAAAGATGTCAGTTGGGTGTGCCTGGGTGGCTCAGTCAGTTAAGCCTCTGACTCTTGGTTTCTGCTCACGTCATGATCTCAGGGTCCTGAGATCAAGCCCTGCAGCAGCGGGGAAGTCTGCTTGAGATTCTCTCCCTCTCCTCTGCCTCCTTCCCCAACTCATGCACACACATTCCCTCTCTCTTTCTCTCACAAATAAGATACATAAAATCTTTAAAAAAAAAAAAAGATGTCAGTTGTTTTTACTGATCTTTAAAAATCAATTAGCATCTATCTACTGCATTGGCTAGCTCTTCTATTTATGTAAGCATCAACTAATGAGTATTTGATCAATTCACAGCTTACTTAACTAGAACTGTAAATACAATTTTGATTTTTAAAAAATAACATCCAAGAACAATGTAGCTCTTTATAGACCATATGGAATATCTGGACAGCTCTATTCCCCCAAATCCCGCTCTTAACTTAAAATACTGTAACCTATTTGCGGTAGGACCAATACTGAAAAATAAGAGAGGAATGAGAAAACACAAGGAACAGACAGGAATAAAAGAGACAAGAAAAAGTCAGGAAATAGAATAAGAAAAAAAGAGAGAAATGATATTTTTCCCCAGCTTTACTGAAGTATAATTGACAAATAAGAGAGAAATGATTTTTAAAGTACTATCTCAGAATAAAGGAGAGGCAGTTTGTTGTATAAGTAAACACTAGATATGAATTGAGACCTAGGTTCTTCCAAAACACACTGAATAATGTTGTACTAATCATTTTCTCTCTCTAGATTTCAATTTCTCATCTGTAAGCATGAATCTAGCCCCTACATGATCTTTAAGATAAATTCCTATCCCACCCAGGAACCAACTCAAATGGTACCTGTTCTTTCCAAGTCCCTAGACAGAAGCCTATCACTCTATATTATTTTCTCTCTGAATTCTAGTGTTTTACAAAATCTGTGTAAGCTCCTATCCACACTACAGAGAAAGATACCCTTAAGAAACTTTTGGTAACAAAAGGTTCAAATAACAGAGGCAGGGTTTTTTAAAAAATTAAATCCTAAATTTGTATATAGAAATATAAATTAGCAATATATGTGAAATATTTGCTAGATATGTAAATACTTTATGCCCCCTGGGAATACACAATACCCTCCACCTCAGAAAAAGACTATGACTATTTATAATCCCTATGCAGTATGCACTATTGAGGCCTACCAGGCAGGGTTAAAGCTGGATTTTCAACAAGGCTCACAAGTCCTGAGGTTAAATACACATGAATTAAGGATGTTTAATCCAACTCAAGATACCATCTTTTCATATTTAAAGCAGCTTCCCTTAAACAGGAAAAATACAAAATACATGAGCTGCCCCCCCTGACAGTAAAGCTCTGCAGAGGTAATATAAAGGTCCCTATTTTTTAACCATTTAAACTCATACTGTGTTTACTCTGACTTCCAATACATACAATAGGTCCTCCTAAAACCAGAATAGTTTTATGGCGCAAAAAAAAAACTGTGAAAACAAACAAACAAAATTTAACAAATTAAAAAATGTAACAAACATCACTGCTTAAATATAATTAGGACCAGCTACATAAAATGAGAGAAAGGTACAGGTTTTTTGGGGCGTGTGCATAAACACACATAAATCTGTATACACACAGAGAAATAAAACAGTTAAACAGTTTCTACCTGTTTTTGTGTACTCCCTTTTCAGATATTGTTCCCCTAGAGTCTTGGCCTCTGTTGCTGTCTAACTTGAATTCACAAAACTCAATGGCTCGTGGTTTTCAAAGCTTAGGGCTACGTTTGCAAAACAAAGTCGCTTTCTCTCTCTCTTTTTTTTGGTGGGTACAAGTATGGGGACCACAGGAACAGTTAAATTCATGGCATGGCTGGTCTACCACACAGTCGGGGGAATTCTTTAAATAGAGCCTGTCACTCTCTTGGCCCATCAATGGGATTTCCTTCTCAAACTGCTGATTCGTTCAGGTACACAACAGAGGAAATTTCAGTTAACCTTTGTTTCACCCCAGGGAAAAATCTGTCTGAAAGTATAAAATGAATAGATTAAAAAAAAATAAGCAGCTCAGCCACAGGGCCATTCTCCCAGTGTTCACTGCAGCTTAAGTTAAACAGTAAAAAGGGACAGTGGAATGTTTCATTCCCAGTGGAAAATTCAAGCACAATCTATAACTTGGGAATCTAGCAGGTCACAGTTTATTTGATGACTAATCCAATCCAACTGTCACTTCTGTTTCATAAACCTAAAAATTCCCCTTCTGATAATTTTATATGAGTCAGAATTATTTTTCTCTTGTATCTCCATTACTACTATAATCTGATTGAGGTGTCTGTAACACAACTGCATTCTCAAATTTCTAAACAACGAAAAAAGTAACTCTCAGGAATATTCTCAAATAAAAGTAGTAATGGGGACAGGGGAAAAGTGGGGATAGAATAAATCAGAGAGCCCTGTTAAATTCTCTCTGTTATTCATTTCAAAATAAAAATTCAGGTGGGGAGGGACAACAAAAAGAGCTCACTTTTCCATCATAAAGTTGATTTTAAACAGTGGGAATATTTGGATATGCTACAATTAGATTGAGCCATGTGAAATCTTGGAATGGGGAGTAAAAATTTGTTTTCCCTTGAAATCAAGGTAATTTATACACTTTTTTTTTTTTGGAGTGATAAATACAAATTTTAGGATATGGTAGATAAACACTGGCTATCTAGTCTTTACTTCTCCTAAATGATTTCTGAACCCCAGGGAACAGAAAATCATTGTACTATCCATACTTTTTATATATATTATCATATTACAACTCATATATATTGACTGCAAGGAGCTAAGGCAGCTTTTAGAATAACAGCAAGATGCATTTTGCCTCTGAGACCAATGTCATTTTCATAAGAAAAAAAATAATTCAAGGTCTTCTTGCTTAAATTTTCTTACCAACTTTTATTTTGTGGCAAAATATACACAACCTAGTACTTACCACTTTTAACCATATTTAAATGTATAATTCAGTAGCATTAAGTACATTCATATTGTGCAACCATCACCACCAACCATCTCCAGAACTTTTTTCATCTTGCAAAACTGAAACTCTATACCGATCAAATAATATTTTATCAACTTCTGATGCAGAAGTTGAAAGGTACGTTCTTGATTCACTGACAAGGTCTCACAAAGTCCTGAAAGTGGAGCTGATGCTGGCACTATCACATTTTATTCTGAAGAGATTGATAGATACTTATCACACAAGTTTGCTCAAAAAGCTTAAGATAGAGAGGAGAGGCTTGCAAATTGGAAAGAGGCTGGAACTCTGTGACCTTATGAGTCATACGCTGGAGTAGGGACAAAGTGCATGTCTTTATTAAAATGCCAAGACTTGGGACGCCTGGGTGGCTCAGTCAGTTAAGCGTCTGCCTTCGGCTCAGGTCATGATCCCACCCTGGGATCGAGTCCCACATCGGGCTCCTTGTTCGGCGGGGAGCCTGCTTCTTCCTCTGCCTCTGCCTGCTTGTACTCTCTCTCTCTCTGACAAATAAATAAATAAAATCTTTAAAAAAAATAAATAAATAAAATAAAATGCCAAGACTTAAATGCAGATTATTAAAGAATATTTACCTACATTTGCATATTTTAATAAACAAAAAAGGTCATAATTCAGCTCTTTTGTGACAGAGTCCTTTGGGCATCCTTAGGCTAGGAAATAGAACCTGTTAGGTAAGTACGTTGGTTACCAGGACCTGAGGGAAAACCATTACTAAATGTATACCTGCTCAAGTTAGTGTTTATATTCAAGCTTAAAGATTTCCTTGTCTTAATAAATTCTAGTCCTCAAAAGCATTTCAATACTGTAAAACCCCATAATAAATAGTGTAAAATTAAGTATGAGACTTAATTAAGTTAACTTAATTAATTTAGTCTTTCAAAATGAGACTAATTACAATTACATGTAGTAAAAGATGTATTTAAGGACCTAAGTAATATTTCGTAGTTTTCTCCTTGAAAATCTGTTTTCTGTACCAGCTTCAAACCATACAAAAATAGAATAGCCCCTTTCTCCTCTATATTTAACTGATTCTAGTTACTGTCTTCTACAGAAACAAAAATGTAAATTTGCTCTGTTCCTTGTTTTTAGGACAGGATTTTGAATAAGAAGTCCTCTAAAATAAACGTATCAAAAACTGAAAACAAAGATAAGATAAAATAATTATTTTAAGAAATACCAAGATTAAAAGTATGTGGGTTAAAATTGGCAGGAATGCTTAGAAGAGAGTTACAATGAGAGAAGATTCCAAAATCATCCATAGAGAAGACTGAATGAATAACGATATACAGATGTAACAATACTTTGAACAATCTAGGTCATAAAATCCAAATAAACAGGTGATAAAAACTCAAGAGAGAACTCAATGTAGATTCCTGAGTCAGGCTGAGATGGGACTGAAGGCAGATGAGATGAGGCAGTTGGTGGAGATGGTGGTATAAAGAGTCCAGCAAAAGGAAGAACCTGAAAGCCTTTTTAGATGTTCCGCATAGGCTGGAAAAGAATGCATATTCTACAATTACTGGTTTTGTGGTCTATAAATGTCAATTAAGTCAAGGTGGGTGACTATTATCCAGATCTCCTATGTCCTTACTGATTTTTTTTATATCTAGTATTTCTATAAATTACTGAGAAAGGAGTAGGTATTAAAATCTCCAATTATGATTGTGGACTTCTCTTTCTTCCTTTAATTCTGTCCGATTTGTCTATTTTGAAGGTCTGTTTGATTCTTATGCCTTTCCTGATGACTTAATCCTTTAATCTCTCTGAAATGTCCTTGTTTATCTCTGGTACTACTCTGTCTCAAAGTCAAAGTTAATACCTGATATTAACGTATCATATTAATTGGACCACTCGTTTTCACAAGCCTGTTACTCTTCTCATGTTTTATCTTTTCCATCCTTAAAATTTTTCTCATCTTTGGTTTTCATCAATTTGACTATGAGTTTCTTGAGTATGTACAATTTTATCTTTCATCAACTTGAGGAGCTCTCTCCCATTTATATTATCCCCATTTTCTTTCTCCTCTCCTTCTGGAACTCCAATGTTATGTATTACATCTTATAATATTGTTCAACAGGTCACTGAAGCACTGCTCTTTTATATTTATTTTTTGAATATATTTTCCTTCTGTTTCTCAGTCTTTTTGGGTCTTCAAGTTCACTGACATTTTCAATTTAATATTAAGTTCATTAAGTTAACTTTTATTTCAGATAAAGTACTTTTCATCAGTTCTAGAATTTCTATTTAGTTCTCTTTTATAGTTTCATTTCTCTGAGATTTCATGTCTGTTATTTCCTTATATGCATATTTTATACACTAGAACATAGTCAAAATAACTATTTTAAAATCTTCATCTGCTAATTCTAACCCTTGGGTCATCCCAGAGTCAGTGTCTACTGACTGCTTTTTCTTGAGCATGCATCAAATTTTCCAGTTTCTTCATATTTCTGGTAATTTGGGATTGCATCCTAGACTTAGTAAATGATACTTTGTAAACTATGGATTCTGTTATGTTCCTCTAAAGACAGCTGATGTTCATTCAAGGATCAAAAATTTGTCAAATGTGTATATGCATAATTTGGGCTTCTCCCTCTGTGAATTCCCTTTCACTTTCCAGCTGCTGTAGTAGCCTCCCTTTTCTGATTCCCAAAGCCAGTAAGACTGAATTTCTTTCTGAGTTCTAGCCATTCCCTTGTTATACCAATTAGTTACTGCTCTCAGGCAAAAAGCCATAAAAATAGGAAACTCATCTAATGCTGTTTCTTTATTCCAAGTGTTGACTGCTGGCTTTTGGTTGGTCTCCAGTACCTTCAGATATTTTATGGTTTTAAGGATTAAAGTATGCTTACAGAGATATGTGTGTATATAATTTTTTATTTTACATATAACAGTTATAGTATAAGATTTCATCCAGAGTATAATTATCTTTGGAAAGGCTGGTCCATTATGAACAATTCTGCCATTATCAGAACTCTGGGATTGCTTTTTTAGTATATAGTATATAACTCAAAAAAAATTTTTTTTCCCACTCTTCTTTTTAGCTCTCTTCAGGCAACTATTGAGTCTATACTTCTCAGTGCTCTGTCCCTTTAATCTAGCATAGGGTTTGATAGATAATAACAGGTGCTCTGTAAATATCTGCTGAATGAATGTAATGATGGAATAGGGCAAAATGAAAATCATCAATAACCATCAGAAAGTTCCTAGGAGGTGTAGAGTACTTTGGGCTGGAGTGGTTAGCAATTTCTCCTCATTTAAGAAACCCTGCTTTCTTTCTGGAGGCAAAGAGATCTGCCCTTAAGTTTTAAAATATGATGCATTATGTATAGGTTTTATATCATTTTTAACCATAGCTTCTCATTTTCTGGATAAGATGCTCCAATCATGAGTTTTATTATTCAAGGGTCTCACATTGAGTACAAATCCTTTTCATCAGAGAAAATGTTACATTTTAGTTCTCTGGGCAAATTAATTATGATTTACTATTTTAGGCCACCTTCTAAATTCCTGGGATAATTATATGAGATTCTAATTTCCAAAACATTCATTTGCAAATAGCTCATGAATACTACCCAATTTCCCAAAAGACAGTATGAAAATGAGCACCCTAAATGATGGGGAAGGCAATTAACATCTATTGAGGGACTGCTAGGTGAAAGGCTCTCTAATAAGTGTTTTATCTCATTTAATCTTCTCAATTACCCTATGACATGGATATTATTACCAACTATTTACAGATAAGTAAACTAAAGCTCAAAGCTGGCCAAGGTCATACAGTAGGTAAGTGGTAGAGCATGAATTCAAATATGATAACTTTCTGACTACAATGAAATCAAGCACTACTGTTCATCAAAAAACAAAACAAAGTACTCTATTAGGAGAGTGAAAAGGCAAGCCATGGAGTGGGAGGAGACATCTACTCAACATATAAAGGTTTCACATCCAGAAGATAGAATAAACCCCTACAAGTTATTAAGACAAATAAACAGAAAGACTAGAAAAAGACAAAATAGGTCGTTCACAAAAGAGGATATCTAAATGACTAATAAACATGAAACACGAGAGGTCTGACTTCATTTAGTTATCAAGTATATACATATTGAAGCCACAATAAAATACCTCTACTCACCTTCCAAAATAGAATTAAGAACATGAACAACACGAAGCATTGTCAAGAATACAGACAATGAGAATTCTCATATACTGTTAGTTAAAATGTAAACTGGTACAACAACTTCGGAAAAAGAATTTGTCGTTATCTACTAAACTGGAGTAGAAGCATATCATAGGACAAAGCAATTCCAGTCCTAGGTATATACATGAAAGAAACAAAAAATACACACGTTGAAAGAAACAAAAAATACACACGTTAAAAGCAACACTTTTACAATAGCCAAAATATCCATTTATAGTGAATGGATAAACTTTGGTATAGTCATACAATGAAATAATCTGCGTCAATTAAAAATAAAAAAAAACAAAATGAACCACAGCTACATGTTATATAAAGGAAGGCAAACACATACAAAATTATATATTTTTATGAGTTCATGAATATAAATTTCAAAAACAGGTAAATCTGGACAGTAGGTTAGGACATATAGCAGGGATAAAACTGTAAAGAAAATCAAGGAAAGTACTTTTTTTTTAAGATTTTATTTATTTATTTGACATAGAGAGAGAGACCACAAGCAGGGAGAGTGACAGGCAGAGGGAGAGGGAGAAGTAGGCTCCCCGCCAAGCAGAGAGCCAGATGTGGAGCTCGATCCCAGGACCCTGAGATCATGACTTGAGCCGAAGGCAGATGCTTAACCAATTGAGCTAGCCAGGTGTCCCAAAACTTAAGATCAGTATTATCAGAAAAGTCAGGCTACCTCTTGAAAGAAGGCAAAGGTTATGACCAGGGAAGGGCATAATGAGGGCTTCATTGTGCTGGTAATATCCTGTATTTTGACTAGGTGATGATTACATGAGTTATTTGCTATATAACCATTAATCAGAGTAGATGCTAGGGGCGCCTGGGTGGCTCAGTGGGTTAAGCTGCTGCCTTCGGCTCAGGTCATGATCTCAGGGTCCTGGGATGGAGCCCTGCATCAGGCTCTCGGATCAGCGGGGAGCCTGCTTCCCCTTCTCCCTCTGCCTGCCTCTCTGCCTACTTGTGCTCTCTGTCAAATAAATAAATAAAATCTTTTAAAAAAAAAAGAGTAGATGATAAATTTGAAAAGAATATGCTGGCAAAGACTTGCACAGCTAGATGTCAATAATTAGCATAAAGCTCTTATATTTAAGACAGCATGGTCCAGGCCTATGAATAGACATGTAGCCCAAGGAAAGACTTGCTTTCATAAATCTGATGTATGATATAAGTGTTGTTCCATAGGGAACAGGTGATTTATTCAATAAATGGTGCTGAGACAACGGGGAAAAACAAAATTAGAATTCATCACTTACCATATACAAAAACAATTCCTAAGTGGATTAAAGTTCTAAATATGGAAAGCAAAAATTTAATTGTATAAGGATATATAAAATACATATATTTGAAAATCTCAGAGATGGGAAGGATTTTTAAAGAATAGACCATTAAGAAAAAGACTAATAAAATGACTACATTAAAATGTAAAACTTTTTAAACATCAAATGACATCATTAAGAAGCTAATATAGTTGGTAATTTAGATAAAATTATATCAACATAAATTATATCAACACAAAATTATCAAGTTTATAGCTGTATTATGGTTATATAAGATAATATCTCTATCTTTAGCAAATATATACTAAAGCATTTAGGGAAAAAAGGACAGGCATGACGCATGTAGCTTACCCTCAAATGGTTTAGAATTGTGTGTGTTTATGCATATACACATACATACACATATACATACATACATACATATATACATAGAAAGGGTATGAGCAAGCACACAAATGATTCATAAGGCAAATGGAGTAAAATGTAAACAATAAGTGAATATGGATAATGGGTATATAGTTATTCTTTGTACTACATTTATTTTTGCAACTTTTTGTAAATTTGGAATTATTTCCAAGTAAAAAGTGTTTCTTTTTAAAGACATCATTAATAAAAATTAAAAAAGAAGTCACAGACTAGGAGGAAGTTATCAGTAATGCATATAATGAATAAAGGGCTCATATCTAGAAGATACAAGAAATTCCCACAAATGATTAAGGGGGAAAAAAGAGAACACATAGGAAAAATGGGCAAAAAAATGAACTGGCAATTAACAGAAAAAGATGGAAGAATGATGTAAGATCCAATAAACATATGAAATAATCTCCAGCTTCTCTAGTAATCAGAGAATCAACAATGTAAACAATGAGATGCAACTACAAGACAAAATGCTGACAATACCAAATACTGGCTAGAAGGTAGGTGAACAAGAATTGATATAATTATGCCTGCAGGATACCTTGCAAAATCTAAGAAAGTTAAAGATTACCATATGACCAGGTAATTCTACTCCTAGCTATACTTTCTAAAATAAGGGGTCAAAGAACTTTCTCTTTTTCTTTCTTTTTTTTTTTTTTAAGATTTTATTTATTTACCTGAGAGAGTGAGCGCATGCGCGTATAAGCAGGGGGAGCAGCAGGCAGATGGTCAGGGAGAAGCAGCTCCCCATGGAGCAGGGAGGCTGACATGGGGCTCCATCCCAAGACCCTGGGACCACAACCTGAGCCTGAGGCAGATATTCAACCAACTGAGCCACTCAGGCACCCCAAAGAACTTTTTCTGAAAAGGCCAGATGGTAATATTTCAGGCTTGTGGGTCATAAGGTCTCTCAACTTCTCAACTCTGGCACTGTAGACCAAAAGTAGTCACTGACAATACATACACAAATGGGCATGGATGTTTCATTACAGCTGTACTTACAAAAATAGGCAGTTGTCCTGTGTGCCATAGTTTATCAACCTCTGCTCTAGAGAAGTCCTCATATATGTACATCAACAGATACATATAAAAATATATTCAGTAGCTTTATCTGGAACTACAAAAATTTCCAACAATCTAACTGTCCATCAATAAGAGAGTGGATACATTAGTGGTACGTTTGTATAACAGAATACTATATAGCAGTTAAATGAACTAGAGCTACATATATCAAAATGAATGAATCTTACAAATGTAATGTTGACTGAAGAGAAGTTCAGAAGTATACTTATAAGATAGTGCTAATTATATAAAGTTTGAAAACATCCGAAGTAGTTTTATCCATACATAAACATATAGTAAAGATATGAAGGATGCATGGGGCAAAAATAAACTGTATTGTTGGGTTTTTTTAAAGATTTAATTTAGTTATTTGACAGGAAGAAAGAGAGCACAGGTAGGCAGAGCAGCAGGCAGAGGAAGAGGGAGAAGCAGGTTCTCCACTGAGCAGAGAGCCCAATGCAGATCTCAAACCCAGGACCCTGGGATCATGACCTGAGCTGAAGGCAGACACTTAACCAACTGAGCCACCCAGGTGCCCCGATAAACTATATTGTTAAGAAATGTTAAAAACCAAAGAGCAAGGAAGTGATTACTATAAATGTCAAGGTAATGGATATATCTATGGGGGATGGGAGAGATGAAGTATGGTTGAGAAGGGACCTGCTTCAGGGGTTGATCAATGTCCTATTTCTTGACCTGGGTGATGGTTACATAGATGTTTACATAGATATTCACTTGATAATTTTCCTTACATGTTTTGTGTATGCATTTAATAACTTTTTTTATTTTTTTTATTTATTTTTTTAAATTTTATTTATTTATTTGACAGAGAGAGAGAGAGAGATCACAAGTAGGCAGAGAGGGAGGCAGAGAGAGAGGGGGGAAGCAGGCTCCCCGCTGAGCACAGAGCCCGACGCGGGGCTTGATCCCAGGACCCCGAGATCATGACCTGAGCCGAAGGCAGAGGCTTTAACCACTAAGCCACCCAGGCGCCCCTAATAACTTTTTTTTAAAAGATTTTATTTATTTATTGAGAGAGAGAGCTTGAGAAGGGGGAGAGACAGAGGGAGAGGAAGCAGACTCCCCGCCAAGCAGGGAGCCTGACTCAGGGCTCGAATACAGGACCCTGGGATCATGACCTGAGCCGAAGGCAACCACTTTACCAACTGAGCCACCCAGGTGCCCCTCCATTTAGTAACTTTCAAAAAGCCCTCCAACCCCACCCCCAAATTAATAGGAATGATAAACACTGAATTTAACATCATTTGCAGGGTAAGAGTGATTGAGGGAGGATTAGAAAGTCAATTTGTTGGCTATATGAAAATATAAACTCTATTTACTAATCAAATCACCAGACCCAATAGATACTTAAGAAAGTAAATGGTAAATCATGGAATTAAACTTTAAAATTTTCGCTTCCCCCCCAGAACTTTTGATACGACAAAGTATAACAGATAAAATCTTCATGAATGTTTTTTCCCCATATAAAATATTTCTTGCATAATTCTTTTGTGTGCTCTTTTAGAAAATTTCCAACATACAAAAGTGGAGAAAATAGTATTAAAAGCCCCCATAGATTCAGCTTCAACAATTATTAACTCATACCCAATCCTACTTCATCTATATCCCTAGCTACTTCTCCTGGTCTCTTACTGAATTACTGTTAAGCAAATCCCAGACATTGTAGATTTCATCTGTAAAAAATTAGGCATACTATCTCTAAAAGATAAGGTCCCCTTTAAACTTAACTGTAATATCAATATCATACTTTTAAAAAACCAACAATAGTTAAATATTCATGAGTGTTCAAATTTCCATAATTATCTTATATATGTTATAAAATCCCCCCAAATTACCATTGTAATAAATTAGTATCTTTTAGATCTCTCTGAACCTATAGGTTCTCCCTCCCATATTTCCTCTATTCACAACCTCTCCCCTTCTCTTGCAATTATTTATTTAAAAAAATAAAGGAATTTATACGGCCAAGGTTCCCACATTCTGGATTTTGCTGATTGTACTCTATCTTCATGATATCATATTCTTCCTATTTCCTACAAACAGTTCGGTCTAGAAGCTTGATCACATTCACTTTATTTATTTATTTTGGGGAAGTGATACTTCTAGGAAAGCACTGTGTTCTTCCTCGAGGAGGCAAATAAAGTTTGGTTGTCTCTTTTTGCCAAACTACAGTAACTGATAATTCTTTAAATTCATTATTTCATTAGGAGTTGCAAAAAGGTGGTACTCAAAACTATTCCTTTTTCATTTGTTAGCGCCAATACTTCTTTGAAGGGAAAATTCCCCTTTGAGGTAACCAAACATCCTCTCTTTGGGTACACCAAGGTACAGTTCATGTGATTGACACTATATGTTAAGTATTTCTTTAAAATTCAAGTCATACAGAAAAAGTCATCTCTGTTTCTTCAGAATCAAATAGAAATAAAACCAATGGTGCTTCTCCCTCTCTTTTTGGTTATTAGAAACAACTTTTAGTGACAGCTTCTTTAGAAAGGAGGTGGGGAGAAAAAAATTACTATATTTTGAAGCATGTAAAATTCCCCAGGAGGCCTTTTTAGTCCTGTGATTTTATGTATATGCAGTGCATCTGAATCTTTCCTAGTGACAATGTCAAGAACCTGACCATTCTAATAATTCAGAGACATTAAATGTTGGATTATCTCAAGTCCCAATCCTAAACCTACTTTCTATACTAGTGTTGTCCAACAGAAACATAATGCAAGGGCACTTGGGTGGCTCAGTTGGTTAAGCAACTGCCTTCGGCCCAGGTCATAATCCTGGAGTCCCAGGATCGAGTCCTGCATCGGGTGCCCTGCTCAGTGGAGAGTCTGCGTCTCCCTCTGACCCTCCCCTCTTCATGCTCTCTCTCTCTCATTCTCTCTCAAGTAAATAAATAAAATCTTTAAAAAAAAAAAAAAAAACGATGCAAGTCACAAATGTGAGATAATTTAAAATTTTCTAGTATGTACATTAAATAAATAAAAACAGGTTAAATTAATCTTTAGTAATATATTTTATTTAGCCCAATATATCTAAAAGACAATTATCAACATATAATCAATATGGAAAAATAATGATATGCTTTGTAATCTGTTTTTCACACTGTCTTTAGGCTATAGTACATCTCGATTCAGATCAATCACATTTCAAGTGCTTAAAACCACAGGTAGTTAGTGGCTACCATAGCTCTATACTATCCTCTGATAGCAGAAAAGTCTAAATGACACTATCTATATTTATAAATCACAAATAAACCTCCCTTGATCTGACCACTGCTATAAATCCAATTGCCTAGGTACCTCAAAGTCAACATATTCTGGCCAAACTCATCCTCCTAAAACTGGTTGCCTCTCAGCATTTCCTATTTTTGTATATGGCACACACACTAATCAGAAACCCTCATTTTAGGAGGGCATTGATGATTTTAGAAGTTTACTTCTCCCTGTTAAACACTTGATAGGTTTGGAACCTATATATATCTTACCTTATTGACCAGGTAGAGATATATGGTTCATCAGTAAACTCTTACTACCTTATAAGAGTAGTCTACTTGTTTTGTGAGAACTTTAGATATATCAAGGGTTTTCAAAAAACATTCACAAAGAGTTTGCTCACATTAGATTCTGTACTAAGCACTGTGGGGAACAAAAAGTTTATAACACAGCTCTTGCTCCGAGGAACTTACAGTCAACAAAGGAACATACACAAAAGGATAAAGACAAAACCAGTACAAGAGAAAAGTTAAGTGAACAGTACTACCTCACAGGAAATGCTAATAAGGTTCAGAGAAGACTCAAGTCTTTGTGATCAAAGAGGAAATCTGCATCTTCAAGAAGATGCAATTTGGTGACTAGGAATTATAAAGACAAAACCAGGTAAGAGCATTTCTAGCAAGAGGAAACAAGGTCTGAGTACATGTTTAGCTAGTAACATGATGACAACTATAAGCTAGGTTACAGTCATCTCACTTTATTTATTTAAAGTTCATTTATTTATTTTTTTTAGTAATCTCTATACCCAATGTGGGGTCGGTCAAACTCACGACTCTGAGACTTAAACCAGTCAGGCGCCCCTCATCTCACTTTAATCATAGCTCTGTCTCAAAGTATCAAAATAGGTCATCAATATAGAAGGCCACATTCTTCTTGGATGTTACTTTAATTATCTTAGCCAAGAACTATTGATGATTAATGAACCTTATGACCTATTTCCCAAAGCCTTTCCAAACTGTGAATGAATGAAGGAAATGTACAAGCATACCCCATGGAATGTGTTCTGGGTAAAACATCTCTCTCTCTCTCTCTCTCTCTCTCTCTCTCTGAATATAATGCTTTTTGGCCAAAATTTATGTGGAAAATTTTCAATTTATTTCCCCCAAATTCAGTAGGCATGTGAAAAGTCTCGAGTTACCCTCAAAATATAACCGGTAGAACATAAAGAAAATCATAAAGAGATTCACAAATGTCTAAAAACAGGAGTGTAAAGCTCCATTTCGTAATTTTTACCCTAAAGCACTAATTACCTCCTCCAATAATTTATCAAAACCTTCCTGTTCCGAAGACTACAGTTGTACATTAGCTCATCTGGGCTTCAGTTTGTCTGAAATAGTTTTCTCCTTCTTTGCCCATTCTAGCCATTCCACCATCTCTTTTCTCTTCTTTAAGATTTGTTTATTTTAGAGAAAAACAGAGCGAGGAGGTTGGGGGGGTGGGTAGGGCTAGAAGGAGAGAGAGAATTCCACACAGGGTTCCATCCCACCACCCTGCGATCATGACCTGAGTTGAAACCAAGAGTCAGCCGCTTAACTGACTGAGCTACCCAGGCACCCCCAACCCACCATCTCTTACAACAAGTAAAAATGGCTAATTCAACTCTCCTTCTTAACTCTGTTCAAGCTCCACCTCATTTGAGTGTCAATTTATTACAGAACATTGCCTTTTTTTTCCACAGTAAACTTTAAATGCATTATTTTCTAATAAACTTCTTTAATGCTATATATTGTTTGATGTGCATATTATAAAGATAATGTTTTCATATGGTATGGCATACAAATTGTACATACTACTACATCAAAAGCAACCATTTAACAAGCATATTACTTGCTTTATGACCAGGATGCTTATTTTTGCATTTACTTTCCAACATGATAATGTGTTTCATAGATATTTTTTTAGGAATATATTTACTATATTTTAGGAAACTGAATGAGGGTTTTTGGATGTAACATATTATAGTTTTTCCCATTTAAAATGATAGGAAACAGGCTCTTAGTGTAATCTTCAAGCAGAATATATTTTTCAAAAAGGATTAGAAATGCTTATATTTATAGTAGAGACTAGGCAAACTAAAGATTAAAATCCTCTGACAAAGAAATTAGTAGAAATAGGGTGTTTTTCTTGGAATGTGGTATAATTCCTTTTCTAAATCTGATGTGACCTGAGAATTAAAATATGCTGTCTACTCTTCTTACATGATAGGGTAAAGGAACAAATGAACAGTCATTTTCTGAAGACAGAATAATTATTCTCTTTTTTTTAAACCAGATACTTCTAGGAGAACTATCAGCAATCGATTTGCTTGTCATATAGTTTCAAAGTCAATGAAACCATGTGTTTTTAAACGAGATGAGGTCCCTCTCCTATTAAGATTTTACCTTTTATTGATTAATTACAAATCAATAATGATTTATTTATTAATATGCCTCCAAGAAGGACAGAACAACTCTCATGGCATTTCTGCCAAAATAGTATAGCTGGAATTAAATCATGAAGAGACATGGTTATTAAAGACAAAGACTAAGTAGCTTAGTGTTAAAAAGAGACGAAAAGTTATAACCACTAAATGTAACGTACGATCCTAGATTAATCTGGGCCCAGAAAAAGAATGTGACAGACTTGATGAAATCTGAATAAATTATGGTAGATTAGTTAACAGGATTATATCATTGTTAATTTCCTGATTATGACAACTGTACTATGGAAGTAAGTTGCTAACAACTGGGGAAGTTGGGTAAAGATAATATAAAGATTTTTTCAAAGTCTTACATTATTTTTTTGAGTTTGAAATTACTTCAAAATAAAAAGTTAAAAATAAAGAAAAATCCAGCCCACGAAATAAGAAAATATTGGGCTGGATGTTTAGATGTGGAATGTAAGTACATTAAGTAAGAAAGGTGGCCATGGAATCCCAATTTCCCAATGTCAAATTGCTGCTCTAAGATTTCTAAAGGAGGGTTTTTCTCTTCTGTATGGAGAGTTGTAAACATGTGCCCTCTGCAGAAACATGTTCCAGTTATTCTTTTACTCCTGTTAGATTTCATTGCAATGTCTGGACAACTCTGTGGTTCCTATGGCTGGTGGTATCACTGAAAATGTTATGTGTAGATGCATGGAGATTTTGAAGTCTGCCTAAGGTTCAGACTATATTTCTTCCCAGTCAGAAAAGTCTCCCAAATTAAAGAACCCACAGGTCTTTATTAGTTCACACACTCTAATCTGAGCTGAAAGATTTTCCTGTCTGAACAGGGTATATATTGCTCTACGGATATTTACATAGACCACAAGGTAACAGTCCCTCTTAGAGTCATGTAATAGTACAGCATTGTTTAGCTCTCAGTTTTGCTCTGGATGCAAGCTATTGGTATATGTGCTGCCGAAGCGAGCACTGGATGCAAGCTATTGGTATTAACATTTTCTATTATGAGTCCTAAGCAGTATGGTAGGCAGAATCTGCCTTTAGAAAAAGAAAAATACATGCATCGGTTAGCAGTTTTATTTCATGCCATGTAATAGGAAAGATTCTACCCATATCATACTCAAAGGTTTCTAACTCTACTATTTGGAATCTACAAAGTCTCTTTTACAAGATAGTGAATTTAACTTGGTCAATGTTAATCATAATTTAGGGGCTGTAGTTTCTAATACATGTTTTATCTAAAATTATTAATCCAGGGTTTTGTAGTTTTTCTAGAATCTATATCATATGAAAACATTCTGATTTTCCTTCATTATAATAAAGCTATTGATATGCCCCCCTGTAAAAAAAAAAGTTTTAAACATGACAGTGAAACTTTACATATGAAGCATTTGCATTTGGAAAGGTTACTCCTATTTTCTTGGGTGAACTATATAAATGAGACAGATTAAACCTGTTTAGCTTAAAAATGGAATTATGTATGTTTTCACAATATTTCTGTAGAAAGTACAGTCCCAAAGCCTGACTTTATAAAGAACTACACGTGGCATTATGGCAAGATCTTGAGGAGAAGGTAAAATTTCAACATGCAGGGATTTGGGAGGGGATAAAGGAAGAGAAAGATAGGCACCCAAGAAAGAGAGACTGATATTAGGATGGACACAGAAGCCTCGAAATATGGAATAATCATTCAGTTTGGCTAACGGGAAAGAGTGCTATAGCATAGTCTGGAAAAACAGTTAAGGGCCAGATCACTGAGGGACTTAAATTCTAGGTTGAACAAACTATGCACAATTTTATAGGCAATAGGGAGCCACTAAACACTGAAGGTCTTTGTAAAAGGGAAAGCCACGATGAGATCTCTATTTTAAGAAGATCAGTCCAACAGCAATATGGAAGGAAGGGAAGGAAAGAGCGAGAGCCAACGAAGTGACAGATTATTATTATAATAGCCTAAGGTAAAAGATAAGGATTTCAACCACAGTGGTAGCACAGGGAAGGGAAAAAATGCAGGGCA
>CM052892.1:30082688-30308209 GCA_028534135.1 Potos flavus
GAGAGAGATCACAAGTAGGCAGAGAGGCAGGCAGAGAGAGGGGGAAGCAGGCTCCCTGCTGAGCAGAGAGCCTCGATCCCAGGACCCTGGGATCATGACCTGAGCCGAAGGCAGAGGCTTTAATCCACTGAGTCACCCAGGCGCCCCAAGGATTCATTTCTATAGCACCACAAGACTTAGCAATGAATCAATATCTCATTTAGCTTTCAGGACATTTCTAGTCCTCCCATTCATTCAAGTATTTATTATCTATGGGACTCCAGATAAAGATGCAGGACTAACACATGCATATATACTGCTCCTTCCCCAAACCCCACTTAAATAACAGAAAAGGGGTTTAAAGAGTCAAATACTCTCCAAATTCCTCTCCCCACTCCATGTAACAGGATGACTGCCTTTTTTCCACCTAAGCATATAATTGGAGGTTTATTTTCTGGATATAACTAAGGAAAAAACAAGTCCTCTGGATTGGGGGCAGGAATAGCAAACTGAAACATAAAGATTAAGTGGAAATATACATAATAATGGATTCTGAGACTCCTAGCCTTCTTCTCTCATTTGGCTAATAAAACACAGTCAACCAGGCCTTTACTCTCCAGGTAGATGATCCGAACACTTTTCCTTTTTTCTAAGAACTCTAATTAGACTAGAACATCCTAAAGATGTTCACATACAGGGTTTCCCCAGAAAAATGACTCAGTTAAATTTCCCTAGATGAAGGTTATGCTGACAAGCATGCAACACAAGCTCTGGGCCGTCAATCAGTTGTTAAGTTCCCCACTTTCAATCATGAGCAAACAACTAAGGATTATCAAATATCTGATAAATGCTCAAAATGAAAGCTAAGACCAACAGAAACAAAAACCAGATTAGGCAACGTGGAATAAATAGGCTATTCAGAAATTTAAAATATTAAAATAATCATAAATATTTCCTGAGATATAAAATATTATATCCATAATAAAATTTTTAGGGTTATTTTATTTATTTTTTAAGTTTTTATTTTAATTCCAATTAGTTAACATACAATGTTATCTTAGTTTCGGGTGTACAATATAGTGATTCAACCATACCACACATCACCCAGTGCTCATCACAAGTGCATTCTTTAATCCCCATCACCTATTTCACCCATCTCCCCACCCACCTCCCCTTTGGTAACCATCAGTGTGTTCTCTATAATTAAGACCTGTTTCTCAGAACAGTTCAAGAAACTCTCAGTTTCTTTCTCCCTCTCTCTCTTTTATTTCGCTTAGCATTATACTCTCTAGCCCCATCCATGTCGTTGTAAATGACAAGATTTCACTTTTTTTATGGCTGAGTGGTATTCTATTGTATATATACTATATCCATAATAAGTCTTAAGTTCCCCTAAATTGTTTTTTTTTTAACTTAGTTTCCTATATACTTACCACTAAATCAACCCAAAATCTTTTCCATTATCTAAATTTTCTCTTGGCACATAGACAGATGGACATAGACAGGCATACATATACACTTACACACACACAATTTAAAAAACATTCAAATATGGGGCGACTGGGTGGCTCAGCCAGTTAAGCGGCTGCCTTCGGCTCAGGTCATGATCCCAGGGTCCTGGGATTGAGCCCCGCATCGGGCTCCCTGCTCAGTGGAGGGCATGCTTCTCTCTCTCCCTCTGTCTGCTGCTCTGCCTACTTGTGCTCTCTATCTCTCCGTCAAATAAATAAATAGAATCTTAAAAACAACAACAACAACAACATTCAAATAACAGACAAGCAGACACACAAACCTTGTAAAATAAAATAATTATCCTTGGAAAATAAAAATCAAGAAACTCTACAGATGTGTGGGAACATCAAGTTGAGGAAATTTCTCACAAAGTAGAGCAAGAAGACAGAGATGGACAGTAGGACAAAACAAGTAAGAAAACTAGAACACCAATTAAGGGGTTAAATATATGAAAAACAGATGTTCTAGAAAGAGAGAAGAAAGAAAAAAGAGGGAGGAAATTATCAAAGAAATAATTAAAAACTACTTCTCAGAAAAAATGGACATGCACTTCCACATTGGAAGTGTCTACCAGGCACTCTGCATGGCAGATGAAAAGAAACTCAAATGAAGGCACAAAGAGAATAGTATATACTTCCAGAGATTAAAAAATACAAACAAACAAGTCACATTCAACAAATCAGAAATTAGAGAATCTTTAGACATCTCAACAACAATACTGGAGATTAGCAAGCAATGGCCCAATGCTATTAAAATTCTGAAGGAAAATCATTTTCAACTGAAGACTTCTACCTCTATGCATCCTTTCTTAGGATATTATTGGATATGAACCCTTCAAAATGAGTAAGTAAACCAAGGAAGAACATGAAATGGAATGTATGAAATAGAAGCTCCACCAAAGGAGAAAAGCAAAAGGAATTCAGAGGATAGAGAAGGGTGATCCCAGAAGGATACTCTGCACCAGTTAGTATCCAAGGCAACTAGATCGAGATGAAGCAGTGGGAATTTCCCCAAAAAGATAAAAACTGATGGAAACCCCAAAGTGTCTGAGCATATTGGGAGGAGATTTAAATAATTTTAAAAGAACTGAGTTGATTTAGTGATAAGTACATGGAAAACTAAATAAACAATAACAAAATAAGACAACAATGTGGGGTGGGGAAGGTAGGAACAGTATAGAAGAGGAAAATTCATGATTTTATTTATGTAATTCAGGTATTCAATAACATTTATATAGTTACAGTATTGGAAACACTATCTAACCGAAAGGACAATTATCTAGGGAAGATGGGAAGAGTGCATGGAGAGCAGAGGGAGATAAGAAAGATAAATCTTACCTTCTATAATGAAAAGTCTACAGAAAATTCTAAAACTGAAAAATCAAGAGGTAATAATAAAAGAAAATAATTAAGAGGAACAGATGTAAACAACAAAAGAATCATCTAAAACAACTAATCATACTGACTTTAGAATAGGGTGAAATGGTGGTGGTGGGGATGCTGAATGCTGTTTTTCATAACAAAACTTGGAAACTACTGATTCTGTTTTGTTTTGTTTGCGGGCTCCTCACTGAGCAAGGAGCCCGATGCGGGACTCGAGTCCAGGACCCTGGGATCATGACCCAAGCCAAAGGCAGCTGCTTAACCGACTGAGCCACCCAGATGTCCCAAAACTATTGACTCTTTAAAGCTATGTGCAAATATGACTTGATAAACAGAAAATAATTAAGCCATTGAGGGCTTATACAATAGTGGGAGAGATACACATATAAATTGATTATTATAATACAGGGTGGTGAGTGCTGTGACAATAATTTATCTGTGTCTATAGTGTTACTTATTATAACCTGCTTTATATTCTGGTCATTTGTGTACAGGTTATTTTCTATCCTTTACAATGAAGTATAAGGACATTTATCCTGTCTCATTCATCTATAACAGATCTTGACATAGCAAGTACAATATATAGTAGTTATTAGTTATTAAATAGTAGTTATTAAGTAAATACTTCCTAAATCAACAACACAGAGAAGAGATTTCCTTTGTTAGTAAATTTAAGTGTTTTTTGCAGTTTTTCTGTTTGTGTTTAAACTGCCTAGAAACTGAACCTCCTTTCTATTCTTGGGAAAACTCTCATCTTATGAGGTATAGCTGGTTTTCCCTTCGAGAAGGTGAAAATGTCAGATATTTGCTTTCTTTGCATACTTCCACCATTAAGGTATATGTTATATTTTTGAATGGAAGCTGTCAAGAAGACACAGCAAAGACCACATGGAATCCCCTTTGTGGTAACGGGACCAGCAGTTACATTCATTTCCAGGTTCTAGTGGCAGCATCAGGTAGCCAGCATCGGTGGTACTGGTCATATCAACAGGGCAAGTCACTGCTTTGGGGATTAACCACAACAGTATTGTCACTGGACCAGCTTTGCAATGCGATTTGCATTACTTTTGGAGAAGGAGCCTCCAAACCTGTTTATCTAACCCTATCAAAAATTCTACAAAGGGGGACGCCTGGGTGGCTCAGTTGGTTAAGCAGCTGCCTTCGGCTCGGGTCATGTTCCTGGGGTCCTGGGATCGAGTCTCGCATCGGGCTCCTTGCTCGGCGGGGAGCCTGCTTCTCCCTCTGCCTCTGCTTGCTGCTCTGCTTGCTTGTGCTCTCTCTCTCACTCTCTCTCTGACAAATAAATAAAATCTTAAAAAAAAAAAAATTCTACAAAGGATCCAATGTTCCTTCTCGTATATTAGCCAGAATTGGTTTCAACCTTGTCTGTATAGTCTGCTCTAGCCCATTTTACCTGTCACTGTTTGCACCTTGCAAACCCTCTAGTTATTACAGTTTTATGATCCTTTCCCAACAAATGTTCATTTGTTAATTAAAATAATTGTCATTGATCTCGACATCTCTATATTAAGTTTGCAAACAGAAACATTATTTAGAGATACTAGCTTAGCACCAAGAAGTGGAAAAGGTATTCAGAATTCCTTATTTGTATTTTGCTGGATTAGTTGGTTAAATAACATTACTGTAGATTAGTAGTTCTCAAATTTTTAGGTCCCAGGATCCCTATTCATTCTAAAAATTGTTAAGAACTCCAAAGAGTCTTTGTGTGGGTATTACTCTCTACCATAAACTGAAAAAAAATTTAAATAGTTCTCAATTCATTTAAAAATAATAAGCCCAAAGGAAAAACATGTAGGACATTGGGAGAAGGAAAGGAAGGGTGAGTTGGGGGAAATCGGAGGGGGAGACGAAACATAATAGACTGTGGACTCTGAGAAACAAACTGAGGATTTTGGAGGGGAGGGGGATGGGGGGTTGGGTGAGCCTGGTGGTGGATATTGAGGAGGGCACGTATTGCATGGAGCACTGGGTGTGGTGCATGAATGATGAATCTTGGAACACTGAAAAAATAAAATAAAATTTAAAAAAATAATAAAAATAATAAAAATTAAAAATAATAAACCCATTCAGGGTCACATGAGTGGCTTAGTCGGTAAGTGTCCAACTTTTGATTTCAGCTCAGCTCATTTCAGGGTCATGAGATCCAGCCCTGCAGTGGCTCCGAGCTGGGTGTGGAAGCTTAAGATTCTCTCTCTCTCTCTCTCCCCCTTTGCCCCTCCCCCACTCACACGTGCCTTCTCTCACACATGCAAAAAATTAATTAAAAATAAAAATAAACAATAAATAAAATAAACAATAAAATAAATAATAAACCCATTCAATATAAGTAACACAATTATAAAAAACAATTGTATTTTCTTTTTTTCATCTAAAGATTTTATTCTTTAAGTAAACTCTACACCCAATGTGGGGCTCGAACTCACAACCCCGAGATCGAGTCACATGTTCTACTGACTGAGCCAGCCAGGTGCCCCAACTGTATTTTCTAAAATAAAAAGAAGCAGGAAGAGTGGTATTGTTTTGTATTTTTGAAATAAAAACAATGCCACTGGTTTATGCCAAACAATGTCTGGCTTAATAGAACATAGCTGGATTCTCATATCTACTTCTTCTGTATTCAATCTATTGTGCTATGTTGTTTGGTTGAAGTAAATGAAGATAATCTGGCCTCACACTGCTAGGCAGTTGGGAAAAAAAAACTGTATTTCAATAGTCTTTTAAGATAACTATAGATATTGTTCATTAACACTATACCAAATTCAACAAGTGGTAGTTTCTTAAAGGTTAGTTACAATGTGAAATCTGAAATTGGTCTATCTTGCACTTCGAATGGATTTTTCATCCATGTATGATTTTTAACATCATATATTGGTCATGTGGAAAATAATGGTTCACTGAATTATACTTTGCACTTTCCATTTCATCATACAGAATATTAAAAAGACATGTACTGAAGCATTCAGATTTAATAAAATTTCCTCTTTTTATTGATTCATCAAGAAGTGAAACTAGCCTTTTTAAATTTTTTTAAACTCTGAGTGTCTAGAAATGAATATAATGACATTACACTTTGGTGCAATTGCCTTGATTTGTGATAAGGAGCCAGCAGTTTTACTCATCATTGCTTTTGCACCATCAGTGTAAATGTCAACATAGTAAAAAACGCGAATAACTTCTCTGTATTATTATGAAAATAGATTTGACCCTGAAGACCCTCTGAAAGGGACTTAGGACTCCCAGAGGTCCACAGACCACACTTTGAGAACCACTGCTGTAGGCCATCGCTAATATAAAGAAAGAGTATATAAAGCCAATAGGCACTTGGTGTCTTGACAGTTTGGGAAGAAACACAAAGATCTATGACCTATAATCATTTGTAAATTCTGCTAACTAATGAATTGGATGGTATGTTTGACAAGTTTGCTGTTGGGAAGCTAGTGAGTAAACTTAGTAAGTACTAGCATCTTACCATGGTTTTATCATGTAAATGATAAAAATAATTGTTTCTTTCTGAAAAACATATTCTTATTAAAAAGTCACCTGCTAGAGCTGATCTGAGCAGGTCAATTAAGAAGGAAATATGTGTTGAATGTGTTGTTTATTAATTTAGGATTTCACAAAGATCTCAGGATTTTTCCCTCATCGTGTTAAAAATATCTGGCTGGGCAAAGAAGCTCACAAACTTAGCCTTTCGTTACTTGCATTATAGAACCTACATTGAATCATCTGGCCTCATTTTGATGAAATAAATCTGGACGAAAAGCCAAATCCACATGATATATAACCAATAAAGATTCTCAAAGAGCTAAACACAGCACTGCCGTGTTCACCTATTAAAACCTATTCAATTACTTATAATCTTTTTTCCTGAAGTGGCTGGATTCAAATGCCTAATGTTGGCAAATATGAAAATAAAAACATACCAGCAGGCTGTTCTGACACTAGTTATGTGGCAACAGCAGTAGTAACAATGTAAGGAGTACTGGTGATTAGTAAAACATCTTTTGCATATCAGTCTTTACAGTTTTAGAAACACTTTCAAGTCCTGTATCTAATTTCGAGTATATAATTCTTAAAGTGGGTGGAGATATTAGCATCTTTTCATGGATAACTAATAAACGCACATATTAGTGGGCTTAAACCCAAATCTCTGACTCCTTTTAGAGCTCTTTCCTAGATTCTATAATTTGAAACTCTCTAGCCATGATCATCCCCCCACTCTCCCCTTCTTAAAAAAATATCTGATAATCATGATAATAATGAACCTAGGATCCTCAAAATTTCAAAAAGCCTTCTGATTTTTCCCAGATAACATTAAAACTAAAGATAAAAGCGTAAAAGCATTTTAAAATTTCACAGCTCTTTGTAACTGGACAACAAAATAAGTAATTTTCCATTAAAGGTAACCCTTTTTCTCAACTACGTTAGTCAAGTTTCAAAAGTATTATCTTAAACTAAACTTATTTATTCAGCAAGCATTTGGGTACCTACTACGTATGGTAGTTGGTATGAATACTGTTCAGACTAATGAAACCTACCAGTTACAATGATACAATGGCATTCACTATAATAAATAAGCTATAATTATTCCAGTTCTACTTTCTCCTCATAATCCCATATATCTAAAAATTAGGGACAGGCCTTCTATTGACACCAACATTATTAATAGATTCTGCTATACATGCCAATCATTAATGTTCCAATAATACTCATATATTACTATTACTAACATAATAAGGGAATCAAAGAAGAGAGAAGAGAGACTTTGATTCACACTTTAAGCAAAATGTAAACAATCAGCAAAATCTAAATTACTTTTCTGCCTCTTGATTTCCAGTCTAAAGTTGTAAGTGGACAGACAATAACTCAACTTATACTTTAAAAAGTGTTGATTAGGATAGTTTAACTTCAAACAGTCTGCCTTTAAAAAGTCAACTTTTAGCTTTATCAAAGAAGTAAGATATTTATATCTATACCTGTCAATCCTAAAAGCAATTTTGTTTTTAACCTTTACTGAGATGATTACCAATAGTTATTTTATATTTCCTTTCATATTCACAATAACCTGCAGTGATTAAAAGACCAAAGTGATAAGAAACTTCTGTTGGAGTTTAATGTAAATTTTTGATGTCAGTCCCCCTGGTCCCACTATATATTTAGATGTTGATATCACATGGTCGATTTAAATGAAAATACATGGAATGTAAATTTTAAATTTGTTCTTTTATTTTTCAAGCTCATTCAGTTTACCATGAGTTCAGACAAATCTATAGCATGTACATAAAGAAGAAAAACTGGATCAACAGAATAAAAATCACGAAGGGCCATAAACAGCAATAACATTAATGTCTCTGACTCACCAAGGTTCATTAAAGCAATATTAATTAAAATTTGCTTTGACACTGTTATCTTTATCCATAAATTCTAGAAAGCCAGCCTCCACTATAAATGATACAAACTAACGAATGTTTTCATTAGCCTTATAGTCATACTATCATTCTTTTAAAAAAGAACTATGATAATAAAAGGATAGCACAGTTACTATTCTTTGATTTTTAGGAAATAAGGAGAAATCACATTCTCTGTTGATTTTTAGTAACATAAAAGTTGAATTTTCCAATGAACTGCTTTGTCACCATAGACCTCCTGGAATTCTACGCCTTATGATTGTGGATATCAGCATACTTGTTCTAAATTTCATTAGTCACCCCTTTTTCTGTGACAAATGCTTTTACTTACAGAAGTGACTATTTTTAAGATAAAAAAGGAAACAAGTAGCTCACTTCACATCAATTTGAGGTTTTTCTGTAATAGTGTAAAATTAATTTAGAGTCTGATCTTTTAAATAGGGGTATTATAGACTTTGATAAAGTCTGACTCCAGTTGTAATATACTAATAAAAACAATGTTACCTTTCATACAAAATAATTCTATTGGTGATTATTATTAGCTCTCAAACACTAATGTCTATATTACAAAATGGTATTAGCTTTGTCTTTACTCAATGTTATACCAACAGGTGGGTAAGAGGTATTAAGACAAAATCTGGCATAAAGCTAATTTAAATTGGGTTGACTAGTAATCTAAGTTAAAACAATTATTTGCAAGGCTGTTACCACTTCATCTTGAATTTTTAGTTACACTTCAAACTTCACTTTTAACACTAAGTAGAAATCAATGCATTTTCCTCTAGTGAGTGCAGAAGGCTTTTATGTTTACATTTTATATGCGACTATACGTAATTTCTTTAAAATATCCAGGTGACAAGTAAGGCTGAAATTAAAGAATTCCAAAATTGGCTATTAAAATCATATTCAGAGTATATTAAATTAAGACCAATGATTGTTACGCTACTTGGCTCTGGCTCATTTGGGATGCATATTTTTACTTCTGCCTTCGGCAAAAAATTAAAGATAAGATTTCATAAATATTTGGGAGCTCTTGGTCACATCGCAACTTTTCATCCAAGGTTGTATCTACTGTTTTCAGAAAAATATCTCAATATATTCTTTTATAAGTTACTTAAAACCATGTAGGGAAAAAAACTTATCCATCTTGGTATACCAGAGCGTTTCAGGGCAAAGGAAAATCAACTCCAAGCTCTTCGAATGAGAAATATAACATTCTATTTCCATAAATCCAACTTACTTGCAAAAATTTAAACTATTTGGTATAGTTTATACCAAACTATAAGACATATTATTAAATAACTATATGCTTTTAGATTTTTTAAAGTTACAAATATAAACAAATCTTATGTTTTATGTACTAAAACAGGCAAGGCAAGAACAAAGATGGAAAACAGAAAAATTAAATTAAAAACAGTAATGTAAGCTAATACTGCTTACATATGAACATCAAGATGCCAAGGGACCCAATACAATCCTCAGTCTAACATTTTCAATGGCACAGACTAGTGATCACACGATACTGGTGATACTCTCTAGTTACCCCTGGCAACCTTTCTCAACTGTAACGATGCTACCCTACAATAGCTTTCACTGGGCAGCTTTCTCTTCACTTAGCTGAATGCTCTGGGACCATCTGCGTCGGCAAGCATAAAAGGCCAGCCTGCCTGTGGGCCCGTCACTCTGAACACCACCTCTCTGACCCTGATTAAATACAACTTTCAATCCTTTTTGTCCTCCCTGTTGACTTCTCCTATTAAGGGAGCCCTTTGACAAAGAAAGCGGAAGAGTGGACTAACTGCCCCCAAGAAAGGTGATGTCTGATACTGCTCAACACAAGGATTAGCAAGCCAATACATAACAAAAGCAAGTTTGGGGGGAGGGGAGAGGTAAAGAAAAAAAATGGTTTTAGCTAGAGCTTTGACTAATTCAGTAGGTACACAATTCAACAAATAGCTATACAAGAGGCCTTCTTTGAAAGAAATAACTATAGCAGAACAATAATTTGGAGAGATACCTTTCAACATCTTGACATAAGGCCATGACATTGACAAAAACACCAGATATTTGTTTTCTATTTAATTTATTTAATTAAAAAAGAAAACTTAAGAGTCAAAGACAGGAAAGACAGAACAAAAGTGAGAAACAGAAAGAAAATATAAAGAAATCGTAATTGTAATTTATTGTCTAATTAGAAAAGAAGATAGCTTTGTTAAATGCATTAAGTTGACCTTAGAATACTACAAATATTTAAGTATTTAAATAAAAGTGGAAAAAATTGCACCATTCTACAAAGAACCATTTTGTAACTTATGTCTGAACTGAGAAAACTTCAGTTTAAAAGGGCTGGTTTCACAGGATGAAGTATTTAATATAAATAATTCATTCTAACATTTTTAGGCCAATGGAAGCTTGTAAATATGTTCTACAGTTCCTTAACATAGTCAGAACTCACCAATAAGGCAGCAGATCAATTATCACCACTTTCGATTCTGTTACCCTCTTTACCAAGTAACTCGTAAGCCTCTCTGTCCCCAGACCAGGCCAACCAGTGAATGAAGGGTCTGGTTGGCTCAGTCAACAAGGTAACTGTGTAATAAAACCTCATAACATGCCTTGAAACAAACAGTACATTCACAGATGCATATACATACAATCTAAGAACTTTAGGTCTTTAGGTCCACTTAGAAGTCTAAACCTATAAAATAAAACTTGACAACACTTATTCAAAGAATGGCCAATAAGTAAAGCCCAACGAGACAGGGAAAGGGGGTAGGGGAGAGAAGGTTCCTAGGTCATGTGGGACTTTCAATGCTAAAACTGGGAAGGAAAGCCCTGGACAAACCTGGACATCACCCAGGGAAGGAAGCCACATATAGTGAGAAACTATTAGAATTAAACATGGTACCCGATTCTTTCACAGAATTTAACTCATTTAATCTCCACAATAACCTTATGAGGAAATAATTTTTTGTAGATTTTTATTTACTTATTTTAGAGAGAAAAGAGAGAATGCGTGTGCGAGCGGGCGGAGAAGCAGAGGGAGAAGGACAAGCAGACTTCCTCACTGAGAGTGGAACCCAAACATGGAGCTCAATCCCAGGACCCAAGATCATGACCCGAGCAGAAACCAAGAGTCAGACATTCAACCGACTGAACCACCCAGGCACCCCAAGAAAATAATTTTTAAAAATTTAATTAATTTTTAAAATGAAGAAGTCTAGCTAACTATGAGGATAAGGACTCTCAAAAGGCTGCACTGTTGTAAGAAGAGGAATTTGAATCTGTCTGCTTATCTCCAAAGCCCATTATTTTCCTGTAACACCATCTTGTCTCCCCAGAAGTTAAGTAGAAAGACAAGTGGAACCACGATTTTCCTTCGGAAGGCACAGCACTTGGTAAACCAAACAAGCCCCAACTCTACACATCCCTGACTGGATTGCTGTCCAAGAGGACTACAGAAAAACAAAGCAATGTTTGATTAATCATAAGAATAAAGGGTAACACTTTGAGAAAATTTACAGACAAAAAACCATTCCTACTTTGCTGGGAATAATTCCTTATTGCTAGATATTCTAGTTTACTGGGGCTAGGAATTGGGTCCTATAGAGAACAAGGTAAATTGTATGTTTGGTATAGAAAGTAGGGTCAGGGATACAGAATGATCAGAAATGTGCTGCAGAGCAGGATTCAGATACAATACTGGAAAGAGGGTACCATTTTTCCTTTCTAGGCCTCTCTGATGTTTCCAACAGTTCTCACTACCAAGATGCCCAACACACTGTCACTACAGTCAATGGGATCATAGCACCAACTTGGCTGAAAGGTCCATGATTGCTCTCCTCTCTAAGAGACTACCCTATCAGTCAAATATGTCAGGGTAGTTCTCTGGTAAACAAGTAGAAGTGAACCAAAGTATTCAAGCAGTCCAATATCTGGGTCAAATTACAAGTGTTTGGATAGGCAAACAAAAACAAATCCACAATCCTCCTCCTCATCACTGCCATTAGTTCTTAATGAGCAGGTACGTTCTATGTGGCATGGAACAGGCCCTGAAAAAGTAGAGTAAAATGTGGCTCTATCTTTGAAGCTTTATACTACAGAGGTAGCAACAGGTTTCAGAAACATAAAAAAATCACAAAGAATAGAGAAAAGCACATGCTATGACATAACAAATATTACATGAGTTCAATGCACTAAAGAATCAGGAGTAGGGGTAGGGGACCCAATGCCACTTGAAAGAAGGCTAGAACTCGGATAACCAGAGAATGAATAGGAAGAACAATCTAGACCAGTAGAAGGCAAACTAGTGAGTAATCCAACTACACACAGCACAAGGAAATACTGAGGGATTAAACAAATCAGAGTTAAAATTTATTCTCTACACAATAGTGAGCCATTGACAGTTTTCAGAGTAGGGGAAAAAGCATTCAGGCAATGTTTTAAAAGATTAACTTGGCTGTGACAAACACAGAAACAGAAGAGTAATACAGACAACAGACTATGTACTCACAAAGTTATTTCTCAAAAATCTTTAATATAAATTTATTTTTGAATCTCTCATATTCTACCATAAACACTCATAAAATTACTCCAGGTAAACAATGAAGGTAAGATAGCTCCAGTATTTATTAGATACATGATCCAAAGTTCAGAAAATAGTTGGTCTAAACTCAAATAGTAAGAGCCTTACCATAATTCCAATCTACGAGTCTAGGCCGAAAAAACAAAACAAAACAAAAAGAGGCCACATCATACAAGACTCACATTAACAAAAGCTCATAAGAAGTAGAAATTTTGTTGGTGTTGAAATCTCTTTGCCTCAGGGTGCCTGGATGGCTCAGTTGGTTAGGCAACTGCCTTTGGCTCAGGTCATCATCCCGGAGTCCCAGGATCGAGTCCTGCATCATCCCGCATCAGGCTCCCTGCTCAGCAGGGAGTCTCCTTCACCCTCTGACCCTCTTCCTGCTCATGCTCTCTCTCAAATAAATAAATAAAATTAAAGAAGAGAAATCTCCTGCCTCTCCTCTGAACCCATCCCAAGAAAGTAGATACATAGGAGATTGGGGAGTAGAGACTCTGGGTCAAAGGAAATACTCCTAGGTAGACTAGGTAGATTATGTTCTGTAAGAGAGAAACCAAAGAAGGTAAGATACATACATATATATATATATATATATATATATATAGAGAGAGAGAGAGAGAGAGAGAGAGAGAATACACACACACACACACACACACACACACACAAATAACATAGTTACAAGTGACATCTGCACTAAGAATATTACATTATTACATACTGGGGCACCTGGATGGCTCAGTCCGTAGAGCATGCGACTCTTCATCTCAGAGTCCCGAGTTCAAGCCCCACATTAAGAGTAGAGATTACTTGATAGAAGTTAAAAAAAAAAAAAAAGAATATTACATACTGCTACAAAAACTTAGATCATTACTAGTTGAAGTAGAGGAAGTTTTACACAGAAAGTATCAGTTGCAGTGGTTGTGAAGGGTAGTTGAATTGAATCCCTGCAGATTGAGATGAGACAAAGAATTCTGGGTAGAGAAATATGAACAGCCAAAGAAGTAAAGTCTGGAAAGTATTCAGTACATGGCTATCATCTGGCATTCATTATAGCAAGCTTTTACTTGAATTATGAAATGCCTGTTGAATCCGTCATGGTGTTTTGGTGTAGTCACATAAAGGCATCTGACAGTGTCCAGCGAAAGGCATCTGACAGTGTCTGGCTATATGCACCAGGTATCCAATAAAGGGTCGTTTCCTTCCTTTCATGGAACATTCTCTCCAGGAGGCTTCTAAGCTCTTAGAAGGGTTCTATCAACCAGAGATTCCTGGCTCCTCCACGTTATTGGGTAGGAAATCTAGATTAACTATAGTTGCGAAGTCTAAAAGAATATAAAGATCATTTGGTTTAATTTCCCAAACAACACGGGAATCTCTACCAAAACACTCCAGGTAGGAAAATAAGAAAGCTGCAATAACATTATTTAAATTTTAAATTATTTAAATTTGTAATTAGATTACACATCTAGAGGCAGTGTGGTGTAATTGGAAAAGCATTAAATCTGAAACTTCACCTTTTAGAACCTATTTCCTCAAACAGGTTTCCTCAAACACAAAAGTGCATTAATACCTGTTCTGACTACCTCCTCTGAAGCCTGTTAGGATTATGTGAGAAAATATGTTAAAGTACTTAAATCTGAAAGCACTGTAAAAATATATTCTACTATCGTTCATGTTGGTTTATGTACATAACACTAAAAGCTAATTTTTTATAGATTTATACCTATAGAGAAGAGTTGAAAAAAAAGTTTTTGTTTTCTCATAAAACTGTAGTATTCCTCAGGCTTATGGCTTTTTGTCAAGTGATGAAGAAAATACAAACTATCTTCTGCTTCCAATTCTACTGTTTTATCAAAATTGTGCCAATTATTTTGAAATCTCAACGCCCTTAACTACTACCCTGGAAATCATTTTCAGCAACAAACCAATATACTGGTACAGATATTACTCCACCTAGAATAGAGTCAGGCATATAACAGACATCCAAGTTTCTCAGAAGCTGAAAACATTAAAAATGATTTAAATCCTGTCTAAGTATACTTAAACGTAGAAATGTCACCCATATTTAACTCGAAAATTTTCTTCTGCTCGTTTCTCTCTACCCTGGTCCCTCTTCAAAGTTTTGATTTGACACTTACTACTAAGCAATGAGACTTTGGGAAAGTTAACTTGACATCACTAGTTTTCTTAATTGGAAAAAAACAGTAACAATACCTACACACCTTCACAAGGTTATGAAGTGAGGTGTGAGGGATTAAGTGAGCTTAAGTGAAGATATCATACGTAGAGTACATATAAAACACATAGGAGATAGATCTCTTTCCTTATCCTTAAATTACTAATAGGAGTAAGGTCAGATTTTATTACAAAAAATACCACTACAGCAAAAAGTTCACTGTATACAACAAATTATTTCCCTGTCCCAAATGCTGGTCCATCCTGGTGCAGTTTAGGACACCAGCTTATAGCATTATGGCAATGTATTTAGTACATGTACTCTCCATTATGTAACATAATATCCTATATTGGCATAGTACATAAATATTTCCTAATATATTCACACCTGTCTTCTACATGGCCATAGAAACACAAGGATTGGGCAATAAGCACTGTCATATGTCGATGCCAAAGATGAAGAAACTAGACAGAGAAGGCGATCTGTCTAAGGCTGTCATCGGGCTCATCAGTGGTAGCATCACAGTAACATTTACATCTCCTGATTCTCTATGAAGCACAATTCCTACCACTGTATTTTCATTCTTCCCTCTCTCGAACTTGATCTTCCTTTAGTACTCACTATCTAGAAGAATGGTCATTACTTCTCACCTACTTCCAAAAGCAACCAGTCTCTTTATACCTGACATCACTCTCACCTACCCAAACTTCTGCAATTCCCCACTCTCCTGCCAAACGGACTTTCCTAAATTGCAAATCTGATTGTGTCACTATCTAACTAAAAATCTCTTCTAGAAATCCTTGAGTTTTCTGATCATACTTATGAGGCCTTTCATAACCTGGTCCTAATTTACCACTCTAGACTAATTTCTATTTTCCACCACCCTTACAATCTATGCTTCAGCCATATATATCTTTGAACAACAGTAGTTGGGCTACATACTTGCTATTCCCTGAACCTGCAATGTTCTCTCCCCTCTCCACGCCCATCTACATTTAGCTTATTTTCATTAATCCTTCTGGGCTTGCTACAGTTTTACATCCAGGAAGTCCTATTTCATTTCCCAAAACTGAATTAGGAATTCCTGCTATGTGCTTCCACAATGGCCTGTATTTACATCTATCAAGGGACTTATCTCTTTGTACTGAGTACCCATTTTTGTGTCTAACTCCTTGCTAGCTATTTGAAGGCAGCTATCACAGCTTAGCAGTGTCCACCACATTGACAGGTGCTCAACAATAATTTGAAATGAATTAGGTTTACTGTTATATGTCTTCCAAAAAATTATTTGCTTATTTAATAATTTACCACTGTATTTTAAATTATACTTTCAACTATTTACACATCAAATTCTCTTTTGCTTACTCTAACTTGCTAATTTCTAAGAATAGCTACTTCTCCAAAATATTAGAAGGCAGAATATTGAACATTAAAGAACAGCTATGTATTCTACTGGAGCATTTCAAGGAAAATGACGATCTGAAAAACTACTGACTTATTTAGTTGTGCTGCTTATATTTATATTTAAGTTACTGTGTCAAATATCAAACTTCTTCACCTTGCATTTATAATTTCAGTATTATTGTGTCTGAAAATGATTCTTTTCTTCTAAAAAGTTATCTTACATTTGATTTTGTCTTAAAAACCAGCTTGTTTTCTAGGATAATGCATTCCAATTTTATACTGTAAAATAATGGAAAATAGGGTTTGATATACCTGTCCTATTTGAAATATCAAAAAGAATGTGAGTCAACCTTAGAGACAACTTTTTTCCTAAGTGAGATATATCCATCATGTGTTGGTGAGTTCTTACAGGGAAATTAGCTATTATAAATTATTCAATGGAACGAATGCTTTCCCTCATTCCTCACTACTTGCTAAAAGAAAAACAGAAAAAACCAACACTGGATTCTAGTCCACAGTGAATATATATGAAAAAAAATAGTGGCCCTCACTGATAAATCATGGCAGAACCTTCACCGCACAGTCATAGCTAGCTAACAAGCAGAGCAAAACCACCACCACCACCGCGCTTTTAAAAAAGAAAGAAAAAAAGTGAAAATGATAAAGATTAGTTAGGTTTTAAACAAAAAAATCTTGGCAAAAATAATTCCCTATCATGCATCACCTCTTAATATATGAAGATTAAAGGCCCCTATCACTTTTCAGGAAGTTTATTATAAAGGAAATTGTGTTTAAACACATTAAGAATTGTCTTTTCAAGAACTCACAAGGATAAGCTATTTAAAAAGTAATATTTTTAAAAATATTCTTTACAAATTTAGCTATTTTTTAAAAAAGACACTCTGCCTAAAATAAAATACAACTGTTATTATACCATATTGTATTCTGCATAAAGTCCAGGTTATTCTAAATATGAAATGTATCTATTGAAAAATTATGGGCTGGGGTAGCTTTTTTTTTTTTTTTTACAAAGACATTCCAGCACAGTGGAAGTTGGCTTCCTTATAGTTCACTCCACAAGTACCTGACCTGTACCACAAAAAAGCTCAGGCTATCTTTGCAAAATAGCTAGTTACAAGAAGTAAAAAGACTAAGATTGTAAGTCAAGCTGAGCAGCAACCATATGGCAGTACAAAGCACCACTGGGAGACAATAGGCATACCTAAAAATGCTTAACTTAAGGTAAATCCTTATTGGTTAATGGACTGCAAAATGAATACAACGACAGTCAAGATATGCAGGATGGAAAGTTTAGAGACAAAGCAGACAAACATTATAGTCATGTCATCATATCTCACAATTTTACAGCAAACTTCATACTACGCAATAATCCAGTCTATTGTACGGTTTTCTGTGAATTAACGAATGAAAACACTGGAAACCGAGCTAGATTAGTTAATGTTCCCATCTGAACTTTGATCAACATTTAGCTGATACAGTTGCACAGCAAAGAATGAAAAGCATTTCAGTAGCCACTCTGGACAATTTTTGTTGTTGTTGTTTTCCAATCAACTATGTCTGCAGAAAAAGCACGCTAACTCTTCTAGCATAGTCCACAGTGCAGTTTGGATAGTTGTTCCATAGCTTAATAAGTATGTAGTATGTGTGCATATAAACTCAGTTTTAACCCTGAAAGCATGGATCTTGAACTCTGCACAGTCCTTTCTGTGCCACTTATAATTTACTAATGAACCACAAAATGGTAGTTTTAAAAATTAAGGAGAGGAGGAAGCAATGTTGATATCCCCTCTAAAATAAGCTCTTTTTAAAAAGCAGGTAATATTTTGCCAAAAAAGAATACTTGGATTAAAGACTTTCCAAAGCAATTATAGCCAGGAGCACACAATACTGAAATAATTTTATAGGGTGAGACTGGCCAGATGACCTGCCAAATTTACACAAAGGTTTAAAATTTTCCAAGGAAGGCTTTGCTAAAAATCTTAAAATCTGTTTGCATAATATGCTTAAATTTTATAAGGTAGACCTATGACATCAAGATTAAAACAAATACACGTAAATTTCAAATGGATAACTCATCAATTCCTTTATAAGCTGTATTATTTGTACGTAATGAACTTCACTCGGAAATAATTCTAAATTTCCCAGCATAATTCTTCCCTATGTTTTGGGAAATCATAAGTGTTAATCATAATATTTTGAGCACTTAGGTTCTCTAAAAAAAAAAGAAAAGGAATATGCTTTTTACATGATAGATAGATATACATATATGACTCCCATGATTGCTTTTCCTTCACGGTATTTTCAAGTGTGAGGGCCAAACTTGTCATTGAATCTGGCTTTCCTTAATGCAAAACCATTTAGTGTGCTGATACAATGAATTGGTTTCTGGAGTTCAAATCTAATTTCATGCTTTTGTTTAAGCATATGTAAATCTTTTAATTTGAAAGTAATTCTTAATAGATAAAATTAATATGTAAATGTAAACTGTAAATATAAAATATACAATTTGAAATAACTTGAGGCAGCAAGCTCTAGATTTCCATTAATATCTCTGCAACAATTAGAACATGTTTTTAATAAGAGCTTCACTATGTCATCCTGTCATCTTGGCTTTATTGCATTAATACGAGAGAATGTGCTATCAGGAAGAAGTTTAAAAGCACTATCTACATAGAATACACAATTTGATATAAGTACTTTGTATCACACAGCATTAACAGTCCAAATAGCAAGAGAAATACATATTGTGTCCAGGATTGCATAAGCATACATTTTCTCTTTGAGAGCGCTGTCAAGTACCGTGGGAAGCAAGGAAGTGCCTCCATACATACAGCACAGAAATTATATACCTGAAACACAATGGATCTATTTATAACTCTCTAGTCAAAGCAAACCATCACATATAAATTTCTATTTACCAAAGACACTAAAGAAAAACTCAGTCATTTGGCAGAAAACCAATACATAATTTGACCTTTTTTGGAAATTTTAATGGATTGTATGTAGATAACACCAGAACATATTTTAAATTGTTACTCATTTTAATACCAACTTAAACAAATAAGCAGTTTATACTTTCCTTATTCTGGCAGCCAAATATTTGGAATGCTGTTGGGATACCCTATGTACTTACCCTATAACAAAACCAAGTTCATTATTATTTACTCAGATTTTAAGCGTTATCTTGATACATGGGAGAAAAAATACTAATGGAAAAAATCTGAGAAAATATCAGAATCAGTAAGATAAAAAACCAAACGACCTATTTTAACAGGAGAAAAAAAAAATAACAGTACAATGTTTCAAGAATGAGAATTATATATTCTGAATGATCCTAAGTGATGAGCCACTGGCTTAGGGGAGAGCTCTATTGATATTAGCCACCTTCATTAGGTAGTCAGCATCTTATTTATCTAACCCTGGGGTTAAACATTTTATTGCAAAAGTCAATTTGGAAGTTATAAAATTCTTCTGTTGGGGGTTGTTATTTGGAGGGTGGGGGAAGGGATGCAGCTAAGAAAATCAGTGAAATCTCCAGAATGAACAGCCTGGCACTTTAGTATCTCACTGGGCACCCAGGAAAGCAATACTATAGAAAGCAGGTTACCGTTTATGATAGTTGTATTTTCTGTGTTATCTAGAGAAAAACAGGTTCATCCATGCAAAATGGACTGTTTTAGAAGATATTGCTGCTAAAATGAAAGACTTTTCAAAAGGAAAAAGTGATTATTCCAGATGAAATGAGAAGCTCCAATGTCAACCTTACTTCCTGAATCAGCAAAAATCAAAGCTTTACTCAGAATAGGAAATTGGAGATTTTCTTTTAATTTACATATCTTTTTTGCTGAGTATGTTTTAGCTGAAATATGAGAGAACTTCTAAGAGACAGCACTTCTCATTTCCAACCATGCTTTTTGCTATGGCATTATAAAATACCACTACTTGGAACTAAGAATACATCAATTTTACTAGCACTAATGTAGAAGAATCAAGAGTTTAAGTCAGAAATAGCTTTCCATTTATAGCATCTTGTTATACACTCATTAGCCACGCCAATACCACACCAAACATCCAGTTATAAAGTAAAAAATTTAGCTATCACCAGGACATATCTAAATCACTAAAGGTTTGGCATATTAGAAGCAAAATTTCTAAATGAGACTTAAAATCAAAAACAAGAAAAATATCTTTACTCCAGATACCTTATTGTCATGTATATACAATTATTATGTGTATGAATTCTTAACAAAATGAATGAGAAGTCCAAGTGTGTCAAGTAGCTTGGATAAATTTCAGAAATTATTCTGTTAAATGAATTAGTTGTTTTTAAAGCGTAAAATTTTATTCAATACTTTATAACTGCAATATTACTGTAATGGTATCAATAATAAAGTCTGAACATACATCTAAGTTGTTGACAAATATGTATCTCTTGGCTACTTTTTTGGCACCAACAATTTTATTTTATATTAAATGTGTTTAATCCTAGTTGAACTGCTTTATTGAGAGTAATAATATCCCCAAAAATGGTGGTTTGTTAGAAGAACAAATTTTGTTCAATTCCATCTATTTTGGAAGAAATTATGTGTCTGCCCATCCTATAACTTCCTTTGCTACTCCTACAGCTTCTTTTCCTTTATCTTATTCTAGTTGTGAAGTATAGAACGTGTTTTCCCCCCATGTAAAGATTGTTTTATATGAATTTATTTGGCAAATGTAAACAAATTATTTGTTCTATTCTTAAGTGACATGAAAGTAATTTAAAAATTTCTTATTCATAAACATTTCAAACATCATACTTTATTTTGTCTGCCCTTTATAAAACACTACAAAAATTTGCCTTTTGCCATAATTAGTAGATAGAAGGGAAATTTTATTTATCTGCCTTCTAACACAATAACATAAAAATCAGGTTAACATAGTTAGAATTTGGGTAATTACCCGTTTTTAATCTGTAAAAGACAAACTCTCTAACAATATGTAAATAGCACATAAACCTTTACAAATGTAAATTTTCTATTTTTGGAAATTAAATTAAATTTGTAACAATCACAAGCAAAAAATAAACTGAATTATTTTACTATGGGAAAGCAAACAGGACCTGAACTAACCTTCAAAACACAAACCCCCATCATGAAAAAAGGTAGGTAAGAAGAGTTTTTAAAGATTTTTCTACATTTGTTCTCTTCATATAATAAGTCACAAGTAACATTCACAGACTCCCATGTGTCCTGCAAGACATATTAATGATTTTTAGGCCCCCAGACCTCACCAGCAACTCACTGTCTTCAAATGATGTGGAAATTAACACTTAGGGCTAATGTTGACACTATTATCCTAATAATTGGCTTTTAATATAGCATTCTGCCTCAGAAATATATGGGCAGCTTATATTTTAAAGCAATTACTAGTTTAAATCTGCTAGTTCCTGCAATCTTAAAAGAGCTGAAAAACTCACTACTGCCATTCCATACTGCTGGTGACATACTTAAATATGGTGCATGCCCCTTTTCTACTTTGATATCCAAGGAAACTGTCAAATGTTCTCCGTTTTATTTTGAGGTCTACTGACCATATCTTAATGGTTCCCATACGTTTTCCTTTAATATTGATATTAAAAGAAAAAACAGTAAAAAAATAAAGTCTTTATTTAAAAGCTTTATAAATAAATCTCATCCTAAACTAAATGTACAGATGAAGCACAATGCAGTTAAAAGGCAGACTGCCTCCATTGTGGATATGTGATATAGAACACCAACTTCCCCCAACTTTAAAGGGTTTGAACAGATCAATTTTATCAAGCCTTTTTGTGATAAAATATAACTTTTTCAACAGTGTACTGAGGCTAAGGGTGGGCCAATAATAAAAATGAGAGTGTACTGGCCTAGCCTTATAGAAGCTGGTTTTCATAGACCGAGCTGAAATATATTTGCTGTTTTCTATGGCAGTATCCCATGCTTAAAACCCTTCCTTCCTGCTTTTGTTCAGCTCTTTTGCTGGCAACCAAATGCTTTCTTTTGGTTCAGCCCAGTAAAAAGCCAAAGGACTAGAACATGAGGGTCATCAAGGTCTACAAGGTAGATGAACAAACCAACAAAGCAACATCACAGGGCAAAGAGCAAAGGCATTACAATAAGAATCTAATTACAACAAAAAGAAAAGTCTATATAAAACAGTCATAATTACAAAAAATAGTAAATTGCCAGAATGGTTGCTTTGCTATTATATTCGATGATGCTCTTTTTAATAAAAACTGAAATCCAGGACATTAAATAATTATTTTCAAATTCAAGTGAAGTAAGCCCCGCAGTGCATGCAATAATACAATGATCTATTAACTAGGAAACATTATGCCTAAATCTGTGGGTGAGTGAGAGTGTGCTACGAGTCCTTTGGCATTTTCTAATTAGTAATGAATTCTTTTAAGTCTATGTAGAACACTGACTTCTCCAATTTGCTCTATTGTTCCCAAAGTTTAAAAGCAGAATTAACCACAGCTATGAAGAATTCTAAGCCACACAGTAGAAACAATCAACATAGAAAATAACTACAGAATTTGCTTACTTTTTAATCCTATGAGGGAAGAATGAAAATAGTTTCATAATTATTTATAAAAAGCAGCTTTTCCTGCTTTTTTTCCCAACCACTATTTCTTATTGATGTAACTGTGGGCAAAAAAAAATGCTAGATATTAATGAAGCTGCTATTTCCTTTTTAAGTCTTCATTGCGATCATAATGTTAACTGCTGCCATCACATTCATTCTTATGCCAACCCTGCAGTGGGGCAAATGGGATTTTGATGATTTGAAGCACAGAGTGAAATAGTTGGAATGATCAATCAGGTGAGACACACAGGCTTCTGAATAATAGCAAAAGAATGAAATTTGATTTTGGCAAAATCAAAACCAAATTTTGCCTTTTAATAAAGGCTATTTTCAAAGCAGGTGGATAGAAAAAGTTTCTTATTAAGCAGTTTTCTGATAACACACAAAAAAACTTATTATTACTACATTGAACTAAGGTTTCTTCTTCCGTTTTCCCTTCTCCTCAAGGAATATTCGAACACAAAGAAAAAAGGAGCCAAACAGATAAAATACACTACTGTATAAGGAGAGAAAAATTATTGAGCAAAATATAGCACATCTCAACAATGTTATACATTATCTTCGGTATATTGTCCAGAAACACCTCACAGAAACATATGAAAAGCTATGAGATACACAGAAAATTTAAGAATACTTCAAACTAATGGGCAAAAGTTCCAGTTTCATTTCCTTTAGTGGTTTAAAAAAAAAAAAAAGTAATGTTTTAATAGTATTGCAAAATGGTTACTGACAAATCTGGTCAAGCAGGATAGGGTCAGTACTGACTTTCTGAGAACAGATGCTATAAATAAGAAACCTCTCCTTTTTTCTAGAGTGCTAATCTCAAGGACAAAAGATGATAGCAGAAGAAGTCGAGATTGATAATACTGTTTTCTGACCACCAAGGCAATCAGAAAACAAAATAAACTCCGAAAGCTAAAAAGGTAAGATTTTTATATGTCCACAAAAATATCTCATGGGCTTTTGAAGCACCAGTAAGAAATAAACATAAAAGAGCTTTGCCAACCACCAAGAATTATACACGAGGGGTTATGATCACTTTGCCTTTAAAATCTCTTCTATAATATAATTCAGCAAACTGATGATTCAATGAAAATATCTCAACAATCTGATCTTGACTCAAATACCAACTCCTTCATGAAGCCTGCCCTGATTTCCTGAGAAGAAACTGTTTACTCCTTAATGATTGGTCTTTTATGTTAAACTTAAAAGCATATTGCATCTCTTCGATGATGTTAAAAGGTCCTTGAAGGCAGGAACCATGTTTTATTTATCTTTGTGTCTGTCATGATAACTAGATGCTAAAAATTTATGGGTTATTTTACTAAGTACCCTATTCCCAGATAATATTTACCTAATCTTTGTATGAAAATACAAAACAGACAGGTCATAAAGTTCATGACTCTGAGAGGTTTATAGACAGTTAAGGAGATGGAACATTTTTTTTAAAAGGTTTATTTGAGAGAGAGTGTGTGGGTGCACATGTGTGAGCCGGGGGTAGGGGGGCAGAGGGAGAGAGAGAATCCTCAAGCAGACTCCCCAATGAGTGCAGAGCCCCACGCGGGGCTCATCCAAGGACCCTGAGATCAGACGTGAGCTGAAACCAAGAGTCGGCTGCGTAACCAACTGAGCCACTGAGGCGCCCCAAGGAAATGGAACATTTAAGTAAGAAACAATACAACAATAATCTTAAACAACAGCTTTTTAAGAGATACAGTCAAGGTGAGGGAGGTTGAGGGAAAGGAAGGAGAGTATAGCAGGAAAACAGAACCCTAAACATGTGGATAGGTCCACTACCTATTCATGAAAACTTTCTTGCTAGAAAAACAGCAGAGTAATCACAATTAGGGTTGTGAATTTGAAAAGAATATGGTTAATGACACATTTCTTAGAGAATTATTATCATGTAAAGCCAAAGTATAATCTCATTCCAGAGGGGTACATTCACTCAAAGCACGAAAGCAGGGGCATTAGAAGTTCATTTTGAAGGGCACAGGGTTATCTTGGGCCTTGTTACTGGGTTTCGTTATTGTCTTCTTCTTAAGAAACTCCAGGTTGGGTGCCAATCTTCAAAAAGCTGCTATACACCTTGACTAATACTGATTTCCTATTAGAAATGCTCTTGGTGAGATAACTTTCTTCAACAAGCTGGGTGGGAGGAGCTGAAATAACAGCTGTAAAATGGTCCCTAGAGGCAACTTCTGGGAGATAGGCACCCCTCTTGAAGAAGTTCAAATTGAAGGCGTTTGAGTGAAAGCATGTCTATGAAACAACCTCAAAGGCAAGAGATTATGAGACTCAGGAGATGAAGGATGTTTCTGAAGCAAAAATGTAACAACTGAAGTGGAACTGATAAATGATTTTTCAACTTAGCCTTTCATCCTTCCAAGGTAGATAAATTGAGTAGCTGCACTGTGCTATGCATGGGTCTTCCAGATGAGGCTTACTATACGCTTTGCGTAGGCATTAAAAATCCCATAGCACTTTAGATAAATAAAAGGTAAGGAGATAGCCTGTGAGCCTTGGTTAAAATATGTTTTAAAATATAACCTGGTGTTCCTTGGCTTGCATAAATCCTTTAGCCTGCTTAGTTGACATACAGAGATAAAATATGAAAAAAAAATCACTTTAAAATTGTCTTGAAATCTAGTTCTATACATAAGAGTTATTTTTAAAAGTATATGGAACCTTTGAAAAGATTAAGTAATACTGCAGGTAAAACAGTGTAGTAGACATTCAATAAATAATTGTTTATAGAATGGCTAAAATATTTCCATGTAGTTACCCTGAGAAATTCAAATGTCAAATACAAGAGCCCTAAAAGAATCTCTTAAGTTTTCAAAAAGACTATTTAAGCATATTTCATTAAAAAAATTATTCTGTGTACAATGTGTATACAATTCTGCATCAGATGTTACCATGTGGTAGATTTTGGCCTCATAACAGATAACTATTTTACCTCTTTAGTACCCATTCCCTATCTTTGGTATCAGGACAGTATTTTGTTTTTTGGGTTTTTTTTAAGGTTTTATTTATAGGACAGTGTTTCTTATTGGAAAATCATTCTGTTCGGTTTGGATGGTGATGAGTGATGATCACTCCTCTCTACCTCACTCCTCTTCACATTCCCATTAGAGGGATCAGTTCACAATTCAAACCTAACCAATCCAAGCATCAGATCCCACTGATTAATTGCTTCTCGGCCTTTTGGCTAAGATCAAGTGTAGATCCCGCTGATTAGATCAGGAATAACCCAAGCTGAGCCAATGAAAGAACTTCCCAGAGCTTTTTACCAGAATTATCAGAGAAGAGGCACTATCTCTGAGACATAGGTGTTAATGACCATGGAAGTAAGTCTGAAGCTGCTGAAAGCCATTTTTTCTCCAACTAGAGCCAGCCTAAGAATGAAGCCCGCACAGAAGAAAGTAGAACTGAGAAATGAAGAGAGTTAGTGTTAACGCTTGAATCTCTATAATAGATCTAGAATGATCAGGTATGCTAAAGCCAGATAAATGCCTAGATATATCTTTCTCCCACTCCTTCCTTTTTTTCCCTTTCCTTTGGATCAGATTTCTGTTATTTGCAACCAAGAGCCCAGATTATGAAAAGCCTCTACACCACCTATTCTTGATCCTGTCAATTACCTGTCATTGCTTTATACACTGTCACTCTGCTACTCCCAATAATTCCCTGCCTCCACCACATCTTTTAGATGGTGGATGAATGCCTGAGCTGGGGATGTTTCTGTCTACTTTGTTACTTTACCCAGTTACTAGATTAGGTAAGTAATTTTGACTTATAGACAAAAACTACGGAATCAGTTATGATATCCTAATCTCCAAAAGTTCAAGCCAAGTTATTTCACACTTAACTCTTGTCTACAATGAAGAAAAAATAACATTTGCAGAAAGTCCCCTCAGTAAAAAGCCTAATTATAACTAACAACAACAAAAAAGCAATCTTTATAAACATATGATATCACTGAATCCAACAGGAAGTCCAAAAGCCAAAAAAGAGAAAGTCCTGGTAGTCTAAATTTATCCCAGATCATTTGCTTAAAATTTGCTGAGGAAAATGATGCATATGGAATTATTTTTAATCCCTGTCCTTAGAAATTAGAGTAAAATGGGACAATCCATACACAAAAAACTTGAAGAGCTTATTGGGTTGCATTAGGGGAAATTTAACATTTGGAATATATAATATACATTAAGTGCAATCATTTACGTCCTTATAAGAGGAGGCAGGGGGAGATTTGAGACACAGAAAAGAAGGCAATTTGACATAGATTTGATGATGCTGTGCTTAAAGACTGGAGTGATGTGACCACAAGCCAAGGAATACTGGCAGCCATCAGAGCCGGAAGATTATCCCCTAAAGTCTCCAGGAGTGCAACTTTGCTAACGCCTTGATTTTTGCTCAGTGATACTAACTTTGGACTTCTGGCCTCCAGAACAATGATAGAATAAATTTCTATCATTTTAGGGAAGGAAGTTTGTGGTCATTTCTCAAAGCAGCAAAAGGAAACTAATACAGATACTATGTTGTAGATATTCCAAATTTTAAGAATATTTGGCTAAATGATACTTACACACGAATATTTTTTAATTTTTAGTTAAAGTACAGTTGACATATAATATTATGTTAGTTTCAGGTGTACAACTTAATGACTTGACAATTATAAACATTACAAAATACCACAATAAGTGTAGTTACCCCGTTAGCATATGATGTTATTACAATATTACTGACTTTATTCCCTACACTATATTTTTTGTATCCATGATTTATTTTATAACTAGAAGTTGTACTTCTTAATCTCTGCCTGGAATTTTTTTTTTTAAGATTTTATTTATTATTTGACAGAGAGAGACACAGCGAGAGAGGGAACACAAACATGGGGAGTTGGGAGAGGGAGAAGCAGGCTTCCCACTGAGCAGAGAGCCAGATGCGGGGCTCGATCCCAGGACTCTGGGATCACGACCTGTGCCAAAGGCAGACGCTTAATGATTGAGCCACCCAGGTGCCCCTCTGCCTGGTATTTTTAAAAGAAGTCCTTAAGAATTGTGCATGCAGGCGCACTTGGGTGGCTCAGTCACCTGGGTAGCTCAGTCGGTTAAGCATCTGCCTTCAGCTCAGGTCATGATCCCAGGGCCCTTCTCCCTCTCCTTCTGCCCCCTGCCCCCTTGCCCCCACCCTGTTCATGCTCTCTCTCAAATAAATAAAATCTTAAAAAAAAATTGTGCATGCAAAACACTGCTTAGATTACCTATAATAGATAGAAAAACATAGTTATTTTTATATGCTTTTTTTTGCAACTTAGTTGACAACATAAGAAATAGATGTTGATGTTTTTTCCTTTTATTTTTAAGTAGGCTCTACACTGAATATGGGGCTTGAATCACAATCCAGGACCAAGAGTTGCATGCTCTACCGACTGAGCCAGCCAGGCACCCCGCATGCTTATATTTTAATAGTAAAAATGAACTTATTTCAAAATTGTCATTTCTCAAAACATGAAATGCATTAATTACATAAAATATGTCAAAGAATAGAATAAATTTGATCAAATGAGTGATCTAGTTTACTATTCAAGTTATAAAAATATCAATTTAGTATAATTTTTTAAATCCCACTTTTTCTATAATATAATCTGAATACAGACTAATATTAAACTTAATTACTTGGACTGAATTCTTTCACAGAAGTTATTTACCTTGAATAGGTAAACATTACTCTCAAAAGGTTTTTTTCTCACTTTATTACACAACATAACAAGACAAAAGCAGGAAAATGAAATAAAACAACAAGGACTGCAAGGAAACATTTGAGTAAAAAGTATTCTCCACAAATATATCATAGTCTACATGTATCTAAAAATTGTATAAACTTATTTCTGAATGATTCACACATATATTCTAAACAAGAGGATACAATGATAAACAGGTGTGCCTTCATAGATTTAACAAAATACAATAAAAAATATTTTAAAAGATGGCTTTTATTTAAATAATGCAACTTGAAAAAACTTGTTAGTCTTTGTAAAAACTTGATTTGCTAGTGTTTGTCTCCCTGTAAGAATGTTGAATTACTTGTAATTACGATTTATCACTCAACAAAATATTATAAAAATTATGAGCAATATATTTGCGTATACACCTAAATCAATTCCTTCTCAAGTATCATGAGGTCTCTAAAGACCAGCTGGACTGAATTAGAATATACTTCCTGATCGGTCCAACTCTGTCCAGATCTCATAACCAGGAATAAAATACACTCAAGGGAACCTTACAGAATGGACAACAATGGCATCACTAGTAAATTGTAAAGCTCTCAAAAAAGGGCAGTCTTTGTGGGTTTTAGATCTCCCTCTACATCTGCAGAAAACTTGTGTACAGAGTGGGAACTTCATACCCTAACTTACTAATAGACAGTAGCCCTGGTGACAGAAGTCACTTTTCTTCCAAGAATAATGTTTTAGGAAATAAAAAAATAAAAATACCCTTCAAATTTAAAATGATTCGCATATGAATGTACTTGAACATCTGCGATCACATTACTTTGAAAGGCAGGTTATTTCCTTGAGAGAGCTTATCTACAGCAATCCACATACATTTAATTTGGAAATGGAACAGGAATGGAGATGTGCTTTAAGCCCCTAAACTAGTATCACCAAGTTGGGAAATACTGTCTTATGTGAACTAATATTGGTCAGTATAAAACACAAAATACAAACCAGTAGTACCTCACACTATCAACAAACAATTACTGAATCTGACCTAGCAATCTTAACAGTTAAAGCAATAAAAAAGATGACTTATCCTTTTATCAAAAGAATATATGAAAAGGGATCAAATGACTTGAAACTGGAGATACTGAGCCCAGAGGTTTTTATTTCTCTTTATCTCTAAGTTTATGCTCTTTTGTTTGCTAGAAATTGCAGTTACATTAGAAAGAACAGTTTATGTCTATGAAGAGGTCTCTCAAGTATTTCTTGACACATAAACGACAATTTATCATGAGCCTTTGGTCTCAATAAAACCTTGTTTATGGACTCTAAAAATTTAATTTCATATAATTTTCATGTGTTATGTTCTATGCTTCTTTTGACTTTCTTTTTAGCCACTTAAAACTTAAAACCTTTCTTGGCTACCAGGCACTACAAAAACTGATGAGTTAGATGTGGCCTGTGGGCTACAGTTTGCCGACTCCTGTTTTTTGTTTTTTTTTATTTAAGACTTTATTTATTCATTTGACAAAGAGAGAGAGAGAGCATGAGCAGGGTGAGGGGCAGAGGGAGAAGCAGGCAGCCCGATGCGGGGGCTCAATCCCAGGACTCTGGGATCTTGACCTGAGCTGAAGGCAGACATTTAACTGACTGAGCCACCCAGGCGTCCCTGCTGACTCCTGTTCTCAACCAAGGCTGCTTCTCAACCAAGGCTGAACATTAGAATCACCTGTGAGCTGAAATAAAGTCCTATGTCTCTGCCATATCAACATGCCTAGACCCTATCTCTAAGAGTGTGAGGTAAGGAAAAATATGATGAAAATATATTTAAAAATTTTTCCAGATAATTCTAATGCATAGCCAAGGTTGAAGACTGCAGAACTTAAAAATCAAATGGACACTCCATAGCTTCTTTTATCTTGGCAAGATTCCTTTCAGATTCTTGGTCTCTACACCATGCATTGTTCAGAACTGGCACACAGTTAAGTGCACAATGTTCTCTCTCCCTTTCCACGTTGTGCTGTACACACTAACTGCTCAGTACAGATCTCATTAATAGACTTTACACAAAACATATCCCTATTCTTTTTTTTTGGTCAGATCGAGAGAGAGAGGGAGAGTGCACACAAGCAGGGGGAGCAGCAGGGAGAGGGAGAAGCAGGCTCCCTGCCGAGCAGGAAGCCCAATGTGGGACGCGATCCCAGGACGCTGAGATCATGACCTGAGCCAGAGGCAGACGCTTAACCAACTGAGCCACCCAGGCGTCCCAAAACATATCCCTATTCTTAAAAGAACTTACAATTTTAGAAGAATAAGGCATGAACACAAGCAAGGACACATAAACTGAATGAAAGAAACATGTATAACAAAATATTAACACAATATACTGCTGTTTTCTGAAATGTGCCTACCAAAAACAAAGGATTATATTCTGAGAATTATATTCTAGGTAACAGAAAGAGAAGTAACAGTAGCAGGATGCTAAGTATAAATTACTACTGTTTGATATAAGGCCCTTAACACTGAGATCATCTCCCTCATAAATTAATTATAGCTTAAAAATCACTTGCTGACAAAGACCACAGTATTGATCCTTCGAGCTTCTCCCGGACTCCTGCTGAATGCGTTGGGGTAGGTGAAATGTCCCAAAATGTATTATTATACAGCTACTTAAACTCAGGGTCTGTTCAGTTTAAATAAATAATGAATACTTGACCATTATTATTTCAGGAAGCTCTAAACAATTAGGGTGAGAAAACGGAGAAAGACAACTACCTCCTCAACCACAGATATTACGTATTTTTTTTAAGTTTTCTTTTTTTTTTTTTTTAAGATTTTACTTATTTGGGGGAGGGGGGAGAGAGAGAGAGAGAGAGAGAGAGAGAGAGAGAGAGAGAGAACACACAAGCAGGGGGAGAGGCAGAAACAGGTTCCCTGCTCAGGAGCCTGACAAGAGGCTCGATCCCAGGACCCTGGGTTCATGACCTGAGCCAAAGGCAGATGCTTAACCAACTGAGCCACCGAAGCACCCCAAAATTATGTATTTTTTAAAGCCATAAGAAATTTGGTCTTCATTATCATTTTAATTTTGAATTATAATTCTTTAAAATAGGATGCATAATTTTTAGTAAGGTGTTTCATAAAAGATTTAGCTTTGAGCAACTTAGAGGCTTATGATATAGTATATATTAGGGGAAAAAGCATAAAGGAAACTAGATCCCACAAACAATACCAACAAAATTAAAACATCTGGAAATACACCTAATAAGTAATATGCCAACTTACATTAAGAAAACCATAAAGCTTACTGAAGGACATGAAAGAATATCTAAATAATTCATTTTATCATCTTAAATGTTCTAAACTCCTCACTGAAAAATGCCAATTTGCCACCAAATCGATTTATATCACTAGTGAAATTCCAATTAAAATCCCAGTAGGATTTTATTAACGTGACAAGGAAAAGCCTAGAATAATCTGAATATGAGTAACAAAGAGGACATGTCCTACCAAATCACAAAACGTACCATATAAAGCTAGAGTAATCACAGTTAAACAATTAAAACAAAAACAAAGACAAATCAATAATAAAAAAAAAAATCCAGGCTGAGGCCCAAGTAGCTATAAAAGTTTAGTGAATTCATTCATTTATTCAATAATTATCTATGGAACATTGTTCTAGGCTCTAGGGATACAGCAACAGAGAAAACAAAAAAAGACATGATGCTTACATTCTAATGGAGAGAAACAAAAAAATTAAGTGGAAAATTCAGAACATTTTTTTTAAATAGAGAAGAAAAGTTACTACCATCCTCACACTCAGAAACTGATATGCATTTTCTTTCTGCACATTAATAAAATAATGTCCCCGCCTTAGTTTTTTCAAAAGAAAACTAAGATTCTACTGTATGTCCTTTTTTCTCATTCAATATATTCGGGACATTTTCCCATTTTATTGAGCATTCTACTGGACCTTGATTTTTAATAAATGAATTTCATTGTTTGGATGTACCTTACTTAATTAACTATTGTCCTACTGTTGATTGTTTAGGCTATTTACATAAAGGAGTTTTGAGCCATAAATCACTATAATATTCAATTACAAGTTCCCACTTTTTCACTTATAATTGGACTATTAGAAAAGTGGGTTTAGATATGCACAAGTATAAAATAAATATTTTCTAGTGAATATATTTCCTTCTTTTTTGAAAGGAGTTTTATAATTTATACAAAATAAAACTCAAAACTTACAATTCAAAAAGTTTTTAAAAAATAAAATATAAAGTCTTATAATATCCACAATTAAGATATAGAACAGCTTCATGCTTACAAAAAAAATCCCCCCACACTTCATAAGTCCCTTCCATTTACACCCTGACAACCACTGGTCTGATTTTTGACACTAGTTTTGGCTTCTACAGAATGTCACAGGATAGATTTATATAATATACTGCCCACTGTATCTGACTTTCATAACTTAGCATAAAGCTTTAGAGACTCCCAAGTTGTGGAATGTATCAGTAAGTAATATGTTCCTTTGAACGGATACAATACAATTTGCTAATCAATCATCAGGTGATGGACATTCACATTATTTCAAGTTTTTGTCTATTAAGAAGACAGCTGTTAGGAATGTTTAAATACAAGTCATTTTGCAGACATATGTTTTCATTTCCCTTGGGTAAAGACCTGGGAATAGAACTGCTGGGTCAGATGATATGGTGTATATTTAACTTGACAAGACTCTTCCAAACAAGGCTGTACAATTTTACTTTCTAACCGGCAACGTACGTGAGTTCTTGTTACTTCACATCCTCCATGTATTTAGGATTGTCAATCTTTTCAATTATAGTGTATTCTAGCGGATGGTAGTATTATCTCATTACAGTTATAAGCTTCATTTTCCTAATGACTAATGATTTTGATCTTTTAGCAAGTATATTTTCCCATTTCTGTATCTTCATCAGTAAATACTATCTATAAACCTTTTGACCATTTTTACTTGGGTTTATTACATATTCCGGATATATGTCCTTGCAAATATTATCTTAAGGTCTGTGACCTGCATTTTCAGTTCTTTACAGTATCTTTTTTTTCTTTACAGTATATTTAATGAGTAAATATCTTAAATTTTTATAAAGTCCAATTTTTCTATTTAAAAAAATTGGGGCTTTTTGCTTATTTTTAAGGTATTCAATTAATCCAAGGTTATTCAGATTGCCTTCTGTTTTCTTTCAGACCCTCAATAGTTCTTACATTTATTTTTTTTTAAGATTTTATTTATTTATTTGACAGAGAGACAGCGAGAGGGAACACAAGCAGGGGGAGTGGGAAAAGGAGAAGCAGGCCTCCTGCTGAGCAGGGAGCCCAATGTGGGGCTTGATCCCAGGACCCTGGGATTATGACCTGAGCCTAAGGCAGACGCTTAACGACTGAGCCACCCAGGCGCCCCAGTTCTTACATTTAAATCTATGATATGTTACATGTTAACAGTATATGTTATAAGAATTATGGTTCATTTTTGGCATATGGAAATCCAGTTGGTGCAGCATTAATTTGTTAAAAAGTCTACCACCTTCCCCAGTGAAATTTTTGGCACCTTTATGTGAGTTTATTCCTAGACTCTATTCTATCCTATATATATATGTGTGTGTGTGTGTGTATGTCTTTACAACAGTATCATATTATTTTGATCACTGTATTCTAGGTCCTTTGCATTTCTAAAGGCATTTTATAATCAGTTTAGAAAATTTCACCTAAAAGAAAAGGCTACTGGGATTTTGAGTGGTATTGCACTGAATCTACAGATAAGCCTGGAAAGAACTGACACTTCAAAAAAAACCCCTGAATTTTCTGATCCATGAAACATGGTGTACCTCTCCATCTATTTAGATCTTTTTCTCTGAATCATTTTATAGCTTTCAGTATAAAGATACACATTTGTTACAACTGTCACTATGTATGTCACATTTTTTGATACTATGGTAAACAGCCTTAAAAAAAGGTCAAGTTCCAGTTGTTTGTTGCTAATATATAGAAACAATTGTTTCCTGCAACTTTGCTAAGCTTATTAGTTTCAGTAACTTTTCTAGATCTCTTACATTTTCTAAGTAAATTCTCATGGCTGCAATCAAAGACAATTTTGTATCTTTCTTTCCAACTTGTATGCCTTTTATTTTTCTTGCCTTATGGCATAACTTATAGTACAACAGTGAACAGAACTGCTGAGAAGGGACAGTCTTGCCTAGCTCCCAATTGTAGGGTGAAAGTATTCAGTCTTTAGCTGCAGGTTTTTGGGGTTTTGTTTTTGTTTGTTTTAGGTAGGCTCCATGCCCAGTGTGGAGCCCAACATGGGGCCTGAACTCACAACCCTGGGATCAAGACCTGAGCTGATACCAAGAGTTAGACAATTTAACCAACTGAACCACCCAGGTTGTAGGCCCTGTATGGGGTTGAGAAAACTCCCCTCTTGTTCCTAGTTTAATGAGTTGTTGTTGTTGTTGTTGTTGTTTTAAATCTGTCATGAATGGGTATTAAATTTTGTAACATGCTTTATCTGCATTTACTGAGATGATCATACGGTTTTTTTCCACTAGTATGTTAATACACTGAATAACGCTCATTTTCTCAGGTTAAACCAACCTTATGTTCCTAGAAAAAATCTTACTTGGTCATGACATATTAAGCTTTTTATACATTACAGGATTCATTTCCTAATATTTCATCAAGGACCTTTGTGTCTATGTTCATGAAAGATATTATGTCTCATCTAGTTTTTGTGTCATGGTAATCCAAACCTTATAAAATTAGTTAGGAAGCATTATCTCATCTTTATATTCTGAAGGAGTTTGTACAGAATTGGTATTATTTCTTTTTTAAAGTTTGGTATAATTTACCATCTGAAGACCATTTGAACCTGAAGGTTTCTCTGTGGGAAAGTTTTTAATTTGGTTGTTAAAAATTCAACTTCTTGTAATAGGGCTATTCAGGTTATCTATTTTTTCTTACCTAAACTTTGCCTGCGTCTTTCAAAAAATTTGTCCTTTTCATCTATGTTATTGAACTTATGGACTTCATTCTTTAAAATAATCTCCTTAGCCTTTTAACATTCTGTAGGATCTGTGTGATGTCCCTTATTTCCTTACTGATAATGGTAATTTATGTATTTATGTCTTTTCTTGTTTTGTTTCTTTTTCCTTATCAGTGTGGCTAGACATTTTTCAGTTTTACTGACATTTTTGCAAAGGACTAGCTTGTGATTTCACTAATTTTCTTTATGGCTTTTCTGTTTTCTAATTCCTTAATTTTGGTTTCTTCTTTCCTTCCAGGTTGTTTACTCTGGGTTTAATCCTCCCCCCCCCACAACGTTTCTTAAGTGATCTTTCTTTCTACATTTAGTATATAATGCTATAAAGTTTCCTCTTAAGATTACAAATGATGATGTCAGCAAATGGTGGAATAGGAAATTCCAAAAGTCCATCCCTCTACAAAAGCAACAAAGAAGCTGAGAAAACTGTCAGAACGAACTTTTGCAAAACTATGGAATCAAATCAAAAGCTTAGAACCGCCAGGGGAAAGCTTAATGAAGAAAAAACAGATGAAATTCGGCAAGAGAGCTTTGTGTCATTTTAACTTACCGAGATACCATTCCCCACTCCCAGGTCAGTTGACAGCCCTGAAAGACAACAGCTCACATTCATGATGTGGGTTACAAGTACCAGAAGGAGCAAAATGAACATTTTCTCAAAGAACTGTAGTTTGTTTTTCCTGACCTGTCTGGTGGCTAGACTTTATTTCATCTAACTCAGAAACTTTCCCATGTCTGAACTGGTGGGGAGTGTGTGTGGGTGGTGTGTTTGTGTGTAGGACTGAGTGGTGTTGGTGGTGTTTGCTGAAAATATTTAAAGACAAATGTATGAGCTGCTGCCACAGTTTGGCAAATCTAAATAGCTTGGAAGGAAAGGCTAGGGATGGAGATGCTTTGAGGAATCTTTGAATGCTTGGAAAATTCCTGCATATTCCAGGGAATTTAAAAGGCCACACATGTCAAGTGCCAAGCACATGCCCAAAAAGATCTGAGAAGGTCCTGAGTTCTCACTTCTGGCTGACCTTCACGCTCCATCTAAGTAGGAAGTGAAATCTAAAGAAGAGCAGAGCTATAAATTGTCTGGCTGAATGTTAAAGGTGTATTCAACATGCACACACAGCCCACCTGCAAAGATTGGGAAAGGTGGTAGTGGTGGCATTCCAGGCATTGACAGCGGTATCTGTCAAATCACTAGGTGAACACACACGACAAAGAATTCAGACTTAGAAAGTAGTTCAAAAAAGTCACTAAAACCCTAGCAAGAGGGAAGAATCAGATTTCCATAGTTGCCACACTGTAATATCCAAAATGTCCAATTTTTCAATGAAAAATTATGAGGCATGTAAAGAAACAAAGAAGTATGGTCCATATATAGGAAAAAGAAATGAACAGAACCAGGCCATTCAAAAAAATTAGGTGGAGACACTTCAATACTCCACTTTCAAAATAGACAGAATAACTATACACAAGATCAACAAGGATATAAATGACACGAATAACTCTGTAAACCAACTAGAGCTCGCACACACATATATACTACATTCTATTGAATAACAGCAGAACACACAACTCTTCTCAAGTACACACGGGAACATTCTCTATGAGATAGACCCACAGACTATAGTTGGCCCCAAAACATGTTTCAATACATTAAAAGACTGAATCATACAAAAGTATCACTTTGACTCTGGAGATTACTTAAAATCTTAAAAAAAGAGCGGGGAAGAAATGAAAAATAGGAGCATGATATCTTACTACCTGTATTTTCATTTAATATGGCAAAACATTTTCTATTATGTATTTGTTCAATTAATCATTGTCATTGGCTATAGAATATATCATGGTAAAGAATCCTTTTTATTGAATACCTAGACTGTTTCACTCTGTAGCAAAACCCTGACACACATTCATTGTTTATTACTTTAGAACAAATTCAAGTCAAATGACATTCACACTTAATACATTTTTAAAAAATATTTTATTTACTTAACAGAGAGAGAGCACAAGCAGGAGAGTGGCAGGCAGAAGAAGAGGAAGAAGCAGGCTTCCCACTGAGCAGAGAGCCCAGTGTGGGGCTCGATCCCAGGACCCTGAGATCATGACCTGAGCCGAAGGCAGATGCTAACCAACTGAGCCACCCAGGTGCCCCTTAATACATTTTTTAACTCCTCATTTATACAGGTAAGAAAACAGATTTGTGGGGGGGTGGGGGGGGCGAATTTCTGTATAATCACAAAGAAAACCAGAGCTAGTGCTAAAATTAAAATCTAGATCTCAATTCCTGATTATATGCCCTAACCATTAAACTGGGGAGTCAATCAGGAATAAAATGAGAAGGTAAAGTACTTTATTATGCTGTGTGAATTCCGATAGGACCTTAATATTCTGATTAGATTTGAGGGTCTAACTCCATAGTGACTTCTTTTTTGCCCTGTCAACAATCTCCGTACTTAGATCCAACTGTTATCTATCACAAAGAGATCCAAACAAAATTCCAGAATTTTAAAAGAAATGTAACAATAACTAGCATGTGAACCTTGCTATGAAACCATGATTACTAATTCAATGGCCCTCAATTTGTCCCTTTTCCATATAATTTTTATAGGTCACTGCTAAACTAAAATATAATCTGTCAGAAAAAAAAAAGAACTACAAGAGGGTTAAGTCTAAAGGATCAATGACTTGCTTTAAAACAGAATTTTCAAAGTATACATTAAAGGAATAACTATTGAAAGCTCATAAACACAGATTTTCAAAACAGAATATTCATTCAAGATCATCATCATTGGAGCAAAAACTTGAATATTAAGAAAAATGACATTTTCATATCCACAGTAAGATTATCACTGACTCTAAACTATAACCCTGACAATTCCTTACATTGTCTCTCCCTTAGTTGCATGAATGTCTTTAGAATGATTTCAGCTTTACTGAAGATGAGGTAGGAGGTAAAGTTAGAAATTTTTTTAATGCCCCTTGAGGTGCCTGGGTGTCTTGGTCAGTTAAGTGTCCAACTCCTGATTTCAGTTCAGGTCATAATCTCAGGGTTGTGAGACTGAGCCCCACACCAGGTTCCATGATGGGTGTGGAGCCAACTTAAGAGACTCTCTCTCGGAGCACCCTGGTGGCTCAGCCGGTTGGGCAACCAACTCTTGATTTCAGCTCAGGTCATCATCTCAGGGTTATGGGATCAAGCCCCTCCATAGGCTCCATACTCAGCATGGAGTCTGCTCGTCCCTCTCCCTCTGCTCCTCTCCTTGCTCTTTCTCTCTCTCCCTCAAGTAAATAAATAAAATCTTTAAAACAAAAAAAGAAAAGAAAAGAAAAAAGATCCTCTCCCCATCCCTTCCCATGCTCTCTCTCCCTCAAAAAAATTTTTTTTCTTAAAAATAGCAATAATTGAGAAAAATGAGATAGGAACATGGATACAGTATTATTAATGCTCTAGAATATTTCAGTGTATATTATTCTAACAGTAATTATAAGATTACAAAGTAACTTTTTAATAAGAACCAAAAGGAGAACATGTATAACATACACTCTAAGTACCCATTTTAACCAATTAAATTTATTTTTAAAAAGTATCCTTTTTTTTTAAAGATTTTATTTATTTATTTGACAGAGAGAGAGATCACAAGTAGGCAGAGAGGCAGGCGGGGGGGGGGGGAATCAGGCTCCCTGCTGAGCAGAGAGCCCCATGCGGGGCTCGATCCCAGGACCTGAGATCATGACCTGAGCTGAAGGCAGAGGCTTTAACCCACTGAGCCACCCAGGCGCCCCTAAGAAGTATCCATTTTAACCAACTAAATTTATTTTTAAAAAGTTTCATCATGTCCAATGTAATATAGTTTATATTACTGCGATGTATAGTTCTATGCTTAAAGGTTGCTGGAATTCCTAAAAATTCGTGTAACTTTTTAAATGACTGACATAGAGTAAATCAGAAAACCGCCAAATAATTATTATGAACTAACGTAGAAGCATACAGCACATTGCCTGCCACACTAAAAATAGTTTTAGAGAATAAAAATGATAAATTACTGAAATCTTTCCTACGCAAGAAACATTTATTTTCACATTTACAAGTATTCTTTTTAAGAATCAGAAATAAGATCTTTACACAACAAAATTATTTTGTTATTTAAGAAAAATACCATTTATATTGGTTTCCATAGGATTATCTCTGTCTATAAAAAATAACCTTCAGAATTCTTATCAGTTTGTCTCCCTAAGTCACTGTAAGATGGATACACTTACAGCAAATAAAGAATAAAGAAAGCCTGGCAGGGATATTATTGGAAATTTAAAATAGATAGCAATAATTAAATACTAACATTAAGAACAGCAAGATAGAAGATTTGACACAAATTACATTTTTTAGTACTTCACCTCAGCTCTTAGTCAATAGATTAAATTGATTTCAGATGCAACAATTTAAACTGTACTACAGAGTTATAACTACTTAAACAAGAACACTAAAAGAGGCTTTCATAAGTTTACATAAAAGCAAATGTATACTACGATTATAATTACAAAGAATTCCTTTCTTGACCTTTCTAAGAAATATCTTAACCAGAAAATATCATGTCAAAATGATTCTGTAGGCAATCAGTACATTACTGTCCCTGTGACATAAAACATATTTTCTAACCATTCAGAACAAGTAGGACTAGAAAGGTAAAGTAGTATCTCACAATAATATACCAAAATTTCTCTCAAGTGCAAGAAACATACTAATATTCTTCTGTGGCTCAGAAATATGATCAATGTATGGGCAAATCATGTATTATCTAAGAGACAAGAATGAAAATTGCAGAAAATTCTGTATGCCCTTGTTAGTAAAGAAATAATAGTTATATTAACTAGAGCAAAACACAGGAGTTTAGGATGTCAGGAACAGTTTAAAGCCTCTATGATCAAGTAATATTCTCTGACTCACTACTTTGTTACTTGCGTGGGAGTGTTGCAAAAGGATTATTGCTAATCCTTTAACTGTGAATAATGATTTATTGAACAATTCCTACATAAATTTCAACTGTGACCAGAAAATCACACCCTCACAGGCCAAGATATTTTCCTCTCATTTAGATAACAAAATTAAAATGTTTACAAATATACATATGTACACACACATACATACAATTAAATCAGATTACAAATTGATTTATATGTATTTAGTAAAGGCTTTGAGCATTTACAGATTTCATTTTTATTTTAAGCTTAAATTAAACAAGTCCAAGTGTGGTCCTTCCACTTAGGTATCAATTAAGAGTGGTAACAAATTTCAAAATACTTTCTCAAATAGTTGAATTTCACTTGGAGAAATAAAAAACCAAGATATTAGAATGAGGTTAAGTGCATCTTTTGTCAGTAACGTATGTTGCTCCCTCTGGCCTCATAAACAAGCTGCTCCTTTTTGAATACAGCAGACCTTCAATTTAAATTTATGGAAAGACTAAAGCAGGAGAGACTGCACTCAAACAATTTTAATAACCTATTAAGTTGCGACTTCAGATTCATTTTATAACCATGCTCCTCAGGGAGCTATGCTATCTGGATAAAGATAAAATTTTTTTCCTTTAAAGATAAATAGCATCATTAATCTGCAACATTTCTTTTCTATTATCTTTCGAAATGAGGAGTTATTTTGTTCTGATCTTGAGGTAATTAGCCTTCATTCACTAGCCTGAAAATGTCTGTGTTCTGAAAATTAAAAATGTGTCATTAAGTGGAATTTACCATAATGTCATTTATCTTTATATAGTTCATCAGTGACAGCAATGGGCCTGGGAATCCATCAGCTTTTACCAAGGAAGCATTAAAACAAATTGAAAAACAGAATAATCCCAGGCAGTCTTTAACACAGTCAAAGCCATTTGGGTAATTAAATAGTGGTATTTAAAGTTTTAATTTAGATTTTTCCCTCTGTTCATCAGTAGTCAAATGAGATGTTCATATTCATAACTGTTTGTAATAAAAGGTTTCATAAAGCAAGCAGAATATCAATGTTATTAAAATATAATATACAGAGAGCTTTAATCTACAAAATAAGTTTCTATTTTCCTGCACCCTAATTTCTGAGATTATATCAGAAATAAACTCTTTCTTCAACTCTCTAGACTGCAATATTAGCTTTAGAAAGACTCTCATGATTCAAATTCCCAAATAACTACAAGAGAATGTATGACATGAAATTCAACTTCATTATTACTAATATTGGAGAGTATCTTCACCATCTTAAATGTTTTCACTAACCACAGCCCCCCAGCAATTACTGTATAGAATTATCAGATGCAATTATGAAAATAAATGTTGGCTTAATGAACTAATTCTTGCTCTTAAAACAAGAATCTTGGGATGGTAGGGGAGGACACAAGCATTGGTATCAAATAACTAATTCCATTCATATATGGGTGAGGGAAATAGCACAAGAGTTAGAAATACATCTCAAAAATATATTATCTTGGGGCGCCTGGGTGGCTCAATGGGATGGGCCTCTGCCTTCAGCTCAGGTCATGGTCTCGGGGTCCTGGGGTCAAGCCCCACATCAGGCTCTCTGCTCAGCGGGGAGCCTGCTTCCCCCTCTCCCTCTGCCTGCCTCTCTACCTACTTGTGATCTCTTTCTGTCAAATAAATAAATATTTAAAAAAATATATATATATATATTATCTTAGTTAAGATATTAAAAATACTTGGAATAAACATAAAAGATACAGCATAATGAAGTCAGTTGTAAAGACTAAAGTATTATAAAAAGGCCTCCCGTGTAGCAGTTTCAAACTATGCAGCTCATTCAACATAATAATAACCATTCACTATTTTCTTTTCTGTATATCCGGAAACAATACCACGTTTAAAAATGTACTTTTGGGGCGCCTGGGTGGCTCAGTGGGTTAAAGCCTCTGCTTCGGCTCAGGTCATGATCTCAGGGTCCTGGGATCGAGCCCCGCATCGGGCTCTCTGCTCAGCAGGGAGCCTGCTTCCCCTTCTCTCTCTGCCTGCCTCTCTGCCTACTTGTGATCTCTCTCTCTGTCAAATAAATAAATAAAATCTTAAAAAAAAAATGTACTCTTAACATAAGAATGATCCAACAACATAAAGATTAACTTAATACAGCATTGCTCACTACTAGATAAGTCATATTCTGAACATAGATGGTATACTCAAATATATTAGTAAGTGTTTACATATGAATTCATATTAAACTACTTGATAATTTTAGAGGTTTGCCACTTAGATATGCAAACAGGGGTTCAAATGTCTTTTCGGGAACACAAATGGGAATAAATGATTCTTCATAAAATGTCTATGATATAATCTTGACTGATGAATTCTAACACACACGCACACACACACACACACACACACACACTCACTGCCGCGCCCCCCCCACCCCCCACTACTGAGCAAATTTCATACCAAACATTGCTTAAGGACCTAAAACCTTTAAAAGCACTTTTATATTGGGGCACTTATCTCAGTCAGTTGAGTGTCTGACTCTTAATTTTGGCTCAGGTCAAGATCTGGATGGGCTCCCTGCTCAGTGGAGAGTCTGCTTATCTTCCTCTCTCCCTCTGCCCCTCCCCCTGCTGGTGCTCTCTCGCTCTCTAAAATAAACAAATATATCTTAAACAAAAAAAAAAGGTACTTCTACTTAAAAGTGTCTATCATCTCCAGTTGCCACCTGACTGCTTAATGTTGATTTACTCTTCACTGAGTCAGAGAAGTGTAAGTCTAAGGACAGAGGATTATTACGTAAATGTATTATTATGACACATTTCTTTTTTTTTTTAAGATTTTATTTTTAAGTAATCTCTACACCCAACATGGGGCTCAAACTTACAACCCCAAGATTGAGATGCACGCTCCACCGAATGAGCCAGCCAGGATCCCCATATCAATATTTCTTTAAAAGAATATGCAAGATAATAAATTAGAACATTTAGAACTGAAAAATTTTGGAAACAATCAAGTTTCCAATAGGGAAAGGAAAGGAAAGATCCCAGGAGGTGAAAACTTGGCATATTTGTACAACTGGTCAACAAGAGCTATGACTAAAAACCATGTATCCAGTCTATTTTTATACTATTCAGTCTTGCAGATGAGTGATCTAAAATATATTTACTCAGCATCTACAAAGGTATAGTCATCAGATAAACATTTCCAACAATAAAAACCACATTCTGAATTTGACAGCTTGCTCAAAGTTTCCAGACAGTATTATGACCCTTTTAACAAAAAAGCAATTAACAAGGAGTTTTTCTTTTCTTTGAATAATCTGCTACAGAAATTTTAACTAGCTTTTCTTAAAATAACATACATGCCCAAATAATTTCTAAGCATTTCTTTCCATAACCCCTGGAACTACAGGATTTTTTGCTGTATTTTTGTTTTAACTAAACGAGTTGCTTGCCTACCTTAAATGAGACAAAGGCATTGGTCAGGCCAGTCTGACCAATAATGACATTTATTTTTAAAATGGCATGGAGTCAGGATCTTTTGTGGCTATTTGCACTGCACGGTTTTGTTTTGTTTTGTTTTTTTAAAGATTTTATTTATTTATTCGACAGAGAGAGCAAGATCACAAGTAGGCAGAGCGAGGGGAAAGCAGGCTCCCCGCTGAGCAGAGAGCCCGATGTGGGGCTCGATCCCAGTACCCTGAGATCATGACCCGAGCCAAAGGCAGAGGCTTCAACCCACTGAGCCACCCAGGCGCCCCTACACTGCACAGTTTGAAACTAAATGTTGGTCAAATACAAATTCCAAAAAAAAGTTCAAAATCAAATAAACAATTTGTGATTATCTTCATTATTCCTCTAACCCAGTTTCATTTTTAGAAAAAAAATCACCACGAAAGTATACATGTATTTGGATTATTGTTCAGTGTGGGGAAAAAAAAAAAAAAACCCAAGCCCCAAAACAACTGAATATCCAAGAGAACAGTTCAATAAACTCTGAAACACCCTCTCTATATATTTTATAGAGTATCATACAACTATTAAAAATTCAAGCTCTCTATCAATTAAACAAGGAATATTACACAGTAAAAATGAAAAGAGTATGTCTCAGAAAAGTTACGTAAAAACACTAACCCAGACTACTGTGGGTGTGTTTAAATGTTCTTTATACGAGCACAGAGAAAGGTATGGAAGAATATAGAAGGTGTTAGCACTGCTATATAGTGTTAGTGTAAAGGTATAGAAACTGTTAACACTGTGTGTTTGAGACACAGCTGGTGAGGGGAGAAAGGAAATTAGAAACATTTTCTATATCAATATTTAGCAGAAAGCAATTCTTCCAAGAAAGTGACCTGATCTATTTAGTTAGCTGAAGAGCCTAAAATAAGGCTGAGCTGCCTCAAGCTGACAGCAAGGCCTGTTAGCAGAACTCGATCCCAGGACCTGAGCCGAAGGCAGACACTTAACCATGAACCACCCAGGTGCCCAAGACCTACATGTACCAATCAGTTTTAAGGTATTACCAAGATAATGACTAAATCTGTATGCCTATACAGCAAGAGAGATATAAAATTACTTCTCTTAAAAGTAAAATAGACTTTTTTTAGGTACAGAAGACTGACATGTATTTTCAGCTCAGGATTTCTCAATCTTGGTAACTATTGCATTTTGCACTAGAAAATTCTTTGTTGTGGGGGCTGTGGATTTTAGGATGTCTAACAGCATGCCTAGATGCCAATAGTGACTTTCCTCAGTTGTGACAACAAAAAATGTCTCCAGGTATTACCAAAATGGAACCCTGGGAGCAAAAGCACTCCTAGGGAAGTGCTTTTGGTTCTCTGTATCACTGGGATACAGACAGAGTTGAGAACCACTGCTTTAGGGGCGCCTGGGTGGTTCAGTGGGTTAAAGCCTCTGCCTTCGGCTCAGGTCATGGTCTCAGGGTCCTGGGATCGAGCCCCGTGTCGGGCTCTTTGCTCAGCAGGGAGCCTGCTTCCCCCTCTCTCTCTGCCTGCCTCTCTGCCTACTTGTGATCTCTCTCTCTCTGTCAAATAAATAAATAAAATCTAAAAAAAAAAAAAAAAAAAAAAGAACCACTGCTTTAGTTACAGGTTTTCTGACAGAAATGATTTTGAATACTTTACACTGGCAACAACTATCCCAAATAACCTGCTAGGTAACAATTATATATTAATACTCTACAATGAAAAATGTTAAATATGATCAATTACCATCCAATTTATTTCCAAGACATAAAAACTGAAGCTTTAAAAGTATGAAGAAATGAAAGAACTCTCATTATGCAATATACTTCTTTCCTGCTAGGAAAATGCAAAGAAAATCCCTCTAGTGTAAATCAAAGCACCTTTAGGTAACTCAATACTTTATACCTACAATGAAAGGCAAATAATATGTATTTTTAAAAAACTGTATTATAAATTACCAAAAGTTGTCAGTAATTATTAAGAAAAGGAAATTCTAAGTCACCATTTCATTAAGGAGCTAAGAAGGCAGGCCTGGGATTGCAAAAACGCATTTGGATTAAAAAAAAAAAAATAGTTGGCACTGTATGTCAAGTATGCTTAAATATTAAAAAAAAAAAAAAAACTAACCACCCTGTAAAATTTAAAGTAATAACACTAGAAAAAAAATTCAAAGACAAAAAGTAATCTGTCTCGGCTTCATATACAGTATGCATTACTAAAATAACAACAAAACTTACAGGTAAAACCACCAAATGTAGACCAAAATCATTCCTCTATTAAACTTCACCAATACTTTGAAAGCACATATTCATTGAAAAAACTTTAGCCTTAGGCACCTGGCTGGCTCAGTCAGTAAAGCATATGACTCTTGATCTTGGGGTTGAGTTCAAGCCCAAGGTGTAGAGACTACTATCTATTGATCAATCTATCAATAAAAAAGGAAAAAAGAAAAGAAAAAACTTTAGCTCAAACTCAAGATTTCATATTTCTAATATTAGGAGAAGTATCTCTTTGTCTTTGTCCATGATACAAACAATGTCTTAAGTTAACAAAATATATATTAATCCTTAAGGGTTCTGATCATGTGAATAGTTAAATCCCAGTTCACTGGAAGTTCTTTAGAACTAAAATGTGTAAAACTGTCATAGTGTTCCAAGTATTAGCAAACCATACTACATAAATGATCAACCGGCAGCATTATAATGCATTCCAGGAACAGGAAACTACAGGAAAAAAGGAAAGCCACAAGGTGTGCATACAGACTCTGAGCAAGTGTGTGTATGCATCTGAGAGAAAGAGAGACAAACACAGAGGCTAATCATATGGTCAGAAAAATGGAGTGACTTTCAAATATTCTTTGAGTTACAGCTCCCTATTTTAAGGAGAGCCCAATGTGCAAAAGAGATGAAACCCTAAAGGCTTTAGTCAAAGGAAGAGAGACAGAATCCCAGCAACTCAACTCCCACCTCTCCAAGGGGATCCCAGGACCTTCGAAAACTCTTTGAAAGCCAGTGGACTAGAGTACAGGGAATTTCAAAGAGAGCTGAGAAGTAAAAAGGGTAGGTTAAGAATCACCTTAAATGCTATTTTCAAGAGTTATATTTTAGTAAGTATTAGGAAGCCACTGCAGGTGTCAAAACAGAGGGATGAGATAAAATGATATACAGAAGAAATGAATGCAGTATTACACCTACTTCATTATTAGACACCAGTCTTCAAAAATCTTGGTGTTTTCTATTTTCTTATATGTACCATATGCAAAAGACCGATGATGTAATAAGACTAGCATGGAAGTATGAGAGAGCAGTATGTTTTTAGAAAGGATACATTTTAATAACATAAATACTAAATATTCACCAATAAAGTTATTTTTACTTGATAAAGTACAATCTCTTACACTGAGTCTCTTGAAAGCCCACGGCTGCGAATGCAGACTTTTGAAGGTGCCGTTCTCCATGTCAAGTGGCAACCAGTAGTCACCCTATCTGTCAGTTTGACAAGTACTCTCTCAGCATTCAGGGATAAAGTGCACATACACAACGCCCTCCCTGACAAAAAAAGAAACCAAGGAGATGAGGGCCAGCCACTAGAGGGAAGACAATCAAGCTGGGAGGAAAGGACTAGAAATTGGCCACGACAAGAAACCAGAGAGCCAGGGAAGGGTAAAAAAAAAAAAAAAAAAAAAAGTTTGTTCATGCTGAGTTAAAAAAAAAAAAGAAAAGAAAAAAGATCTACTCATACAGCATGGGGTCAAATAGGCAAATAGAACAAACTTGTCTTTTGTGGATTAAAGAAAAGAGCAACAATTCAGAAAGCCTTCTGACTTCACATTTTACTATCTGCACAAGTAATCAGCCTACTGAACAATCTTCAGAACTAACATATTCACTCTAATACTTTCTCTCCAAAGGACATTCCTACTTAAACACTCTACACCTCTAGAGAGTTCTAAATGCTATTCTATGCCCAGTGGCTTCATTTATACACACAACTGTTTATTATCCATGCCATCCAATTTATTGAATCATGTAATCAAGAAATATTTTTTGAGTGGCAAGCCAGGTACTATTCTACGCCCTGGGGATATAAAAATGAACCAAAAGCTCTCTGTTTTAGGAGTGTCTGGGTGGTTCAGTCATTTAAGCGGCTGCCTTCGGCTCAGGTCATGATCCCACAGTCCTGGAATGGAGCCCCACATTGGGCTCCCTGCTCAGCAGGGAGTCTGCTTCTCCCTTTGCCTCTGCCCCTGCTCATGCTATCTCACCCCCTCAAACAATAAAATCTAAAAAAAAAAAAAAAAGTTTCTGGTTTAGCAGGTAGGATAAAACCATTAAAAAAAATACACACATACATTATATACATAAACACATTCATGCATATGCATATAAAATTTGTAAGTTGGCAATACATTCCATCAGGGAAAAGAAAATAGGGAAAGGGAGACAGAGAATGATGCAGAGTAGATGCTATTTTATAAAGGACGATCAGAGAAATCCTTTCTGATAAGATGACATTTGAGCAGAGATCTGAAAAAAAGGTAGATAGCTAAGCAAATACTGAGAAGACAGCATAGTCAGGAGAGGGCATAGTCAAGTGCAAAAGCCCTAAAGCAAGAATGGACTTGAGGTTTTCAAGAAACAGTAGTAAGTACTCTGCTAAAGCAGAGTTAAAATGGGTGATAGTGACAGGAGATAAGATCAGAGAGCTAACAGAGAACCAGATCATACTAGCCTTTCATACCATGGAATGGACATTGGATATTATTCTAAATGAAATGTGGAGGCACTAAAGAGTTTTGTGCAAAGGAATGACATCATCTAATTTATGTTTGAAAGGATCACTCTAGCTGCTGAATGTAGAAACGTAGAAGAGGAAAAACAACTTGGGAAACAATGCAATGGTCCAGGCTGTGAAAATTGTGGTTTAGGCCATGGGGGTAAGTAACAGTATGGACGGTAAGAAGTGATCAGACTCTGACTTGGTATATTGCAAAAGATGAACATGACAGGATTTGCTGATGATGTTGGATGTAAATGCCAAACAGAAGTTCAGGATGACTAAGGATATTTTCAACCCTTACTCATCAATCAATATGATCAGTTTCACATTCACTTATTCCTCTACTTTTCCTCCTTTAATTTCATTCTGTCTTATTCCACACTGCCATTTTTATTCTTGCTCTAACCCTTTTCTGCCAAGTAGCACTCTTGCTTACTAAAGGTGGAAGTAAGAAAGGGCCGGTGAAGGAACCTAGCAAGCCATATGTAAGAAGCTACAAAAGAAGCTACACTTTGAAGCTGAAAAAGAAAGTAAACTGGAGAAACCAGCAGCAGCAAATTATCCATTAAACACGGTGACGTGAGGGGTGCCTGGGTGGCTCAGTCAGTTAAGCATCTGCCTTCAGCTCAGGTCATGATCCCAGGGTCCTGGGATGGAGCCCAGCATCGGGCTCCCTGCTCAGTGGGAAGCCTGCTTCACCCTCTCCCACTCCCCCTGCTTTTGTTCCCTCTCTCACTGTCTCTCTCTGTCAAATAAATAAATAAAACCTTAAAAAAAAAGTGATGTGAACAACATTTACACAGAAAGGCAGGCCAGGAGTACCAATGCTTAAGAGTTTATTTAACAAATTTAAAACTATTCATTAAATATCAACCACAGAAACAGACAGAATGATGGATATACAAAAATAGGAAAATGTGGGGCGCATGGGTGGCTCAGTGGGTTAAAGCCTCTGATTCGCCTCAGGTCATGATCTCAGGGTCCTGGGATGGAGCCCCGCATCGGGCTCTCTGCTCAGCAGGGAGCCTGCTTCCCCCTCTCTCTCTGCCTGCCTCTCTGCCTACTTGTGATCTCTCTCTCTCTGTCAAATAAACGGGTAAAATATTAAAAAAAAAAAAAAAGGAAAATGTGATTAAAATTATTTTCAAGATATGCTATTCACCTTCTTTGTATTCAAAATAAACAGGCTATTCCTTACAACGTTAGGTTTTTACATCTTTTGAGAAAAAAATTATCCTACTTAATGAAAATTCTAACAGGAAGATTTTTTCATCATGCTGGCATCATCTACTCCAATGAATTACTTTAGCTTGGGGGAAAAAGACACTATTAATGCTTTCTAATAAAATAAAGCTTTTAAAAATAAAAATTTTATACTGAATTCTACCTCTGAAACTAATAATATATGTTAATTAACTGAATTTAAATTTAAAAAATAAAAATAAAAATTCTGGGCCTTATACTCATCTAAAATGCAAAAGAAGTCTGCGAAGGCAGATACTGGTGCTCTCAAAGTCATGTATTCAACGTACATTTTCATTTCAGGTGTTCCCTCAACAAATTTAGTTATGGAGTTTCTCTGTAGATAGCAAACTAGAAGATGCAAATAAGAAAGTAAAACTTAGAGAAGAATATATTGATAGCCATAAAAAGAAATATAACTGATTGTCAAAGGGAACAAAACTTCAAACAGTAGAAGCAAAAAATTAGAAAAAATCTTCTCCTTGAGAAACACTTAACATAGGATCCAAAAGCCAAAAATACCTCAATTTGTTTCAGTGTTACCATCCAATCTAACAACTAGAGTCTCACCCATAACTATGACGCCCAGGTATCAAGAACAGATATAATTTGCTCAGTATACTCAACTTATAATGGCAGAGTATGGTAAAATACCAATTGTATAGAGTTACATAATTGTTACTAATTCTATAGCAATTAACCAGCTTCCATGCATGGTTTTTTTGTTTGTTTGTTTGTTTGTTTGTTTGTTTGTTTGTTTTAAAGATGTATTTATTTGAGAGAGAGAGAGCATGCAGGGGTAGGGGCAAAGGGACAGGACAAGAGAGAATCCTCAAGCAGATTTCCCATTGAGCGCAGAGCATGAGGCAGGGCTCAATCGCAGTCTCCATCCTAGGACTCCGACATCATGACCTGAGCCAAAATCAAGAGCCAGCCACTCAACCGCCTGAGCCACCGAGGCACCCCTCCGTGCACAGTTCTAACTGTTTCATGTATATTATTCCCTGGAATCCTATACTATGCAATTTTATTACCCCTGTTTCACAGATCTAGAAACTGAGACTGAGATATATTAAACAGCTTGTCCAAAATCAGAAAAATAGCAGTATACACATAAACATACATGAATCATATCGTACAGATGAAAGAATGGAATTTCAGATACCAAAATGTTAGTTGTGATTATCTCCATGTGGTGGCAGCAATAATGACAGTTATCTTCTTTGTGCTTTTTAAAATATATTTATAGGACATTCTACAAGTTTTTAAAAAATGAAAGACAGGGGAGTGGAATTCTGCTTTCAACAATGATTGAGTAAGCTCATGTCAGACTAGCCATATTGTAGAAAACAACTATAAACCCTACAAAATATAAAAAAACAATTACACTTTAGTCTAGTTATTCACACCACTTATGTGCTGTAATGTTGCCACAAACAGTGAATTACCAAATACTGAACTACTGCTCCTAGGGGAAATACATACACACACACCTCTCCCACAGATTATAATCTTGTATCCTAAAAACAATTCCTCCTGGGGGATTCCCTTTTCAGAGGTTCATAGGTATTAAGTGACATGCCTGAGGCTGCCTCACTAATAGGTACCAGAATTAGGTTTCAAATTCTGTCCAAATGGCTCTGGAGCTGTAGCTTTCCATACCACACTACACCGCCCCCTACCATTTCTGTCCTCTGGTCACTACCATAGAAAAGCTTAAATAAGAAGGCTGAGTATTAGGGAACCTGGGTGGCACAGCTGGTTGAATGTCTGACTCTTAGTTTCAGCTTGGGTTGTGATTTTGCAGTCATGATCTCAAGGTTGTGAGATCATGCCCTGCATCAGGCCTTGAGCTAAGTGCAGTCTGATTGAGATTCTCTCTCCCTCTGCTCCTTCTACTTGTGTGTGCATGCTCTTTCTCTCTCTGTCTCAAATAAATTAAAAAAAAAAAAAAAAAAAAAAAAGGCTGAATATTGCCTGTTTGTTTGTAGCTAGGACCATGGGCACCAGACTATAATTTCTGCTGCTCTGCAAACATCTCTGAAACTGCAGTACTGATTACAAATAAAACATAGCAAGTAGGTCAAATCCCAAATAAGGAATCATGAATAAAAGGACTGGCTACATATGAAGGCATTAGAAAACAATCAAAAGCAGACACAAAATAGAGGGAGACTGACACTTGGAAGAGAAGAAGAACACTACAGCTCTTCACCTGAAGCTACTCTCAACCAATAGTGGGGCAGTATGGATGGGAGAGAAAGATAGCTAAGATTTTGCAAGAACTCTGCATTCTTACTGGTTGAAAAATCAGAGGTCTGAGATTGGCACTCCCACAGTAGCTGGGAAGTACGAGGGTAAACCTGGACACTGGAATCAGAGGGGTAGTCCCAAAATTCTGTAAATAAAGTCTGCCCAAATATATGACTGACACTGAACTATGCATACATGGAATCCAGTCCAACAGCCTAGCTGAGGCGAAAAAGACTGATGAGATGCTACCTGTGGTCAACAGTAAGAACAAATGAAGTATGAAGTTTAAATACAGTCAGGATGGCTGTCAGCTCCGAGAAATTGAGGAGAGGAAAAAAACAATGTTCTTCAGAGAAACATAACAGAATCCAAAGTCTCTACAATGTATCATTCACAATGTTTAACAAAACAGCCCCAAATTACTAGATACATGAAGAAACAGAAAATGTTACCTAGTATCAAGAGAAAGGGCAATCATCAATGGAAACTGATGACAAATAACCAAGATGCGGGAATTAGCAGATGAGGATTTTAAAGTAGCTATTATCACTATACTAAAGGTAAACCAAAATATGCTTGCAGACTTCATGATCCTACATATAAGGAACTTAAAAGTCATCACTCCATACTCACAAGTACAAAGCTGAACAAACCAATAAATCAGTAACTCTTCTTAGATCCATTAAAGAAGTGAAGGACAAAGCGCTGCCCCAGAAATTATAAAGACAGATGGCCAATACAGAGAATCAAAATTTACTGGTGCAGAATTCTCTGCAGAACCAGTAACAGAGTAGGAAAACCTAAACTGTAAGTGACGAACTGCTAGAGACTCAGTTGAGGTAAGTCTGAGAATTAAAGTACAGTGCACTAAGTCACAAGGTAGGGGGTAGGGGGGCAGCAACATATTTTTGTGAGTTCTACCTCCAGGTGTTCTACCAGGTCCTCACAGGAAATATCAGAGGAAAATTCCCATATTTCTGGCAGGGAAAGGAGGAAAAAATTTTTGAAATATGCCACAGCGTTCAGTTCTTTAAATTCCAGGAAAAAATACCAGATAGAAAGGGGCTACACAGAGAATAAACTCCACATGCCTGAAGAGTGGTTTCATCAAGTTTCTGGCTAAATACTAACCTGCTCATGTGTGTGGAAAAATTACCCAAAGCCAGAGAAAGAACCCAATCATGTGCTAACCACAAGAAAAACACTTTAAGACACATAGGTTAAAAATAAAAAGACTGTTTAAAAAAAAAAAGATGGCATGTAAATACTAATCAAACAAAAGCTGAAGTGGCTGAAATTAATTTCAGAACAAAGAACACTGCCAGGAACAAAGACATTTAATAATGACAAAGGGGTCAATTCAATAAAATGTAATAATCCTACGAACTGGGCTTCAAAACACATGAATTACTGATTGATAACACTAAAAAGAAAACAAAAATCAACAAATCCACAACTGTACAAATACAAGATTTCGACATTCCCCTTTCACAACTAATTAAAAAAAGATTTAAAAAATTAGTAAGGATTTAGAAGACTTGAACAACACTATTAAGCAACTTTTTTTTCCAAATTATCTTTTTTTGCCCAAGATTTTATTTATTTATTTTCAAGAGAGAGTGAGCGACAGAGACAGAGCACGAGCAGGGGGAAGAAGACAGGGAGAGGGAGAAGCAGACTCTCTGCTGAGCAGGGAGCCCGATACAGGGCTCAATTCCAGGACTTGGAGATCATGACCTGAGCCAAAGGCAGACACTTAAATGACTGAGCCACCCGGGCCCGTATTAAATAGCAACTTCTTATATTGACTTTTATGACATACTCTGCTCACCAAAAGCAGAGTCCTTTAGTAAGGACTTGAAAAGAATGTACATAATAGGTCATTAAGACAGACTTTTATTCTGGACCAAAGCAAGTCTCAATAAATTTTAGAAGACTTCAAATCATACAAAGGTTGTCTCTACCACTGTGAAATCAAATCCTCATATATCTGAAGATTAAACAATTCTTCTGTATAACTCATTGGTTAAAGAAACAAAAAATACAAGAGAAATGAGAATATATTTTGAAGTGAATAAAAATGAAAAGATAACCTCTGAAAACTAGGGTGATGACGTTAAAGCAGATCTTAGAGGAAAATCTAAAGTACTGAATATTAATAGTAAAAAAATTAAAAAGGCTTCAAATCAATGATAAGAACTTCCATCTTAAGAAATTAAGAAAAGGGGGCACCTGGGTGGCTCAGTCGTGGGCATCTGCCTTCAGCTTGGGTCATGATCCCAGGGTCCTGGGATCGAGCCCCGCATCGGGCTTCCTGCTCCTCCCTCTCCCACTCCCCTTGCTTGTGTACCCTCTCTCGCTGTGTTGCTCTCTGTCAAATAAATAAATAAAATCTTTAAAAAAAGAAAAAAGGAAATTAAGGACAAATGAAAAGCTGCTTCTTTGAAAAAAAATTCAGTAAAATGAGAAATATCTAAACTAACCAATCAGGAAAAGAGGACTAAAGTTGCAAATTACCACTATCAGCAATGACAGAGAAGACATCACTACAGGTCTTACACACATTAAAGGCTTAATTGGGGGGGGGCACCTGAGTGGCTCAGTCCATTTAAGTGTCTGCCTTGGGCTCAGGTCATAATTCCAGTGTCCTCGAATAAAGGCCCACATTGGGCTCCCTGCTCAGCGGAGAGTCTGATTCTCCCTCACCCACTCCCCCTGCTTGTGTTCTCTCACTCTCTCTCTAATAAATAAATAAAATCTTAAAAAAAAAAAAAGTTTAATAAGGGATGCTATAAACAAATTTCCAGAAAATAGAAGAGATGGGATCACATCCTAATTCATTGTAGAAGGCCATCATTATCCCGATCCAAAATCAGACACACACATTAGATGAAGAGAACGTTACAGCCAATATCCTTCATCTATTTGGAGGGGGAAATTTTTTTTTTAATTTAAGTCAGTTGATCCCAGAAATAAAGTAGATAATTTATCATGAACAAGTAGAGTTTATCTTACAGAAATTCAAGGAGGCCTTAAACAATGCATTTCATCATTTTAACCATGACCTAAATCATGTCTACAAAATCTTTAAAAAGAAAAACCATACGCAGAAAAAGCATGTAAAAAATCCAGTGATCATTTCCAATAAAAATCCTCAATGAACTAAGAATAGAAAGGAACTTCCTCAATTTAATAGAGGGCATCTACAAAAACTCTACAGTAATGCCCATAAATATGGTAAAAGAGAATGCTTTCATTTTGAGATCAGGAAAAAAAACAAGAATGCAAGCTCTCATCACTTCTATTCAATTTTTTCTAGAGATCCTAACCAGTACAACAAAACAAAAAAAATAAATGACAGATGGAAAAGGATTAAAAATGTATTTGCATATGGAGTGATGGTTTATGGAGAAAATTCTAAAGAAACTACAAAAAAAGCTATGAGAACAACTGAGTTTAACAAGGCTGCTAGGTAAAAGGCAATTAAACAAAATGCCATTTTACGTCTATAAACTATCAAGTAAAAATTATAAATTAGATCAAAAAGTACCACTTACAACAGTATCAAACAAATACTTAAAAAGATAAATTTACCAATAAATATTTGTTTAAGACATGTAGACTGAAAACTTCAAAAGAATGATGAGAAAAATTAAAGAAAACCTTAATAAAAGGAGAAGTCATGTCCATGGATCAGAAGACTATCACTAAGATATTCTTCCCCAAATTAATGTAGAGATTCAACAAAGATCAAATCAAAATCCCAGCAGGTTTCCTTTTTTAACTAGATGATTCTGAAATAGAAATGGAAAGACAAAGCAATACGGTATAAAAAATTTAAAAAAAACAGAAGTAGAGGAATTATCTTCCACAATTTCAAGACTTAGTATAGTTATAACAATCAAGACAATATGAAATTGGTTTATACAAAGACACGTAGATCAGTTTCACACAGTACAAAGTATAGGAATAGACCCCAACCTATATGGTCAACGGATTTCAACAAAGGTGCCAAGGTAAATCAATGGACAATGGACTATCTTTTCAAAAAATGGTCTTGAAACAAATGGACAAAGACATGCAAATAAATCAACTTCATTTTTTTTCTCTTAATATATACAAAAATAACTTGGCTCATAAACACAAATATAAAAGCAAATACTGTAAAAACTTCTGGAGGAAATCCTTTATGATGTTAAGTCAGGCCATATATATATATGTATATATATATATATATTTTTTTTTTTTTTTTTAACATGGGACACAAAAAAAGCATGGAAAGGAAAAGGAAAAACTGAGAAGTCACCAAAATTTAAAACTTTTGCCCTATGAAAGATACTGTTACAAAAATGAAAAGATAAGCCATAGGTTGGGAGAAAATAACTGCAAACAATTTGATAATGTACGTTTATCCAAATCTGTAATATTTACAGTTCAGTAATATAACAAGGCAATTTAAAAATGAATAAAAGATATGAAGAGACAGTTCACCAAAGAATATACAAGCATGTCAAATATATTAAGAAAAAGTTCAATATCAATAGTCATTGGCAAAATCCAAACTACAATCACAATAATATACCACTACACGCCTACAACTGTGGCTAAAATTTTAAAATATGACAAAAGCAAGTACTGCCAACGAAGGCTGTGGGGCAACTGCAACTCTCATTTGCTCTGGGAATGCATAATGGTAGTGCCAATTTGGAAAACAGCGTGGCATTTTTTAAATAAAGTTAGATATACACTTACCAAGTGTTTATACCCAAGAGAAATAAAAACACATGTCATTGAAAGACCTATATACAAATGTTTAGAGCAGATTTATGCATAATAGCCAGGAACTATAAACAATCCAAATGTCCATCAAATGGTGAAAAAATAAAGAAAATATGATGCAACCAATTAATGGAATACTACTCAGTAATAACATCAAACAACATGGTTGAATCTCAAAAGCACTAGGCTAACTAAAACAGACACAGAAGGCTACATACTGCCTAATTTTCTGCATGAGATTCTGCAAAAGCAAACTATCAGGACAGAAATCAGATTAACAGCTACCAGCAGACAGGGTACAGGTAGAAGACTGACTATAGAGGGGCAAGAGGATATGTTTTGGGGTAACAGAGATTTTCTTCATCTTGATTGTAGTGGTGGCTATAAAACTATACATGTTTGTCAAAGCTCATCAAACTATCTAAAAAAGTGAATTTTAAAGTATGTAAATTATGTCTCAATAAACACATACCAAAAAAAATGGATTATTGCAAGATAAAGGCCTTTTCTGATAAATGAAAACTTAAGAGAACTCATCTTTAGCAGATCGGCACTTCAAGAATTATAAAAGTTCTTTGGACTAAAGGGAAATGATACCAGGTGGATACGTCAGATTTTCAGGAAGCAATGAAGAGCACTGTAGTCAATAAATAGTAAATTAGAAATATATATTTTCCGCCTAAGTTTTAAAAAATATATATGATTATTTCAAGTAAAAACTGTAACATTTTATTGTGGGCTTTGTAGTAAAAACACTTGTATTATCTATGACAACTACAGCATAAAGGACTGAGGAGAAGGAAGAAATATACAGAACTACATGGCTACACAAACTGTTCAGCTCGTATTATTTTCTCTAAAAAGAAACTGTTGAGTAGCTACCTAGATTACTTCATTTAATCAACCCAAAATCCCTTTGAGAAAAGTATTAATAGCCTATTTTACAAATGAGAAAACTAAAGCTCTGCGAGGCTACATAGCTTGTCCAAGGTCACAGAGCCCAAAGCAGTACATCTGGGACTATAACTGGGTCCATCTGATTCCGAAGCTGATGACCTGTTGAAAATACCACCCTGCCCTTCTCGGTTATCCCTTGTGTTTTCGGAGGGTTCAATAAAAGCAAGAGCTATACAAAGAACTGTTTTGCATCTTTTATAAAATCTTGGCTGAAATAGTTGTCTGTAATTTATATTACTCAGTGTTCCTTTCATAGGAATTCAAATGACTAGTTTTCGCTTAGATTTCAGTGCCAAAAGACATTACTTTCTTAAAAAAAAAAAAATCATATTCAATCACTTGTTCGCTCATGCTAAACACTGTCTTGAGTAGAAACATGGATCCACATGGTCCCTACTCCACAGCAGTTTATAGACATAATACAGTATGTACATAAATAACCATCAAATAAGAATGATGTGTTTCTCTTTAATTAAACAAAAAACCATATAACTCATTATTATTTCCCTTTGATTTGGCTGTCAAAGCGGAGAGCTAAACTTAATGTTCAAGTATAGTAATCATTTCACCCCAGGTTCCTAGAAGAGGGAAATTTATCTTTTATTCTATGACTTTATATTTAACTGTCCTCGTGTATATGCATGCCATCCCAAATTCTTTTGCGGAAGCAGGCAAACTATATAATATAAACAAACAGGTGGAGATGGTATAGATTAATAATACAAACTGAATCCAATGAATGTAAACCTTTCTTTATCTTTACACAGAACACTGAAAACGTTCTGGGTTGGTGGGAGGTTCAAATGAGACAGTCTGTTAAAAGTATTCTGAAAACTAGAATTCTAGAAACACTTGTGAATGCAAGTCCTATTTCTACTATCTATTTTCCATAGACATTATATGAGCTCTTAAAACCCACCCTGGATTTATATTTAGAATGAACAAGTTGGGAAAATAACAAATGAAAATAGGGTATGGCTGGGTAAATGGTGTTTTCAAGGGCCAATGCAATGCAAATAATGTGAGTTTTGTATAGCTTCTTTGTTTCTATAGCTTGGGGGGGAGGTGGTGAAGAGCACTAGACTAACAAAAGTGGTGGTTTAGAAGCACTACCATTACCCTGCCCTTTTCACATCCTGTGCATGGTAATTTGCTAGTGCCTCTGCAATGATATCTGCCAAATCTTTAAGTGCCCTCCGATGCATGTCATTGGGACCTGCTGATTTAAACACATTCATTTTTTTTTAAGTAATGCTGGACCACTTGAATCTCCAGTTTTGGCTTCCCTCCCACTCATTCAGAATTTCTAGACAGAATCTCTTGTTATCTCAGAAGTTATGTTTTTCACGAACATAAATAAAATAGAGAAAGACTTTTAAATGTACCTATTATTAGCTTTCCTCTTTAATAAAGTTCTAGTATTTTTGTTTGTTTTCTTTCTTTGGCAATGGAACAGATCCTTAGTCAGTCAAGTGGGATCTGTTCTCCAAATTTGGAAATCCCAAATATTATAATATGGTGATAATAAAGGGAGTAAGAAAGAAGGAGGTCGTAGGGCACATATACACATTACCTTTGTCCCTTTTTCTCTTTGATCTTGGTACCTCCCAGTTCAAGTCAGGGAATGACTAGGAATCCACTATTGCACAAAAATAATACAATACTATAAAAGAGAACAATGGACAAAATTGTCCCTTTTCCATCACCAAGAAGCCAAACAACCTAAAAAAGTGAACTTTCTCTGGACTTTCTTTTTCACCTATAAAATAAAAAAATTGAGCTAGAGCATCATGAATACCTGTCAGTTAAAAAAATGCAATGAATTTAAAACAAAAGTTACATACAAATGCAATGACATTCCTGTCCCCCATAGTCCCTTCTACAACCCGTCAGAGCTTGCCCTCTTTCCACTGCCCTTCCCACACACTCAAATAAAATTAAAATTCCTATTCACAATCTGATTAAGAGTTAATTCACACAAGGTCTAAATGAGACTTAGTATCACAGGAAATTTGCAATTTTAGAAAGACTAGTTAAACCACGTGCATTTCTAATGAACAGAACTTGGTGGTAGGTGCAGTCAGAGGGGTAGGGAAGAAAATATACATATCTTTGAGCAGAGAGCCTCTCAACAGTCCACACTTGGTCTACTTATCCTACTTTCTTTTGCCTCAATTATACTTCCAACTTCATTTTCCACAAAGCATACTTTACAAAAACAGCTATACATACCCTCCAATTTTTTGTATGGCTCTTTATTCTCTCTTTTGATTTGGCTCCTTCTTCTAATCCTCACCACTGAGGCTTTTTTTTTATTTTTTATTTAAATTTTTTTTATTAACACATAATGTATTATTTGCCCCAGGGCACATGTCTGTGAATCATCAGGCTTACACATTTCACAGCACTTACCATACCACTAAGGCTTCTTAAGAGGTAAAATAACCAGTGTAAGCTGCATATTAGCCATACACCTTTCTGATCTTAAGGTATACACACACGCACGCACGCACGCACACACATCACTGGAAGAATAACAGGAAGAGGAAAAGAGAAAGCACACTGAGTAGTGACTGAAAATAATGGAGAACAGCCAGGATTACTGCTTTGTAGGATTTATTATGGGGAAGGAATATGGGGAAAAGAACAAAAAGTAACGAATGAAAGGGAAAGCATGGAGTCAGCTCTAATTAAAGCAATAGGGAATATGGAAATGAAGTATAAAATAAGGCTTGGATACAGCTGGGGAGTTACATGTTTTGTTTTGAGGTTTGTTTTGTTTAACTTTTAAAAAGTGATATAGTCAAGAATGGAAAAAGAATTAGAATTGATAATAAAGGCTGAAGTGGAAATGGAGAAGAAAACAGAGAAAAAAGATGATGGATAGAAATGGAATCAGAAAAATAGAAAACAGGAAAAAGAGAGGATTAAGAAAGGGAAGCAAGAATAAGAATGCACGATCTAGTCAGAGAGGAATAGGAAGGATCTTGTAATGGTGATGCATAAATAGAGCAGAAATGGGAGCAGAGTAAAGTAAGAAAAAGAAACAGAGTAGAAACCAAGACTGAGACAGAACAGCAAAGACAAGAATAAGAAAAATCAGAGCCAGCTGGGTTACAAACCAGCAGCATGTGTCTTTTTGTTTTGCTTTTTGTTTGTTCTTTTAAATAGGAACACAAAGTGGCAAGAGATCATGATAAAGAACAGCACCATCTGGGGCATGTTTTCATTGGCCTTTTAATGTACTACAGGAAGCAGAACCCCAAAAAGAGAATGTGGGTGGGGAGGGGGGAGTGAGGCAAATGTGACAGCAACAGGAAGCAATAGAAAATGAGCTCAGTGGGTAGACAGAGAAAAGATACAGGTGGTAAGCAGGCTGTTTCCGACTACTCTAGCATGCTGTAGGCAAAAGAATTTCATAAAGCAAAGCAAATATAACAAACACACAAAGGGTCAATCATCAATTAATTCGGTGTAAAAAGCTCTAACATGGGTCTTTAATGACTCTTCCTTCACCTTATTTATTACCTATCCTACCTAATAACACAAGCTCAGGTTTTACTAAGTTATTTCTCACTAATCTTTCAAATTCATTTCCTTTCTCCCTCCTCCCTGAGACATTGTGCTGGACACAGCGGAGTATGGAAAGTATGAGTGAACTGGCTCTAGCACCAAGAGATCCCAACTGAACAGAGGACACAAATAAACACAAATTACTCGAAACGCCTTTTGTGAATACCCCAAATGAAAATAATCTCTCCGGCAATTGAATACTTTCTCTCTTATGCACCTAACACTTTCTACCTTGAATAATAGTCATCCCTTTTAAACCATAAACTCTTTAAGAAACAGGATTTTTCTTTTCTGAGTAGCTTTTGTACTCAGCCAAACCTAGCGCAACATCTATACATGTATGTTCAATAGTACTGTGACTGCTACCTTGGAATGTGGGGGCCTAATGGAGAAGAAAACATTTAGCAAGATCTTAAAAAATAAGAAAGACTAAAATGGACATGCATGGGGGCACTCCACTGCAAAGGAGCATACAGTAGGCTCAAGAAAAGAAATAATAGCAAGTCATTCTGTCGTAGGGCAGTAAGTAGCCAAGAGGAAAGAGAAGATGAGACTAGCTACGACATGCACCAGAAAGAGGAAGACAGCAACTACTAGGCTGGTACACTGGGTTGGATATGAAATGCAATTACGGTTTAAACTTTGAGACCATCGAACTTATATTTTACAAAGATTATTCTTGCTGTTGTAATACTTTGGGAGGGAAAAAAAAGAAATGCTTCAATCTGTGGAAGACTCACTGAAGAAGTGATATTTGAGCTGGGTCTCATAAGAGAACTACAAGCTCCTTCGAGGAAGGGCCCTTCAGGAAGACAAAATTAAATGAGAAATCGCATGATAACATAAAAGGACACAGTAGACTCTGGAGCTAGGGAGAGGTCCTGAGTGGCTGGAGAATACTTTATCTAGAGGAAAGAGATATAAGACTTGAAAGACAGGCTAAGGTTATTTTATGAAGAACACTGTAGTTTCTTGTTTGATTACAAATTTTAATTTTGGGAGAGAAAAAGCCTCCATACTACCTACACAGAGTCATATCATCAAGTGATTCAACAATTATTCAGGATGACAGTATCAAGATCCCTGTTCACATATTCAATGACACCCTGCCTGGAAGAGATAAAGTCTCTACAACCTCACTTCAGACCATGTGGCTGCTATGCTAAAGAAACAGCCATTTCTAATTGTCATGGACCCAGCTCTCACAGATCAGATTCCCGGAAAAATTTTCAACCAAACAATTAGTCTAGAATAGTAGAACTGTTATTTTGACTTTCCAAACAAAGAAGACTACTGGGTGGAAAATAAAAGCCTGAATGTTTATTTATAGGACAAACCATTTTAAACTGTTAGAGCAAATCACATAGCAAGGAATTATTCGGGGTATTACACACTTAATGACAACTGTACATCTCTGAATTCATGATATTGGAAGAAGTGGCATTTTGTTTCATGAAAATGTTCACTGTGTCTTTCCTCCCAAACCACACTCCATCACTCATCACAAGTTAGCATCAAGTGCTTTAAATAACAACACTTTCAATAATGTGAAGTCTGTTCTTGTTATACTTTACTATAACTTCCTGTGTCTTTGACATATTCAAGAAGTGAAAGTCATGCATAGCATGTTTATATTATTCCCTCCTTAGCAAAAGCTCACAGACAATGTCAGGTCTGGAGAGATAAGAGCTGCTTCCAGGACATGAATTCTCATGAGGATTAGGCAACCACCATCTGGGGCTCTAGAGTTTATCTGTAGCAGCTGCCTTCAAAGTATCACACTAGAAGGGGGGTGGGGGGGGAGTCTAATTCTAAAGTGTTTAACAACTTGCTCTACCTTGGCTTTGATTATTGTTCTGGATTGCTTTTTTGCCTTTCTTATAAGAATAAAATACAACAGACTGACCTCTTCTTAAAACACAACCAATTTAAAATAGTGCAATGTATTCAAGTAACAAGCACATCATGTACTCAGATTTTCTTAACATGTCACAATACATAACAATATAAATTTTAATAATTACCCAGTTGTTTTAATAATTACCTAACATCATTAACAAAAGCTTAATCTTAATCTTTAAAAAAAACTGAATACCACAAATTTTTAAATTTCTATATAGACAAAAAGCCTACAGATTTTATTTTAACCATTTAACAATATCACAGAGTATTTGGGGGAAGATTTTTACTGTTCTTAATGACATTCAAATAATCATAACACTAAATTTTATTAAACAGAAAGCAAATATTTACCATATTTATAAATCAAGTATGTAAAAGAACAGAAAGCTCAAAAATGAATTTAGTAGGGGGAAATTAATTTTAAATACTTAGTTTTAAATAATAGCCTTTAAGTAGGTGATTAAGTAGGTGATAAAGTGATTAATCTAGTTAACATTTACAGTGTTAAAATTGGTCATAGTGAAACAGAGCTAGATATTTATTTATTTATTTATTTTTAAGATTTTGTTTACTTATTTGACAGAAGGAGACACAGCTAGAGAGGGAACACAAGCAGGGGGAAGTGGGAGAGGGAGAAGCAGGCTTCCCACCAAGCAGGGAGCCCTATGCGGGGCTCGATCCCGGGACCTTGGGATTATGACCCGAGCCAAAGGCAGTGGCCTAACGACTAAGCCACCCAGGCGCCCCCAGAGCTAGATATTTTAAAAAAACAGAAATTGTGAAACAAAATATTTTCTTTAAGGTATAAATTCTACTGAAATAAGTCTCAAAATCACTACACCACTAAGAAATGTCTATTTCTTAAAATCAGGTGTCCTTTCTATCAAATATTTTTTCACCTGCTATACAATCTTAAGTTACATTTGCTCATTTCAATATCCTTTGGCAAAAGACTTACTAAATTAAGTAGACAACGTTATTGTTAGTCTCATCAGAGATCTGGCAAAGTGGCTGCATCTATAGATAAAATTCCACTCTAATAAACAGTTTTGTAAAGAAGAATGGGTCACTCTTTCACTGTTCATTCAAAATAAATAACAAACCTATTTCTGTAGTGGACACTGTGACCCAGAGATACAAAAGGCAAAAGGTTTGGATGTACCAAAATCATAAAATTTTATGATTTTTGGACATCTTCCATGTCCAAAAATCTACATATATTTATATCTCCAGGCCTGATACAAACATTCTAGTCCTATTTCTTGAAGTACCTTCAAAATTTCTTCATCTTATTTCTCAACTGGCTCTTTCTCCCTATTTCTGTCAGTGGCAGAATCATTTTTCTTAAAGTACTATTTTTTTAATTTTTATTTTTTAAAGATTTTATGTTTTTGACAGAGAGAGACACAGTGAGAGGGAACACAAGCAGGGGGAACGGGAGAGGGAGAGCATGCTTCCCACCGAGCAGGGAGCCCAATGCGGGGCTCAATCCCAGGACCCTGGGACCATGACCTGAGTTGAAGGCAGATGTTTAACGACTGAGCCACCCAGACACTCCCAGAATCATTTTAAAAAATCACCCAAACTTGCAATCTCAAAACTCTCTTTTATCCCTCTCTCTTTCTTTTAAAGATATTACTTATTTATTTCAGAGAGAGAGAGATGGAGTTAGCAAGAGAGAGCATGACCAGGGAGGACAGGGAGAAGCAGGCTCTCCACTGAGCAGGCAGCCCGATGCGGAGCTTGATCCCAGGACCCTGGGATCATGACCTGACTTGAAGGCAGATACTTAATGACTGAGCCACCCAGGTGCCCCTCTTTTATTCCTCTCTTCATCAACTCTTTTATCAAGTCATCAAGCCCTCTTGACTCAGTTCAAAATCATTTTGGCAATATTTTATTTACTTTCAAGACTATCATTACCAACCTAGTATAAGTTATCCATCTCAAACTTTGGACTAAATGTACAGTTTTGTAGGTAGTCTCTCCTACCTAATTCACAGTATACATCACCACCACTTCTGGGTTTAAAATGCCATTCCCTTTTCCCCACACAAAGTCTCTCTAGACCAGATTCTCAGTTGTTCCTTTTTCCACACAACATTCCATACTTAGCCCAGAGTAGAGTCATTTTCCCCACTTGCTGACCTGCTACATTAGGCACAAAACACACTGGTTTGCCTGATCACAAATATTACTTCTTAGCGGTATTCATCATATATCTGAAGGCGATGGGAAGAGAATAAACAAACAAAAAAACTACAATGCATTTTTCTGCCATTTCTATACTGGGTTATAAAATAACAGGTATTTGTTAACTGAGTGTTTCAACAAAATCAATTTTTAGGTGCAATACCACATAGCATTTAGGTTGCGATGTGGTATTTTTTTTTAAGGGTTTAACCTTATATGAAATACCAGAATCCAAGAAATCTGAGTTCTAGTTCTGCAACATTTGAGTAGGCAGTGACAGTGATCCAACAACATACAAAGATATTCTTTGAATACAGAATCAGTACACATAGTAACTGCTTGTAATATAATATTCTTTTGTAAGTGGGATTTTTCTCTTAAATTCCTTTATTTGTTAGAGATTCAATTTGTTACTCAAGCTGTGGATTTACAGGATTTACATCCTTAAAACCAATTTCAGCATAATTTCACACAGACTTCCTGAAGTTAACCAGGACAACACCCAAAATAAATCTTCCTTTTGAGAAGAATAAATGTTCCATGAAAATAATGAATACATCATTTGAACTTAGAGCATGATGTCTGCAAACCCAAGCTTCACCCCACTCCTCCAAATGCATCTAGAGTCTACGGTAATCTAATCCCATACATTATTACTTATTCAGATGTTTCCCAAGTACCATTACCCCAAATAATTCAATTCCCTATACTAAATCACCTGTTTTCATCCTGCTTGCTTCTGGACCTAAGATTCTTGCTCCTGACCTATAAGGTTCTATTAAACTTTACACTACCCTACCACTTACTAAGCTGATCTTCACAGGACCTTGGTACTATCGCCTAAATCACAGTGGATCAGGCACTCCAATCTGGGCTCTAACCATCATCCAATTTTCTTATTAAAAATAATGACCCATCAAAACAAGAGTAATATTCCTCTATATATTCAAATACCACTATAGTATAGTATAAATGATAAATACAGATAGAGTAGCATTTGCCCAATTTTCAGAGCCTGCCTTCAATATATCCACATTTGGATGAAAACGTAACACCAAGTATAAAATCAGAGTACTTAATTATATGATATAGGCAAGTAAGTGCCAAAGGAGTTTAAAGAGCAGTCCCAAAGTCTGAGTCTGAGTCTGAAACTGAGAATCATAATGAAGAGCAGAGAGGGGCTAGCATTCAATTCAATTCTTGCATTTTAAAGATGAGGAAAATCAGGTCACAAAGGCTACACAGGAAAAGCTTCAATGGAGGAGATGAGATTTCAGGTGGACTCTGATTGATCTGGACTGACCAGGAAGGAAGGAGAGGAATTCCTGAAGGCAGAGAAAAACAAAAGTCAAAAGAGATTTGACTTAGTAAACATTCATGTGAAGCTACCATGTGCAGGTATTGTGCTAAGTGCGTATCACAGGTTCTCATTCACTCCTAATAACAACCTTTGTATTATCACCTCCAATTTTTATAGCGGAGAAACTCTGAGGCTCACAGTGTCAAAACTGAAACAGAAATCTCTGGTCCATCTGAATCTAAAGCCCATAAACTTTCTAACATTCTTTCTATCATAGTATATTTCCTCCTTTTTTTTTTTTTTTTTGTACAACACTCAGTATCTCTTTCATCTTTAAAACTTTCTTAAGCTGCCTTTGGTCCCTCAGAAAATAATTCTCACATCTTATCAATATTATTCTTCTAAAGCCAGCCTATCAAAAATAAATAGAGGCTATCAATCCAAGATAAGTTAATTTTGATACTTCTGACATAGATTTACATGAAACCAGCACTCTCTTTTTAAGACCAGATTGGTTTTATTATCACAGTCATCTATTTACCAGGTTCAACTACCTAGCCAATACTGCTTCTATGTATTAGAATACATAATACATAGAAGCAGTACTAATTAGTACTAATTAGCAGTACATAATTAGAATACATAATACATAGAAGCAGTACTAATACTAATACTAATACATAGAAGCAGTATTAGCAAACTAAAATATACCCTTAAATTGTCATAAATAAATATAATGCCCTGCAAAAAACCAGAAACCCAATATGCCATGCTCAGAAAACAGTAGGCACCAAAGGTATACTGAATTACCTTGGTGCCTCTCTGGCAAACATATAGTTATTCAGACAAGTATTTTCCACAAAACAACTCATTCATGAGGCCATCCTCTCACCAGAAAAGCTGGGCATATATCTACTGAAGAAAAAGAAGGGCACATTGACAGGAGTAGAAAAGAAAAGCAGTATGAGGAAAAGAAAGGAAGGAAGAATTGTTTGGGTTAGTTAGGCAGTTAGAGATCTAGGTATTGGTGGTCATTCATTTGTACCAGTAATTTGTAAAACAGGCTTTGAAAACTAGAGACTGCCTAAATGTACATTCTGTTCCTTAGTCCAAAATCTAAGAGAACAAGATAAGTGCATAATACAGAGTCCAAAGTTTAGGCTGACCCTAGAAATATAGATGAACATTCTTAAAGGTCTTTTAGGAATATGTCTGATGACCTGATTCACAAATGGCTTGAAAGGTAATTAAGGCTATCAAAAGGTTGAAACAGGATAGAAAAGCACATTCTGCACAGGAGGAAAAGCAGAAAGAAATGAGAAAGCTAAAAATGAAGAAAATCTGAGGAAACAATGAGTGCTTTAGTGCATGAGGTAGAAACCAGAAAGTTTTGAACGCCAGTGTGAGAAACAGGAAAATCAGGAATGTAACAGAGAAACTGAGCAAAAAGACTACAAAAATTAATACAACAACCCTTACTTAGTGCTGTGTGCCAGGCATACTCCTAGTAATCCCTGTACTTAAGAATTCAAAATCTAGTGAGACTAATACACACAATCACATTATCAAACTATCATAAATTTAATACAACAGCAATATGAGTCAAGTGCTAAAGATTAAGTCAAAAATAATTATCAATTTCACAAAGGAGATACATGTGAGGCATGCCTTGACAGACCAACGCAATTCCCTCAGATGGAAACAGCAGGATGGTCAGAGAAGTAACCAGGGCCTGATCTGGAGAGATCTTGTGAGACTGGAAATGAAGAAAATGACATTAAGCTAAGAGTAAATTATGCACTCTGAAAAAGAGAAATGAGTAAGAGCTAGCAATTCCATTCCTGAGTATGTCCATGGAAAACTTGTACACAAATGTTTACAGCCATTTGACTATCATTCTTGCCCATCAACTGATAATGGATAAGCAAAATGTGTTACACCCATACACATTGGATACAATGGAGTATTATTCAGCCATAAAAAGGCATTAAGTTCTGGGGTGCCTGGGTGGCTCAGTGAGTTAAAGCCTCTGCCTTCGGCTCGGGTCATGATCTCAGGGTCCTGGGATCAAGCCCCGCATCGAGCTCTCTGCTCAGCAGGGAGTCTGCTTCCCCCTCTCTCTCTGCCTGCCTCTCTGCCTACTTGTGATCTCTCTGTTAAATAAATAAATAAAATCTTTTTTAAAAATAAATAAATAAATAAAATTTTTTAAAAAGGCATTAAGTTCTGGCACATGATATAACATGGATAAACCTTGAAAACATTTGTAAGTGAAAGAAGGCAAACACAAAGAATCACATATTGTAGATTCTACTACTACATGAAATGTCCAGACTAGGCAAATCTATGAGAGACAGAAAGTATTAGTGATTGCCTTGGGCTGAGAGTTTTGGGGGTGATGGGGGAATGATGAAAATGTTTCCATTTCCATTATAGTGACAGTTGCACAACTCAGTGAATAAGCTAAAAACCCCTGAATCATATACTTCAAATGGGTGAATTATATGGTATGTAAATCATATCTCAGTAAAGCTGTTATTTAAAAAAATCTCTACTGCAGAGTGTATGAGGTTCAGCAGCACTCCCACACACATATACACTCCCACACAAAGAGGTAATTCTCTGAGGGAAGCTTATAAAGAGGTTCGGAGGTAAGCTAAACAGCCTTAACTTCCTACTTTGATGGTCTGTGCTGGAACCAGAACTTGTTTCTTCTTAATACATGTCCACCCATCTGTGTACGGTTCAACTCTATAACTAGGCATATAGTACAGTTCAACTCTATACTACGCATAAAGACTGCTCAATAAATATTTGTTAAGTGGTAGTACATACAAAATATTATATGAAACAAAGGAAAATTCCAACATCATAAAGAGGCTACAATAAGCACAAAGTTAAAAAAAAAAAAAAAAGGTTACTAGATTTTCCTTTAGGCTGCAGATCTTGGCAGACTACAGTACCGCTGTATATATGCAGACAGCTTATATAAGTCAAGAAATTCCCTCTTAGCCAATCATTTAATAGTTTTTTTTAAAGTTTTACATAACATATGGGATAATTTTTCTTCTAAGATAGAAAATGACTTTCCCAACACCCTGTTTTTGGCTTGTTAGTAACCAAAATGCAGTAAATTTTCCTATTTTAAGAGAATAATTACAGTTATCAAGTAATTTTATTACAATGCCTGAATGACACAGTACAAAAGTATAATAGGAACCATCAGAAATTTTTGAACTTACAAGTCCTTTCTGAAGCCATCCAATTATTATTTATTAAACCACCTTCTTTGTTAGAATATATTTTTCTTACTTAAGATCCTTTTTTTTTTTTTTTTTTAATTTGGGCAATACAAAGATACAGCTTTCAGTTCATGGTTAAATGTAAAATAAAAACTGAAAAATGAAAAACAATTTTACTTTCATTGAAATCAATTCAATGGCTCATTATCCAAAAGTATATGTTCATCAATACAAATAAACTTTCATTTCTAAAAGTTTCTGTTTGAGGCTAAAATCTTAAAATAGCCCTAAGTTGCACCACAATTCAGCTGCTAAGGAAAAGCTAAGTAATGTTTCCCATGACTAAATGGATTAATTCTTTAGCCCAAACACAATTACTGTTCTCCACACTGTTCCATTGAACATCTAAATAAGCATCCCAAAGCTTATTTCATTCAAAGAAAAGATCAAGACCAAAGAATAATCCCAATGTATGAAGTTTACATTTTGTGTAAAGTTTTTTTTTAAAGGGAAAAATCTATAAGTGGTAATCAGGAAAAGAAATGAGTTGTTTTAGACAGGTGGAGGGGATGACATCCATTGACTAATAGATATCTTTGTTGAAGGAGTGCTGTGCAGATTCCAGTAGATGTCTTTTTCTCAAATCAACTAATTTTTCTTACTTAGCTCCTGAATCTACACTTTCCCAAAGCTGACACACACACATTAGCAGTGAAAAGAAAAATTCTTTGAAAAATGACCTGTTACCTAGACAAGATGTACATTTCATCTGATTGTTCTAACTTTAGCTGCTTTAAAATTTTTCAACTTCAACCTAGTATGAAGAGTGCTCTCCTACAGCCATGCTTAGTAAACATTTTATTCTCCAATATCATTTTTCAATTTAAAAAAGTACATTACCTGATCTAGTGGCAGGGTCAGGGGTTGTGGAGTGGAGAAAACAAGCAAACATGCAGCTATATTCAAATTATACTCTATGACTCGGGGGTAAAATGAAAATAAATAAATAATAGTTATTAATTTCAGATCAGGACTCTCTGACAACAAGTCATCTGATTACAGGACCTTTTAATACTTGCTGTTACTGAGATGTTTACACAGAGACTAGGTGACCGTGTCCACTGTGTTGGAGAAAGAACACCTACATGAGGGAATCTGAACTAAACCTGCAGGGTTTCTTCTTCCTCTTTTTTCTTCCTTTTTTTTTTTTTTCCTTTTTTGGTAGGGTTTCTTCTGACTCTTAAGATAGGTTATTCAATTTCCACTTGTTTTTATCTAAAGTTTGAAAATATAGCTGTTTTTCCACCAGCTTAATACCCCTTGGGAGATCTCTATTGTTAAATTACTGTTGCAACTTGAGTTGCTAAGAAGAGAGTTTTTAGCTCTTTGTAAGTAACACTTTTGCATTTAACTAAAGAATTTACTGTTACATGGTTTTCTACAGCTCTGACCCAAAGGGCTTTCACAAACAGTGCAAATGTTATTGTCACAAGATGCTATTTAGCTTTGGTCTTCTAATGAAGGCTGAATTAATGGCAGGGCTTCCTTGCACTGTTGGAAACTAGACCGCTATGAGTGGGCAGGTGGAATGGTCTATACAACCTTTGTGTCTCCTAGTTTGCAGATTTTCTTCCTTAGGACAGAAATGAAATAAAATGCTGAATTCCTACCCAGTTTTGACTGCTCTTGGGTTTGTCAACAGGGGGTTAAACAGCCTGAATCTCACCTTTAGCAACTACAGGTATAATCCGATTTAAATGGTTATTAATGCCCTTTGGAATTCTAATTAGCTAAGGGGACAGCTTGGGGGTAGGGGGCAGAAAATGGGTTATTTTTCCAGTCAGAATTTAAGAGATCACCCCTATAAAATTCCTATCCATCTACTTCAGCAAGACTAGGGGAGAAGGGAAGGAGGAGCCTAAATAAATATAGTAATGAAAACATACAAGAAGGACAGAAAAGGAAAGATAAGAAGAAACATAAAAAATAATGAAAAGAGAAAAAATATATGAAAGAAAAATTTTCAGTAAATTTTCCCAAAAATGCACCAGTGATAAAAAGGTAAAACCCAATGTACTTCTAGTAAGTACAACAAACGAAAACAAAACTTGCTAGAAAAGAGTTGTTAGATATTTGGACTGGAATCTTGTGACAAATTACAAAGATATGAAAGTAAGATAAAGTTACTTTTCATATAGGAAAAGATTTACATACCATGCTTATTTCAAAAAGCAAAAATCCCAATGGCTTCCAGTCCCCAAAATGTTTTTATAGATTTGCACATTTAATACCCATAAATAGGCTAGTTTCTTCACGTATACTTTTTTTTTTTTTTAAGATTTTATTCATTTATTTGACACACAGAGACCACAAGAGCAGCGGGCAGAAGGAGACGGCGAAGCAGGCTTCTCGCTGAGCAGGGAGCCCTACTCCGGGCTATATTCCCAGGACCCTGGGATCATGACCTGAGCCAAAAGCAGACATTCAACCTGAGCCACCGGCGTCCCAAAGCAGCTCTTTAAGGAATCTGAAAGTAAACATTGGCAGGCAAATTGGAGAAGATCAGAATTTGAATTAGCAGCAAATTGATGGTGAATTTACCATTTTCCCTCTTTGGTCTCCTTTGGCCTAGACTCAACAGGGGAAATCTACAAGTGGGCACTCTGGCAAGTGGAGGGAACTCTAGGCCAAGCCGCGCAGTTGCAGCTTAAGGAGCAAGAAGGCAGTCTCCTACCACTCAGAGTAGAGAAAATTCCCTGGGTTTGTGTTCTTTTCGGCATTCCCTTATACCCTAGCCTCCAAGCAATATTGTGATGGTGGTGAAGGCAGTAACAGGTGCAGCAATGGGTCCAGAGTCTACACTCTGTGGGGGTAGGACTTCTTCAAGAAAACGGTATGAACTCCCGCTACTCACTTTTTTCTGTCTTCTTGCTACTTGGCCCCATAAGTAGATACATTGTAAGAAGTATGCAGCAGGAAGGGGCAACTAAAGCTCTTACTCTATGGCTGGAGGACCAAAAGGAGAGGGAGCCAGGTAACCAAAAGTACCAAGGAGATTAAAAAAGGGAGAAGCTCAGGAAAGCAACCCCATGAGGTTGTTGATGAACGTTTATGCTCACCCTTAACCTGTGAGGAGCTGAGGCTAAAACTGCATACCACAGACATTTAGAACTGAACTACAGGGCAGACAACCAACCAGGTTCATATTGGCCACTGTCTGGTACACACGCAAGACACATTCATGGTAGGGCAAAAGTTTGGTAAAAAGGACTAATATTAGAACCATGACCCACAGGAGGCTGGTAGAACTCATAGTCCAAACCTAACCAGTTTGATCACCAACTAAAACAAAAATATCAACATTCATTGTAGGATTTAAACAAGACACAGTCTCACAATGTAATATTCAGATTGTCCAGAATATAGTGCAAAAAAAAATTTGACACATGAAGAACTAGGAAAACTTCAATTTATGAGGAAAGACAAATAGCAGATGCCAACACTGATGGATTTATCTGACAAAGACTTTAAAAAGAAGCTACTAACAATGTTCCAAAGTAAAAGACTCTTAGAATGAACAGAAAGACAGGAAATCTCTTCAAAGAAATAAAAGATATAAAGAACAGAAAGAAAAATTTAGAAACTGAAAAATACAATAACCAAAATGAAAATTCCACTGGACAGGTTCAATAGCCACATGAATACGACAGAGAAAATAGCCAGTGACTCTTAAAGATAGATTAATAGAAAATACCCATTCTGAAGAGAGAGAGAAAAATATTTAAAAACAAAACAAAAACCTCAAGGACTTGTAGGACAATCTAATATTCATTTCACTGGAGTCCAGGAAGAAAAAGAGAGTGTGGTGCAGGAAGAAAAAAATATTTGAGGAAATAGCAACTTGAAAACTCAAATTTTTAGCTTTACTTGCATTACTTACAGAGGAACAAAATCGGAATGACGGAGAATTTCTCATCAGAAACCACAGAGGCTGGAAGGAAGTAGAACAACATTTTTAAGCATTGACAGAAAAGAACTGTTAACCCAGAATTCCATATTCAGGGAAAATATCCTTCGGAAATGAGGGTACAATAAAATTCTTGGATGAAGGAAAACCAAGAGAATTCACTGCCAGGAGATCTGCTCCAAAAGAACTGCTAAAGGAAGTTAGTTCTTCAGAGAGAAGAAATATGACACCAGAATAAAACTTGAATTTAGGAATGAAAGATGAGCAGATATAGTAGCAGTCCATCTGTTGAGATCTTTAAAATATGCTTAAAAACAGAAAGCAAAAGGTGTACAGTGTCTGATGGCATTTTCAATGAATGTAGATATAATACATAAGACAAAAAATATATCAAACCCCCAACTCAAAATAGGGCAAAAAGACTAAAACTACCACTTGCATTTTTAAAGAAGGGCAACTATATGAAAAATATGATTTCCATAGATCTTAAAATTCCATTTCTTTCCATCGATCCTCTTTTCTCCCAAAGTGGAAACAATGACCTCAAACGGCTTATAAGTACGTACTTGTGCATGATACTGTTAAGACCACTAGCTGAAAAGATAAATTCTTTGCCCTTTTTGAAGCTTACAGTCTAATCTATTCAAATCCAACATACAAGAAATGATAAACAATGGAATTAAACATAAAGCAATGGCTTAAAGACTCAAATAATATACACGTTTTACAGCAACGTATTTGTTGTACCAAAGAGAAAAAACACGGGGAAGGTTCGCTGGGCCATTGTTTTTGTTGTCTTACTTTAAAATGGTAAGCTATTCCTGAGAAAAATACACTTACCTTTTATAAGTCAGAGCTCCTTTTGAGTGCCAAATTGGAGAAAAGAGATTGTTCCATTTTATAAATCCCAGTTAGGTTACTGAGGAGGTGCAAATTCAGATACACAAACAAATACTTTGAAGAAATGCCAAGATCATCCCCCATGTATTAATTAAGGCCCAACCTTAGAAATAAATCATTTCATCTTTAATTCATCTTGCTAGTTCTTAAAGATTTTATTTGTGGCCTGCAGAAAAAAATGTCTTTGAATCTGTAAATATTCTAAGAGTATAAATTTTGTTTATTTTAAACTATAACTCATGATATTGTGTAATACTAACACATTTTTAAAATGCAGGCAAACTTCGGTTACTGCCAACTGTCCTTGATGTGTTTGTAACACCCTAAAGATTAAACAGTATAATGTCATAAATCCTATTATAGTATATAATCTCTAAATTACATTCAAGGGGATAAAAATATACAGCATATTAATGAACTTTACATTTTCATAACACCCTTTGTACTGAATGTGTGAATCTAGTTACTTTGGATAAAAGTTTATGAAAATCTATCTCTCATAACTATTAAATATATTCTGCTCATCTTTGGAATCAGTTATTTTCAAAATGATGTCAGCCTTAGAAGTGGATTAATGTTTCCCACTTCTCCTGCCCCAAATTCAAGATTTATTTACATGCTATCCTTATGAGGTAAGATAAAGAAAATTTTAAAAGTAAAAATAAATAAGCATTAAGCTAAATATATATGTATGTTTAGAAGACATTTTTAATACCCTGAAAAAAACAACAGCAAGTTCATTTAACAAAAAAGAGTCTTCCCCACCCAAAATCTTACCATGAAAGGGCAAGGGCTCATTTTTTTAAGTAATGGGAGTAAGGTGGAGTGGGGAAATATAACCTTCAAAATATTATCATGCATGTGTCAATAAAACAGGCAACAGATTTACTGCATGAGATGTCAAGCAAATTGACTGAAATTTTAATAAAAATGGGATACATGAATCAACATGCATTCCTTGAAGTACACTGAATAGTGTTCCCACCCCAAAAAAGTTATGTCCAAATCCTAACCTCTAGTACCTGTAAATATGACTTTATTTGGAAATATGGTCTTTCCAGATATAATCAAGTTAAAGATCTTGAGAGAAGATCATCATGGATTTAGCAGGGAGGGCCCTTAAGTCAATGACTAGTGACCTCAGAAGAGAAAGGAAAGGGAAATTCAAGACTGTAAATAGGTAGAAGAAAGCCATGTGATGATAGAGACTACAGTGATGCATCTACAAGCCAAAGAACACCAAGGATTTAAAAGAGAAGGATGAATGGGACTCCCTCAAGCCTCTAGAAGCAACCCTGTTTTCAGATTCCTGGTCTCTAAAACTGTGAGAGAATAGACTGCTATTTTAAGCCAACAAGTTTATGGCCCATCCTAGCAGCCCTAGGAAACTAATACATTCCTTAAGGAAAGTAGAAAAAAGATTTGTATTTATATGAAAAACAACAAGTCAATTTACTTATTTAAGGGCTCCAAACTGTAACCTGATATTCAAATTATTATACCATTTGACACCAGATCAAATGAATTATCTGGAATGGTAGACATTTGCCAAATGAGTTTCCAAATGATGGTGGGTGCCCACAATTCCTAAATGACGGTACATGATCAAACATCTGAACATGAAATAGTAAAAGATCTTTTTAGGACCTGAAGATACACTAAAGGACCTTGACTGACTACCTGTAGATGTCTCCTGTGACTTGTAGAAACTATCAGCCTAGACTGCCAGCTGCCTCCTAAAGTAGAGGCAAACAAATTTTGTGCCAACTTTTATTATAGTCTGGTTCAAGGTGACACCACATGCTAAGAAAAGAGCCCAGCAGGGGATTAATGATACACAGAGAAAGCAACTTATCAGGTATTCTGAAATTTAAGGTGTACTAAGAGATCTAGAAGCTTGTAGGAAAATCTAAAAGACATCTAATATAACTTAGAGGGGTTCTAGGGAACTATGTCATAAAATTGACTTGGCCACACTTAGAGATTCTGGTCCCCCCTCTATTGGAATACGCTATGTAACCTAAACAATCCCGAGGTATCTATGCCTTCTTTTTAAAAAATCTACGTCCAGTCACTCATTTATTCATCAAAGAAATAATTTACTGAGTTCTATACTAGTTCTATACTGTGTTAAGGATAGACAAAGAATAAAAAATACCACCAATTATTACAAGGCACATTTCTAGAAGGCAGAAGACCATGGGGAGGGTACAGGGGAAAGGAAAGGAGAGAGTCATCAGATATAGTCTGGTGGTAGAAAGTATTGAGAAAAAAATAATAAAGCAGTGTAAGGAGATGAAGAGGATGATACTAGTATTTAAAATAGAGTGGTCATGGAAGATTTATCTGATAGAGTAACATTCAAGAGACCTGAAGCAAGAGATGGAGTTAGGCATGCAGAGATATTAGAAGAAGACATTTATGTGTGAATGCCTGTGTGTTTTTTTGAGCGTGCATTTCTGTGTTTCTCTTTATTTTTCCACTTACTACATGAAGTACACTAACTTGACTAAGCGACTTGCTGTTCGTTTCTTGAAAGCAGCATCCAGGAAGGAGCCCAAGGCGCCTTAGGTCCTACTGTAGACTGTGTATTCTATACTGTATCCTGGGTTCCAGGTGCCCTAGAAAAAGGCAGCCATGTGTATCAAAAGGTCAAATCCTTTTTGGATCTAATCAAATACCCGTGGGAGATGTTTTAGCATGTGCCCTTCAGATGTACTCACAGAGAGAGGCATACTCTGAATACACAGTAACTTCATTATTAAGAATTATCTCATAAATTGTAATGTGAAATAACCTGGGCATTCCACAATAAAATATTAAATCTGAAGGAAAAAAAATTTACCCTCTGAAGCTGAAGAATGCATGGTACATCCTGGAACAAGGAAGGAGACCAGTCTGGCTAATGCTGAATAAAGAAGAAAAACAGAGAGAGGTTAAGACAGATAAAACAGCTGAGATGGGGGTGCCCCTGGACCTGAGGGCAAGTCATGAAAGGCCTTGTAGTTCAAAGTAAGGATTCTGAATTTCACTGTGTGACATAAGAATCTACTGGAAGGTTTTGAGCAAAGAAGTCGCAGGACCTGACCAAAAGGGTTGCTGTGACTGTATTATGGAGATCAGAATATAGGAAGACAAAAATATCTGCAGAAAGAACAGTTGGAAGGCTATTGCAACAATCCATCAAGAGATGATACCCACCCAGGTTGGTTACTAGAGGGCCAGATTCTAGATATATTCTAAAACTAACTGTTCTTTTTTTTTTTTTTTTTAAGATTTTATTTATTTATTTGACAGAGAGCGAGAGCACAAAAGCAGGCAGAGCAGCAGAGGGAGAGGGAGAAGCAGGCTCCTCACTGAGCAGGGAGCCCGATGAGGGGCTCGATCCCAGGACCCTGGGATCATGACCTGAGCCGAAGGCAGTCGCTTAACCAACTGAGCCTCCCAGGCGCCCCCAAAACTAACTGTTCTTATGGATGGACTGAATCTGCAGTGCGAGAGAAAGAAGAGAGATGACTAGTGTTTTTGGGCAACTGGAAAAACAGAGTTTGCATTTGCTAAAATAAAAAGTCTAATGACAGAGGACGAAAGAGAAAAGCCAAATCAAAACCTCAGATTTGATTTATTTCTTTTCTTAAGTAATTCTACACCCAATATGGGGTGCTCAAACTTACAACCTCAAGATTAAGAGTCTCATGTTCCATTGACTGAGCCAGTCAGGCGCCCCCACATGTAATTTCTTAAGATGCCTATTAAATATACAAGAGTGTCAATTATACCTCAATAAAGCTGAAAAAAAAAGCAAGAAGAACTAGTCTGACCTTCAGAGGAAAGCCACAAAAATTTAAAAATCCTGTAGGAAATAATGTATGAGAAAAGGCCTGAAGATCCAGACCTAAGGCCAACAATGTTTAAAAGTCAGAGCAATAATAACAATAGCTAACACTTACACTATGCACCAAATACTAGTCTAAAACCTTTACTATATACATTAAGCTCCTTAATCTTCATAATAAGCCTCTATTTTACAGATCAGAAAATCAAAGCACAAGAAGGTGAATGATTTGCTCAAGGTCACATAATAAGCAGCAGCACCAAGATTTATAAAAACAAACTAGCTTTATAAGCCCTATTCTCAAGCATTACCCACACTATATGGCCTCTACAGAAAGGATGATCTGACCAAAGAATCCTTGGTATGGCCAGCAAGGTAGGAAAACCAAGATAGGAGGTATCCTTGAGGCCAAGGGAAAAAAAATGTCAGTGGCAGATGAATAATTAGGAAAGAGGACTGAGCCAGGACCACAGTATCTGACAAGGTGGAGCTCACTGGGAAAATAATCAATATCTCCAGGACCATAATCTGATATTCTTTTATATTGCTATTTCTAAATGTGATGAAGAAGTATTTATAAAACAATATCTAAGTTAGAGAATACACCTGTTTTTACTCGACCAGTTTAAAATCCTTTATGCATAGGTTACTTTAACCTCAATCTTCATCAGTTTATCCCCTTCTATTACTTTTCCTCTTATGAACCTCATAATGGAAATTTCTAAGTTATATTTACACATAATTTATTTTTCTAGCTTTTAAATCAAAGATTTAGCCATATGTAACAAAAACATCTAACAGCAACAGTAAACAATAAGATCAGCAGTAAACTTTTACATAAGATGGCTGCTTCCTTAGGTTCTGGCATACCAAAAATAGCATGAGAACTAATCTACCCACTACTACACTAATGATCTCTATTATCAAACTACTGATAATTTAACACTAGACAGTTTTTATAAGCTAAAAATTAGTACAAGAGTAATTCAATAAAATATCATTTCATTCTCAAACTAAAAAACTGTTCAACTGGGCCTTAGCTTTTCCATTTAAAATGAACCCTTTAGTTTTAGTTCATTTCCTTAAGGAAAAATTTCAGGCTGGTTGGGCCCAAGAAGTCTACTCCACAGTTATTCCATTTAATGTAAGAAACCCACAAAATAATCCAAATATTTATCTGTCCAAGAATCTGATACTTATAAATGCACTTTGTACAAATTACTCCTTTAGCAAACCAGATCCATACACCACTGCAACAGACCATACGATTTTAATATCCTGTAGTCTGGATATACTGTGGTGATCTGAATATAATATTAAACCAAACTGCCTTCTTTAGGGTATTAATACTATTTCCCTTCTAATACCAAGTACAGTAAAGAATTTCACAAAGAGAGAGAACAGGGGATTCAGGATGAGTAAGAGACCAGGCCCTAGGAGTAAAAAATACACTACCTCTTGCTCTCCCAGCTCTGGCATATTTTTTGAATGCTTGTTCCCTTGATGGAAGCCGATAATGGGAACCTGGAAAACTGCCATTACAAACTGAATAAAATAGGAAACAACTTACTTTACCAGTGATCCAAAACACTGTCTGAATCTTCTGATGACAGAGACTAAGTTGATTCCTAAATTTATCAATTCAGCTAACAACATTATTACACGTATTAAGTTGCTACATAATAAGATCTGACACATAAGCACTCAACAAGTGTTGGCTGAACTGATATAAACCATAGAAGGCTTCTGCAATTTACAAAATAACATGTGCAAGTGTGAACATCAGTATAGTAAATACTGCGGAAAGACTCCTTAAGTATCTATTCCTATAGTTACAAAACACATCTGAAATAAGACACAATTATACAACAAATACAATGCAATAAAAGTCCTACACCTAATTAACACTGGGTAGGGAAAGAAGAAGGGCTCAAGGCAAGAGAGAATTAGACTTTAATTTACAAAACTACCAGAGGGTGAAAAAGGGGCTAGGTCAGGAGTAGAAGGCAACATGACATTGTGGGTAAGCTGTGTGCTCTGGAGCAAGACTGCTTGGGTTGAAATCCTGAGTCTCCCATTTACTTTGGGACATTACCTTCTCTGACCTATTTCTTCATCTATAAATGAGATGGTAACAGTACCACTTCAATGGGTTGTTGTGAGGATAAAATGAGTTAATACATGTAAGGCACACAGAAAAGTACAATGAATAGTTACTATTAGTATAGAACTTGTGCTCCTATGCCTAGCAATCTGAAGAAAATGACTCTTTGGTTGACCCATATAAGTTCTGCTATTTCTGTAGGTCAAAACACTTCGAATATCAATTTTTTGGTTTCCGTTGAATATAAAAGCAAGAGTTGTGAAAGCGAGTTGCTAAGAATGCCTATGGGACCCAAGCCCTAAAAAGCTAGAGTCGATCTGGCAATGTATTCACATAGCAGCCCTAAAATATAACTGAAGGGAAAGGATTTCTGCAGCAGGTTGGAAACAAACCATATTTCAAATAATACAGCATACAATTCAGAATGACTGACCTCTAAGGCAACCAATATTTTACAGTGGATTGCGTTTGAAAGCTGAACTGATACTTTATATTCAAATATCTATTCTCTCTCCTCTGCATCACAAAATGAATGTTCTCACAATTTCAAAAGGTACACATTGTACTGTTACTCATTAAATTTTAGAATTGCCTAATTTTGATCACATGAACATCTTACAAACCTAATTGTGATCTGTAAGATTTTTAATGCAAAAAGTAAAAAGAAAAGTTTTTAATCAACATAACAGTATATATTTCATAAATATCTACATTGATATTAATACCAAATTACTCTTATTTTCCTAAATATTTCCAGCAGGGTAAGTTTCTACAACTTAACATAGTATCTACAATCTACCTGAAAGGTTGTCCATCTCTCAAACTGAAATGAATACGCTAAAACCTCACAAATGATAGCACGATTTCAAGATAGCCGGATTTTCCAGAAGGTTATGTTCATCTTTTAAATTTCTACACTTAAATTTTACAAATCTTTAAATGAGATATAAAAACATGTAAGTAGAAATAATGTTCATATGAAGATATAGCAGATAGATAAAATATACCTCTATGACTAATAAAAATTAAAATCCTATTAAGGTTTTACAACTGATAATAGCAATTTTATAATTTTTAAGAAAACTCCCAAAAAGGCCAGCCTCAACTTGCCAGCCCATTTTCCTGTCAATAGGTTCAGTTCTCTCAGTTCCAGAATAAGGTTTTACATATCAAGGAAAAATGACCAATGACAAGCTCTTCTGGTAATGATCTCTCTATAAACCAGCAAGTTATATATTTCACCCCCCCCTTTTTTTTAACTGAGATACCCATCACATACTGTAAAAGTTACCCTAAAATTCAGTGGTTTATAATATATTGAAAAAGCTTTGTGTGACCATGACCACTATCAAATTCTGGAACATGTTCATAAACCCCAGGCAACCACTCATCTACTTTCTGTCTCTATGGATTTGCCTATTTTAGACATTTCACATAAATGAAATCACAGAATATGTAGTGTTTTATGCCTGGCTTCTTGCACGTAGCCTAACATTTTGGGGGTTAAGAATGTTGTAGCATGTATCAATATCTCACGCCTTTTTTAGCTGAATAATATTCCACTGTACAAATATACTACAGTTTATTTATCTACTCAACTGATGGACATTTGGGTTAGTTCCATGTCTTGACTATTATGAATAATGCTGCTATAAACATCTGTTGTCGTTTCGCCCCCTTTTAAGATTCATGACAAAGTTTTAACATTTTAAAGCAAATCACAAAGGCTCTAGCAGAAGTCTCTGAACACCCAAGACGATTTCAAGTAGCAGCCTCTTCTTCTCTAGATGGAGACCCTACTCAGAAAGTTCATTCTTTTCCATTAAATATCATCTGAACAACTGAAACAAGGAAAAAAAAAAGCCTCATCTACTTTTTGCAAATCATGAATAAACAGGAAGGACAAGAGAAAACAAAGAAAGCTATAACATAAAATACTCTAAGTTTCTTGTTAACCTCATCCAATTTTTAAAAAACCTACATATCCTGCATTTAACTTAAATATTCAAATAAGATTAAAGTAATCTGTTACAATGTTGTAATATGTGTGCTAGATTTAAGTATCTGTACATTTTCAGTTTGAGCTATTCTCCTAAAGCACTAGGAAAAAAATTTTGGCTAAATATTACCAGGATTAACCTAACAGATTTTAAAAGATTCAAACTCAATCCCCAAATATTTACTCATTGTAAATAAAACAATCAATTGATTTAAAATGTCCAAATCAGCAAAATGGATTACAGGCTCAAATGTACCCTTTATGTCTAGGACAAAAGACTGATTAATTTTCTTGATTAGTTGATTAAAAGTATTTTGATACACATCTCCTCAAATATCTGCTTGAAAAAGAGAATTTTTATTTAAATTATATATAATGGCCTAGAACCCCTAAATTTTGCAATTGAAATTAAGAGTTTCCAATATATCAATTCCGTAACTTTCACACCAATAATATTGCTTTATGACAAAGGGCAAAAAAGTGTTATCAAAATAATGTAAAACTATTCCTCTATAAATAAGTGAAATGTTCAGAATAAGCTACCAAAATAAATAGAGCATTCAAACAAAGAAGACAGTATTTTTTGAAATTGGGAAACAATACCAATTTTTAAAAAACAAATACTGTTTTACACTATATACTAAATATAGTAAAAGCAACCAAATTGTACTGCTGTTTTCCTAGGGTTAGAATTTCTTTACATCTATTTTTAACTCAATTTTACTTATCAGTAAAATGACAATGAACAATGCGTTTCTTTTTTCTAGAGTGTTTATAGGAGAATTCTGCATTTAAAAATGTACTTCTAATAAACTCTTAAGGGAAGTTTTCATTAAAAAAGGAGAAGACAAACTCTCAACCTATCTGTTTCTGCTATAATTTTAAACTACTTTTTTAGCCAATTAAATCTAGTTGTTACATTTGTACAATATCAAATATACCCTGGGCTTGATATTTAATTCGAATTCAATAAATATTTATTGAGTGGTCTACTACTACGCCTAACGCTATGCTAAGCACTGGGAAAAAACAACCATTTTGGTTTTTCCTATCTTTTTCCTTCCTTGTCCTTACAGCCTACACATATAATCACTTGATGAAAGATGCCAGTAGGAGAGTACTGCCTACCCTCATTTACTACACACTTGACTTAAATTTATACTCATGGACTCTAAACTCAGAATTCAAATAAATACCAACTATGAAAAAGAATTCACAAAAATCTGTTTTTCTGTAGGGCACTCATCACTGAGGGGTAAAATTTTTCTCGTATGCATCATGAAGGAAGATCCTTTTTCCATGTTGTTGGCAAAACTGTCAATCATCTTGATGAGCAGCAAATAAATGAATGCCCAATGATGGGATTCTGTATTATCCTTAAAAAAGAAATCCATCAACTAAACATCAACAGGTAAATGTTTATACTCGACAGCCATCAATTTCAACTATCCATGCAAAGAGACAGGTGAGCTGGACTGGTAAACCTCGAAATTAGAGAAGTATTAATCGTCTGCTTCCAGCCAATATAAACAGATGTTATTTTTAAACAGGCAAAATCATCTCTTCCACTGAAATTTATTTGCAGCAGATAATGTTCTGTTACATTTTTAATCAAGCAGATGAAGTTACATTTAAATTGAAAATCTGCTTCACTCAACTAATCAGGCAAGTAAAATTCAGAGATGATTGAATAGCATTACACAGCACACTATTACGGCAGGTAAATTGGGAAATTTACCTGTCACACCACACAGCGTATTGTTCAGCCACTGCATCTGCAACTTAGAAGCAAAGCGCTAAGACAAAAAGGGAAAGGCATGTTAAACAGATTTATAAATCCATCATATTTTATGAAAACATTATTAAAGCTGCCAGCAAAAAAATAAATAAATAAATAAATTTTTTTTTTAAGAAAAAGGAAAAAACACACACCACCTCTCAGAGAATCAGTGAAGATTTACATGTGTATGCTTATCTGTTTCATGTAAATAGCACGCCTGGTTATTCTGAAGATCAAGATACATCCCAGGCTATGGAAAAAAATAAACATTACATCACAGAAAAAGGCAAAGAAACAAGGACCATATAATATCAATAATATGATGGTCAAACACAAGAAAGGCAAATAAAACACCTTATCGAGAAATGGCAGATAGAACAGAAAATACTGCACTCCTTTGCAAAATAAAACGACTTACTTCACTCATTGGTACAGATCATTAATTTCATGCACAACAAAAATACTACACCTAAAAAACTGTCAACTCACCCATTTATGAAAAGCCTAGTCCATTTTTTAGCCACTTGTAGTTCCCTCCACAACGTTAACATTTCTAACATGACTTCAACATTTATTTTCATAGACATCCAAAAAAAATCTTATGGCCATGTTAGTTGTTTCTTTCCACTGAAACCTAAAATTTACTTTCACTGCTTAATATCTGTCAACTCAAATACCTTTGCTGCAACAGTTAAACTTAATTATCACTGCTTATAACATTGGTAATTATTCCAATATCATATACCAATACCAACTAACATCTTTTACATCTTATTTAGAATGCAGTTTTATCTTTACAAACTTTGAAATACATAGGCGTGTATGCCAACTACTGTGTCTTTTTCCTTCCTACTTTTCTTTTTGCTTTCCTTCCTTCTTTCAGTTTTACCTTCTCTCTTTCCTTCCCTTTCCCTCTTCTTTCTTCTTTTTTTGGGTGGGGGGTTGGCAGTGGTAGAAACAGTATACAACACTAGAATGTGCTCTAAATTATAAAGATATAATATTACTCTTCTACTCTTTATGGTATGAATCTATGCTACTTTTCCATTAGGAGTGATGGATTTGGACAGACATATCCATACACTGTCATGGGGCTAGTTAATACAGCTAGCTAGAAATCATACATTCATCAGCACAATGTCCTAACTATCAAGGCATCATTTTCAGTAAATTACTGGTGAGGTGAGAACAGTTAAAGGTTCACAGAAAAATTGTGAAGATAGTAGAGAATTCCTATGTGCCCCACATCAGTTCCCCCTACTAATAATATCTTACGTTAGTATGGTACATTTGTCAAAATTAATGAACCAATATTGATTCCTCATTATTACCTAAAATTTATATTTTTATTTAGATTTACTTTTTACTTATTCTTTTTCTGTTCTAGGAGCTCAGCCCGGACAGCACATTATATTTACTTGTCATGTCTCCTTAGGCTCCTTCTTGGTTATGAGTTTCTCAGACTTTCCTTGTTTTTGATGACCTTGCCAGCTTTGAGTACTGATTAGGTTATTTTGCAAAACATCCCATAATTGGGATTTGTCTATTTTTCTCATGGTTAGGGCTGGGGTTATGGTTTTTTGAGAGGAAGACCACAGAGATAATGTTGACATTCTCATACATCTTACCAAGTGTAAATGCCATCAACATGACTTATCACCGTTGCTGATGATAGTCTTGATCACCTTTCTTTTTTTTTTTTTTTTAAGATTTTATTTATTTATCTGACAGAGAGAGAGACAACGCGCACAAGCAGGGGGAGCAGCACAGAGGGACAGGTGAAGCAGGCTCCCCACTGAGCAGGGAGCCTGACATGGGGCTTGATCCCTGCACCCTGAGATCATAACCCGACCTGAACCGAAGGCAGACACTTAACCAGCTGAGCCATCGAAGTGCCCCTTGATCATTTGTCTCATCACTGTGTTTTAATTTAGCCTCGGCCTTCAAAAGACTGCATCTATACTTTTCTAAACTCCATCATGATGTACTGCTATTCCTGTTAAAAATGACCATTTTAACAGCTATTCTCTTTAGATGTGACTCACAGGGAAAAAAATAACAAAAAACAACCCAGGTATATTTCCCATACTATACCAAGGTTAGCCTTTGAGTCATTACAGTGATTTTTCTAAATCTGTAGATATTTTTGACCTGAATTTTGCTTTCAAAATTGGTCCAAAACAGAGGCTCTCTACTTGAGCTGACCATGAGAATCATATGGGGGGGGAGGGGGAGGACTTTTAAAAACCTTTAAAAAAAAAAAGAAAACTGGCGCCCAGGCCCCAATTTAATCAGAATTCCTGGACATCAGTTTTTTAAAACTCTCCCAGTTATCCTAACATAGAGCCAATGTGAAGAGATCCACTGGCCCAAGGTCTTAGCCCAGTACAAGGTGAAGCATTCTCCTGTTTCAGCACTCATAGCTATGCTACACTGTTTGGGGTTTACATTTCTTTTCTTTTTTTTTAAGATTTTATTTATTTATTTGACAGAGAGAGAGATCACAAGTAGGCAGAGAGGCAGGCAGAGAGAGAGGGGGAAGCAGGCTCTCTGCTGAGCAGAGAGCCCGATGTGGGGCTCGATCCCAGGACCCTGAGATTATGACCTGAGCCGAAGGTAGAGGCTTTAACCCACTGAGCCACCCAGGCGCCCCTGGAGTTTACATTTCTTATGTCTCATCAGTTCTTCCCATAAATGGCTTTGGCTTAAAAGAACGCTAGCACTCAGGGACACTGCAATGCTATTTAAACACTGATAGACTAAACAAACAGGCAGAAGGCAGTGACTGTACCCTTAGATGCATTACTGATGAAAAATATGCATATTTTGAGGTGAAGACTTCAAAAGGCTAGAATCCAAATCATCAACATAAAAATGTTCTATATTTCCCAAAACACACTGATAGATGATTGTTTAAAACCTGGTGTTCGGGGCGCCTGGGTGGCTCAGTGGGTTAAAGCCTCTGCCTTCGGCTCAGGTCATGATCTCAGGGTCCTGGGATCCAGCCCCGCGTCGGACTCTCTGCTCAGAGGGGAGCCTGCTTCCCCCTCTCTCTTTGCCTGCCTCTCTGCCTACTTGTGATCTCTCTCTCTCTGTTAAATAAATAAAAAAAATCTTTAAAATAAAAAAAAAGATTCTGCTATAAAAAAAAATCTTTAAATTAATTAATTTAAAGAATAAATAAATAAAACCTGGTGTTCATTTTTGCACGGAAGCAACAATCTATGGGGTGCGTGGCTTATATAATAAGGGTATTTAACCTGTAAGGCTAAAGAAATATTCATCTGAACAATATGAAATTGCCATATTCAACCATTACATCAGTTTCACATGATTCAACCTAATGCTTTACATTTTTAATAAAAGACAGAAAAAATAGTGATTATAATAGTTTTTAAACAAAAGTAAGAAATTACTTTTTAAATTTTATTTAATATTACATAACTGGCATCTGGTGGAAACGCTGGCCAGATGATATGGTCTGCAAGACAGACAATTCTATTTACCCACAATGGAAAACACAAAAGTTTTGTGAGATGGAGTCACAGGCTAAAAAATGGAGAGAAGAACTTCCAGAGAAGGGCTGAACTAGCAGAAGCAGAAAGGGTATTAAAATCATAAGAAATAAAAGCCAGAGCTATTGAACAGAAAAATAAGCAAGAGTCCTTAGTTCAGAGATATGGTTCCAAGTCAGCTATGGTTTATTCAACATATGTTTTACATATTTAAGAAGAAAAGAAAAGAATATAGAGTGAGGACATTTATATATTCCTATGGTGGAACCATAAGAAAAACAGGTTGGATCAGGTACCCTGACTACCACAGTAAACCAAAGGTTCAGGTATTTTTAAGGCTGTTATATTGATTTTAATGAAAAATAATTTGTTTTCTTCGACAGTAAATACCCCAAGCTCTTTGATAGTGGCACCTGAGGTAATAGTATTTTAGATCTTGCTTTTTTACTTAAGATAACCATTTTCTAATACTAACAAAAAAAAAAATCACATAAAAATTTCTAATGACCAACAGAATATTCTATGATATAGATGGATAATCAATACTTAATTATCCCTTCTTATGGATGTTTATGTTATTTTGTTACTTTCAGAAATAACAAATATACCCTTTGTACTTCCAAGTACTGGTGAAAATGTAAAATGGTGCATCTACTATGGAAAAGTTTGGTAGTTTCTTAAAAAAACTAAACATTCAAGGACGCCTGGGTGGCTCAGTCGGTTAAGCGTCTGCAGCTCAGGTCACGATCTCAGGGTCCTGGGATCAAGTCCCACATCGGACTCCTTGCTCAGTGGAGAGCCTGCTTCTCCCTCTGCCTGCCACTCCCCCTACTTGTGCTCTCTCGCTCTCTGACAAATAAATAAAATCTTAAAAAAAAAAAAAAAAAAAATACAGTCCTCTTACTGAACTCCAGAGCATTTACCCCAGAAAAATGAAAACTTAAGTTCACACAAATCTGTACATGAATGTTCACAGCAGCTTTATTCATAATAGCCCAAAAATGGAAACAATCCAGCTGTCCTTCAATGGGTGAATGATTAAACAAACTGTGTGCATCCATATCAGGGGATACAACTCAGCAATAAAAAGGAACAAACTAATAACACACACAACTTGGATGAATCTCAGGGATTGGAAAAAGCGAATCCTAAAAGGTCACACAGTCTTATTCCATTTAAATATTCTTGAAATCACAAAAATATATAAATGGAGAACATATTAATGGTTGTTGGGGGTCAGGGATAGCAGAGGAAAGGAGGACTACAAGACGCCAATAAGATGAGTGATCCTTGTGTGGCAAAATTATTCTGTACCTTGACTGTATCAATATCCTGGATGTGATATCACATTATAGTTTTGGAAGATGTTACTGCTAAAGAAACTGAGTAAATGGCACATAAGATCTCTCTGTGTTATTTCTTTAAATTGCATGTGAACCTACAATTAAATAAAAAGATTTCTAAAAACAAACCCTTTAAAGATTTTTCTCTATTTCAGATAATTTCCTTAGATTGCTGCATCAAAAGAATCCATCATTCCTGAAAGATGCACATATTGCCAAATTATTTAAGGAAAAAGTCATGCCTCTGAAAATTTCTCCCAAGCGGACATCATTGTACAATTATGTGGTCCTTAAAAATGTACCTCAGTGGGGTGCCTGGGTGGCTCAGTGGGTTAAAAGCCTCTGCCTTCAGCTCTGGTCATGATCTCAGGGTCCTGGGATCGAGCCCCGCATCGGGCTTTCTGATCAGCGGGGAGCCTGCTTCCTCCTCTCTCTCTGCCTGCCTCTCTGCCTATTTGTGATCTCTCTCTGTCAAACAAATAAATAAAACCTTAAAAAAAAATGTACCTCAAGCTTCCCCTCTCTTCTTCCCTGCACTGCATCCTAAGGAAGGTGCCTCCCTCTCTGTGGGAGCATTAACCACAGGGCTTAGTAATCAGTCGCACAGGGTTTTACTTGTCTCTACTCACGTGATTACAAATTCCTTGATAGAACAAACACCTTCTTTATCTATGTACCTCCAGTTCCTTGCATATAAGAGAAGTTCAAGAAATGTTTACTAAATTAATGAACAGATGAACAAATACTATTAAAACATCCTCACAAATGTGTATCATAACTTATGATTTTCCTGAGTGATTAGGGTAATGGTCATAATGCTGACACATTTAGGACAATGTACTATAAGACCAGTTTAAAAGAAAAGACAATGAAGCCTGAGATGCATTTTCGATAACTATAAGACATCCAAATGGGGTATTCTCAAAGAACAACTGGAGGGTCATAACTGTAACTCAGATTTTGGAAATATCTGCACAGAGATGAAAGTTGAAAGAGTGAGAGTAGGAAAGAAAAAAAACAAATGAGTGAAAACAACAGGTACATAGTATCTTGTTCTCTATGTATTTTACATCTAATCTTCATTTTGTTCTTTTTTTTTTTTAAAGATTTCATTTATTTATTTTACACAGAGAGAGATCACAAGTAGACAGAGAGGCAGGCAGAGAGAGAGGAGGAAGCAGGCTCCCCACCGAGCAGAAAGCCCGACGCGGGGCTCGATCCCAGGACCCCGAGATCATGACCCGAGCTGAAGGCAGAGGCTTTAACCCACTGAGCCACCCAGGTGCCCCTTCATTTTGTTCTTAAGCTGACTATTTGATACAGAAGGTACATTAGAACTTTAAGAGACATAAGTCTGATAAAACAGAAGAATCAGGGTGACTGCTTGGCTCAGTCAGTTAAGCGTCTGACTTTTGATTTCAGCTCAGGTCATGATCTCAGGGTCATGACACTGAGCCCCAAGCTGGGCTCTGTGCTCAGTGGGGAGTCTACTGGAGATTCTCTTTCCCTCTTCCTCTGCCACCTCCCACCCCAGCTCACTGGCTCTCTCTCTAAAAATAAATGAATCTTAAAAAAAAAAGTATTACTTATCATTAAAGTATACATATGTCTTTGATTTAGTGAATTTGGTAATCAACCAGGTCAACGTCACCCACGAACAGAGTAAATGGTAACTTATTGGTATGATTTAAGAGATAATGGGATGGGACGCCTGGTGGCTCGGTTGGTTGGGTGTTTGCCTTCGGCTCAGGTCATAATCCCAGGGTCCTGAGATCAAGTCCCACATGGGGCTCCTTGCTCAGTGGGGAGCCTGCTTCTCCCTCTGCCTGCCGCTCTCCCTGCTTGTGCTCTTTCTCTCTCCCTCTGACAAATAAATAAATAAAATCTTTATTAAAAAAAAAAAGAGGGGCGCCTGGGTGGCTCAGTGGGGTAAAGCCTCTGCCTTCGGCTCAGGTCATGATCTCAGGGTCCTGGGATCGAGCCCCACATCGGGCTCTCGCTCAGCAGGGAGCCTGCTTCCCCCTCTTTCTCTGCCTGCCTCTCTGCCTACTTGTGATCTCTCTCTTTCTCTGGCAAATAAATAAATAAAATCTTAAAAAAAAAAAAAAAAAGTGAGAGAGATAATGGGAACATATCTACCCTAAAATAACTTTTTTCCACCTGAAAAAATTCATTTTTGGGAATCAAATATAAATAATATTGAAAAGGATAACCTCTCTGAAGCCATTACAAACTAAAACACTAGGAAAGCTTATTAGTTACTAGTCTGTAGCACTCAATGTCCTCTGGTTGAGGCACTGAGTATCAGTAGAGAAATAATCATACAGATCTCCAAGGGGTGAGTATTTAGCAGAGTATTCAGCACACATGTAAGTAAACGATCTAAGGTTGGGGAAAGAATCATCCAAAAGAATGAGATAGAATAGCACTAGACACTCACACAGGAAGGGAATAATGCCTGTTTCCACTGGTCAGGCTGCAAAATCTCATAATTCATGGAGTGCTAGGTAGAGCACTCAAAAGAGCCTTGCCTCAGTAGTGGAGAATAATTAGCCCTGTTCCCACCTAACAAATCTTAAAAGCAAGACTCAAAAGGATCAAACAATTATAAAGTATTTTGACCCAGCAGAAAGATCAAAAATATTTATAGGAAAATAAAAATATTCAGCACCAAATAAGTTAAAAGTATTGTCTGGCACCTTATCAAAGATTGGAAGGCATGCAAAGTAGCAGGAAAATATGACTTATAATGAGGAAAAAAAAATCAATCAATTGGAACCAACCCAGACTTGACATAGATGTGAAAATCAGGAGGCAAGAATATTAAAATAGTTGCAATCATTGTATTCCTTCTGTATAAAAAATTAAGTACAGATATGGAAGATATAAAAAAGACCCAAATCAAACTTGTAGAGATGAAAGCTACAATATCTCAGATTAAAAACACACTGGAAGGGTGCCTGACTGGCTCAGCTGGTAGAGCATGCAACTCTTGATTGTGAGGTCATGAGTCTGAGCCCCACTTTGGGCATAAAGATTACTTAAGAAATAAAACAAAGCAAAACAAAAACAAAAAAAACAAACACACACTGGATTGAATTAGTGGTAGGTCAGATTTGTAAAAGAAAAGTGAACTTGAAAACATTAGCTATAAGAACAATCTAAAATAAAACGTTAAAAAAGAATTAAAAATAATAATGAAAATGGCATCAGTGAGCTGCTGACTAACTTCAAGCAACTTCACACCATGTACAATTAGAGTACACAAAGTGGATAGCGATATTTTTAAAAATCAGAAAAATGGCTAAAGTTTTTCCAAATTGGACCTAAACAGCATTATTTTTGAGAACACTTACCAAGAAAGACCATATTCTGGGCCATAAAACGGGTTTCCATAAAATAAAAAGGATTCAAGTCTTACAAAGTATGTTATTTGAACACTTTGTATTAATTAGAAATCAACAACAGAGAGCTCTCTGGAGAATACCAAAACATGGAAATTAACACACTTCAGAAAAGAAATCACAAAGGAAATTAGAATATATTTTAAACAGAGAGAAACTGAAGCTACAACACATCAAATTTGTGGGATGCTGCTAAAACAATACTTATGGGGAAATTTATAGCACTAAAAGAACAGTCTCAAATCAACCTTAGCTTCCACCTTAAGAAACCAGAAAATTGACAGCAAATAAGATCCCTTGTAAACACAACAAAAAAAATAATAAAGATTGCGGCACCTGGCTGGCTCAGTCAGTAGAGCATGTGACTCTTGATCTCGGGGTTGTGGGTTCAAGACCCACACTGGGTGTAGAGATTGCTCGAAAATAAAATACTAAGAAGGAAAGAAGGAGGGAAATAAAGATCAAAGCTAAAAACAAAAAAATAGAAAAATTTAAAAAAATTTACAAATCAAAAAACCAAAAAAAATCAAAAGCAGGTTTTCTGAGAGGATCCATAAAATTAACTCATCTCAGACTACACAGATTGGGGAGAAAAAAAGAAATGAGAGAGGTGACGTCACTAGAGACTCTATACATGTTATAAACATAATAAAAGAATATTATGAACAACTCTATGCCAATAAACTCAGCAATATATTTTTCAAAAATCCTTGAAAAACATAAACCACTAAAACAGATTAAAGAACAAACCAATAACCTCAGTAGTCCTGTGTCTATTAAAGAGACTGAATTTGGGGGCATCTGGGTGGCTCAGTCAGTTAAGTGTCTGCCTTTGGCTCAGGTCATGATCCCAGGGTCCCGGGATCAGGCCCCGCATCGGGCTCCCTGCTTAGCAGAGGAGTTTTGCTTCTCCCTACCCCTCTGCCCTGCTCATATTCTCTCTCTCCCTCCTTCCCTCTCAAATAAGTAAATAAAATCTTTTTTAAAAAAAGAGAGAGACAGAGAGATTGAATCTGTAATTAAAAAACTTCCCATGAAGAAAACTAAAGGCCAAGATGGCTTCACTGGTTAATTCTACCAAATATTTAAGAAAGAAGTAATATCAATCCTTCATAAACTCTTTCAAAAAGTAGAAGAGAAGGGAATATTTCCCAATTCATTCTGTGAGGTCAGCGCTACAGAAAACCAGATAAAGACATTGCAAGAAAACTACGGAAAATTCCCCTCATCAATGTATAAGCAAAAATTCTAGCAGACTGAATTTATCAATATATAAAAAAAGTAATGTATCATGAATAAGTATGGTTTAATCCAGGAAGAAAGGTTACTTTAATATTTTTAAAAAATCAATTAGAGGTCCACTCTCACCACTTTCACTCAACATAATACTGGAAGTCCCAGCCAGAGCAATCAGATAAGAAAAAGAAATTTAAAATATTCAAATCTGTAAGGAAGAAGTAAAATTTTCAATATTTGCAAATGACATGATACTTTATCTAGAAAACCCTAAAGACTGCACCAAAAAACTACTAGAACTGATAAATAAATTTAGTAAAGCAGGATACAAAATCAACATTCAGAAATCTGTTGCATTTCTATATATTAATAATGAAGTAGCAGAAAGAAAAATTAAGAAAACAATCCCATTTACAAGTGCACCAAAAACAATAAAATACCTAGGAATAAACTTAACCACGGAGGTGAAAGACCTATACTCTGAAAACTATAAAACACTGATGAAAGAAACTGAAGATGACACAAACAAATGGAAAGATATTCCATGCTCGAGGATTGGAAGAAACAAATATTGTTAAAAAATGTCCATACTACTCTCTCCCTTCTTAAAAAAAAAAAAGTCTCTCTCCCTTCTTAAAAAAAAAAAAAAATCTCTCTCCCTTCTTAAAAAAAAAATCTCTCTCCCTTCTTAAAAAAAAAAAAAAAAGTCCATACTACCTAAAGCAATCTGCAGATTTAATACAATCCCTATCAAAATGCCAACAGCATTTTTCACAGCACTAGAACAATAATCCTAAAATTTGTACAGAACCACAAAAGACCCTGAATTGCCAAAGCACTCTTGAAAACAAAGAACAAAACTGGAAGCATCACAATCTCAGATTTCAAGATACACTACAAAGCCATAGTAATCAGAACAGTATGGTATGGCACCAAAACAGACACACAGCTCCACAGAACACAATAGAGAGCCCAAAAATAAACCCATGATTATATGTTCAATTAATCTATGACAAAGGAGGCAAGGGGCGCCTGGGTGGCTCAGTAGGTTAGGGCCTCTGCCTTCGGCTCAGGTCATGATCTCAGGGTCCTGGGATCGAGCCCCACATCGGGCTCTCTGCTCAGCAGGGAGCCTGCTTCCCCCTCCCCTCTCTCTCTGCCTGCCTCTCTGCCTACTTGTGATCTTGTCAAGTAAATAAATAAAATCTTAAAAAAAAAAAAAGGAGGCAAGAATATGCAATGGGAAAAAGACAGTCTCTACAACAAATGGTGTTGGGAAAACTGGACAGCAACATACAAAAAAAAAAGAAACTGGATCACTTTCTTACACCATACAGAAAAATAAACTCAAAATGGATTAAAGACCTAAATGTGAGACATGAAACAATAAGAATTCTAGAAGAGAACACAGGCAGCAATTTCTGGCTTTGGTCATAGCAACATTTTCCTAGCTATGTCTCCCGAGGCAAGGGAAACAAAAGCAAAAACAAACTATTGGGACTACATCAAAATAAAACACATGTGCACAGCAAAGGAAACAATCAACAAAACAAAAAGACAACCTACTATATGAAGAAGGTATCTGCCAATGACAGAGCTGATAAAGGGTTAGTATCCAAAATATATAAAAAACTTACACAAGTCAACACCAAAAAAAAAAAAAAAAAAAAAAAAATTCAATTAAAAATGGGCAGAAGACAGGAAGAGACACATCCCTCCAAAGAAGACATCCAGATGGCCGAAACATAAAAAGATGCTCAACATTACTCATCATCAGGGAAATGCAAATCAAACTGCAATGAGATAACACCTCATACCTGTTAGAATGGCTAAAATAAAACACAAGAAACAACAAGTATTGACAAGGATGTGGAGAAAAAGGAACACTTGTACACTGCTGGTGGCAATGTGAACTAGTGCAGCCACTGTGGAAAACAGTATGAAGGTTCCTCAAAAAATTAAAACCAGGGGCGCCTGGGCGGCTCAGTGGGTTAAACCTCTACCTTCGGCTCGGGTCATGATCTCAGGGTCCTGGGATTGAGCCCCACATCAGGCTCTCTGCTCAGCCGGGAGTCTGCTTCCCCCTCTCCCTCTGCCTGCCTCTCTGCCTACTTGTGATCTCTTTCTCTCTGTCAAATAAATAAAGAAAATCTTTAAAAAAAAAAAATTAAAAACAGAAATACCCTATGATCCAGTTATTCCACTACTGGGTATTTCCCCAAGGAATACAAAAACACTAATTGGAAAAGATAATATGCACCCCTATGTTTAGTGCAGCATTATTTACAATAGCTAAAATACAGAAGCAACTCAAGTGTCCACTGACAGACAAATGGATAAAGAAAATGTGATACAGGGTGCCTGAGTGGCTCAGTGGGTTAACCACCCGACTCTTGATTTCAACTCAGGTCATGATCTTGGGGTCATGTGAGATCAAGCTCCAAGTCAGGCTCTGCACTCTGTCCGTGGTTTGCTCGTCCCTCTCCCTCTTTCTCTGCCCCTTCCCTTGCTCTCTCTCTCTCTAAAAATGTACAAAATCTTAAAAAAAAAAAAATATGATACATACACACACAAAACAGAATATTACTCAGCCATAAAAAGGAATGAAATCTTGCAACAACATGGATGAATTTAGAGGATATGATGCTAAGTGAAATAAGTCAGTCAGAGAAAGACAAAAACCATACAATTTCACTCATGTGGATCTTAAGAAACAAAACAAACAAACAAAAGACAAACAAAAACTAGACTCTTAAATATAGAGGACTGGTGGTTATCAGAGGGGAGATGGGTAGGGGAATGGGTGAAATAGGTGAAGGGGATTAAGAGTGCACTTAGCATGATGAGCACTGAGTAACGTACAGAATTGTCAAATCGGGGTACCTGGGTGGTTTAGTGGGTTAAGCATCTGCCTTCAGCTTAGGTCGTGGTCCCAAGGTCCTGAGATGGAGCTCCAAGTTGGGCTCCCTACTCAGGGGAAAGTCTGTTCTCCATTTGCCTCTCCCCCATCCCCTCCCCGTGCTCCTGTGTACCGCACATGTGCTATTTCTCTCACAAATATTAAAAAAAAGAGAACTGTGAAATCATAATATTGTGCACCTGAAATATAACACTGCACATTAATTATACTGGAATTAATGAATTAATGTAGTACACTATATTAACAAAAACAACACGATCATGTCAATAAAAGCACTTGACACATAAAAGCACTTGACAAAATCCAATATCCATTCCTGATAATAGTGCTTAATAGTAAACAATAGAAGGAAACTTCCTTAAGCCATTAAAAGGTATCTACAAAAAACCTATAGTTAACACTGTATGTAATGATGAAAGACTATACTTTCCCGTTAATATCAGGAACAAGACAAGAAGGTCCACTCCCACCACAACTACTCAACATTGTACTGGAGGCTCTATTCAGGTCAATAAGAAAAAAAAAAAGCCATCCAGATTGGAAAGAAAGTCAAAATGTATTTGCAGATGGTACATTCAACAACATAGAAAATCCAACAGAATCTACTCCAAAACTTATAGAACTAATAAGTAATTTTTACAGGAATTATAAAGTTATAAGAACCAAAATCAATACACACATCCATATGATTAAGTCATTCCACTTCCAGGTATTTACTCAAGATGAAAGCATATGTCCATTTAAAGGCTTTTACAATGTTCTTAGCAGCTTTATTTGTAGTAAATAAAAACTGGTAACAATTCAAATGTCCATCAATAGGTGAATGGATAAACTGTGGTATATCCATACAGTGGATATAAAGCAATACTAATAACTACTGATACCTGCTATATTATGATTGAATCTGAAAATAATTATGCTGACTGAAATAAGCTAGCCCTCTTCCCCCCAAGGAAAAAGTGTTCCTACCATGTGATTCCACTTACATAAAATTTTAGAAAAGGCAAAATTAATCCACCATAACAGGAAGCAATGATTCTTTGGAGATGAAGTAGGGTATGGTGAGTCAAGAGACAAGGATTACAAAGGGTATGAGGAGACAACTAGAGGTTTTAAGTATGTTCACTATTTTGAACATACAGGTAATGGCTTCCTATATGTACACATGTATCAGAGTTTATCAAATTGTACATTTTAAATGTGTGCAATATGTCAATTATACCTTAACAGAGTTGTTTTGTTTTGTCCTTTTTTTTTTTCTAAAGCACCACTTTGCTAACAGTCTGTATGACACTTCACTTACAGGTTTTTATTCAGAGCTAGTTTCTAAAGATATCTCCACAATATCCCAAAGTATTTGTTCTCATTCACAGGATATTAATGTGAAGGAGGAGATTCTTGGACCATTCTCCTGCCAAGGACTCAATGTCCGACTGCTATAGCAAAAGAAATGTCTGCCATGACAATGTCTTGAAGGGTCACATGCAGAAGTGCTAGCTCTAAAGAGGCATTTGAGCATGGTCCACCAACTAAAGGAGTTCTGTAGCTATCATGATTTGACCTCAAAATACTCTGTAAATTGTAGCTGCCATGCAGAGAAAAGGACCAAACTGAATACAGATTGACATGTCACTTATCTCCTCTGAGCCTGAGATTTTTCATCTAGAAAATGAGAGCACTGGCCTTGAAGCAGTGATTTCCAATCATTCTGTGCCAGCCTAACACTGGGGGACTTGTTAAAATACAGAATCCTGGGTCTCACCCACATAGATTCTAATTCAATAGGTCTGGGGTAGAGCCTGGGGACATATTGTTAAATCCTGGCATAAAATAAGATTTGGGAAATTCTGGCCTAGATATTTTAGGTCCTTCCAGCCGCAACGCTCTTCAAGCATTATTTCCAAAGGCTGCAATGAGACATTTCAAGTGGGGTGTATGACAGCCATAAGGGTCAAAGCAAGGTAAAACAGCAGTAGCCTATATAAGGGAAATTACAAGAAGCCCCTAATGCTTAATGTTTAAGGGAACCTCTTTAAATTCTACTGATTTGGAAGAAATAAGTTTAAATTTTTTTAAGATTCGTTTCAAGCATGTTATAAATAGGTTATTTCTAGTTAATCACTGCATTATTTATCTTTACTAGTCTTCCTACTTGCCAGAGACCCTAAGGATTGATTATGCCTCCTGGGGTCTTTCTGCTTATTCTAAAGCAATTTTCTCCCCCCTTATTCATGGGCTATTTTAGAGCAGAGTGGAAATCAGAGACTCTATAGAGCCAAAGATGTAGACCCATTCTCTTTGTAGCTTCAAAATTGAATAGCAAAGCTTACAGCAACGGAAAGGCAAAGATACTTGCAAAACCTTCAGAGCCTGAAAGTGAAAAAATTAATTTCTCCCAAATCTCATAAAATTATAGAGATACAGTACTGATGTCAGCTATAACAGCTGACCAAATTCCACTCCAACAAAATCAAAAGGTTCTCATACTGTCACCTCATCTCTGCTTCTACCACTTTGAGTACAAAATAGTATCATTTCTTAAGAAATACTAAAGTTCAAATGAAATCATTTCTTCCTTACCAAACTGGTTTCCTTCATTACTTGATATAATAGATTAATAAATCATTCAAAAAATTTAAGTATTATAGGGGCGCCTGGGTGGCTTGGTGAGTTAAAGCCTCTGCCTTCGGCTCGGGTCATGATCTTGGGGTCCTGGGATAGAGCCCTGCATCGGGCTCTCTGCTCAGTGGCGAGCCTGCTTCCCCCTCTCTCACTGCCTCTCTGCCTACTTGTGATCTCTCTCTCTGTATAAAATAAATAAATAAATCTTTAAAAAAAATTTTTAAGTATTATATAGTTCACCTGTTAGATAACCACATACTTTAAATATCTATTTAAATATTCTACACATAGATTAAAATATTTTCATAGCCAATAACATTAAGTTATTGTAGTTGAATCCTGAATTTAGTCTTTATCCTAAAATTTTATTAAAGTTCGACACCTCTGGACATAACTGCAATTGAAATTCTGTTTCAAAAAGGATTACATGAATCAGGCAGAAATAGAAAAATATACCTGTTAAAGTTGTGTATGAATAAATGTGAATAGCATGCAAATCTACTTTTATCTCTAAACTTTATTTCTGATTGTGCCCCAAACAGACAAGCCAATGAATGATTTAATACCTTGGGTATGTTTTGTGCCACTAGGCAAAGTAACCTAATTCTCTTAATTCCTAGAATTGGCTGCTGTTCCAAGACTAGGAGGATTGCATTGAAAGTGGATGTGGCATACTATAATACAATTAATACGCTGCAGAAAGAAAAGTAAGCTTAATTTTATTCAGCAAACTAATATATTTTGTTGCCATTTGCAAACCAAGTTGTAAACAACTGTAAGCTGCCCCATATTCCTTGATCTTTCACACATTCTGTACAAAATCATTCTTCTAATGACGATCCTAAGGAAAATTATAAGATGGGAAGGCTATCAAGGTAATTTTATAATTTATATATTCTTGTAATAAACAAGATGTTAGTCAATCCATTCCAGAAAGAGAAAACAACTGTCTCTGTTTTAGCTAAATATGTACCTATTATGCACATTAATATAAAATTCATGATAAAAAGTACAAATGTCAAGGGGAAATGTCATATAAATAACTTTCAAACTTGTTAGACACACTTATTCTCTTACATATTACCTCCAGACACTCCTTACACATTTCTCCCACATCCTTTTTTCCTTAACCGCCAACATCTACAAGCAAACTATTTTGGAGGCATTTGTTTCTCTCCTTTTGCTTCATTCATCAAATCTGACCTGCCCACAAGTTCTCATTCAATGCAGGGCTAACATGCTTAAAACCAAACAACTGCATTGAGACTCTAGCACCCCTGAACATACGGGACACAGAAAAGGGGGGAAATAGTATATATTTATTCATTCCTTTGATCATTTTAATTGTTTCTGTCCAAGGACATTGCTTAGACTCAAAATGTTAAAATAAATGCCCTCAACAAATCTTTACTTAACTCACTAAAATGACCCAATTCTCAATTTGTTTTGTAAAATATATTGATGCTATCGAATACTAATTGATAGCCACTCTCAAGCCCACCCACTACTTCTGCTTCAACCAGTTGAAGTATATGCTGTCTATTCCAAAGCCAGTTTGGCCAGTTGTACTTCTCACTATGATATTCACTATAAATGCTAAGTAAACCAATGAAATGATTAAAAAACAAAGGGTTGTGACTTAATGGAGTTGCTAAAAGTCACTGTCAAATTAGGGGTAGAAAAGCCAACTACAGGGCGCCTGGGTGGCTCAGTGGATTAAAGCCTCTGCCTTCAGCTCAGGTCATGGTCTCAGGGTCCTGGGATCGAGCCACGCACTGGGCTCTCTGCTCAGCAGGGAGCCTGCTTCCCCCTCTCTCTCTCCCTGCCTCTCTGCCTACTTGTGATCTCTCTCTCTCTCTGTCAAATAAATAAATAAAATCTTTAAAAAAAAAAAAAGCCAACTATATTATATAAGACCAACACCAGCGGGGAGGGGAGAGGGAGTCTGCAATCATGTACCAAAACACTGGCTTATGAAACAAATATGATGAAAAAATTTAATCAGCAGAGTGATAGTGATACTCAAGAAAAGATATGACCTCTACCAAAAGATTGGCAAATGCATCTGTATATTAACTTAAAACATGCTTTAAAGATTTGTTTTATGTTCATATATACTATTTTTCATTCTTCTCGATTTTATTCAGGTATATGACTATAGATCCTGATAGTACCAGACAAAAAGGAGTTTCTACTCTAGTCAAAAAAAAAAAAAAGGAAGGCTCTATGTTTTCTTAGTGAATCCAAATATCACACTCAATTTCTAGTAACACAACCCTCAAAAGGGATTTACTATACATAAAACATTAAGGAAGCTGAATGGACTCCCTAAATAATCACTTTAAGAGAAAAAAATCTCAAGCTTGTAGTGCTAAGAGAAAAGAGAAAAAAGTCTGACACACATACACACACACATATTTACATACTTATATATACACACATACATACATATCACACATACATATCAAGGTTTGTTGTCGATAAGAATATTATTTTTTTCCCTGGGAATATTACTGAAGTAAATGTAAAATGCACTGCTACTCTAACTTTCATGTTAAGAAAAAGGACAAGAAAACAGCCCACCTAATATATAGACAATAAGCATGTTGATCTATCCTAATTCTATAAGGAAAGAACACAAAACAAGAAAAATGTAAAAGGGAGGGAAATGCAGAGAATCAAACAAAGGCACAAAAAAGCAAGTTAGGTACAGACGCCAAACAGAAAGAAATATATAACCAGAACAAAAAAGAAGGGTAGCAGGAAAAACTGGAGGACAAAGAACATAAATGCACAAAGGAATAGACGAATACATAAAAATTTCATATAACTCAATCATGAGATCCTATATAGGATAAAGACAATGTCATGTTATACATCTGCAACTACAGATTCAAATAGAAACATTAGCTGTTCGCATTAAGCCAAAGTTTTCCAAGCCTGATTTGCACGGAGAAATGATAGGTTATTTTTAAAAAATTACAAATAAGTCTTACTCTCTGAAAATGATCGGTCCTCATCCTCTACAAATCAATTTGCTAATTCACAGTGATGAAAAGTAATGCTCTATTAAGACTTTATATACACCTATACATATGTACCTATGTATCTAAATCTATATGGCTACTTTAAAAAAAGAAAAAAAGAAAAAGAAGAGCACTCATTTAATTCTTCTTATCTTAAATACCTTCCTCTCCATTTCTGTTGTCCCTATCTCCAGAAAGGCTAAGTATTCTCCTTCAAGACCTAGTTTAATACATACTACTTTGGGGCACTTGGGTGGCTCAGTGGGTTAAGCAATCGACTCTTTTTTTTTTTTTTTTTTTTAGCAATCGACTCTTGAAACAGCTCAGGTCTTGATCTCAGGTTGGTGAGTTCAAGCCCCACACTGGGCTCCAAGCTGGGTGTGGAGCCTACTTTAAAACAAAACAAAACAAAACAAAACAAAACAAAACACACATACTTCCTTCATGAAATTTTCTTGGTTTCCTGTCAGCAAGGGATAAATTGCCTCTCTCCTCTGAATATGGAGAATTTTATATCATTCACAATTATTATCATATTCAAATACCCTTTCAGGAGATGTACATTCATTCATTCATTTTCAAAAAAGTGTCTGCAAAATACCCAATTCTCAATAGCTGTAGCTTGTCGGTTATTCTTTGAGGTAAAAATGCAAAAGTGAACAAATGCTTTTCCTTGAGACAACAATCATATTTCAAGACACAAGTACTCCCCATTTCATCATACACAACACTGGGTAAAAGTGATTATAAGGGTAGAAATTTAGTAAGTTTACTAATTTTTTCTACTTCATCAAGGACATTAAGTGAAACTGGCTCTTTTCTTTGAGTTTGTGGTAGTGAAGAATACAATGGTTCCTAGTACAGTTTGGTGCCATCCCACAGATTCATACTGAGGAATCATCAGTTTTACCCGCCACTGCTTCTGCCCTATCAGAGCAAGTATCAGCACAATGAAAAAAGGAAAAAAGCATCTTATTATGATGAAAACAGTTTTGACCTTGCAGGAAAATACAGGTCCACAGCCCACATTCTGAGAAACATCTTACTAAAATTACAAACTCTTTGGGCCAGGAAATTCATTTACTTATCACAATGCCTTGACACAATAAAGCTGTTAATACAAGAAGGAAAGTTTTAATGAAAGAACTCTGGTAACATGGGTAAATAAACATAAACTAATTTGGAGGCTACAGAAAGTGACTGTATTACCATCTTAACAAATGCTGAGAAAAAAGGTGACAATGAAGGGCTATCTATCTAACCATTCCCATTAACCAACTAAAAAACTCAACATTCTTCCAGTTACCACAGAAACAGAGCTTGGCTTATAGTGTTAACTATGGCCATCTTTTTAACAATTATCTCTTTTATAAGAAATGTAATAGCTCAGGGGCACCTGGGTGGCTCAGTGGGCTAAAGCCTCTGCCTTCAGCTCAGGTCATGGTCTCAGGGTCCTGGGATCGAGTCCCACATCGGGCTCTCTGCTCGGCAGGGAGCCTGCTTCCCCCTCTCTCTCTGCCTGCCTCTCTGCCTACTTATGATCTCTCTCCCTCTGTCAAATAAATAAATAAAATCTCTAAAAAAAAAAATTAAAAAATGTTAAAAAAAAAGAAATGTAATAGCTCAAGCAAAAGTTAAAAGTGTTTATACAAGGTATTTTTAACCTTTTATGGTTATTGGATTATCCATTCTATGAAAAAGAATGTCAAAAAATTTTTTACTCCATCTAGAGAACCCATTTAACAAATATTTATTTATTTACTTTCTTATTGAAGGGGGAGAGCACAAGTGAGGGAAGGCAGAGGGAGAGGGAGAAGTAAACTCCCGCTGAGCAGGGAGCCTGACATGGTGCCAGATCCCAGGACCCTGACATCATGAGACCTGCGCCGAAGGCAGACAAATAACCGACTGAGCCACCCAGGCACCCCGACAACAAATATTTATTGAAGGCCTGGCATAAAAAAGGCACTCTATTATATGCTTTGTGCTTACAGGGAGGAATAAAATGTGGTCTCTTCCTCCAGGAATTAACACAGGTCAGTAGAGAAAAGGCTGAGAAACACAGGTCAAGAAAAGTGAAAATAGCCTTTTAATAGCCAAAATATATTGAACCATAATGGTCACTTAAATGAGTTAATGTATGGATTTAGAGAAAATTCATGAAAATGGCTTACATCAGGGTGCCTAGGTGGCTCAGTCAGTTAAGCGTCTGCCTTTGGCTCAGTTCATGATCTCAGTGTCCTGGGATTGACCCCACAAAGGGCTCCCCGCTCAGCAGGGAGTCTGCTTGTCCCTCTTCTTTTGCCCCTCTCCCGCACTCACTTTCATGCTCTCTCTCTCTCTCTTCTGTCTCAAATAAATAAATAAAATCTTTAAAAAAAAAAAAGCATAAAAAAATCTAATTCACATAAATATTCAAAAAATTTTAGCTTTACTAAAGAAGAAAACAAGAAAGGCAAATCATAGCTTTAAGCAAAGAAATCGATCAAGAAACTTGATAAAGCCTACCCGATCCGTGTTTAACTTAACCAAGACTTTTAGCATGTCTCCCATCAAAATAAAACAAAAACAAAACAAAAGCTAATACATCAACTAACGAAACTGCCAATAAAGAAAGCCTAAAAACAGCAAAGTTGGGGTCACTCTTCTACAGATGGAAGGTAGACCAGATGGTGTTATTTCTGACAGGTCAGAAACTCTAGTGTTATTCCTCTATAATGCTTAATAATGAAAGCAGTCAATAAATTGGAACTGTTGGGGCATCTACACTGCATGACAGGCAATGCCAGAATGGAATATTCTTTGTACTCACATTCTTAACCACTACCAGGTCATGAGGTTATTTGGAAGAACTTAAAGAGAACAAAGACCATCTATTTTAGGGAGTTAGATAAGACTCTGGATTTGATGGAATTTACTGGATTGCTCTCTGAGAACAGGACTTTTTAAAATAAACCACTCTTAAATATTCAACTTCTCAGAACATCAATGGCTAGCTTACAAAAATTGAATGTTCTTAACTGATAATATGAGAATCCAATCACTGAACTTGAATTTATAAGTATTTATATGAAAAAAATATGTTAAAGGTAAAACTAGAATTCAAACTATTTACTGGAATGCATTCAATAAAATATTACTATTAAAACTATAAAAGCATTATTATTATATGTCATATTATATATATCATAATATACTAATAAAATCAATTTGGTTGACTTAGTTATTGCTAAGTAAACTATTTAAATGTCATCTTAATGGCCAATTTTATTTAGCTTCCAATATCCAAGTGTAATTAGAACACTCACAAATGTGGATCCACAGAATATTAAATACCATCTGTTTATGTCCAAAATTACATGAATTTCATTTTTTAAAGCCAAACATTACACTAATTTTTTAATTCTACATTCTCTGTATTTTTAATAAAATAGAACTCAAAACCCATTAACTCATTACTTTACAAAATGTTATCATTTCTCTTAACTTTTAAAAACATGAATTTGAGATCAAGAGTCACTAGTTAACTGTAACGCACCATGCAATTAAAGATATACAACTCTCGCAATCTTACATCCTTGCCGATGTAAAACATTGCCATTTCAAACAGTTCATCTCTCAAGTAAGTCAGTGATATAGTCAGTCAATAGTTATTAACATGTATTTAGCTCTTACAATGTTCCAAGGATTGTCTTTAAGTGTTCCACATGTATTACTGCATTTAAACCTCACAACAAACCCAAAAGGTAGGCACAATTATCTTCATCAGAGATGAAAAAAGGAGACTTGGAAAATTTAAAGCATTTGCCCCAAATCAGATGTTAAGTAGTAAGTGGCAAAATCCAATTACAAAGCCTGAGCTCTTAACCCCTACATATTCACTATCTCCCAAACAGGGTCGCCATTGTGGTTGGCTGGGAAAGGGAAGAGGAAGAGAAAGGCAAGTTCTATCTAGTTACAAAATTTAAAAATCCTGGAAGTTCCTGGCTGGCTCCAGTTAATAGAGCAAGCAACTCTTGATCTTAGGATCGTTGAGTTCAAGTCCCACAGCTGGGCATAGAGCTTACTTAAAAAAAAAAAAAGTAGTAGGTACTCAGGTATGTCTGATTTGATTCAATCCATTACAGTTATGTTAAAGACAAACACTGAGTGCTCAAATCTTGGTTTTTAGTATCATTCTCCAATATAAAGAACAAGGTTGAATAGCTATTTTAGGTCTGGGGTTGTAGGTTCAAGTCCTACATTGGGTGTAGGGATTAATTACAAAAAAGTCCCTTGGGTGCCTGGATGGCTCAGCCAGTTAAGTCAATTAAGTGGCCAGCTCTTGATTTCGGCTCAGGTCATGAACTTGTGGTTATTGGGCTCTGTGCTCAGTGTGGAGTCCGCTTCAGATTCTGTCTCCTCCCTCCCCCTCTGCCCCTCCAGACTCAGCACTCTCATGCTCTCTCTCTAATAAATAAAATCTTTAAAAAAAAAAAAAAAAAAAGGAAAATCTGAGAAACCGACACGGACAAAAGGAGCCTAAGGAGACATGACAACTAAATGTAATGTGCTATCCTAGAAGTACGGGATCCTAGAACAGAAAAAGAACATTAAGTAAAAACTAAAGAAATATGAATAAAGAATGGACTTTAGTTAATAATAAAGAATCAATGTTGGCTCATTAACTTTGACAAGTGCACCATACTAAGTAAGGTAAGATGTTACTAACAGGGGAAACTGGGTATGGGGCATATGAGAATTCTCTGTACCATTTTTGTGACTTTTCTGTAAATCTAAAACTGTTCTAAAGTAAAACATTTAAAAAAAAAAAAAAAAAAGGAGGGGCACCTGGCTGGTTTGGTCGGAAAAGCACACAGCTCTCGATCTCGGGGTCATGAGTTTAAGCCCCACATTGGGTATACAGATTACTTAAAATCTTAAAAAAGAAACTAATTAAATTAAAAAAATAAAAATCCATGAGCATGAGTCCATACTCACAGACTTAGAAATTCTCAAATCCTTCCTAGTATACTACCATCACCGTCATTTTGCTCTAACTTAAGCCTATGTTCCTAGGAGAGATTGGAATACTGCTGGTCTCAAGTCTTCATTTAAAAAAAGAGAGTTCAAGAGTCTGTATTCTGTTTGAGGATATACACTGCCAAAAAAAAAAAAAAAAACCTGCCTATGTAGCACTGATCTACTAGGAAGCCTATCAAAAAATAACCCACAGGAGCTAAGTGTATAAATAAAGAGCTCTGACTTCACTAGAATCAAAGGAAAAATAATTTTTTAAAGATTTAAGATATGAGGATCATTTTAAATTTTTCATAAAACCTAAGCAACTAAGTTAAAAAGTAAAATGAAAGATACCTTTTTCAGTTTCAGCTTTAACATCAAAAAGTCCCAAGTAAAATGAAGGATACAAGGATCATTTTAGGTAGGAAAAAGGTTTACTCTCACTGAGAAACATCTCATTTCAGCTGAAAAAAGTGAAGAAACAAATAATCATGTCTTTATAAACTCCAATGCTACAGTGATTCACAGGAAAGAAAAAAACCTACTATGTTGAGACTTATTAAACAGGAAAAATAACTTATCAAACCCTATAAGCAAACTAGAATGCTACAAAAATCATAAAACAACTCATAGACGTTAAATGTTATGCATTAAGTATAAAGTTTACAGTGTCTGTTTTTGGTAAGAAAACTACCATGGGAAATTACGGTTGTATGTTGTATAATAACTCCTCTTTCCACTCTACACTCCACCAGAAAGATCTATATACGTGTGATGTAATGCCTTCTGGATGTTATTCCAATGTCTGATGCAAAAATATGTTTTTCTGTTCCTGTACTGAAACACAGCTGTTTCTGGCACACATTTAGTATTTGCCCTCTTTTGTGATACAATCTGATTAACCTACAGAATGTACCAAGGGCAATCACTGTTACCATACAAAAGAACAATGGGTTAAAACAATATTCTTAGAGTGGAAGTAGAATTATAATTTAAATGAAATTTCAGATTTAATATATCCAAACTGTTTAAGTTAAATGCAAAAACAAATTATGTGCTTACAAATATAAACAGGGCTGATTTTGTTTGTTGCCTCAAATATTCAGAATTTGGTTTACCTCTCTACATTAGACCCTACAAATTCAACATTTAAAAAGATCTATGAGAAAGTAAACTGTTCTGTTGTACAGGTGTCCCAAATCTCTTGCCTATTCCCATTCCCTTCCTCTCCATCCCCCTTCTCCAACCTGATTAAAAACCTAAAAAGAGCCCAACTGAGAATCCCACGGCCACATACCGGGCATCATTGTAGTCCTAGTGATTCTCCTTTCCTCAAGAGCATTCATTTCTAAAACCTTAATGACACTCTGTCACATTCTCGTGAAAAGGAGAGGAAAAACTGCCATTAAAGGCTGTGTTCATTATAATCAGTGACTTCTTAAAAATGTTTGCAGTCAAGCAGTGATGTATCCTTGGGACTTCTTTCAGAGCTTGAGTCTTTTAGTAGCTTCTTAATGTTTCAGGGAATTTCTGTGCACAGGAAATTATGAGAAATGCTTAAAATTGCTTAGGGATTTAAAAAAAAGTAAGAAAAGGCAAAAACAAAAGAGAACATGGCAATGTTAAATTTATGTGTTTCCCATTTGCTATCTAAAGAATCTGTCAAAGCAACTTAAGTATATTTTTATATAAAAGCAAACTGACACATGAACTATTAAGAACTTCAAATGGTAATAGAATATGCTCAAAGTAGCATATTACATGCAAAACACTATAAAGAAAATAAGAAGCTACAGAAGAACCAAAATTATTCTATGTATGATGTGAGCAAACAGTCTTTTCCCCAGGTAATAACTGTATTCCTGAGAATTCCCCAATCTAAAAGCCTGGATACATTTCAGAAAAATATCAGGAACTGAAAACCATTTTTGTTTGTTTAGGGATGGTGGAACACAGTTATTTTTATCCCTAAAAAAATTTGAAGACGGAAAGAAGAGGAAAATAAAGGGAAATATTCTTTAGTACTGTTTCTCAAAAATTTTACAATGTTTCATACAGATATTCTTAAATTTTCCATGTTCAATTTACCCAATGTAAGACCCGAATTTCTTTAGACAACAAACTATGAAGTACTTTTTTATTCCTTATGCATTTCTTCCCAATTTGTAAAACAAAATCCTATATATTCTACAAAATAATGTAAGCTTAATTAATTTCAATGAAATTAAACTGCTAATTTATTGCAAAACTATAAACAGAAAATAAAATCAGACTCCAAAAGTAATCAATTACACAAATGCTTTGGCTATTGTATAGGATGCTCTTTAGAGCTAGAATAGAAGGCTTACAAAAGAAACCATTCTAACAGATCTAGTTTATCTTCAGACTGTATTTAGGAATATTACCCTCCAATTAATAAATTCAGAGTCCATTATTTAAAATTACACAAGCTGTGCCCATTCATCAGCACTGCCACCAAATTAAATCCTAAACAGTAGTCACTTACAAAAAGCGCAAAGAATTTTGGGACTTACAGTGAACTCTTGGCTACTTTCTGAATTGCCTTGTCTCCAAAAAAAAACTGAATCCCCAAATGAATCCCCTTGCTACTCACATACTTGTGGGCCATCTACTTCTTGCCACCAATTTGAATGTGACCCAGAAAGTACAAAATATTAGCCTAAGCCTTTGTTTCTCAAACTTTCTAAGAAATGTATAAACCACTTTAGAGAAGTTCTCTTGAACTTCAAATTGGTCCACAATTCCCTAATTGAGAACCACTGACTTAAGAAACTGAAGTTTTGTTCTACAACAAATGTCTTTCAGTTGTGAATTATCACTGCAAAGTGTTATCTTTGTAACTGGTACAATACCTTTTTTTAAAAATCAACATAACCATACAAATTTTAACAGTTCTTATGGAACTCAAAGACCATCCCCTCAAAATGGACCCTAGGAGTTTGAGGAACCTAGTATGAGAAACACTGCTTTATTCAAAATTGAAGTAAAAGTCTGCTATTCCCTAATCATATTACATAGTTTATCTTCCCCGCATTCCTCTGCCCTCATGAAAGCAGTATCTTTCCTTTTCTGCACCCCAATAGCTCTCTTATACCACTCATCTCTTGTCTCTTCTCTTAAACTACCAGATCTTTGAGGTCAGGGTCTAGACCTGGTTCATCTCTATATGGATCAGCACACCTTACGAGGTGACTCCCAAAAGGCCCTGATTATTTGTTAGCTAAATTAATGAATGTGGAATATATTCCTTTGGGTACTATTTTCTCGCAGATTATTTAAGTCTTTGTTCCCAATCTCTTAAATAATCAAAAGTTTACAGACTTCTCAATTCCTACAACATGCTTATACAGTTGAAAAAAAAAACAAGAGAAGCAAGTCTAGCCTTTTTTCTTCCTTCTCTGTATGAAGAAACAATCACTGATAGTTTAAGATACCAGAAAAAGTCAGTAAAAGACACAAATATAAACATCACTACCATCAGTGTTCTTATAGAGCATCTTTCTAGAAGAGGCAAAAATTCCATTATAATCAAACTCTGATATGTTACAATGTATTAAAAATTCACTGATAAATGCTGTGATTTTAAAACCTAAATGTTTTTAGGTGGTCAATGGGTCTGACTGAACCAATAAAATCAAAATATATAAATGACTATTTCGTGAATAAGGGTCTACAGTACCTTTCATGCAAAATGAAATAAAACTCATCAAATACAATAAATTAAAATAAAATAAAGCTTTCTTTTCCTTTCAAAAACCACAAAGGTTTTGTCTTTATTAAAAAGCCATAAAAAACTAATCAATTCTAAGTTACTATATAGTAACTCAAATAGGGATGGTTCCTTAGATGCTAATAAAAAGCACTATATGTGCTATTAATTTTAATCCTACCATGATTGTCATGCCTTTTACAAAGATAGTCATCTGCATTGTAGGAAATGTAAAAGCCCAAAAGATTAAAGCTTTGGACATAAAATTTAGCAAGCAGACTCAAATACCAAATCTCTATATCCTATTCACTCTTCACTCAACTTTCATTTATCTTTTTGGGATTTAGATATTTGGGAGGGTTTTTCTTTCTAACTTTGTGTTTTAATTTTATGGAATAAATAAAATAACACACCCATATCTCTATGATAGACAGTATTAGAAACTTTCAACAAAGTGCTTTTTGTGGGTTTGTTTTTTGTTTTGTTTTTGCTATATTTGTTAGACCTCACCTGCTTAGACAGAAAGACAAAGTATGAAATAAAAGTTTTTACAGGACAAAACATTTTTCGCCTACAATGTCCATTATCCCTAGAACTTTATAAAGAAAGACTGTTCTATAATAGATTTAATATGAAATAGTATTACTTTAAATTCCCAAAATTCCACTGAACTGCTTTTAAAATAGCATAGTTTAAAGGTGTTTGGGGGATGCCTAGGTGGCTCAGTCCATTAAGCATCTGCCTTCTGCTCAAGTCATGATCCCAGGGTCCTAGGATAGAGCCCTGAATCCGGCTCCCTCCTCAGTGGGGAGGCCTTCTTCTCCCTCCCTCTCTGCCTGCTGCTTTCCCCAGCTTGTTCTCTCCTTCTCTCTGTCAAGTAAATAAAAAAAAATTTTTAAAGCTGTTTGGGTGGCAATTATAAGGAATGGGGCTAAATACTACTAATAGTATGACTACGAAGTCAATATATTACAACATGTAACTATTACATTAAAAGAAACAGAAGTCCTAAAGAATGATCTTTAGAATAGCCTGTCCCTCACCTCACCTTGTACTTCCTATAGTTACCTGAATGTTAAATTCTGGACCTACTCTATTAGATACTTAAAGTTACCTCAACCTTAAAAAAGAAGGTGCAAATAGCTCATGTTATTAGCTATGTTTTTTAAATATTTAAAAATTTAAATAGATCAATACAGGTACTCACTAATTTTAAATTATAGGAACATCAGAGCATTTGATACTGAGTGAGATTTTCAACTTAACATACATATTTCTTTCAACTTCCTCTGAAGTCAAATACAAAATAATAAAAGAAATTTTTATTTCAAATCTGCACTTTTTCATATTACAAAGCCATTGTACTAAAGAATTCTCTCTTACCTTCCAAACATCTTGCAGGAATTCTGAGCAAAAATTGCATTTCTCTATCAAAAGAAACTAGTTTCATATTTGATGAACAACAAATCACCAGAGGAAATTACTATTGATTTGTTTCCTGTTAATTAAGACTCTTCCAGTAACTTTTTTTTTTTCCTCAAGATTTTATTTATTTATTTATTCGACCGAGAGCGAGAGAGGGAACAGAAGCAGGGTAAGTGGGAGAGGGAGAAGCAGGCTTCCCACCTAGCAGGGAGCCCGATGCAGGGCTCGATCCCAGAACCCTGGAATCATGGTCTGAGCCGAAGGCAGACGCTTAACAACTGAGCCACCCAGGCACTCCTCTTCCAGTAACTTAATACAGCTACCACACATTTTTAGTTTTAAAAACAAGGGTGGGGAAAGTAAAGAGAGACTGATTGGTAGGCAGGTAAAATTTGGTAATATGGTCATATGATCTGAAATAAGGTTTTTCGATTTGAGGATCTAAATCTTTTCCAAATCACAATTAAAGAGAAAAATAAGAAAAATAGCATACATACTGACTTAAAAGAAATGCGTTTCTCAGAAAACTAGATACACAAGTACTATAAATTCACTGTCTGAAACCCATTTGAGGAAAAAAAACATATATCAGAATCTATATGCTTCATAATTATTTGGATCATAAAATCTTCTACAACCAACTCTCATAATAAAGTAATCTAGGTACCAAAAAACTTTGGCAGTAGCAAAGGACTTGGTACAAAGGTACTGTATCTATATATAGCACATCAAACAAGATGAGATAAATCAAGCAAAAGAATATCTTAAAATAGTAAGATATTTACACTTGTTTTAACTAGTAATTATCCTAAGGTATATAACACGGCCGTTAAGCGCTGATGTTCAAAAAGATTTCCCCAGAAAATGGTAGGTTTGGACCACGCATTCTGAGCTACATAAGAACACACACAAAGATAAATGTTCGAGATATTTATTGCAGTAATTTTTTGCCACCCTCCCCACAAAACAGAGGAAAGGTCAAATAAATTATGATGCATTTATATAGTATAATGTTATATAGTTATTAAAACTTGTACTTTCTGAGACTATTATAATGATGATATGCTTACAATGTTAAGAAAAGTACAGAATATAGAACTGTATATGTCGTTTAAAACTCTATTTATACATATACGAATATTCCCAGGAGGGAAAATTGGATATACACAAAGATGTTACTAGTGGGTCCATGTGATAGGATGGACTGTGACTATCTTTATGTTCTTCATACTTTTCTGAATTTTTTATATTTTAATGGTGTCTTATTTTCATAAAAAATAAAAATCACATTTTTACATATAACTTTGATAAAATATAAATAATTGGTATTTATCATTTTTAATGTGTAAAAAACAACTCAATGTCAAGCCTGAATCAGTCTTATTTAAAAGTGAATGCATGTGAAAATGTATATTGTACACTTCAACAGGATCTAAGACCTACTGTTCCAGATAAGTACCTACTAACAAAATAATTACCGCTTTTTAATTGTGGGTTATATTCCTTACTTCTAATTGAAATCAGCATCTACAATCCAATTTATAAGAACAATTTTTATCCAAAATTGTACTGAAATATCTCAATATTTTAAATGAGGAATGTTACTCAAGGAAACACTTATTTTAATAAGAATTTTTTAAGTGAAGGATCTAAAAAAACCTACCAATTTTAATAAGCAATTAAAAGTTAGGCATGCTCCTCTTCTCTGAACTCCTATAACTTTGTATTTTTATTTATTTATAACAGCCATGAAGAATCAACTTTCAGGCTGCTTCCCTTTAAATTAAGGCTTGTTTCACCTGACAAATATCTTCATTCTAGAATTCTTATGTTCTGTTTTTAATAGCTCAATCTCTGTTTCTAATTTACAAATTGGAAGAGTTTTTTAATCTTGGAGTATTTTGGTGTGTGTGCCTCTCCAAAATAATTTACATATTCACAGCAAACTGAAAATAATTTTTAGAAATATGTTTTAGAAGATAAAGCAGACTTCTAAAAAAGTATGAAAGTATTATAATAGACTATTTTTAAGACTGAAGAAAAATACAACAGAAAAAGGAAAATTTTAAACAATTTACTGAACTTTACATTCTTCCATGCCAATTTTCAATGTGGCCCATTTTTCAATCAAGGTCTACATATCTGAAAAGTTGACTTATTAAAATTCTCAATGAATTTAAAAACACTGCTATAAAACTTTTCTTTAGTCCATTCAGCCCCTTAACTAATCAAACAATGAAACAAATATTACAAGACGAAGGCTGACAAAAAATCATAATGAACCTCTCAGATGAGAAACTAATTGGTACTAAGTACACAATGGCTTACATTTAATCCTGTTAATAACCACACAAAAAAAGAAATAAAAGACTCACTTTTCAGTCATCTCTCTGGACCACTGGGCTAAAATAACAGCATGACTAAATCTGACATTGACCCCGTGGCCCTGCTAGGAGTTAAAAGAATTCCTTTGAGTCTTCTGAGGCCTGTTTTCAACTGCTCCAGAAGGGGTGGGTTAGTCATACACACTTGTTAGCCTTCTTTACAGTAACTGGTCAAATTAGAAATGGTCATACACACTGTAACATACCCTAGCTCTTACTTTAGACTGGAAGTCTGTACCTTAAAACAGCAATACAAAAACAACAATAAAATAGTAAGAGTTGGCTGATAAAATGTCATAGATGGATAAAATGTAACTGGAACAATAAGAATATATCCGAGCAATAAAATTACTGGAAATACATCTTTAAAACAAATAATATTATGTCTAAATTAATAAGATTGAAATTGAGACAAACCACCAAGATGAATCACTGATTTAAAAAAATACCTTTTGTAAATCTTTCTAGATTTATCACAAAATAATTTTCAGCAAGCTTACTGAATTAAAACACAGCTAGTTCCTCTGTGAAGTTCTGCAGGTTTTCGTGACATGAACCCACGAATAGCAAACAATGTCAAAGTGGTATAAATATTTCTGAAAGCAGTTTACCTTTTCCCTCCCATTTTTTTCAAAACACTCTGACTTCTAACAAAGAATATATTAGCATCTCATATATTCCTCTCTAACTAGTGATTTAAAGTAATTATGGATGTGGATTTACTATACTTGACAAGATTTCTCTACATCTAATATTAGTACTTTTAAATTAAGTATATTTTCTTCATTAAAATAAAATTCCATGCCATACTCTTATTTCACGTCTAATCACTGAAAATCTAACAAATCAACCACTAGCATATTTTATATATTTGCCTCAAGTTTTCAGAATTTAAAAAAAGTACAACTCCAGTTAATTTACATCAATATTTAAAATTAAAAGGTCTACATTCTCTGTATCCTAAAAGCCAACAGATGTCCTTAAAGCACAAAGAAATAAAATTATTATGCACCAAGGCATACTTTGCCTCTATGGCAAATATCAAAATTAATTTTACATAATTCAGTTTCTGTACTCTTATAATTTTAACTTATCGTATTGACAAAATCAAACAAACACCATAATCAAAGAACTATTAACTGAACATGATGACTTCATTGAACATTAGCAATTAGCCTCAAGGTACTGTTTTATTATTTCTGTAAAGGCTTAAATTAATTTAGGATAAAGATCAGAGTTAAAATTTTAATGCTTATCACAATCAAACTTTGTGAATATGTCAAAGTTTAAGTGAACTCTTAGAAAAAGAGAGTTCCAGCCCTCTATGTTTTGAAATCTGTAAAGGCATATAAATCTCCACCTGTCAGGTGACAGCATTTTGGGAAAATTTTCTTTCTCTCCAGTTCTTGTTCTGTCCTTATTCCCTGACTTCTCTCTTTCAGAGTACATGATTTTTCAGGAAATACCCACAATCAACTAGAACAGTGAAAAATAAAAAAACCTCGAACTTACCAAGCAATAAGAGAACTACAAATTTCACAAACAACCCCTATTTAAAGCTCTAATCAGAGCCTACTTTTCTAAACAGAAAACTAAAGCTAAAGTTTCCACACCAAACAATGTAAATTTTACCTTCATTGGATTACCTTCACAACATTTTCTGGCCTAAAAAAATATCAAGATAAAAATATTTCCATTATACTTGAATAGTTACTATACATGTTTAGCCGTTCAGTTTTAAAAGAATCTTCTACCCACTACCAAAAGAAAAAGAGAGAGGGAGAAGAAAAAAGAAATCCTACAAAACAAGAGTTTCAAATAAAGACTGGAAAAGACATCAAGCAATGATGGCCTTAAAAAAAAAAAAGTTGTCTGATAATTGTCTGTGAAGTTTTTTAATAGCAAGAAAGCATTTCACCAGTTTGTTCTTTCCTTAATAAATTTCACGTTTGGCTCTACAGTGCTCTTCTACTAAAGCTACACATAATATAATCTATACTATGAGCTTTAAGAACTAAAAACATTTTACACAAACATTTGTAAAACTAATAAAATGTGCTAACAGAAGGATTCCTTCTTATTTTTAAAGATGCATACTTTCACAGTTGGATCCCTTTCTATATCACAGATTATATACCCCGATTCAATATGAATACTAAAATTATTCATATCTAAGTATAAATATGTTTTATATTATAACAAATAAGAAATAAATCTGTTTTTTAAGAAATATATATATTTTAGAGGTTATTTATATTTCTCAATAATTCCATATAATCATGAAGAATAAAGTTATAAAATACCTTTCAAAATACTAATTAGAATTAGGAAGAATAATTTTACAAACTTAAGAAGGCTCTGTAACTATGAAAAAGAGAAGAAATCAAAAAGATTAATTGCCATGGAAAAAACACAGCCATTAAACTATTAGGATACATTTCCTTCATAGTTTGAAACTCTCACTAATTTTAAAAGAAATGGCTTTTTGAGAAGTCATTTGATAGAAATCAAAATGTGAACTATAACTAGAAAATAATAGTTACGTAAAACAAAAATTCAATAATGTTATTTGTTTCTTGGTAATAACAAATTCTATAAATCAGTTTCATATTCTAGGAACATTAAAATCTATAAGAAAACACTACTATTAGCAGACACAGAAAGAAGACTCCCCCTTACCCCAATTCCCAAAGTACTTAACAGACATCCAGAAAGGGAATTTTTAGATACCTCACTGCCATGGTATATAATCAATTAAACGAAAAACTCTAAAATCATGCATATCAAAATTAATCCTTTTTTGATCCTATTTATCAAAATTAGAAAGTTCTTTCAGCCTATTAGTTAATACTATAACACAACACCATTTTTCATGGTATTTTGGGAAATTGCTGCAGTTTTTTAAAATGCTAAAATGAACCTCTTAATTATCTTATAGTAATTTAATGAATACAAAATTCAGTTAAATAATGCTACTGTATGATGCACCCTTACAAAACAAATGTAAAACAGAAGTAACTTTGACCACATTAATTTGCTATTTTGAAGTCTTCAGGCATTAATAAAAAAACCTTTTGGGAAGATGTTAGGACTAAAGACCTCTATTGTTCCCATAACAAATTACTCAATATTTAATTGCCACAGCACTTCTTCAAGGACTTAACACTCAGCAGCATAAAGTTATTTCATAAGGTAAATTTTTTTGCATTTGAAAAACAAGCATGTTTTGAAGGAATAAGCACTTTTAAGATCTGGTCAAGTTAAAAATGTACGTTCCCAAGCAATGTATATTAATATATCCATTTGAATATATATACATACCGTGGACAACAAAAATTAATGTAAGAGAATTCACGTATCAGATTATAACTGATTTCCTATGAATAGCTTTTGAATATACAGTAATATTTAAATTAAAATTTTATAACAGCTACTTACGGCTAGTTAGTATTTCTAGTTAGTTACTTAGTTCAACTATAACATTTTTATTCCAACAGTAGACTAAAATAGAAAATTTGGGGATTAATAATTTTCTATCAATTTCATGATTAAAGCTAACATATCTTTTGAGCTTCTCAATGGCTCAAAAATTAAATTGCTACTGTTATTAAGAAAACAAAACCAAGAACAAAATTAGTTTTTCCCTGCTAGTCCCCATGGATTTAAGTCTACACAATAATTCTTCCCAATCTGCAAAACAAAACAAAACAAAACACGAATAGATGGGCTAAGGAAGAAAGATCAAAACAAAGAAACAAGTTAAAAAAAAAAAACTCTCTTTCCCTTTAGCAATCAACAAAATAACAAAAAAGAAAAAGTGGAAAAGTCACCCAGAATATATGACCATGTAAGCATGGGCACTCTTGCAGAAAACCAAGTCTGCAACCCAAAGCCATGGGAAATTTAAATTAGAGCAAACGACCACAATAGGCAGAGAAGTCTGTAGAGATAAAAAGGGATTGCTGAGGGTGCAGGTATACTACTAAAGATCTTTTGAGATTTCCCAACCAATTTTATTAGTTTTACTAATTTTTAAAAAAATAAATAACATTCTGCAGATTAACTTTTTTCCCCCCACTTAAAACAAAACATACATATGTATGTGATATATCTAAAGGAAGAGAAAGGATTCTCATTGCTTAACACTGAGTATCGGCAAATCAAATTTGCTTCACAACTCTATCTCCTTCTGTATTTAAATAATGTTAAAGCAATTTAAAAATTTAACAAAAGGAAGAAAAGTCAGAGATCAGACCCTTCACTGCTGAGGGTAACCTAAGTGGTGGCACAATCACACAGCTGAACACAACTCTTTGCCCTGCAAAAAACTATATGTCAAAGTTAGTTTAACCAAAACAGTTTGAAAATTAGATTATCTGTGATACAACCATCACGTTTCATCAGTTAAATCCAAAAGTAAAAAAATATTTCCCAAACTACAACATCTCAAACAGAAGAATTAAGGGACTTCCACAACAACCAAGATAGTCATGGTATTAAGAACCAATACAAGTATTCTACAACTTAGGACCTAATGGATTTTAACGAGTAATTCACCTATCCAGAAATATTTAGATTGAATACTATGAACCTTTCCAGGGAAGTATTTCTTATACATAAAAGCCAATCATACTAACTTAAAATAACACATTTATAGCAATATTTAAGTCACATTTATTCTCCCACAAAATTTTTACATAATTTTTAAAGCAAACCAAAAGACCTAGAGTAAACATAAGTTATGGAATGAAGAGCAAAATACTGATTATAAGGGAGTGAGATAATTTTTCAAGTACTTATTGAAACAATGAAATTTTTTGGCAATTAAAATCCTCCTTAAAAGTGGAAAGTAATGCTATTTCTAAATAAAACCATTGACAAAAATTCATTTTTGTTTAAATCAGACCCTTACAATTAATTAATGACTAATGTATAAAGAGTAACTTACAGGATCACTGTGGTTGCACATTTTTTCTTTAAAACCTCCTTCATTCAATTAAATTTATATGCCATTTTCCTCCATGTCCTGAATTCCTCTTACATGACTTTTCTAAGCAAAATTTTTCAATTACTTTAACAAACTTATTTATCAGTCATAACCAGTCTATTTCCTACAGCTTTAGAATTTCTCATTAACTACAAATGTGAAGAGTATTAAAAAGTTTTCTAGAAAGTTAGGCTTTCTCTCCCTACAGTAGATAATTCTGTTACAAGCACTACAGAGTTACAAAGCAAAATCAAATGTGACCTACGTACTTCAAGGGAATTGCCAATAAAAACACTTTCCCTCAATAAACAGCTCTAAACAGCCATTCTTCATCTTGAGGTAATTACAAATTAACTATATATTTAGGCAAAAGGTGGGGGGGGTACAAATTATTTTCTCATTATAGAATTATGCTGTCTTCCCTTAAAATGTATTTGCAAAAGATGAGGATAACAGTAGATGCTCTCAAGTCCATGGTTAACTAATTTTCAAAACTATGTCAAAGCTGAAATTCTAGGTTAAAATGTCATAAAAATAAAAATTACACATTTAGCAGGCAAGATTCACTTTTAAATAATCTATTTTTACACTGCATTTATATCTGGATCCAAATCTATATTACAAAAAAAATTTTTATCCCCAGAATTGCATCTCTACCCAGAGCTAATGCTATCAGATCAAGATTCAAACACTAAAAAACAAGTAAAATCTATTCCTTTACATATTCTTAAGTACATTTGTATAATTTAAAAAGAAAATGTGTCCTTACACATGATGGATGCTCAATTAAAGTATCTATTTCTTTATTATTAGAAGAATCAACAACAATTTGGCAAGTAACTCAAAACGCCAAAAACTTGACCATGACAATAATGTATAACAAAACAAAGATAAACAGTGATTGAGAATGTAAAAATTTCTGGCTGAAAAACTTCCATTAACTCAATACTTTTATTTCATTAATTGTTAACAACCAACAGAGTGTTAGCAAGAGATTAGTAAATTACTTTGAAATTAAATATAAATTTAGCAGTCTTAAAAACAGGATCTCCAGCTTAGACATGAATGGTCTTTATTTTTACAAAGGAAAAAAGAGTAAATGCTCTCCACTCTGTACGTTTGAAAAATGTTTTACAGTCTAATCATAAGTAGTTAACATCGAATTTACTTTCTGACCATAAAAATAAACTGTCTATAAATTATACTCATCTCTTATACAAGTGATCACTATATGCAATAGATTATTTTTACAGCAAACAGCTATATGAAAATCACACTTCAACACTCTTTACTCAGACATCAAGATTCAAGTTCCTATGACCTGTAGATAAAAAATGAAAATGTTGCCTGTCCATCTAATTTTATGCTTCTCCATCCCCCCAAAAATGTAAAACCGTAGCTGATAAATAATATTTGAATGGCAACTAAACTAGGTTGTTTGTTCAAAAAACACATGTTATTTTCTTATTAAGCAGTTTCCAATAAATTTAATACATGAAAGTCAAATCAGTTTCTAAAAGAAATGTCAAAAAAAAGAGTAAAATTTAATTCTCTTCCTAAGTACTTATCGCTGTTGAAAAGAAAAGCTACTGTAAATGAATTTAGACTAAAAGTCATAAACTGAGTTTGGAAGAATGCATACCTAAATTGCTGATCAAAAACGAAATCACAGAAATTAGCAACATACAATATCAACATTCCAAAATGTTATTAAAATCCAACCCAAAACTGCCTTAGCATTTCTGGAATTTCTAATGAGATTTTCAGTCTGCTGAACAATGGCCATAAAAGGCTTTCAAACTTCACTCCATTCACAAGTAAAGTTGAAATTGAACATTTTTATTTCTTCTCTTCCTATGACAACTTCACCATGGAACAGTGAATAACACAGCTCAAGTCATTATGCTAATTAGAAATTAAATAAAAAGATGCCCTTACAATAGTTAAGTGTAAGGTGACATGCTACAACCAGAGACACAGTTCAAAAGCAGCTTTACGAATTGTGTAGTACAGGCTTACAAAAGCTGAAAACATCTGGGAGGGAGCTCCTTGATGTTCTCGGTCACTGGAACTCTAGCATGTGGCCATTTTTCAATTATAAGGCAGAAATTAAACTATACAACAAAGAGAAATATGTCAAATGGCAACCCACCCTTATGACTTAAAAGGCCGAAGAAACTGTATTTATTGAAATTAAGCTGACTTGTTATCTGATGAATGCAGAAAGCGGGGAGAGGGGAGGATGACACGACGACACCACCTTAAAGATAGGAAGAGTTTTGAAAACAAAGTTTAACTTATTAACGTTTTTAATTTTTTAATTTATTAATCAAACTAACAGAAGGAAGAGAATGTGTTCCTTCCCTATGTTAAAAGATGGTAAAGAATACAAGCTACGAGGAGCCAAAGTTTTATTTTAAAGCATGCTCTACTTTGAACAGTCCTGCGTAAAACATACACTTTACATAGCTAGTCATGTCTGCTGACTAACCTTATAACATCTGGCCCATTCAAGAGAATTTTCTACCTGCCATAAAATTATATAAAATATCCAATTTTCTGTAAAGGAAAAGAAAGGGAGATATACAAACAAGAAACAGGTGGAAAACACTGGAACAAGGGGTGCCTAGGTGGCTCAGTGGGTTAAAGCCTTGCCTTCTGCTCAGGTCATGAGCTCAGGGTCCTGGGATAGAGCCCCACATCGGGCTCTCTGCTTGGTGGGGAGCCTGCTTCCCCCTCTCTCTCTGCCTGCCTCTCTGCCTACTTGTGGTCTCTCTCTCTCTGTCAAATAAAAACATAAAAAATAAAAAAAACCACACTGGAACAAAATAATGACCAAAAAAATCTTCCAAGAGCATTCTGAACACATACAAAAAACATATACAAAACATAAATACCCTCTCTCATTTAGGGTAAGGCAGTTTCTAAAAAGACATGCTATTAAAATATTTAATCATACCCAGACACATTAAACTATTAATTTAGCATTAGTGGTACCATACAGTCTTAAGTTTCTACTAGGGTTTTCAGCTTCTATTCTTCCTCCTTGCACTTATCCTGAACTGAAAATTCTATGCATTCTTCAAGATTTATGCATCCTATGCATTCTTCAGCTCAAAGGGCTACTTTCCAATTTGGTCTTGTACTTTGCCTATCCATGTAATGTTTTTTTTTTTTAAAGTCTATTACATTCATCTGGAAATGATTTTGTAATGTGCTGAAGCATCTCTTATATTTGTAGAAATGTATTTAACTTTGGTGTTACAGTGAACCTTCCATATTGTCAGGCATTTTACGGCTTCTAAAGGCAGGGACTACATAGCAATTCTTGAATCCCAACACCTAAACAGTATAATAACTTGTACACTGCATGTATCCAATAAGGAACTATTGGACAGATTTTAAAATTTTAGATTTAGTTTAACTAAAATGTCATCAAATCAAATAAAATTTATTTAAGGAAAGTACCATACTAGACTTTCAAAAGCAACTTGGATTCACAAAAAAAGCCGAGAACTTCCCATTCGAAATACCGAGTGGAAACTATATGCCCATGCTTGCCACAGTCATCCTGTAGTTGCAAGAGTTTAGTCAAACATTTTTCTATTACATTAATTTAGTCTATCCGTTGTCTCACTTTATCTTTATAACTTTAATAAAATAAAATTATTACTTTACCAATAATGAGATTAAGTCACCCAAAGTCACAGCTAGTCAACTGAGGAACTATAACAGAACATAATAAATACCACTACTTAAGAGCCTGTAGGTTACCTCATTCAGAACTGAACTTTAAACTGAGACCCAAAGGATGAGTAGGTATCAGGCAAGATAAAAAGTGATCCAGGCAGAAAAAAGCAGCATTTGTAAAAGACCCAGATCAAATAAAACATGGCCGATTTGAAAAACTGAAATTCAAATAGGTAACCCACTCTACTCAAATTTTAATTAGTTATCATGTCTTGGTTGAGTGCTCAATAAATGCCAAGGACTCAGCAATTACCTCTAGATGAGTTCTTTATCCTCTGAAATTGTATCCAAAACTTTTATGTGCATATTTTGCGGGAGTAAAGGGACTTGACACAAAGACAACCACAACATTGGAGAGCCTGGCTGGCTCAGTCGGTAGAGCATGCAACTCTTGATCTCAGGGTCATGAATTCGAACCCTACGTTGGGGGTAGAGTTTACTTAAAATATATATATGGGGGCGCCTGGGTGGCTCAGTGGGTTAAGCCTCTGCCTTCGGCTCGGGTCAAGGTCTCAGGGTCCTGGGATTGAGCCCCACATCGGGCTCTCTGCTCAGCGGGGAGCCTGCTTCCCTCTCTCTCTCTGCCTGCCTCTCTTCCTACTTGTGATCTTCCTACTCTCTCTGTCAAATAAATAAAATTTAAAAAATATATATATATGTATATGTATATAAAAGACTTACTGCATTAAGTCACTGAAAGCCATTTTTTACTTCAATTTCAAAAGCTGTGGTTTTAATCAAGCCGTAATTTCACTTCAACTTCATGTAGTAGTATGAGGTAAAGAGCACTACTCTATATGCAAAGGCAGAACTTCAATTAAATTCACCTAAGATTTACTAGATTATCCACTATGTGCCAAATGCTGATGAACTAAAGAAGCAATGTGTCAAACTGTACATACTGAATGAGCTCTATGTTAATGTAAGATTCTATACCTTAATAGTTATGTACTAGGAACTAATACAGCTTCAACATGTTATATTCCTCGTTCTTCAAAAGTTATTGCTTTTTAAAATCTGAGTCTAATTTTTTGCTAAATCTGAATCTTCCAAAATTCCTAAGTGAGAAACAAACATTAAGACCAGGAATAAGTATAAAAGCATGTTTGTGAAAGTGCAATTAGACTATTACACATGTGTTTGAAAGACTGTAAAAGTATTTTATTCATCAAATATTTTAAATTTTTTTTAAGATTTTATTTATTTATTTGAGAGAGAAAGAGAGAGAGAGTGGGAGAGAGGATGAGAAGGGAGAAGGTCAGAGGGAGAAGCAGACTCCCCACAGAGCCGGGAGCCTGATGCAGGACTCGAGCCCGGGAATCCGGGATCATGACCTGAGCCAAAGGCAGTCGCTTAACCAAGTGAGCCACCCAGCCACCCTCATCAAATATTTTAAATTACTATTCATTCACCTCTAAAATGTATTTGTTACATGCCTGAAGTATCCAGCTCAGAGTAGTGCACACAACCCGAAAATAGTCCACAGTCCTAGAAATGAGGAATATCTTTACATACTACTATGGACTGATCTCCAGACTATACTGTTACAGAGAGAAAAAAAAAAAAGGGAAGAGCAAAGTGTGGTTAGTATACCGCTGTTTAAGAAGGGGAAAAAGAATACAAAGATATATACATATTTGCTTATTTTTTTTAGTATAAGAACAAACTATCAATTTTCTCTGAACATTATCCATAAAGGGAATGGCAAAAATAGGGTGAAGACTGGACAGAAAGCAGACTTCTCTGAATATATTTTACCTTGTCCTGTTGACTTAAATTTGGAATCTTATAGACATTTTACTAATTATAAAACAAATTAGATTTTTAAAAGGCAATATTGAAAAATAAACATATCCAAAGCAAAATGAAACAAATGAACCTATCCATGTATCTAGTTTATAGCATAATCACAGGGAAAGAAACCTGAATTTAAACAAGCTTCCAGATCTAACTACCAAGTCACATGAAACACAGGGGGCAGGGGATTATGTTAAACAATACCACAAAATTCAGACTACAGAAAATTCTAGAGGACAACCAATCCAGTTAATACAACAAATAAATTACAAGGAAGAAAAAAAGGACAATAAAAAAATAAAGATGGAACATACAAAGGACACTTATCAATTACAATAAATGAATCTGATTCAAATAAACTATAAGAAAAAAAATTAAGAGCCAGGATGGGAAATCTGAATGCTGACTGGGTTTTTTTTTTTCTTTTTGGGTTCTTTTTTATTTTTCCCCTTTTAATATAGGCTCCACACCCAGCCTGGAGCCCAATGAGGGCCCTGAACTCACAACCCTGAGCTCAGATCAAAAGTCAGACACTTAACTGACTGGCCAACCAGGCGCCCCTGACTGGGTATTTAATAATAAAAGAAATATTGGTAATTTGTTTAGGTATAAGGATGTGATTATGTTTCTTAAGAACTTTTACCTTTCAGAAATACACACTGAAATATACATATATATATATATATATATATATATATATACACATACATATATATATATGAATGAACGAAATGATAGATGTAATGTGCTTCAAAATAATACAGGAACATGCAGTTGTAATCGAGAAAAGATTAGTCCTAAATTGGTTTATGGGATACTGAGTCCAATATAACATTCTATTTTTATATACCTTAAATTCTCCATAATAAAAAAACTAACAAAAAGTTAATAATTACTCCTAGAGCTATTAATATCCATTCCCTATGCAGGAAAATAAGTGGCTGATTATTCATAATTCCTAAAGCACTTATTATCTCTCCCCATTACTTGGCAATCTTATATAATAATCCTCCCCAAACTTGAGATCCTTCTCACAAATTAAGAAACATGCTGATTTCCTTTGGTGCATCTCTTTCTTCAACCAGGAGATCTACCTTTCTAATACATGAGAATTACAAGTCACTTGTACTGGAGATGATAAAAGAAATTAAAGGGTGAGAATTTCAAAAAGGAAAACAAATGACAGGGTAGGCATTGCTATATAAAGAAACCTTAGGAAAGAGTAAAGAAAGTGAAGGAAATGAAGCCTAGAACTTAGAAATAAATTCCTACAACCCTCAGTAGAGAGAGCTAAGAGCCAGATAAAACAGGGACAGAGGGCCTATGTTTTGGCATGAATTTATTATAAGCAAAGTCCTCATCATAACAGTGCATGTATTGAGGAAGGCTAGGCTGAGCAAGTTATGTGTTACATCTGCAAGTCCTCAATGGAACCTCAGGAAGCTAATCAAGAACTTCACATCAGGAGTGCCTGGGTAGCTCAGTCAGTTAAATGTCTGCCTTCTGTTCAGGTCATAATCCCAGGGTCCTGGGATTGAACCCCACGTCAGGCTACTTGCTCGGCGGGGAGCCTGTTTCTCCCTCTCCCTCTGCTTGCCACTCCCCTGCTTGTGTTCTCTCTCACTCGCTCTCTTTCTGTTAAATAAATAAAATCTTAAAAAAAAAATTCAAATCAGGAGCACCTGGCTGGTGCAGTCTATAAAGAATGTGACTCTTGATCTTGGGAGTTGTGAGTTTGAGCCCCACACTGGGTGTAGAAATTACATAAAAAATAAAATCTTAAAAAAATAATAAAAAGAACATCAAATCATATAATTTGTATGTTGATACAAAAAGTATCAAACATTCAGAGGAAGAACAGTAAGGAAAAAAAGGCCTCCAAGTAATGTACTATCTCCCTGATTGTGTATTAAGAGAAAATAAATGTGTAAGCCTCTCACTGAAACTGAAGTAATGGGGGATGGTCTGAAATTTCCACAGAACAAGAATGGTTCTGCACTCATTACTACAAATTTAACAATAGTAAATGGGAAACACGTATGTACTTACATAGTCCTTCATTCATTCATTACTACCTCAAATTCACTAATCCTATTTTTTATGAAGTGGTAAGTTTTCAATTACACCTATTATTAGGATTTTAAGACACTTATCTCCCATGGTTAAGGAGAGACTTCCGTAAATTACTTAGCTTCTTCTTAGTATTAGCTTCTTTTTTAGAATAGGGCTCAGTGGGTTTAGCATCAGGCTCTTGGTTTCTGCTCAGGTCGTGATCTCTTTGGTCTTGGGAATCAAGCCCTGTATAGTGGTAGGATGCCTGAGGAGTGGCGAATCTGCTTGAAAGATTCACTCCCTCTGTCCCATCCCCCGCACACACTCAAGCGTTCTCTCTAAAATAAGTAAATAAATCTTTAAATAATAACACTATAAATATTACATAAATTTTGTCTCTTCAATGAAACACAACACCACTTAAGGCTAAAACTATGTCTTTTATCATTTTAAATCCCCTCTATGTATTCTACAGAGTAGATGCTCAATATTTGATCATTTAGCAATTAACAAAGAACTAATACATGTCAAAGAATTACTCTAAATATCACAGGGAAACTTGTGAGTATGGAAAAGACCTGCCTTCAAGGAGTCTGTAATCTCTCCTATCATATTGATAATTTAAATATGCCATAGTTTGAGGGTTTGGGAAGGAGGAGGAGCAGTATACCAAATAGCTACTGCTACAGTTTAACATCATCATTTCAAAAGTATGTTAGAATTTCTACAAATTTCCAACAACATGAAGAAATCTTCTCTCTAAAGACTATTACATAAACTGAACTCAGATCTATTTATGAACAGGATAATAATGGTTAGAGAGTAACAGCACACTCAGATAAACATCAGTACAGAATATATTGCTTATTAACTGAAAAGAAACAGGATTATGGCGTTAGCAGATCAAGGAAATAAAACAGGAGATATATATTTGAATATTTGTCAGAGTTTATAAGAGTCAGGCAAGTTAATTTGCAAAATTGCACAATTTGTTTAAATTTGGCTGGAACAAAAAAACAAATCCTAGAAGCAAAGGGATAAATTTCAATATGTGTAAGAGGAATATACACTGAATGTAAGGAATCAAAAATTACTCAGAATTACTTAGGTCTTGTATCTAATTGCTAATGTTACTTATTACTAATGTTACTAACGCTGCAGAAAAGCTGTTATAAATTTATATACATATACACACTAAGCTTTAACAGAACACATACCTATAAGAATCAGTTTCTTTACAAACTCTTAAGTAGATGAAAAGATACAAGGAAAATTTGATGCAAAAAAAAGCCATACTAGAGGGGCATCTGGGTGGCACAGTCAGTTGAGCATCCGACTCTTGATTTCAGCTCTGGTCATGATCTTAGGGTCATGAGGTCGAGCCCCACGTGTGGCTCCACACTGGGCATGGAGTCTGCTTGGGATTCTCTCTCTCCCTCTCCCTCTGCCCCTTCCTACCTGCTCTCTCTCTAAGAAAAATAAAAAAGCCATACTAGAAAAACATAAGCCAACATAAGCAACAAGTATAAACAGCAAAATACTAAGAGAAAAAAATTGTAAGAAATAACAAAGAGCATACCAGCACATCAAAATAGAATACGCAACATCACAAGTCATTGTTAAAAACAATGCAATTAAGTGGAACCCTCATAAATTACTGTGGGAATGTATAATGGTGCAGCCACTGTGGAAAACAGTTTGGTGGTTCCTCAGAAAGCGAAACATAGAAATCCCAGCTATACTAAGGGTACCTGGGTGGCTTGGTCAGTTGAGCAACCAACTCTTGGCTTTGGCTCAGGTCATGATCTCGGGATTGTGGGATCAAGCCCTAGGTCAGGTTCCAAGCTCAGGGGGAGTCTGCCTTTCTCTCTCCCCTTACTCATGTTCTCTCTAAAATAAATAAATAAATCTTCAAAAAAAAAAAAAAAGAAAGAAAGAAAAAGAAATCCCAGCTATTCTAGTCTTAGGTATACACCCAAAATAATATCCAAAATAGGTATTCAAATAATACCTATACATGAATGTTCACAGTAGCACCATCCATAATAGCCAAAAGGTGAAAACAACCCAAATGTCCATCTATAGATGAATAGATAAACAAAATGTGGTATAACAATACCATGGACTATTATTCAGCCTTGAAAAGGAATGAAGTACTGATACATGCAACAATATGGACAAACCTCCAAAACATTATCCTAAGTGAAAGAAGTCAGACACAAAGGTCACATATTATATGATTCTATTTACATGAAATATCCAGAATAGGTAAATCCAGTGAGACAGAAAGCAGATTAGCGGTTGCCAGGGTCTGGGAGGAGAAGGAATAAAGAGCTCCATGGGTGCAGGGTTTCCCTTGGTCTGGTTCCATAACATTGTAAATGTACTAAACGCCAGTAAATTGAAGACTTTAAAAAGGCTAATTTTGTGTTATGCTAATCTCACCTCAATAAAAATAAATACAAATATCCCCTCCTCCAAAAATGCAGTTGAAGAACAAACATGCTTCTTATTGTCTACTTATAACATGAAACACTGAAACTATTTGCCAGAGATTTTTTTTTTAAGATTTTTTATTTATTTTATTTGACAGAGAGAGAGAGAGAGATCACAAGTAGGCAGAGAGGCAGGCAGAGAGAGAGGGGGAAGCAGGCTCCTCGCCAAGCAGAGAGCCCGATGCGGGGTTCGATCCCCGGACCCTGAGATCATGACCTGAGCCACCCAGGTGCCCCGAGATTTCTTTATATACCTAATTACCAACCTTCTTTTCCTCACTCCTATAACACATACCTCACTAAATCTACCATGCCCTTTCTTCTAGAATCCTCATTTCCATATGGCTCAGCTACCCTCTACCCCATTCTCACCACCCCTCATCAATTTCTTTCATTTTGCCCCGAGAAACCCTAGTTGTACTGTTAATCACTTCTCAGTTAACCTGCTCTTTCTGTGGAAAATAACCTTTCATTTCAATTTATCAAATCTTTCAGTATATTAAATCTGAAATGACAATAAGATAACCAAATGGAAAAATCAGTACAGTGGACGTGGGAAACTTGAGTTCAAGAAAAGTGGCTCATCATCAACAACACATTAGTGTTTGATGAAACTAGGTGTGATGTCAGGAGAAGGCAATTTAGAGAAAGACTGGGCTAAATGCTTTTGACCTTCTGGACCTTCTGTAATGCTATGACTAACCCTGGATCATCTGGTTTCCATAATCTTGCTCCAGATTGCCAAATATTACTGGAAAAATTTACAAAATCCTTCAAAGTGAGCTCATTACAAGCTCATATTGTTTCAGTTTTGACTAAATACCACTTCTAAGTAATCCTATTATTGATTTATTGGCACAATGATTTCCCAACTACGAGCTTCAGACTTCTGGGGACCTGCATGATTAGTGACCACAAAGGGTGCACAGAGGCATGCATTATATAAAGATATATACATATATGTGTATTATTATTTTTCAAATGTACAGACGTTGTGGTTAATAAAACACCGTCATGTGAAAGAATACTAAAATAGTAGCTAATATGCATTTTCTCAATGAACAAATACTAGAAATATAACTACAGTCATGCGGGGGCCCACAAATTGTTGTGAAGTTAAAAAGGTTGCCATCTTCAAAATACTGGGAACCACTGTTTAAAAGTATTCCCCATAGGACTTAAATAAGCTTTCCATACTCTAAGCTTCTAAGTACCCCCTGCCCACTTCTACTCCCAATTCTGTTTTCATTTTCCTAAGAAAATCAAACACATTCTCATATATTCCCTCATCTGCAACCCATCTGAATTTACTCTTTCTTCTCTACCTCTAGAAATATCTGATGATTTAGAAGTTAATGGTGTGTCTCTTCCCTTTTAAGACTAATTCAGACATACACACCTGATCCCATCTCTTAATTGGCCCCCACTATCCCAATCCATCAAACAGGTTTAATCTATCCTTCAAAAGTCCCCCACCCCCCCACCCCGCTGCCCACATCTACCTAAAAACATTATCAGATCTACCTTACTCTGATAAAACTTCACTTAATTCCACTCTGTATTCTAGCTACCACTCTATTTCTTTTCTTCCTTTTGCTGTCAACTACTCAGGGTTGGCCTATGACAGACTGAGGCAGCCACCTGTTTTTGTAAATAAGCTTTTGTTGGAATACCTACCCCATTTTTTTAGGTATTGTGGTTGCTTTCCCACAAGGGTAAAGTTAAGTAGTTAGGAAATCCTATGGCCTGGAAACCTAAAGTTTGTATCCTTAAAAAAAGTCTGTCAATCACTGGGGCTCTAAAGCATGCCCTACATTCAATATCACCATTTCCTCTAAGATCAAGTAGGTACTATTAAAGGTTTTAGAGCACAGTAAAGTACTATGAGTAAAAGGGCATTTCAAGACTACTAGTTTAACAATATTGTGCAGGGAAGATGTAAAAGATCATTGAGGAAACTACTTCAAGAGACCAGGCATTAGGCATACAGGGAGAAAAACTAAAGGGAGTTTTTAAAGGAACAAGCATCAAGACTACGAGACAGAGAATACAAAGCTCGCACCAAAATTTCAATCCTTGAATGATGTGGTTCTAAGAATTTACATTTCCTCCTATAGTTTACTATAGACTTTCAGCTCTTGAGATCCTTTTATCTTAGTAAATGCGGAGTTCCTAAAATCCCAATACTAATTCCATATCCTCAGTATATCAGGCATTTCCCATGCTGGCTATCTGGCTAACTCCTGGCCAAGCAAATCACTTAGGAAGAGGCAGTCCCAACAGAGATGGCCAAATGAGAGCACAGGACCAATGTCAGAGATGGATGGAGTACTCACCTGTGATACCAAGCAGAAAGAGAGGGGACTAAGATTTCAGGTCCAGAACTGGCTCTAGCCAAACAGGAAGAAGCAGCTATGAATTTGCTTACAGTAGAAGCAGAGTGTCTTTGATATTCTGACATACTCTTTCTGATGTTCAGACAGACCACCATTAGAGTAGCCACTGGTAAAAGTCTCATGAGAAACAAGCCAAAAAACAAGACCAAAAGATGAGGAATTAAATGGAGCAGACCCTATTGGTCTTTTGTCTAGGAAAAGCAGTCTTCCTTATTAAAGATGGTATTACTTTTCAAAATGGCCAATATGATACTAACCTTCATTTACAGAGTTTTCACATCCCACAAGATTGAGAAGGATATCATCATCTTTATCATCAACTTCACATCCCAGCAGCATCCAGTTTTCCACGTTATCACTTTCTGAAATGGTGCTCTCTTCCTCTTCACTTGAACTGACCTCTATAATCATGACCTCTCGGATTGTACCTGAGATGTCTTCAGGCTTAGGCTTCTCAATACTCCTCTTGCATTTCTTCTCAGTCAACTTATTAGAATGAATAGACGCAGGAGGACCTCCAGTCTTTTCTTTTGCTTGGACTCTAAAATTCTTTCTTTTGCATCTGTAAATGCTATCTTCATCAGACAAAGTGATGACCTCTGACCCATCTGATAGCTGGATGACCTCACTATCTGAAAGGATAATTAAGTTCTGATTTGGTTTACTACTGGATAATTCAGAATTCCCAGAGTTCTTCTCTTCATGTTCTTCCTCTCTAATGATATTATCAAGATCTTGGGCATAATGAACTTGGCTGTAGAGCTGAAATTCCACCTCACTATCAACACTCAGTTCACTAGATGACTCTTCACGATAAAGGTCATCTTCATATGCTTCTATGGTCTCATAGCCACCAAACATCATGGAAAGTCAGTAACCTTGATGCTGTAAAAGAGAAAATCATTCTTTGAATATATTTTAAATATATTTAAATATATTTTAAAAGCTCAGATCATGCCTGTTTAGTGCATAGCAATATCACCTTAGAGCTAACTTCTGTGAAGGCCATCATTGTTCTCAATAACATATTAAAATACCTTTTCCTCTTAAGAGGACCTTTTTTCAAGGATTTCTAAATCCTGCTATGACCCGCTCTAATAATGCCTACCCCTCCCAAATGAAAATTACTCCAACAAATTGAATTACAGTTATTAATGGAAATACCATATTTTGCAGGTATGCTAGAAAGGAAAGACAGGTTGATCCACGGCTTCAGACACCAGTTTTTTCTCTAAAACGTAAAAAATCACCAGAATAGTTTAAGTCATTCTCATAATTCCATCCATTCTTCATCTCTTCCCTGGTTCTGGTTCTGCATCTCATCTTTTCAGGTATGCATTCTCACATACAAGTATTACTTCAACTTTGATTAAAATCCACTACAGGAAACAATCATAATATTTACTGTTTTAGCGCAGATTTTTATTCTCAATTAAAAAATTTATCTCATGGCCTTTTTATCCTTGACTAAAAAAATACATAAAAATATCTGATAAACCTTGGTTTACTTTTGTACTAGCAATAAAGATGTGTATGAAAAACATACTAAGGACCTAAAACTGAGGCAAAAATTCTAGCTATAGGGGCACTTTACTTTCCTACTGTGGGCATATTAAATCTTGCTCATCCTTCAACTCAGCTTAAACATCCCTTTCTCTTTGTCTTTTTTTTATTTTATTTATTTATTTGAAAGAGACAAAGATAGGGAAAGAGAGTATGAGCCGGAAGAAGGGGGAAGGGGGAGAGAAGTAGACTCCCCACTGAGTAGGGAGCCTGATGCGGGGCTCCATCCCAGGACACTGGGATCATGACCTGAGCTATCCAAGCGCCCCAGCATCCCTTTTTCTGAAAAGCTTCCCTTAACCCACCAGACTAAATTGTGTCCCTTTTACAGGCTTTTACAGTACTTTACATTTCAAAACACTATAGTTCTAACTACTAATCAATGTAAATGTCTCACAAAAACCGATCACAAGCCCCAGGAGAGCAGAAACTATATGCATTTTGTTAAACAACAGATTCCCAAAGCCAAGCAGAGTAAGTGGTATTTAGCAGGACTTCCATAAATGTCTGTTGAATTAATGAATAAATAAATGAGCAATATCATCTGGCATTTGCTCTTCAGCCTAATAAATCTAGTATGTGTCTAAAATATGGAAATTATTGTGGGATGAATTTCGCAGTTGTCTCCAACTATTCCACTATTCTCTTATCATCAACCAAATATCTACACAGAAGATGTTCCAATTAGGTACTGATATAATATTGATCAAAATGAGAGCTCTGGAAAAATAATTCAAGTTTGTTAAAAAATCAGGGACAGACTAAAGAACAATTAACAATGATGATTTACTCTTTCCACTTCCTTTTTAGCTTTACAAATATAATTAGAAAGACTAGCTGTTCTTAGTTTACCAATTCTTTGCCCAAAATGTCAGGGTGTTCTGATGGTAGTTTTAGTAATACAACCAGCTGACTCCAAGAACCAAATGAACAAGAGCCAAAAATGCACTACCATCATGCTGGAGTTTTTTGTTGCTGTTGTTTAGAGAAATAAAGAAACCAACTTTTGTCATACACCTTAAACTTACACAGTGTTCTAGGTCAATTATACCTCAATAAAGCTGGGAGTAAAAATGGTAATTACGTTCTGAGTGAACAATACTGTATTGTATACTTGAAATCTGCTAAGAGAGTAGGTCTTAAAATGTTCTCACTGAGGGAAAAAAAGGAAGAAGAGGAAGAAAATATGTGAGGTGATGGCTGTGTTAACTAATCTTAATGTGGTAGTCATTTCATATATCAAATCATAATGTTGTACACCATAAACTCACACAATGGTATTTGTCAATTATATCTCAATAAAGGTAGGGAGGAAAGAAACCAACTTTTAATGCCCTTTTCTTGTAAAAGCTACAATACACCTGTTCCATTCTTGCACTGTCCTTCAGGTTGCTATGCTGTTGTTGTCACACAACGTAAATGTGGCTGTCTGAATAATAATGCTCATAGCATTTATCAGTTTATATTGAAATGTTAGCCTCAGAGGAATTCAAATAAAAGATGAATTCTTTCCTTTTTATTTAATAGGTAAATTAATTCTAAAATAAGTCAAAGGAATTATACTTCCTTCAAAATCCTCACTGGATCCATACTGATAAAACATAAATAACATAATTCCAGTGCAGCCAAGAAAAAATTAAAAGAGCTAAATTACAGAGTTACAAATTTGTACTACTCTTGGAGCCATACCAAAGGAAAGGGATTAAGAAAAGAGCCATGGGCACACCTGTGAATGTATGCCAAAATAAACTACAGAAATATAATAAAAACTGACTTCCCTGGGTCTAGGGGTTTATCTCTTTCCTTGAAATGTAGAAAAATGAATTTAACAATTTAGCCCCTATGGCCTTTAAGAGGATTTTTGTACTTTCTGTACTTGAAAATTGTGCTCAGCATAACTGGCTCTTTTTTTTATGTAGCTTATGTATGCCAGGGTTAAGGTTTGCCTGAGGCTATTTTGGTTTATGTTTATGTTACTACTTTAATTACATACAAATGCATTTAATTTAAGTGTATACTCGCAGGACAAATATGAAATAAATATATATGTCTTGAACCAGAAGACTTTCTCAGCTTTTTAATCATTACATACTATTCTCAAGCATACTTAACTGGATAACATGAGGTCTCTATGAGAGCCACAAAATTTTAAGTCTCAAAGAGACCTTTCTGATTATCTTATACTACCTCCTCAATTTTCACATAAGGAAATTTAGGTCCAAAGAGATAAGCAAGGCTATCCAAAGTTACGCAGCTGATTAACAGAGGTTGGACAGATTCACATTTCCCTGGCTCTCAGCCAAGTGTTCACTAAAATTTTTTTTTTCAATTTTTCAAAATATTTTCAAATAAAAGTTAAAAACAAAAAATTCCTTCCAAGTTATATTTGTGTTGGCTCTAACACCTAAATTTACCTCAAAAATATCCATTTCACTTTCCAGGGGAGTGTAAAAACTATGAAAGAGGCATTTTAATTGAAAGGAAAAGCATACACCTGGATTTGTCTGTTTCCTATCGAAGAACCTTCCAAGTTGATACTCAGAGTATAGCAATCCCATGACCAAAAAAGATAGTTTTTATGTAAGAACCTACAACACCAGCTTGAGAATGAAATTTATCTATAAGATTAAAGTTGCTTAACAAATATAAAACAGCTCTAGAGAATAACTGCAAAGGTTTTCACAATTCAAAAGTAGGAGTCGTTTTTTTTTCATTCACTAAAAATTTTTAAACTATACAACTTAAGGCTTAGTTAAGCTTTCAGATTTTACTACACTATTTTTAAAGCCAATACTCTTGCTCTAACAGTCTACCAATTGGTCATTCCGAACCTTTTGCTCCTAGTTCCCTTCAAAGAATGTTTAGCCTAAATGTTTCTTCTTGATGAGATCAGTATCCAGCTCAAGATTTAAATCAAATTTACAGCCTGATTTTAAGTCCAATGCTCACCGGAAACTGATTAATAAGACAGTTGATTTTCAACTTAAAATTTCTGACATACTCTTAGTGAGCTATCCTGACAGTGACAGATTTGGAACACTACTGAGTCCAGTATTAAAATTTCTGTCCATTCTTCGAATATGATTTTCACTTTGAAGCAAATCTGACTGTGGCAGGGAATCCAAATGTGCGAAACAACGCTCACACACACACACACACACACAAAGGAAGACAGAATACAAGATATTGGTGGGAGAAAATTATGCTAAATTTATTCAGACAAGTCCAGCTGTTCTTAGTATACAGTCTTTTTATGATAACAAATCCGATCTCAAAACCCTTCCTTCACCTTTCTCATCCCCTTCTTCCTTTAACTACACAGTACCTTAGCCTTGTAGCTATTTTGTAATCCTCATTTCAGGTCTTCCTCAGTTCATTCCCTACCCTCAGATTCTGGAAAACAGCAATACTGAACTGTCGCCAAAGCCGAATGTTGTCTGAAATACACACACAGCCCACTTCAAAGTCTTTGGATGTTGACAGCCAAAGTATTCAAAACGCAAAGTCAAGAGCTTTGGAAGGAACCTGAAAGAGTCACTAAATTGCACGCTCTCCTAGAGAAACGGGCTCCGAAAAGCTTGTTTATTCACTGAGCCTAAAGATCTCCTGTGATCTGAAATACAGATAAATTCAGCCTAAACATGAGATTTCTACAGTCACCAGCGAGTCAGAGGTGGAGCCGCCACTAGAGCCGAGGCCTGCTGATTCCCAGCCAGTTTTCCTACAGCACCTGCAGCTCTTAAAGTTGGAAGTTAACTGCGGACTCACAGGATGTGAGGGATAAAGCAAATCTTAGTGAACACTGTCCAAATCTCCCTGTTAAATGGGGAAAGGGGCACAACTCCCTAAATTTTTCTGGTCCCACAGCTGTAGCTGCTGCTTCTGACAGCAGAGGTTGGAGTTGGGACTGTCCGGTCCTCACAGGCCGGGCTCCCTCAGGGTGGCAGGACCAACGCGTGTAACTGGCTGACCGGCTTCCCCCAAAAAACAGGGGAATTGGGGGAGGGGAGAAGGTATAACAGACATAAACACCACCCCCACCAAGGCCATAAGCGCCCAGACGTTTTTGAATTCACGACCTCGCCCTTAGCCGGGTAGGGAGAAGCGAACACCTCAGCCGGTCAGCCGAGCCGCGTGAGGCAGAACACGACTGAGGGGCCACGAGCTGCACCCTGCCCGGAGCAGGGGCAAGACGAGGGACACGGAGGCCGGCGAGGGCACACGCGCTAGTTCCACAGCCCAGCGGGAGAGACTGAGGGCGGGAAGGGGTCCCCCGGCCGCGGGTGGCTGGGGGTCCGTCACACACATACTCACTGCCGCGGCTGCGACCAGGAAGCACCAACCAGGAACCAAAACGCGTACAGGGACGGGGAGGGGCGAGGACAAATGAGGTAAGGAAACCGGGTCCGCGCGGACTCGGGAGGAGGGAAGGCACTTCCGGGGAAAACACAGCTCCCGGGAGTTGTCTTCCGTCCCCGCCCACCCTGCGGGCCCTCTGTGCGCGTGCGTAATAACTGTTAACCCTTTCTCTTCCCCCTGACAATCTTTTGGTTTGCCTTCTTTACTTTGCCCTTTCCCCTTCATGGCTTCTTTCAAAGATACCTAGGCTGCATCTGTAATGGGGAACATTTGGTTTAAATGGCTTGCAAGCAGGAGATGCTTCACAGTAGGCAAAACTAGGGGAAAACACGCACCCTTTCTGTGCCCAAGAGGAAAACTACATTTCCCATGATACCTCTGAGCGGGTTTCCGGATGGGCTCCGCCTCCTCCTCGCTTGACCTCTGGGGCACCCTCTTTGTGCCACGTGGCGTGGGAGACGAACTGAGACCAAAGTAGGGTGGGAGTGCAGGGTCTGGCGGCGAGTTGCCCAGCCCACAGGGGCACCTCAACAATGAGAAGCCTTTTTCACAGAGCCTGGCAACTAGCGCTAGGTGACCTTACGCAGGTCCTTTCCACCCCTAGTTTGCAGTTGAATTTAATTCTCACTGGGACGATTCTGGCTTTTTCCTAGAATACGAAACAATAGATTTAACTCTTTGTGAACCTCGAAGAGCTGCACTTTTTTTTTTTTTTTTTTTAAGTAAGCTCTAGTCTCAACCCAGTCAAGACTGGGAGATGAGTCACTTGCTCTACCAACTGAGCCAGCTAGGCAACCATGAAGAGCTGCACTCTTGCTAAAGATTGAAGTTAATACTTGTCCTTTGTAAGCCTCCAGAGGCTACAAGATTGTGTTACAATCCTCTGGCTTCAGTTCCTCTTCTCACACCTTATTTCGATAGTTAGTAATAAACCCATCTGTACAACTTTACATAATGACAAAGCACTTTATCAGTTCATTGATCCTTGGCAACAGTTCTGAAAGATAAGTTTGGCATTGTTTCCTCTTGCCTACATTTTATGAGCGTCTGTTTTAACAACTAGGATTTTTGTGGTAAATTTTTTAGTCTCTGGTCTCCTAGACCTGATTCTGGCTGGGAAAACAAAATACAATTTGGATATAGCCCGAGTGTAGTCAGGAAAATAATTAGAAATTTTAATCAACACTATGGTAAGTGTTAGAATGTTACAGGTTACAATGAAAAGGTAAAATTGGAAGAACCATTTTGCAGAAGAGGAAACATGTTTAGAAATGGATCACAGAGGGGCCCTGTGTGGCACCGTTGGTTGAGCTTCTGACTTGGTTTCAGGTCAGGTCGTGATCTCAGGGTTCGTGATGTTGAGCTCTTCCTGCGGCTCTGAGCTCAACAGGAGTCTGCTTGACATTCTCCCTCTCCCTCTGCCACTTCCTCCCCTGCCCTTGTGTGCACTATCTCAAATAAATAAATAAAATCTTAAAAAAAAGAAATGGGTCAAAAAGATTCCTAAATTGTTTAGGTAATGTGTATGGGGTAGAACAAAAGTTATCTCTAAAATAATAAGGTATTAAGCTTTTATCAAGTGCCAGTCTTACTCAATAAGTGCATTATATATAAACCTTTTAAATTTTAACATTTTGAGGTTGATTTTTATTTTTATTTATTTATTTATTTACAAGTAATCTGTACACCCAACATGGGGTTCAAACTCACGATCCCGAGATCAAGAGTCACACACTCTACCTACTGAGCCAGCCAGGTGACCGTTGAGGTTGATTTTAAATTCCCATTTCACAAAAAGAGAAACAGATTCAGAGGTTAAGTAACTTGCCCCAGGCCAAAAGGTTAGGAAATGCTCCTAATACTGTACCCAATCCTCCTACTGTTACTCATGCATTCAACAAAGATTTACTACTTTACCATGCTCAAAATGCTTTAGTTACCTCCTTTAGGTTATGTCATAAAACCTGTAGTCCTTTGGATGGCATAAAGGGCACTTCATGAGCTGACTTCTACCTCCTGGGCAGTTGCCAGAAGACACTATGCTCTCCCACATCTGTGCCTTTGCAAAAGGCATTCCCACTGCCTCCCACTTCCCTTCTCTCTGTCTTTCTAATATGCCCCAATTCACCCTACTGCGCTCAAGCCCTGGGTCTTCAGGAAGACCTTCCAAGTCAGCCAGACAGAACAGCCATTCTTTTGCCCTGGGCCATCCTACACTTTGGACAAATCCCCGTCAAGGCAATTGTATTGTGTCTGCCTTACTGTTGTCGCCTCCACTGGATTGTGGACTCCCTTAAGGCAGAAGCCTTGACATTTTTATCATTGTATCTTTACCAGCTGATACAGTACTTGGCAGACAGCAAGCACTCACTAAAGGTGTCAAAGAAATGAAGCCAAACTAAGGACCCATAGGCTCTAGAAAACCAAGAACTAGGTGTGGATCCACCAGCTGTCAGATCAGTGGGGAAACCATGTCATGACCCCAAATAAGTGGAATGCAATGTTGTGCTCCACGACATTAAGATGGCTATACGGGCACCTGGGTGGCTCAGTTGGCTAAGCGTCTGCCTTCAGCTCAGATCACAATCTCAGGGTCCTGGGGTGGAGTCCACCATTGGGATCCCTGCTCAGCCAGGATTCTGCTTCTCCTTCTCCTTCTGTGCCTTGCTCCCCGCCCCCAGCTCATGCACTTGCACATTCTCTCTCTGACAAATAAATAAATAAAATCTTTAAAAAAAAAAAAAGATTTTATTTATTTATTAGTCAAAGAGAGAGCAAAGGGGCAGAGGCAGCGGGAGAAGTAGGCTGCCCACTGAGCAGGGAGCCGATGTGGGACTCGATTGCTCCAGTGTCCTACTGCAGTAATGGGGAAACTGAAGCCAAGAGAGGAAGAGACATACCAAGAGTCAAGTAGCAGAGGCACAGCTGTGTCTGTAATCCAGGTCTTGGAGTCTCTTCCTAAGCCACACACACACATAGTAGTTCTGTTTCCACCTCCTGCAGTCTCTAGTCCACATTTCTTGAGATCATGAGTAGCAATATGCAAAATACCCTGAAGCCTCTCTTACAGAGAATGTTCTAAAGAGTCCATTTATTTGAGGAAGGAAGCACCTGTTTTCCCCCAAGACAGTGGCATACTACATCAACAGTGAGCAGCTGGATTGGGGTGAGGGTCCAGGAGAAAGCAGAAATCCGCTGTGGAGGGCCGACAAGATAGGGGATTTTCTATAGCAGGGCCTGGGGGAGGGTCACATGTTACTCATCTTTACCACCCCCCCCAAAGCAGAGGGAGGAGCTACCTCCTTTCTCTTATTCCAGTTAATAGGTAATACCTAGTACCTCTGAGAACTAGCTAATCATTTTGACCTCTTACATAATATTTTTTAAAGATTTTATTTGTTTATTTGAGAGAGAGAGTGAGAGAGAGAGCACACAGAAGGGGAAAGGGTCAGAGGGAGAAGCAGACGCCCCGCTGAGCAGGGAGCCTGACCTGGGACTTGACCCCTGGACTCCTGGATTATGACCCGAGCCGAAGGCAGTTGCTTAGCCAGCTGAGCCACCCAGGTGCCCTCATTTTGAGCTCTTAACAGTTGCCTTTAGATGATTATTCATTCATGGAGAGCCTACTGTGTAAGAGGCCCATGCTTGCCACTTCAGATACACTGTCCTCTCTCCCATCCTCACTCTGTAAGGGAGGTGTTAACAGATTTTACTACTATGGAAATTGCAACTTGGTAAGGTCATGTGACTTGCTCTAAATCACACAGCTGGGATTCAAACCCAAGTCTTGTCTGAATCCAAAAGGCATGCTCTTTTCTATGCCCAAAGCTGCCTTTTAAAACTAAACTGTTTGAGGGTGCAGACTATGGTGACCTACTGCTATCTCTACACCCAGCACCTAGCCCAAGGCCAAGCACACAGTAGGCTCACAAAGAACACTTGTGGAATGAGTGGATTTGTATGGAGTGTCTGATAAATGAAAGCCCGCGTGCAGTATGAACGATGTTGTGAGACAACAGTGGAGGAAGCAGCTGGAGGCTTAGAAGTGGAGAAAGCCTCCCTCTGCAAAGGGAAAGGCCAAATAAGTGGTCAGTAAGAAAAAAAATAATAATAAAATACGAGCAATCCAACATTCTAACAGCCAAGAACACTAACACACAATTCACGAAAGAAATCTGAGTGGCTATGAACTATGATAGGAGGTGTCCAACATCACTAAAGATCAGAAAAATGCAAACAATCTCATACACAGTAGATTGGCATACAAATTGGAAAAGCCTTTGAGGGGAGCTATTTGAAGCATAAAAATTATGAATTAGCTATGCCTTTAAATGTATGTACAAAGACTGTGATAGAAAAAATGGAAACGACACAAATATTCATCAGTAGGGAATACAATACTTTTTGGTTTCTCCTCAGAGGAGCAAATGTGCAATTGTCTTCAGTCTTCCCAAATTCGGATTCATCCAACACCAGCCACCTCCACCATGCCACCTAAGTTCGACCCTAAAGGGATCAAAGTCAAATACCTGAGGTACACTGGTGGGGAAGTTAGTGTCGCCTCTGCTCTGGCTCTGAAGATTGCCCCAAGGCTGTCTCCAAAAAAGGTTGGTGATGACATCATCAAGGCAGCTAATAATAGGAAGGGCCTGAGGATTACAGTGAAACTGACCATTCAGAGCAGATAAGCCCAGGATGAAGTGGTACCTTCTGCCTCTGCCCTGATTCCTCAAGGAACCACCAGGAGATGGAAAGAAGCAGAAAAACATTAAGCACAGTGGAAATATCACTTTTGATGAGATTGTCAACATTGCCCAACAGATGCAGCACCGATCTTTAGCCAGAGAACTCTCTGGAACCATTAAAGAGATCCTGAGGACTGCCCAATCTGTGGGCTGCAATGTTGATGGCCACCACCCTCATGACATCACAGATGACATTAATAGTGGTACAGTGGAATGCCCAGCTAGTTAAAAACTACAAAGGAAAATATTTCAACAAAGGATCATTTGATGACCAAAGAAAGAAAGAAAGAAAGAAAGAAAGAAAGAAAGAAAGAAAGAAAGAAAAGAAAAGAAAAGAAAAAAGAATAGGGAATAAAATAAACAAGGATACATCTATACTATTTTTTAAAAGCTATGCTGCTTTTGGGGGCACCTGGGTGGGTTAGTCAGTTAAGCGTCTGCCTTCAGCTCAGATCGTGATCCCAAAGTCCTGGGATCAAGCCCTGAGCCAGGCTCCCTGCTCAGAGGGGAGTCTGCTTCTCCCTCTCTCCCCCTCTCACACTGTCCTATGCTCTCTCTCTCACTCTCTCTCTCAAATAAATAAATAAAATCTTACCAAAAGAAAATAAGCTATGCTGCTTTTGAAAGAATAAGATGGATCTGTATATACTGACATAGAAAGATCTCCAAAACATATGGTTAAGTGAAAAAAATGCAAATTGTAGAGCAATATGTATATTATGTACTCATTTTTGTTAAAAGGATATACATGTGTCTGTGTATAGATATGTGTGTATGTAAGTGCATAGAGAAAATACTGGATGTATACTCATCAAAAACAGAGCTTATTGACCTCCGGAGGAGAGTAGGGATGGGGATGATGAAGAAGGACTTCCACTTAAAAAAAAATGTGACGTGATTCATCGAGAACAGCACATCACTTCAATGGTATTCGTATCAAACTTCTTTTCCTTTTTTTTAAGATTTTATTTATTTATTTGACAGAGAGAGATCACAAGTAGGCAGAGAGGCAGGCACAGAGAGAGGAGGAAGTAGGCTCATAGCTGAGCAGAGAGCCCGATGCGGGGCTCGATCCCAGGACCCTGCAATCATGACCTGAGCTGAAGGCAGACACTTAACCGACTGAGCCACCCAGACACCCCCTTCCAAATTTCTTCCAAAAAATTACATAACCTGAATATATTCATGAGGAAACTATCAGACAAACACAAAGTGAGAGACACTCTACAAAATACCTACTTCACTCTTGAAAAGTATCAGCGTCATAAAACAAAGACGAGACATGACACCATGCTAAACGAGAGTAAAAGAGACGTGGTAGTTAATAAATGCAATGCATGACCATTTCTTTTCCCATAAAAGATGTTATTGGGATAATTGGCAAAAATCCACATAGGTTTATATGTGGTGACAATGCTGTATCAAAGTTATTTTCCTGGTTTTTATATTTATATGACAGTTATGTAAGAGACTGTCCTTGTTTTTTATGCTACACACAGTGAAATACTTGGAGTAAAAGGGCATTGTGTCTTGGGGAGCCTGGATGGCTTAGTGGGTAAAGCGTCTGTCTTCGGCTCAGGTCATGATCCCAGGGTCCTGGGATCGAGTCCTGCATCAGGCTCCATGCTCAGTGGGGAGTCTGCTTCTCCCTCTCCCTCTGCTCCTCCCCACTGCTCATACTCTGTCTATCAAATAAATAAATAACATCTTTTTTTTAAAGATTTTTTTTAAACTTATTTATTTGACAGAGAGAGAGCAGAGAGAGAGGGACTATAAGCAGGGGGAACAGGAGAGGGAGAAGCAGGCTTCCCACTGAGCAGGGAGCCTGATGTGGGGCTCGATCCCAGAATCCCTGGGATCATGACCTGAGCCAAAGACAGACGCTTAACGACTGAGCCACCCAGGCACCCCAATAAGTAAAATCTTTTAAAAAATATTTTTTCTCTCTTCCTCTGCCCCTCCCTCCCTCTAAAAAAAGGGGGCATCATGTCTGAGACTCATTCTCAAAGAGTTCAGAAAAAAATTGTGTTGGAAAAGGGAGAGGGAGAGAGAAAGGGGAGAGTGATCACACAAAGGTGATAAAAAGATACCATTTTGAGATTCTAGGAAAAAGTATATGAGAATTCTTTGTGCTACCTTGGCAATTTTTCTTGAAGTCTGAAGTTATGTCAAAATATAAAATTAAAAGGAAAAATAAAGAGAATGAATAAGAATTTGCCAGCTAAAGAGGGCAGAGGAATCTCTGGCAAAGGAACGAGATAAGCAGAGAAAACTGACAAATGTGAGTCTCCTACTCTTAGAAACCACCAGTGGCTCTGAGTGTCCAGGACATAGCATAGTGTGAGGAGAAGGGGAGACAGAGGAGAGTAGGTTGATGAGCAGACGAACCCACGAATGGACACCTTTCGCTGCTACCTAATATTGGAAAAGAAGATTTTAAGCCTTCTTTATACCCAGCCTCAAGCCCTGCAAAAAATAACTTCTTTGGTTTGCTCAGTCATTTCATTGGTGATTTCTCTTCATACCCTAGGGAAAAAAAACCCTAGAATAATGACTGAAGGAGACATCTAGTACAATGCCCTCATTTTGCAGAAGGGAAAACTAAGGCCCAAAGATGAGAAGAAACTTGCAAGTTCCCAACAAAAGTTAGTGTTAACACTGGCTTCCAGTGCACAATCCATCATTCCTTCTGTTGCTCCAAAGTCTCATAGATTAAGGCAGAAATAGAGTCTGGTAAGTGAAATGAGTGAATGTTGCCCTTTAAAGTTGGGTGTTATTCATTTGCCACAAATACAGACTTAATGTCTGTACAATTTTAAAATGTAATCATAGAAACCGTTGTCACTTAAATGCATGCGTTGCAACTGGTAAGAGATATTCAATTCAGGCTCCTAGTCTCAAGCAGCAATCAAGGTGATTCTCAGGAATTCTCAATGACATTGGTACCCATCTGGATTTGTTGAAAAGTTTAACATCCTTTTTTATTATTCATGATTTTGCAGTTCTTCAAATTGCAAGGTGATGGAGAGAGCACGCAATTTTCATCCAGGCTATGAAATCATTCTTGAAAATTTGGACATTCATATAGATGGCTTTTAATTTTTCTTAGAGACTGCTTTTCCTTATAAAATCATGAAATTTAAAAATATATATACCATAAATTAAACTATATAAATGATAATAGTTACATTACAATAAAATCCTAGGATACAGAGATAGTATTTCAGGAACTCTATTCTTATTTGTTATTATTCCTAGTTGGAATAGTATTCCTCAAGGCTTAGATCTAAGTGAGTATATAAGGACCATTGACTAGCAAAACCATTGAGATTCTAATTTATTTAAGAATCATTAGATTCCATACAAGAAATCTCAAAGCATGTCATCAGTAATGCATTGAGAAGCTGCATACTCCGAAAGGCATGACTTTATTTTAAATGTCCATGAGCCCTGAACCCACAGGTTCTAATGCGTGAAGGGACACTCAGGGACAGACCCTATTTAGGTGTCATTCTATAAGGGATCAGCTTTCTTCACCTGCCTGCCCCAGACTCCAGAATCATGCCTGCAATTCTTAGTCCAGACATCTCTTTGTAACGACATTAGCATGAATTATTTTACCAGGACCTCAGATCGACAACAGAAAAAAATTGAGAATAATCAATATCACCCTATCGAATGAGTTATATACAGCTGACAACAGTCAACTTAAGCACAATTATATAAAATAAATTACAGAGTTTATGCTTTGTGTCTCAACCATTAGTATCCATTGCTTCTTATTAAATTGGTGAAACCACTCACAAGGTGGGGGCATAAAAGGACCGTCACTATTCTGATAAGAGGCCATATCTTCTACTTTCATTCTGGATCTGATATGCTTCTAAGACTGATTCCAGTGTGCATTTGTGCCATGCTTTTCTTGTACCAGACCTGTGAGTCGCAGAAGAGGATATCTCCCGATCTGCAATACCTCAAACTTCACACTTTCTGTACAGCCTTCAACAACTAGATTTGCCCGGCCCTAGCAATCCCCATTCCTGCTTTGCTACTAGACAGATCTATTACAATCCTGGAACCACTGCACATTTTCATCAGAATGTTCAATGCGCGTGTCTCTCTCTCTCTCTCTCTCTCTCTCTCTCTCGAAATTGGCTTCTTTCCCCTGCTGTGCCATTGCTCTGGGAACTTACTCTCTAACCTTCTCTCTTCTGTGCCTGTGCTCAGCTGATGGGGGACAGGGAGAGCTTTTATTGTTTGCCTCAGTTTCTTGGCACAGAGAGCAGTCTATCTACCTGATCAAACATTACCCCTAAAAAGCCACAGGCTGCTTAGTAGACACAAACTCTGATTCGGTTCAGGTAGTGTTATCAAAGGCTCTAGTTTCTTGTCTTCAAAGACCATCTGGGCAAACCTTGACCAGATTAGACCAGGATAGAACTGTGTGAAATGGGAGCAGGAAAGCAGTGGGCAGAGATTACTAGGAGCTATACTAGGCAGCAGAGGGTAGAAGATACATCTCTCTAAAAATAAAAAAAATAGATGTAGTCTGCAAGGAGTACCACCATCAGGTGAGGGCCAACGGAGTAAACACAGACGCTTAGGACTAAAATGGATCTCATGTGGTACTAGAGCAGGAAGAAGCATCAAAAGTCTGTGTGTATTTTGGTGGGTGATGAAGACAGCACTTCCGATCAGTGGTGAATATATGGAATATTTGATAAATATTTGATAAAAAATGAAATTTGATAAATATTTGATAAATATTTGATAAATACTTGATAAATAAATATTTGATAAATATTGATAAATTTGATAAATGTTTGCTGAAAATCCTGCAAACATGAAGTTAGAGCCCACCTCAACCCATTCAAAAAATAAATTACTGACAAATTACTTAAGAATTAGAAAAAAATATTTTAAGTGTAGTACTTTAAGGAGAAAGAAAACACTTAAAATTATTTTAAGATTTTATTTACTTGTTTGACAGAGAAAGGGGGGCACAAGCAGGGGGAGCAGCAGGCAGAGGGAGAAGCAGGCTTTCCACTGAGCAGGGAGCCCAATTTCAGTACTCGATTCCAGGACCCTGGGATCATGACCTGAGTTGAAGACAGATGCTTAACCAATAGAGACACCCAGGTGCCCTGAAAACATTTAGAAATTAAAAGACAAACCAAAGAGTGGGTGAAAAGATTTCTCTCACATTTATTAACTGATATTACCCATAACATATAAAAAATTCTCACAAATCAGTTAGGAAACTAAATGCCACCATAGGAAATGACCCAAGGATTTGAACAGGTAGTCGTAGACAGAGAACTAAAAACAGCTTATTAACATGAGATGACTGATTCTCCTACTAATCAGATAAATGGAAACTAAAAGAGAATACAATTTTTTATAAATCAGATTGACAGATTTTAAAGGATTGATAACCTTCATTGTTTCATTCATTCAAATAAATATTTTTTGAGTGTCTATTATGAGTCATGCATGGAAAAATTATAAGAAAAAGAGACCCAATCCCTGTTTTATGCCTTTGAGTAAAAAATGAGTCTATACTACTCTTATAAGTAGTATATAGTTGGATCGTATTTTTTATCCAGTCTGCCAATCTCTGTCTTTTAATTGGTGCATTTAATCCATTTACATTTAAAGTGACTGTTGACAAGGCAGGTCTTCCTTTTGTCATTTTGCTATTTGTTTTCTAGATGTCTGATATCTTTTTTATTCCTGAATTCCTTCAACACTGCCTTCTTTTGTTTTTCATTCAATCTAGTGTACCATTTTGATTCCCTGTTCATTTCTTTTCTATAAAATTTTAAGTTATTTTCTCATTGATTACCATGAGGGTTACCGATAACACCTAAATTTATACCAATCTGGTTTCAATTGATACCAACTTAGCTTCAATAGCATACCTAATCTTGCTCCTAACCAGTTCTCTCTGACAGCTCTAGGAGAGTACCCTTCCTTGCCTCTTCCTAGCTCCTGAGGTTCTCAGCAATGCTTGGCATCCCATGACCTGCAGATCCATCACTTCAACCTTAACCCCTCTCATCACATGGCCATGTTTTCCCTTTGTGTCTCTCTCCTCCTCTTATAAGGCTACCAGTCATATTAGATTGGAATAGGAGCCCACCCTACTCCACTACAACCATATCTATACAACTAAATATACCTCCAATAACTCTATTTCCAAATAAGGTCACATTCTGAGATATTGGGGTTTAGGAATTCAACATAAGTCAATTATGTTGGAGACACAATTCAACCTCTAACAATATGTCTTCATCATTTTGAAGGACTCACCTTTACCTCACTGATTCATTGCAGTCTTAGAAGAGAAAGTCCTATATATATATATATATATATATGTGTGTGTGTGTGTGTGTGTGTGTGTGTGTGTCCCCATATATATAAAAATATATATATATGACTTTCTCTTCTAGAACTGCACTGTGTGTATATATATATATATATATATATATATATATGCATCAGAACATTTTGTTGCAAGAAAGCAATAGGTGAGCAGAAAATATTCTGAACTGGAAGTAAAAAACCGGGGTGTGGTCCCAGGTGTGACATGGTTTTGCTGTGTAAACTTTATCTCTATGTACTTTAATTTCCTCACCTATAAAATGAGGAGCCAGACGTAATGATTGCAGAGGTAGGTCCCTTTGATTTCCCAGATTCTAAGATCTTCAGCATATGGTTTCAGTGCAATAGATTGTTCACAAGTGATACTGTGGGCTTTAAATTGTTTAAACTGATTCCTCAGCCTGCTTATACTCAAGGTCTCTCTGGGCTCATTTCCAATTACTCTCCCATTGTCCATGAGATAGTTTAGTTTACTTTGAAAATACCTGGAGGATTCACTAGTCGTAATTCCAAGTGTCAAATATGAAGACCCCATTTAAAGCTCCATAATTAGAGCTAGATGTTTCTTCTAATGCAACTAAATTCTCTCATCTAGTCTCGGTGCCAGGCATGCGTCTCAGAGAGATGCAGATAGAAGCATGTCATAGGGATCACAGGGGGAAGGAAGGGAGTGGGAGGGTTGAGGGTTGTGCTGTATGATCTCCCTCATCATCCCACCTGTGAACTTCTATTCATCCCTGACCCACTTATCTGCAGCCTGGACTCCTCCAGGGCAAGTACTTTGTCTTATTCATCTCTGAGTCCCCCCACACATGTATTAGCCCCAAGCCAGGACTGGCCCAGAACCGGTGTTGGAGGGACGAAGGAAGGGAAAGAAATCAGTCATAAGACAAGTTTCTTCACTGCTCTACTCCCACCCCACTCCCTCCTCTGGCCCCTGAACTCAGATCTAAGAACTCTCTTTTGTTTTTAATTTTGTTTATATTTTTTTAAGATTTTATTTATTTATTTGAGAGAGAGACAAGGAGAGCACGACTTGGGGGGAGGGGCCGAGGGACAGGGAAAGGGACAAGCAGTCACCCCGCTGAGCACGGAGCCCAACGTGGGGCCCGAGCCCGGAATCATGACCTGAGCTGAAATCAGGCGCTTAACCAACTGAGCCACCCAGCCACCCCTAGGAACTCTCTTTAAACAAAAAAATGTAGTAAATGTACATAACATAAAAATGTACTACTTAACCATTTTTAAGTGTATAGTTTATTGGCATTAAATATATTAACATTGTTGTGCTACCATCAGCACCATCCATTTCCAGAATATTTTCATCTTTCCAAATGAAAACTCTGTATCCATTAAACACTACCTCCCTACTTCCCCCTCCCCCCAGCCCCTGGAAGCCACCACTCTACTTTCTGCTTCTATGAATGAATTTGACTCTTCTAAATGGCCTCATATAAGTGGAATCATACAGTATTTGTCTTTTTGTAACTGGCTTAGCATCATGTCTCTCTTAGCATAATGTCATCAAGGTTAATCCACATTGGGGCATGTGTCAGAATTAGGAACTGACTCTTCCAGAGAACCGCAGAGCCCTTAAATTCCCTTCCAGCTCTGAGATCCTCTATCTCTGTAGGAATACACAGCTGTTTTGGTTAAACAAGAGCGAGGACTAGACGAATCCAGCCTTCTGATCTTTGTCATCCCATCTTTCCAACCAGCTTTTCGGCCTGCTTGGCCCTCATTCATTTGTTCATTTAACAGACACCTACTTGAGCTCCTGCTAGGTCCCATCCCTGCTCCCAGCTCCTAACATAGAAGTATTACGGAGTTCACAAATACAAAGGGTGGAGGATTCATATATAATGGAAATACTAAGAAAAGCCTCCAGAAGTGACTCCATAAATCTTGTAAGAGGAGTAAGTGGTAAAACCACTTGTGGCAAAACCAGGACGGGGGGGGGAGTCGGGGGGGGCAGGGGTTCTGCCAGAGCAGAGGGCTAGAGGCAAGCCCCAGCCTCAGGTGTTGGTGACATTGCACTTGAGCTGTCTGACTGGAGCACAGCCTGCTGGGGGACGGGGGTGGGTGGGGGGGAAGCACCATGAAAGAATGGTCTGGGAAGCTACAAAGGAAGGCAGAAGCCAGAATTCAAAGACCACATATGCTACCTAGGGAATTTGGCTTTATTCTTAGGACAAGCAAGACCCACGGAAAGTTTTAAGAAGGGTAACATGGTCAAAGGCATGCTTTACCCAATCTGTCTGGCAATAGTGTGAGACTAGAGGTAAGATACGAGTTAGGAGAGTGTTGCCTTAGACTTGGTGAGGAGTAACGCAGTCATGGGCAGATGGGGCGGTAATGTGCTTGAGCTGGCTCCCACCAGCCCGTGAGAGCCAGGGGTCAAATCTTCAGGAATTTTGCAAGCTGGTTGTTAAACACGGTGATTGTTAAAAATTAAATTATGTAGGAACATAAGGAAAAACATGGAGGACATTGTGAGAGGGAAGGGAGGGGTGAATTGGAGGAAATCGGAGGGGCGATGAACCGTGAGAGACTGTGAACTCTGAGCAACAGACTGAGGGTTTTGGAGGGGTGGGGGGGTTGGGCGAGCCTGGTGGTGGGTATTGAGGAGGGCACGTATTGCATGGAGCACTGGGTACATGACCAATGAATCTTGTAACACTGAAAAAATAAAATAAAAGTATTTGGGGAAAAAATTAAATTATGTAAACTTACAATTAAATAAATTATATGTTTAAAATAGAAATAAATACTCAACATTCACTACTTGCTTATTATTACAGCAAGGTAATAATTAGCACAAACCCTAGGTAATGTGTGCTACTGCTCTTCTCTTCCCAGCTATGCTACCGCTCTTCTCTTCCCAGCTATGCTCTCAGTGACATCACATTGGTAACTTGAAATTGGCCATTGGGGGAATATTTACACCATGGGAATTAGTAGCTGCTTTATTTTTTTAAGATGTTATTTATTTATTTGACAGAGAGAGAGAGATCAAAGCAGGCAGAGAGGGAGGAAGAGAGAGGGGGGAAGCAGCCTCCCTGCTGAGCAGAGAGCCCAATGCGGGGCTCCATCCCAGGACCCTGAGATCATGACCTGAGCCAAAGGCAAAGGCTTTAACCCACTGAGCCACCCAGGCACCCCTAGTAGCTGCTTTAAATCCAGACTTTTTTTCCCCCTGAGAGCCAGTTATTAAACATTTACCTGGGCACCTGGCTGGCTCAGTCAGTGGAGTGTGCAACTCTTTTTTTTTTTTTTTTTTTTGACAGAGCGAGAGATCACAAGTAAGCAGAGAGAGAGATCACAAGTAAGCAGAGAGAAAGAGAGAAGCAGGCTCCCCGCCGAGCAGAAAGCCCGATGCGGGGCTCGATCCCGGGACCCCGAGATCACGACCCCAGCCGCTGAAGGCAGAGGCTCTAACCCACTGAGCCACCCAGGCGCCCCTGAGTGTGCAACTCTTGATCTCAGGGTTGAGCTCAAGCCCCACGTTGGGTGTAGAAATTACTTAAAAATAAAATCTTAAAAAAAAAACAAAAACAGTGATTGGTTGAATGTGGAAGAGAGGAAGAGTCATTGGGTAGGGGGTGGAACCATTTACTGAGACAGAGAAACCAGAGGAAGAGCAGATTTTTTTTAGGGGAACCACTGTTAGACTTGTTGATATTGAGTGCCTTTGGACATCCAGGTGCTGAAGTCTGGTAAGCAGTTGGACATAGAGGAAAGACACTCAAAAGCGAGAGACCAGCATATACATGTGTTGTATATTTGGGAATCTACAGCCGAGAGATGACCATGGAAACATTGGATGGAAATGAGCTTATTCAGGGATGATGTGGAAAGTGAGAAGAGATGAGGACACAGCCCTAGAGGTTGGATCCCAAAGTTTAAGAGGCAGACCAAGCAGCCAGCAGCAAAGGATCAAGGGGGAAAGATCAGATACCAAGATAACATGGTAAGAGAAGTAGGAGAAAACTGGAAGGCAGTGTGATTTCCAGAAGAGACTCTGAGAGACAGGATTGACTGTGGGGTCAGATAACACCAAGTGAAAACTGAAGAGTCCACCGAAAGCAACAGTAAGAGGTGCCCAGAATCCATCTGGCTGGCAGGCTGGCTGAAGAGGTGGAAACAGAAGCCAGAGTGCTCAGATCTGAGAGGAACTGGGAGATAAGTTTACAGAGAAACCTGTGGCAAGTCTTCGAAGGCCACACTAGAGAGGAGGCAACATGAAGTTTTGAGGAGGGGCACCTGGCTGGCTCTACCAAACAGCATGCAACTCTTGATCTCAGAGTCTTGAGTTCAAGCCCCACGTTGGGCGTAGAGCTTACTTGAAAAAAAGGGGGGGGGCACCTGGGTGGTGGCTCCGACAGTTAAGCATCTGCCTTCATCTCAGGTCGTGATCTCAGGGTCCTGGGATTGAGCCTCACAACAGGCTCTGCACTTGGCTGGGAGTCTGCTTGGGAGTCTCTGTCCCTCTCCCTCTGCCCCTCCCCCTGCTTGTCCAGGTGCACTCTCTCTCTAAAATAAATAAATAAATCTTAAAAAAAAAAAAAAAAAAGATAGGAGAGACCTGAGCCCATTTATGGCTGTGGGAAAGTGAAGAAGAGGTCTGGAAGGCAGGAAAGACTGGGAATGACCCATAAAGCGACCTTCCAAGAGAGACGGAAGGAACTGGAATTGGCACTTTCTTGCATAATGTGCGCACGAATCACCTGCAAATCGTGTTAGGATTCAGATTCTGATTCAGCAGGTCTGAGGTGGGGCTTGAGATTTTCCATTTCTAACATTCTGCTGCTGAAGCCAATGTTGCTTGTCTGTGAACCACACTTCAGGTAGCAAGGGGTCTAGAGTTCGGAACTGGAATTGTGCGTTCTTTTGTCTGTCTCCCTCCGTGGACCCTGGAGCAGAATCCTTCCAGATAATCCCTATTGTCTAGCACAGTCCCCATCCTATAAAAGTTTGTTGAGTGTATTGACTATGTGAAGATTTGTATTTGGCGTTTTCTACAACTATGAAAAAGCAGGGAAGAATACTAGAAGTCCAATAACACAAGAATGGACAAGTAAATTATAATACAAGTATACTTGGGAATATTCCTTTTTTTAAGATTTTATTTGTTTGTTCGAGAGTAGAGAGAGCAGGGGTGGCTGGAGGGGAGGGCAGAGAGAGAGAGGGAAGCAGACTCCCCGCTGACCACAGAGCTCTACTCTGGACTCAGTCCCACGACCCTGAGATCATGACCCGAGCTAAAATCAAGAGTCAGATGTCTAATCGACTGAGCCATGCAGACACCCTCAACTTTGGAATATTCTTAAGTAATTAAAGGGATCATTGTGAAATCCATATGATAATACCGGGAAATTCCTAGGATAAAGTCTTAGAAGGTAAGTGAGTTTTTACTTATATTTTGATGGCCACCGTGTGAAATTATGCATTTGGATAAGAACAAGAAAGGCACAGAAAAAGCAAGTTAGATATATTGGAGCAACAGGATCATGAATGAATTTTTACATTTAGATTTCTATCAGTGTTATAAGAATTCAGGCCAAAAAAAACCAAAACAAAACCAAAACCCACTGTTACACATGTGAAAGAAAATCAGACATGGATCTTCTATGGGAAAAATAAAAAAAGAGAGGAATAACTTCTACACATGGTAGCTTAGATTTTGGATTGTGCGTATTCTTTTAAAATATATATTAACTTTTCTTTGCACATTCATTTATTCTGACTTGACAGCTTCTCTCTTCCTTTGTCCCTCTTTCCTTCCTTTCTTTCCTTTCCTTATGCTTCCCCTCTCCCCTCCCTCTTTTTAAGACATTGCTCCCTTAAGGAATTCCCATTCCCAGTGATATCTCATCAAAGGAACACATGAATAGCTGACATTATGTAATGCTTTGACATTTGGCATTCCCAAGGCATTACCCCACCCCTGATGCAGAATAAGTTGTCAGAGCATGAAATTGGTATTTTTACATATTCTTAATGTACAGATGTCAGTCTGAAAACCATTCACTAGTATTATGATTACATTCTTTGTCTCATTTTCTCTTTATGCCAAGATCTGTTCCTGTGATTTCTTTTCTTTTGGGAGTTTCAAAGAGGGAAGACAAAACTTTAATAATCCAGCTTACTGATTCTGCCAAAAGGTAAAAGTAAACTTTTAAGACTCTCACCATTTTTGGCAATGAGACTTCTGGCACAGGAGCAAAGATGTAACAAGAAGGACCAGATGTAAGCTAGAAACACAATCAGTGGCCCGTGCGATGATGGTGCCAGATTCCTCAGTTGTGTTCCAAATCTAATCTGCTTGCGGTTTACAAATTTGTTATTCTGTGTTAATCACGGAAATGAATGGCCCAGGCTTATGGAGAAACAGCATGTCCAAAAATAATCACCTTGTAGAAAATACACAAGATAAGAACCAGAAGAGGTTTAGAGACAGTCCCGTCCATCTTCCTACATACGCCCCTCTAGGATCCCTGACAGATGGGAAACCGGTCTCTATCTGAACACCTTCAGGGATGGACATATCATGACCTCACGAAGCAGACCATTTCATATTTGGACAGCTGGCAAATATTGTTCGGCATCCTTTCCTCTTTCCAGAACAGCACCAACTTCCTTTGGGGAAGTGCTACTTCTTCACTCCATGTGGTTCTGACAGGACGCAGGGGTGGTGTGCTGCCTCTCTCCTTCTGGCTCCGACTGCTTCCCTCTCATCCTTGACTTTCCTCTCCAAGCTAGGATATGAGTACCCTCCCCAGCTGCAGAGCCCTGGTGTGTTCTGCTGGTTGTAGATGCAAGAGGCTCAGGGTAGGGTGACTGAGGTATTCGAGTGGGCATAGATATCTGTGAAGGTCTCAGGTCTCAAATGATAGATGGTCTCAAATGATGGATGAGTGGGGAGAGTCCCATTTTAAAAGTGGGAAGCCAAAATCATAGGCTTTGGTTTATAGAGCATCCCTACCTCAGGCCGTGTTGAGGAGTCCGCTTGACCAGTGAGGAACCCCCAGAGAGGGAAAAGGTTTACCCAAGACCACACAACGAATTAGAGGTTGAGCCTAGAGTGGGTCCAGGCTTTTGACTACCGACAGGGGGCTATCTTCTCTGAATTGAAAGGAGATGGGTGGCTCAGTCAGTTAAGCATCCAACTGTTGATCTCAGATCAGGTCTTTTTTTTTTTTAAGATTTTTATTTATTTATTTGACAGAGGGAAAGAGATCACACGTAGGCAGAGAGGCAGGCAGAGAGAGAGGAGGAAGCAGGCTCTCTGCCGAGCAGAGAGCCCAATGCGGGGCTCGATCCCAGGACCCTGAGATCATGACCTGAGCCGAAGGCAGAGGCTTTAACCCACTGAGCCATCCAGGCACCCCCTCAGCTCAGGTCTTGATCTCAGGGTTGTGAGTTCAAGTTCTGCATTGGGCTCCATGCTGGTCATGGACCCTACTTTAAAGAAAAAAAACGGGGGGTGTCTGGGCCCTGGGTGGCTCAGTCTGTTAAGCGTCCAACTCTTGGTTTCGGCTCAGGGCATGATCTCAGGGTTGTGGGATCAAGCCCTCATCCAGCTCCATATTCAGTGTGGAGTCTGCTTGAGATTCCCTCCCTCCCCCTCTGCCACCCTCCCCACTCACACACACTCTCTCTCTAAAATAAGTAAATCAAATCTTTAAAAAAAAAAAGAAAAAAGAAAAAAGAATTGAAAGGAGAAGGGCTGAATCCTGGGCAGCATCAGTCACTTCAGCCAACATCAGCTTCAGATGCTGATATGATACTTCCTGTCCTCTCCCCATCCCACTCCACCCTTACACACATGTCCCTCAAGAGTCTTGTTGCCCAGGGGCACCTGGCTGGTTCAGTGAGTAGAGCATGTGACTCTTCATCTCAGGGTTGTGAGTTCAAGGCCCACGCAATAGTGTTGAATGAAATTTTATGTTTTAAAACAGCTAATTCATTTAACAGAGTAATTTCCAAAATGTATCCAAGATTCTTAACACACTTGGACTTATCATTCATTTTTTAAAGGATTCATACACATAATAATTGTATATACATGACAATAAGGTATCTAGAGTAAAGATATTTTTCTTGGTTTTGATTTTAAGGCTCATTTAGAAATTTTGCTTCTAATATGCCAACCCTGAAATCAAGACCAGAGCTGAGATCGGATCAGACGCTTAACGACTGAGCCACCCAGGCGCCCCTCCCAGCACTATTCTAAATATATGTTCTTCTTGACAGGTGAGGAGATGAAGCACACTAATGGTAAGTAATTTGCCCACGGCTGAGGAGCTAGTAAGTGGTAGAGCTGGGATTCAAACTGAGTAATATGGCTTTGGAGTCCACATGCTCAACCATTTTGCTGATAAATTTGGGGCTGGAGCCCAAGTCTCCTGACTTCTATTTCTTTTTCTTTTTCTTTTAAGATTTGTTTATTTATTTGAGAGAGAGAGGGAGGGAGGGAGAGAGAGTGCAAATGTGTAGGGGAGGGGCAGAGGGAGAGGGAGAGAGACAATCTTAAGCAGACTCCACGCTGAGCATGGAGCTCAACACAGGGCTCGATCTCACAACCCTGCAATCATGACCTGAGCCAAAATCAAGAGTCAGACACTTAACCAACTGAGCCACCCAGGTGCCCCTCCTGACTTCTATTTCAATGCTTATTCCATGGTCATATCCATATATGTATGTGTTTACACACACACACACACACACACACACACACACACTCACACTCCCTAAATTTCCCTTTCAGGAGTCTGAATATAAGTAAAGGACACCCCAAGCCCCCTTTTCAACCAAGAGTTGTTAGAACTGGAATCCTAGGGGCACCTGGGTGGCTCAGTCGGTTAAGCATCTGCCTTCAGCTCAGATCATGATCTCGGAGTCCTGGGATCAAGTCCCGCCTTGGGTTCTGTGCTCAGTAGGGAGTCTGCTTCTACCTCTCCATCTACCTCTGTGTTCTCTCACTCTTTGTCTCAAATAAATAAATAAAATATTTTTAAAAAAGGAAAAAAGAATCAGAATCCTATATGGCATTCCTATGTTAGGCAGTGGGGATGCAAACAGAAGTAAGAAGTAGCTCCTACTCTAAATTAGGAGCGCACAGTGGGGTTGGAGAGGGCATGATTCAGAGCAGCCATCCTGAGGGAGGTGACACTGAGCAGTTTTTCTGGAAGGAATGGAGAGGGAAGGGCAAGTTGGACGAAGGGAACAGCAAGTGCAAAGCCACACTGATGTGAGGGAGGTTGGCTTAGTTGAGTAAATACAAAGCCTGTGGCATGGTGTGTCACAGAGAGGTCCAGAGGGAGAGATACAACTGATAGCTGAGCAGGGCCCAGATTACGAAGGGCCTTGAATATCACACTAAGGAGTTTACACCTTCCCCGAAAGGACCAGAGAGCCATAGAAAAGTTTCAAGCCGCATTTTGCTTTTCATTGTTTTAAGCCCACAGCACCAACTATGTTTTTCTACAGCACCAAAGGAATATGTATAGCATATATTTTTTAAGTTCATTTATTTAAGTAATCTCTACACCCAACGCGTGGCTCGAATTCATGACCCTGAGATCAAGAGCTGCATACTCTACCGACTGAGCCAGCCAGGCACCCCAAAGGAAGAAATAGTCTCACTTTTCTCTTTTCCATCCTCTGCTTCCTGTCTGGTGCCTTCTATTGGCTGAACCCAAAAGGAAGTAAGAGGGCAAGAATTTCTGGTTGGTAAAGCCTACAGAGGTCAGCCTGTCAGGGCACGAGAAAGGGGAGAGAAGGGTAGAGAGTGGGTTGGAAGAGCCTCTGTTTCTCTTGAAAATATTCAGTACCTTTCTGAAAGGTTAAGAATGACAGAGAAGAGAGAGAGGAATTCTAGACATGAAGTCTTCATGGAGGAGGAGCATGTGAACTGGGCCTTGAGGATCTTTGACAGGTGCAGAGGGGAAATGGACCTTCCAGGGAAAGGAAAGCACACGGCATATTCAAGGAGCCATAAGCTCTCATCATGGCCAGAGCAGAAAGGAATTCACGAGAGGAGGGGAAGGTGGCATCCAGAAGAAACCTGGACCAGGAGCAAAGGTAGATTGGGCTAGATGAGGAAAGCCCAGACTCTGGAGCCAGACAGACTGCTTTGTATCCCAGCTAAGCAGGTTGCAGTCTGTGTGACCTCGAGCATGCTACTTAACCTCTCTGCTTGGGTTTCCTCCTCTATAAAATAAGCATGGTACCAGTGTATACATGACAGTACCCACCCTGCAGGCTTGTTGTGAAGATTAAATGTGTTAAAATAGAGCAAGTGCTTAAAACAGAGCTTGGCACCTAAGGAGGGTTATATATGTGTTGGCTCTGCCACTGCTGATGGTAGTGGTGTCATTGTGAGAACTATCTGCCTTCAACCCCTGGGCTTGGGTACAGCACCTGGAATGTGACCCAAGATCACCCAATGTTTCTAATGCAACTGTGCGACACAGGTTCCCTGCAGCATGAGCCGGCTTGCTCATATGCACCTATGAAACTTGAATGTGAAGAATGTGTGTAGAAAGGGGGTGCAGCAAAGCCACCAAGAGAAATGCATTGCCTCGTCTTTGTATCAAGGCTATTGCAAAGTAATCAATGAAGAAATGGAAAGGACACAGGCCTGGGCATCAGGAGAGCCAGGTTCCTACCTGAGCTCTGCCTTCGATTCAGTAGGTGACCTTGGGCACGTCCCTTCCGCACTCTGGACTTTACTTTGACCCTCTGTAAAATGACGGGGGAGGATTATGATGATGTCTTAGGGGCTCTCTTCCAGCTCTATCATTCTATAATTCTAAATCCCTTTATAACAAACTCTAGGAGAGGAGCTTTGCTCTTGCAAATGGAGTGTAAAGTTAATCCTGCCTGTGCGGAGGCTAACTAATGTGCGTGTGTGGTTTATCCTACTTCATTAAACCCTGACTCCCCACAGAGCAATGCAGAAGGCAGCCCAGGCAGGTAACACTGAAGTGTTGCTGAACCGGGTCTCCTCATGGAAAATGATTTCCCCCCACTTTCTCAGGTTTATCAACACAAAGCCTCTAACCCCCATTTTCCACACTGTTACTTTGTCACGTGTGTAGATTCAGACCCTCACAGGTGTGGCAGGATGGGTCCTGCGCACGCAGCCCCCAACCCGCCCCCACCAGCTGCGGGCGACACCACCATTTTACTCGGGAAGAAATGGCAATTCAGGTCAGTGGACTTGCGGGGGAGGTACACGGGGTGGTGGGTGATGGAGGATGTGAGGGCAATGTGGCTGGTGACCACATGTTGGAATGTTTGTCAAGGGGTGGGAAAAAAGGAAAGGTAATTGGGAAGCTCTGAGGCTAAAGATCTGTAAAAATTTTTGTAAATTCCCAAGTCACTTTTTCCTAAGACTAAAAGAGCCTTTTTCTAAGACAGTCTAGATTGCCTTTCGAGGACAAAATTGAACAGTAACTGTCTTGGACTCTTTCTGGTTTTCTTCTTTTATTTATTTTTTATTTTTTTTTAAAGATTTTATTTATTTCGGGGCGCCTGGGTGGCTCAGTTGTTAAGCGTCTGCCTTTGGCTCGGGTCATGATCCCAGGGTCCTGGGATCGAGCCCCGAATTGGGCTCCCTGCTCCACGGGAAGCCTGCTTCTCCCTCTCCCACTCCCCCTGCTTATGTTCCCTCTCTCACTGTATCTCTCTCTGTCAAATAAATAAATAAAATCTTAAAAAATATATTTTATTTATTATTTGGCAGAGGGAAAGAGATCACACGTAGGCAGAGAGGCAAGCAGAGGGAGAGGGGGAAGCAGGCTTCCTGCTGAACAGAGAGCCCGATACGGGGCTTGATCCCAGGACCCTGAGATCATGACCTGAGCCAAAGGCAGAGGCTTAACCCACTGAGCCACCCAGACGCCCCAGGTTTTCTTCTTTTGTTGTGAAATATAGTACAGATACTGAAAAATGCATACAGGACATATGATCGTTTAATGAGTGATTAAAAGTGAACCCTGGCAACTCCCACCCCAGTCAGGAAACAGAGTATAATGGTCGGTGAGAGAGGCGAGACACAGAAAATGCATCCAGTATGATCCCAATCACATGAAGTTAGAAAACTGACAAACTTGATGTTTGGGCAAAGTAACCAAACTTTTTCTCACTCCCACACAGTGTATAGATCTGGCAAGCTTTCTTCCTCTTTCACCTCCTTGAGCACGGAACCCACTAAGGACCAAGAAGCACAGAGATACTGAACGTTACAGCTGGAAGACACCTCATATGACTTCATTCATTCATTTATCCCTTAGGTGCTCTGGGGTCTTACTGCGTAGGCGCCTCTGGGCTGGGAATGGGGGGGGGAGTGTATGGCATGGAGGTATCTTGCACAAATACTGCCCCAAAAGATCAAGAAAAGCTGGAACGAGCTGAGTTGAAATGGGGGGAAGCAATATGGCTCTTGGAAGTGCCTGGCTGCCAGCCAGGGCATACCCTTGTGCTCCTGTGAAAAAGAGCCAGCTGGAGCAGGACCCCTCATGAGGGAGGGACCAGGAGAAACGACCTTCGCCTCAGAAAGAATGAGTAGGTCTCTGCGGATGACCACAACCAAACCTTCCTGCCAAACTCTGTTTTCAAAGGTCAAGTAGGTGGCCATTTATGCACAAATGGATGAATGCCAAAGGGGTCAGAAATAAGGCTCCAGAATGTCAGAGAAGGATCCAATGCCCTTGTTCAATGAATGAAGAGAATGAGGTTCAGAGTAAAGTGAATTTTCCACACGTCATCCAGCTGGCTTGAGGGGAACGAGGACTAAAATCCAGGTGTCTGCCTCCCTGACAAGTTCTTTTCCTCAGCCCAAATGAGAGCAACAGTATTTTTCAGGATGAATTTTTAGAATCATGGGTTTTCATGGTCATGAAATCATGAAGAAGAGAACATAAGAGCTGGAAAAGATCTTAGTGCTCATCTTTCTAGTCCAGCGGATCCAAACTAAGCTGATCTTCAAATCACCTGAGGAACTTATTTTTTAAAAATACAGATTCTGGGGACGTCTGGGTGGCTCAGTTGGTTGAACGTCTGCCTTTCAGCTCAGCTCATGATCCTGGGGTCCTGGGACTGAGCCCCGCATCAGGCTCCTTGCTCAGCGGGGAGCCTGCCTCTCCCTCTGCCTGCGGCTCCCCTGCTTGTGCTCTCTCTCTCTCTCCCTCTCTGACAAATAAACAAATAAAATCTTAAAAAAAAAAAAAATACAGATTCTGGGACCCCAGTCCGCAGAGATTGGGATTTAGTAAAACTGGAATTTAGAAAGACCTTGGCCATCTGTATGTTTTTTAAAGCCCCCGTTGATTCTGATGATGAGCAGGTGGGACATTCACAAGCCTAGAGAACTCTCTTCAGTTGACAGAAGAAGGAACTGAGGCCCAAATTAGGGAAAGCAGAGTACCTGTGCTAGGAGACACCTCGTTTCATCATACATTCTCCAATTATCCAGGAGAGAACGGAGTCACACTGCATATCTAGGAGTCTTGATATATTAATAGTGTTTCCCCCCAACATTGTTTTTGTGGTTAACACATTGTATTTTTTGAAGCAGCTTAAAAGATTCCTCGCCACGCGGCAAGGCACTCGGCTTTATGCAATGTTTACAATGACTTTGTTGTTCATTAAACAAATTTACCCAGACTAACCCAACATGAAAAAAATCATCTTGTTTACAGTGAGATCCTGACAAAAATATGTGTAGCAAAGACAGACAAACACACATAAACCTGGATTGCCGAGTGGGACATGATTTGCTGCCACATCCAATTTTTCTCATTAGAACTTGTTTTATTTGAACATGACTCAGTACCCCGTGTAAATGCAAGGCTGTTAATCTTATTACTATATGGAAAACAAATTAATTAGTATGCATGCTATTGGAGATGAGTTGTAAGGTCGGTGTTGGAAAGATTAGGAAAATACACTCATTACTCCAAATGATATCTGATATACACGTCTGACTTCCACTTTAAGATCGGTTCCATTGTATGGGCAACAAATATAGCTAATAAAAATCAAGCTTTTGTGCTCAGCATCTAAATGCTGGGGTTGGTCAGAACATGCATACTTGCCTTCTTTGTTTTAAAACAAAGGTCAGCGTGATGAATGACTCCCTGTCATGCCCCCTCTGCCCAGACCCACCCGCATCACGCATGCGCCTTCTCACCTCCTAGCTCCCGCTCCAAGCCAAAGCTGGCGATGTGACCTTCTCTTTCTTCTACGTGGACCCCAAACTGCAGACACCGCTCCCTGAACACTTTCTCCTTTTTTGCAGTGATCATCCTGAGCACATCTCATTTTCCCAGGGGACTCTGCCCCTTGAGGGTGGAGACTTGATTCCAATGGGGGATGCAAATGCATCTTCATCAGAATACCAGGCTACAGGGGGAAAAAAATACAAAGAATGAGGAAGCTCTTCATGTCCCAATGGGGAACAATCACCAAGATACATTAAGTGTACACATATGGAGTACATGCGTGGAAGTACGCTAGCGGCATTGATTACCAGATTATCAGAGAGGGAACCCTGGGTAGTTGAGGGACAGAGGTAGGAAGAGACTTTTCCTCGGGTTCCTTTTGTATCTTTTGAATTTGAGCCATGTGTATATATTACCGAGTCAAATAAATAAATAAGACTCATATTAAATTTAAAAATAAAATCTAGTGGAAAGGAAATATTTGCTCCAAAGAAGCCCCAAAACACCAGAACAAATAAATAAGAGCAAATGTCGTTTGGGGTGTTAAAGACTTTGGGAAGTTCTTTAATAAATAAGCCTGTTTAGGGGTGCCTGGGTGGCTCAGTGGGTTGAGTGTCCAACTCTTGATTTCGGGGTGGTGGAATCAAGACCTGCGAGGGGCTCCACGCTCAGCATAGAATCTGCTTGTCCTTCTCCCTCTGCTTCCCCTCCCCTTTCTCTCAAATAAATAGAATCTTTAAAAAAAAAATTAGCCTGTTTAATTTTAACTCTGTGTTAACAGACTTGTATCACCAGAGAACTCAAAAAGAAACACAAAGTATCCAGCGTTTCCCAAATGATTTTGACCCTGAAATCCTTTTTAACATATTCACTTTTTAATATCTTACAAAACACAAGTGACCCACAAGTGTGCTCTAGGCAACATTTTATTTTTTAAGATTTTATTTGTAACTAATTTCTACACCCAATATGAGGTTCAGACTCACAACCCTGAGATCAAGGGTCACACGCTGTACCTACCAGCCAGTCAGGCGCCCCTCTAGGCAATATTTTAAATTAGAGGGTAGAAAAGAGAGTGGATACTGATTCCACTGTCAACTCCGTGAATGGACCTGGACAAGTCCTTTCTCTTCTCTGGGCCTCCCCAGTTTCCTCACTCTAAAATGAATCAGCTGTGGGGCGCATGAGTGGCTCAGTGGTTAAGCGTCTGTCTTTGGCTCAGGTCATGATCTCAGGGTCCTGGGATTGAGTCCCACCCCATATCCGGCCCCACATCCAGCCCGACATCTGGCACTCTGCTCGCAGGGAAGCCTGTTTCTCCCTCTCCCACTCCCCCTGCTTGTGTTCCCTCTCTCTCTGTCAATTAAATAAATAAATAAAATATTTAAAAATAAAATAAAACAAAATGAATCAGCTGTATGAGATCATTTCTAACATTCCTTCTAGCTCAGAAGTTCAAAGACTCCCCGGCAACAGTACATCAAAGAACTCCTCCAAAGCAAGCCCAGAGTTTCATTGGAAACTTTGAGTTTCATTGCAATTGGAGGCAAGGAGGTTTATGATGCTTGCTAAAAGAACTTACAAATGTACCTGATGTGAATTTATTTTCCCAGCTTCTCCCCAAACATGGGGATAACAAAAGCAAAGCAAAACAAAACAAAAAGAACACCCAGACAAGATTCCAGGAGGTTATAAGAAACCAGTGCAATCATCTCTGGTTCATCGTGGCTACTGATATTGCCAAAGACAGCACTCCCATTTTTCACTTCACCTCCTTGGGCAAAACCGTGAGTTGAGACTGTTTCCTTGGCTATAAAGTGAGTATAATCATTGCTTTGCTGCTTTCCTCAAATTCTTGGTAAAGACATTTCATTTATGACACCAACAAAGCTAAGAGAATAGAGAGCCAATGACAGGTTTATCAAACCATTTATTTGATGAGGAAGAATGTTGCTTATCAAGTTATCTTTTATTTTTCAGAAGATTTCCCTTGGTTGGGGCAAGACTGTGGTATGAAAGTATCATACTCATCCATTACTGGAGGCGAAATAAATTTATAAAAGGCTCTCGCAAGGTGATTTGTCCATATGTATCAAGAACTGGGCAAGTTCTTGAACCGACAAATATAGATCTGGAGATTTTAGGAAATAACAAGCAAAAAAGGAGAAAGTGAGAGGTATGAAAATGTGTACTTTGATATTACCTGTGATAGTGAAAAATTGAGTCTTTCTAAATACATAATACTAGGGAATGATATATCTACTTAAAAGGGTATTAAGCAGTCATTAAAATAATTACTAAAACATTTCTTTTAAAATAATTATAAAGACCATGTGGCATTATAATCATAAACTGTTAAGTGAGAAATATGTGAATATGAGCTATAATTGCACTAACAAATTACCTATGTAAATTTTGCCAGCATGTAAATAAGGGCAGAAAAGGAATGCTGAACAGTTCATTTGTTAGGATGGTAGGATTACAGATAATTTTCTCCCCTCTTTAATTTCCTTTATTGTTATAACAGTGTAAACCGAAAAAAAAATCTGGAAAAAAATACAATGAAAGCAACAGATAGGTACACTTTGTCATATCCTTTGTAAATCCTTTCATTGAAGAAAGGGATTAAATGTGGTTTACCATAGAAAATGATTAAAAAAAAAAAAGAACCACATATTGCATTTCTTCTAGACCCTTCCACCCTTCTGAGAATAAATTAAAATTTAAACACCAGAGTTGATTTTTTAAAATCCAGGATTATCTCATCATTCTATTTAAAACATATAAAGAAAGAAAATGCACTCTTTTTTCTTTTGGATGAAAAATTTCCTCAGCCAAGTTCCATATGTCTGTTCTTCTCTGTCAGTGGAGCTTGGGTCCTTACTCCTACATTATGCATTTCCCAGCCCGTAGGACCTCCATTCAAATGTACAGACACTGGTGGAGAAGGTCCAGTCGCATTGAAGGAACCCCAACGGCTCCTGCTTTGAGAAATGAGCATGCTAATTTCTGTCCAGGCTGTAACTTGGGTCCGTTGTCAGGATCCCCCGAGATAATGTGTGTAGGGCACAGAATTGCTCTGTAAATTCTCCAGAACTGCATGCAGCTGGATCTTTTCTCTTTGGGAGTCAGTGCAACATAATGGAGGACACACAGGGGTAGAGTCTGGGTGAGGGTGAGGGTAGGGGCTGGAGGAAGACGGGATTTTAGGGAAGTGGTATAATGTTAATTAAGAAATTTGACTGTAGAGTCAGAACGGGCTTTCAGATTCCAGCTCTGCCATCTCCTAACTGGGCGATCCAGGGCAAGTTTCTGTGGCCTAACTCATGGTGATGATGTTGTAAACCGTGATGCACAGTAAACACCGAGCACTCAAGAAATGTCAGGTACTCTCAGTACTGCCCTTCCCAGTAACTCACTGTGGCACCTTTGGCAAGTCTATTTCCTTCTCTGGGCCTTAGTGTCTCCATCTGTCAAATGGGACAAGGGCTTGGATTCAGTGGCTTCTCGGGGCTCTCTTAGCATAGACAGGCCAAGCTTGTGGTTTCACAGTGGTGGCTGTACCAAGGTCCTTTTAAAGATAAATATACAGGGATGCCTGGGTGGCTTAGTCGGTTAAGCGGCCGACTCTTGATTTGAGCTCAGGTCATGATCTCAGGGTCGTGAGATCAAGCCCTCAAGCCCCTGTGTCCAGCTCTGTGCTAGGTGTGGAGCCTGCTTAAGATTCTCTCTCTCCCTCCATGCCCCCCTCCCCCTCTCCCTCTCTAAAAAAAGAGATAAATTTACATAGGAATCTATAGCCAGTAGGGAAGCAGTCATGGGAATGGGTCTTCAGAAATCTTCTGCGGATTGGGCTCTCAGTCTCATAATCCTACTTCTGCTTTACTCCTTTTTTTTTAATAAAGATTTTTAAAAAGTCATCTCTGCATCCAACCTGGGGCTTGAACTCACAACCCTAGAGTTTATTGCATGCTCCACTGACTGAACCAACCAGACACCCTCTGCTTTACTCCTGAATGTGCTTCCCTCAGCTGACATTACCAAACCACTCTTTTTGGCTGGGATTATTCCTCCAATGACATAGAAGGGATGTTGAATCTCCCCTCTCACTGTTTGAACAGATAGTTTCACAGGAACTTTCACTGGGTTACTTTGTTCTTTCATGAAGGCAATGACCCCCAGAGGGCAGAACGAGGACCAATGGACAGAAATTACATGAAAGCTGATGTGCGCTCAATGAGGGAAAGGAATTCCTGGCAGCCATTCCACAATGAAAGGAGCTACTGAGCTCACTGTCCCTGGAGGTATTCAATCTCAGGCTGAGTGTTTACTGGGATGCCATAGAGAGACCAGCCTAGATACAGCTCATACAATTTAATGAGGTCCTCTACCCCAAGTGCCCATGCTGTTAATGAACTATTTACAGATTTAACTAGCAATACATTAATTGATAAACTACTGGTTTTACCATCTTAGAGATCTGGCCTATTCTAGTTTCTCTCAGAAGAGAATGCCCACAGGACGACTCCTGGGATTAGGGGTTTGTGAAGAATCTGACAGAATACAGAATTTATGACTCATCTTTCTGTGCCTTCTTTCCCACAGAGTGAAATTCTTTCTATAATGTACAGGATATGTGTGTGTGTGTGTGTGTGTGCACAGAAGAGTTCACCTCATTAATGCACTATTGACTGCAATTATGTCTTTTCATTTTCCCTCTAGGATCTGAGGCTTTCTTCCCCATTCAGCTCTGCCCAGCTGTGTGTTTCCCCAGCAATTCTAGATCCGACATTGTCTTTTCAGAAATTTAGCAGCAGTATCATGACAGCTGTTAACCTATGGCTCTTGGATGTGCTTGAGTTGAATTTTGTTGTTCTTTGCTTTCTCTCTTGCAGTGCTGGCAAAGGATACTTTGAAAAGACCCATAAATTTTGTAACGTGGGTTCTGTCGGCCTCCTATACAAACCTTCACTCATGGCTCCTGTCAAGTGCTGGGCCATCAGCTCCTCTACCAAAGGAGAAATATATTTAGTCAACCAAACAAGATTTTCTTTCTTTTTCTCTCTCTTTTCCTCCCTCCCTCCCTTCCTTCCTTCCTCTTTTCTTTCTTTTTCTTTTCTTTTTTTTTTTTTTTGAGAGAAAATGGGGGGGGTGGGCAGAGGAAGAGGAGGAGAGAGAACCCCAAGTAGACTCCCTGCTGAGTGCCAAGCCAGATGTGGGGCTCGATCTCACGACCCTGAGATCATGACCTGAGCAGAAATCGAGAGGTGGTCACTCTACCAGCTGAGCCACCCAGGTGCCCCCAAACAAGATTTTCTCTTAACAGCATTGGGGGATGTAAACCCATCCTAACAATACTTCATGAGGTAAGAACCTACCTATTCTATCATTGGATCCTCACGACAGCCGAGAGACATAGGCTGAGTGGATGCCAGTTAATCTCCCCAACATATAGGGTAGCAAACTGAGGGGCAGAGAGGTGACATCATACTGAGAGCATGTGGCAAAGTGGGAGTTAGAGTTGTGGACTGCAGAGGCCCAATCCAGAGTGGATCTCCCCTTTACCACATTTATTCATTCATCAGACTCTCAGATGAGCATCTTTTATGCGTAAGTCCTGTGTTGTTCTGGGGTTTTAGAGGCAGATAAGATACCATCCTTGCTCTCATGAGAGAAAGGCAAGAGGACAGATTGCTATCATAGTGTGACAAAGGGATTCACAGAGGTTTGGGACCCAGAGGGACTCCAGTATGGTGACTGACAGAGTGACTCTAGGCATAACACAGACACAAAACCTCACAAAAGCAGGCAACAGTGATGTCTGCTCAGCCAGAGAGGCTCAGCAAGAAAGATCTTGCAAATTTCAGAGGAAAGTTCCCGTGGTACCACCTGGGAATGGTGGGTGAGTGGGCCAAAGTTTAAGGTTGCTCTAATGCAGGGGTGTGTGGGTGGCTCAGTTGGTTAAACATCCGACCCTGATCTCACCTCAGGTCTTGATCTCAGGGTTGTGAGTTCAAGTCCTTCGTTGGGCGGCACGCCAGTCATGGAGCCTATTAAAAAAAAAAAAAAGTTGCTCTGATGCAGGTTTTACTGTATTTCCTTGGAGAGTCTGTTTTCTCAGCTGGTCTCAGTCTCATCATCAGGGAACACTCTACGCTCCAGCTCTGCCACTTCCTAAACAGGCCAAGCAAGCATTTTCTACCTCTAGGCCTCCGACCACACTGAACTCTTGGCCTGCAGCAAACACATTTCTCCTCAACTCAGTCTTCCAAGCTTGGATCAAATACCACCTCCTTCAAGAAACGTTCATAGATTCCCCCTAGCAGGATAGGACTCTGCCTTCATTTCCCTAACTGTCTTTAATTAAAAACCCAATCAGGTTCTACCTTATATTATAGGCTTATTTCTCTGACCCGACTGTAACTGGAGGGCAAGAGAATCTTGTCTCTAGGACTAAGCACTGGGCTCTTTTTGTTGAATGGAACTGAATGAAAAATGGGAAGAGGAGACAGATAGTTCCCTGGTTCTTTTGGGACACACTGGGGTTGGTTTGTAAATAGAGTTGCGGACACTTTGGGAACCTGGGTACTGTGATCCTGATAAGCTCCAGATTCCCAGTGTTTGGATAGGCAGGGACCTGGTGAATGAGGCAGGAATGAGGGAATCCCAAAGGTCCAGTCTTTGCGCTGGAAAAGCTTTTAAGCCGGTGTTTCCCAATGGATGGTTCCAGTACCTCCTGTGTCTGACTTCCCCGAAGATGTTATTAAACATTTGGGTTCCAAGCTTTGTCCCATACCACTAAATCAAGCTCTTCAGTGTTGGGGCCCAGGGATCTGCAATTCTCACACTGAAGTTTAGAAGTTAGTGTTATTGGGGCACCTGGGTGGCTCAGATGTTAAGCGTCTGGCTTCAGCTCAGGTCCTGATCCCAAAGTCCTGGGATCGAGCCCCGCATCAGGTTCCCTTGCTCAGTGGGAAACCTGCTTCTCCCTCTCCTACTCCCCCTGCTTGTGTTCCCTCTCTCAATGTCTGTCAAATAAATAAATTAAATCTTAAAAAAAAAAAAAAAAGAGAAGTTAATGTTATTAAACAACAGAATGATACACTGCCACACTGTCCGAGGGAGCTTATAGCCTGGGAGGAGTGGTAAGGACTGGACACAAATGCTCTATTACCAATGCAGAGGGGAACAGGAAAGGGAGAACTCAGGGGAGGGTGTCCCACAGCTGGAGGATTTACTAAGATGTGTGAGGAACATTCCAAGCTGAAGTTTCTTTGTTTTTCCCCAGGCTGGAGTTTTTTTTAATGAACTTTGCAATTTCCCAGGTCAAAGCTGATACAAATTAAGCTTTCTTGTATATCTTTCCTTTGGTCCCATGACCTTTCCCTTACCTCTCCCTTTGACCTTTGGGGTCCACTCACTCCTCTAGCAAGGGGAGAGTATCAGCAGCTACTACTCTGGCCGAGGTGAGGGAGGTGTGACAGAGGCTTGTCCATCTTATCCATCCTCCTTACTTTGCCCCACTCCCAACTCCTTCCCTCAGAAGCTTTTGCCGCTCCCCCACCCAAGCCCTTGGTCAGCTCTTTTTGTAGCTTCTTGCTAAAATGTTGGTATCCAGTAGCCTCATCTGCAAAATGGGACTATGAATCGTGCTCTCCTAGTCCTTATTATCTAGCAAAGTCCTACTTGTCCCTGGGCAGGCATCTAGGTCCCTCCCCCTGAGAGGTCACCTCTGACCTCCTCCCCCTCCACCATTCCAGAGTCACCCTGCTCAGTTCTCCCACAGCCCCCTCTGCTTACCCCCGTCCTCACACTCTTTTGGTCCAAGTAGAGATCTGTTTCCCGTCTGGACAGGGTCCGGGGCTCAAGCAACATTGTGGCCTGGCTCCCGACACAGGGCTGAGCACTCCTTCCCAGGGTGGCGGTGAGGGTCCAATGACAGCTGTGTGCTCTGACTGAGGGCTTTTCCGCAAATGCTCTTGCTCTCCTCCCTGCCCCCCGTGACAGCGGAGGGCACAGGGCTGGCCCACTAGGCCGAGGGGACAGGGCACCCCCCAGTACCTCAGGCATCAGATACCCCCACGGGGTCCGGAGAAAGAGCGGAAGGAAGGCTCCGTACTTGGAGCTTGCGCCCCTCTGGCCCGGGAAGCGCACGGCTCCCCCTCCCCCAGGCCAGCTGGGAAACAGCTTTCACCTGGGTGGCCAGAAGGTCTTTAGGGGCAGAGCTTTCCTCTGTGTTCCCGAAGCTGGCACAACCCAGGCATCAGGCCTGCACTGAGCCCCTCAGAGGAAACGGAGGAACCAAGTGCTCACTAAACAGGGGCAGGCTTTGGTGAAAGCAGCGCGGACAAAACCAGCTCTGAGCTTAATTAAAAAGAGTGCTTAATCCCTCCCCCAACAAATGCAGATCTCCCACAAAGGAGAACAAGAATGCCAGTGGCCAGGAAGGCCGGCAGCCTTATAAACAAGCGCTTCGGGCTGCGCAGGGCAGCTCCGCTATGATCTGATACAATGACCATTGTCAAGAAGGGCTGTTTTTCCATGTTTTTGTATCCTTTTCTTCGCATCTTCTTTTGCTACCTAATTTCATGCATCAGAGGTCAAAAGACAAAAGGTCAGTCCTGGTGTAGAGGCAGAAAACTCGCCGCCACCAGGAACGTGTGTCCAAAGGAGCGCTTTGAGGCACCGCCTGGGGACCCCGGCAGGTTTTCATCTCTGCCTAATTCTCTTGTGTCACTTCACGGGGTACATGAGTCTACGTGCAAATTGCATGAGAAATGAGACACCAACTGCTGTACCGAACTAGGAAAAAAAATTGCCCTCCTTTCAATTTACCAAACTATTTCCATCTCATACCTTGTTTGTAAGAATTTGTGCCTCACAAGGAGCCCATCTTGGGCTCTTGGCCTGCCTATCCACAGAACCTCATATACACACGTATCAACTTATATTGTAAATAAACAATCTGAATAGCTATTCCTGAATGGTTTTCCTAGGAGAATTTATAAAGATCTCTCCAAAAAATTACCAACGCTTGTCCTAAAAATTGCTTTCATTAAAATCTGAGCAGCATTTTTAGCATGGATAATTTGGTATGATTCTTTTAATATGAATTTAGTACGGATATTTTGTTCTCGACCTCCAATTTTTTCAGTGCCCCATTTTGGATTCTTAAGTAGCAGGGTCGTGCTAGTTTCCTTGTTCCATAGGTACACAACTTAGGTGATTATAAGAAAAATACAGCATCATGATTTCCCATTAGAAATATTTTCATGATTTAGGGGGGGAACGACTTTCCTGTTCTATGTTCATAACCGCCTCATACCATCTTGGTATGCCAAATGGCTTTCATTAATTCAAAATAAATTTAGGGGACAGCTTTAATTTTTCCTTTTGTAGACAATTTTTAGTCAATTGGCATTCAATGTCTGAAGGTCTGGTCCCCATGTCCAGGACAAATTAAAGGAGAAGCTAAACACTTTGGGAAGTGTCTCTGGTCACTAGACTCTAGGGCTCCGCACGGCTCACCTCAGAGGCCCTCTGGACCCAAGCCCAGCCAAGTCCTCCCTTGCATCTCACTCTGAGCTGGGTCCTGGAGGAAGCTACCAGGAAATAGCTGGGCAAGTTGCTAAAAATAGGTAATCAGCAGCAAATCTGGAAGATTTTTAGAGCCCCGTTTTATTTCAGGCATGTTCTCAAATCCTGTAGTCCTCCTTCTTCCCCCAGGATTGCCCCTCAAAAAGAAAAAAAAAATTAAAAGCCGTCCACAACCTGCCAGGAGACTGAAGTATTCACTTGGTGATTTGCAAGGTCACACTACAGGCTCCAGGGAAAGCGCTCCAATCCTGCTGTGATCCTCTGCCCTAGCTCTGAAGTTATTACAGAAAAACGGGGAATGAAGTAAGTGAGAACATTGAAGGGCCTACTTACTGGCGCGCTTCACTGCCGTTTAACACTCTGATCTACGCCCCAAAACTAAAAGAATCGTTTAACCTGTGCACGCACTCAAAATCGCTTGTGAAGTAGGCTCTTTTATGTTCCAATACTTCATGGAATCAAATTATATCACATTAAAATGTTATTAGTTTAAAACATATTAAAGGGGATGTAAGTCCGGGCCGGCGCATGAATATTTAAAGCTCGCATTACGCGGAGAACTATCGGAAGAAGGTGTGGGAAAGCTAACAGTTCATCGTATAAATATTGATGGAAATAAAAACGTCCTCCGTATAAACTTTCTTTAGCAAATTAAGATTTTACTATTTACAAATTACAGTATTGTTAAATTTAAAAGGAACTATAAGAAGAAATAAACTGATTTACACTTGTTCTCAATGTTAAACAATCAGTGCCAGTAAATCCTTCCAATGCCCCGTTTTGAATTCTTAGGTAATCGTGGATTGCTGGGAAGTGTAAGCAAATTGTAAATACAACTGACAGCCCGTTTTCCAAGAGAAATGTAGCGAATGTAACTCCAAGAGAGTAAATTTTATCTCAAAATTCTCCAAGAATTGTCTTCAAACCTCGTCTCTGTGCATATGTATAGGGCATACACTTGACGTCTGCCATGTGTACCTGTGCACTGGAAACCAATAGTGGAACTGAAGTTAATTACTGGATTGAGTTGAAATGAACCCATGCAAACGACCCAGGTCTGCCCTCTTTGAGGCTTCTCTCTATAACGCTTTTAATTAAAGCAAGAAAAGCAGTAAAGTAAGACAACAATAGCGATAACCCACCATGAGCACCGGTTCCCCGAACACAGCCCCATCGTGTTTTCCAGCGCTACCCGACTATTTCTGGGTGGCGAGCCGCCAACACATGGTGCTACCAGCAGCCAGACCTCCAAGCTCTTTATACGCAGAGGACCCCGCTGGCACCAGAAATGGGCGTTTTGACCCAAACCATTCCTCAGCCTTTCTGCCGCCGGCGCCGCTAGAAAACTTGCGGCGGCGACTGGCCTGCGTTACGCGCCTTTTGCGCTCTGCGCCCCGGGAGTTGCCAGCGGAGAGGCGCCCCCGTCCACCCGAGCGCCGCCCCTAGGCAAGCCCCAAGCTTATACCGCGAGGGACCTACTCGCCGCGCCCCGGCGTCCACCCTCAATCCTGACACCCTCCAGGCCCGGCAAACCAAGCAGGGCGGGGCTGGGCATTAGGGGCGCCGCCTGCGGAAGGTGCGGTGCCACGTGCGCGCTGCAAGGACCCCGAATCCTGCAAGTCCAGCTGCGGCCTCAGCTGCTCCCAGAACTGGGCCCCCAGCTTTAGGGCGGGGCCTCCTCCTCGCCTCCAGCCTGGACGTCGGCTCCCACCCACTCTCAGCGCAGGCCCCAGCCCAGAGCCCCAGGGGCAGAGTCTTTCCCCGCGGCTTCTCCCAAGGCTCGCCCAGGGCGAGGCCCAGCGGCGGACCCCGCTGGTCCAACCTTTGCTGGATTCCGGGCTGGGGATCTCGGGGGGCGCTGGGTCGGAGCCGAGCCCCAGTCCCGGCTCCACAAGCCCTGGAGTCCTCGGGCGTTTCCTGGCCAAGTGGAAGAGCCCGAGTAGGCTCCTTTCCTCCAGACGTCGCCCTCCCCCTTCCTGCACTGCGGCGTCTTAGCTGGAGGGAAGCTCACAGCGTGCCTAGGCCAACCCCTTCTGCGACTCTTTTCTTTTCCTGTCACTCTCTGTTCTCGGTTTCTGCTTTCTCCCTCTTACAGAATACCAGAGCGCGCGGGGGCCGGAGAAGCCTCCACATCAGCCCCTTTCCTGGGCCTCCAATCTGCCCTTCCCCACAGTCTTGTCTCTCCCTCGACACATTTCTGTCTCTATAGATTCTCCTCGCATTTCCCTGCAGGTTCAACCAGCGGGTCTCTCTGCCTCTCTAAATCTGCCTCTCCCTTTCTCCCTGGTGTACCATTAAACAAATCCAGGTGTATCGAGGTTGGAGAAATTGCGGCAACGTGGACAGAAAGAATGCCTTATTCGGTCCTTGTAACATTTCCGGTCACTACAATTTGGCTTTCCCTTGAGATGGTGCCAGCGCCGGTACCGCCTTGCAGGCCGCAGCTACCGAGGCGCCGGCTCGCTCTCTCTCGCTCTCTAGCTGTGTATGCGTATGTTTGAGTGTGGATTTATGTGTCTGTGGTTGCAAACCAGGGCAGGCTCTCCAAACCGAAAGCTGAGCGGAGTTGGGTTTCTAGGATTCTAGGGCTGCGGGCAAGTGAGGTGGGGGACTTTTCGGGGGTCCCGACGCCCATCTGCGCCTAGACTCCACGCGTCCCTAGCCCCCTGCCAAGTATCTCTAGGGCCGAAGCATCAATTCCGCGTGGTCCGAAGAGGTTCTCCACCTGCTCCGCGGCGGGGATCCGCCCCTCGGTCCAACGCGGCTGGAGTCGGGGAGGTCCGAAGCGAGCTGGCCAGGCGCAAGGGGAGATCGACCCACAGCGGACAGGGTGCGCGAGGGAACCGCGGCTGGGTCTGGGTACCCCGCGGGGAGGAGGGGGGGTGTCTGTGTGAATTCTAAGCCTGGCACTGGCGCCGCGCGACCCGCAGGGTTATGACTAGGGGGCGGGCGCCCCCTCGGGAACGCACTTTTGTTTCTCGTTGGTCTGGAGCGCGCAGAGTACGACGCGGCGGCGCTGGGGTCAGATATTTCGGAGCACCGTGAACCCGTCATTTCTGATGCTTGGCCTAATCCTCTGCCCTTCCTGGGTGCAGACAGGAACGGAGTAGTGCCCGGTGTCTCCTCCCTAATCCAAAAGCCCCACAAAGCCAAAACACACATGCAAAACTCACCAAAGCATCTCACGAACACAAAAACTAAAGCCAACGCACGAAAACATACACCCAAACCCGCATCCAAACGCTCGGCTCGTAAAAACAAAATAAAAATCGAAGAAAACAAAACACATACAAACACGAGATTCACCTAACGCAAAACACACAGAAGACACCCATTAATACAAAATCAAAACACTTGAAAACACCGCGCCGATGCAACAGCCTTCCAAACTACACACAAAAAGACAACCTCCAAGGACAAAGTACAAAACACATAAAATTAAAATCCACAAGGCAGAAAACAAAAGCCGCCAAAAAGACCAAGACTCACAGAGCCAAACCCTTTAAAATGTAACCCACGGAAAAACTACACGCAAAACACCCGAAACAAAAGACTCATAGATAATGAAAAGAAAATTCACGGGAAACAAACAAAAACAAAACAAACCCTCTAAATAGAAAACAACCCCAACAACTCCCGCCCCCAGCCTGGGGTGAAATGTCAATTCCGGGAGGTCTTTTGATCTCTAGGCGCGGACAGGCCGCTCCTCCTCGGCTCTGCCACCCCGAGCGGGCAAGGCAAGAGGGCGGGAAGCAGGGGCTGGGGCTGGATAGCGGAAGGAAGAGTCGAGCGCTCGGAGAGGGCCAAAAATCAAATCGCCAGGGCCGGGACCCGGACTCGAAGGCTGCAAGAAGGAGGCGGCGCAGGGGGACTGCGCAGACTACTTGGTGGGGGGGCCGCCGGGGAATCCACAGCCACGTTTCCGATTGTGGCGAAATCCGCTCAGTGGATAAGAGATGTCCGGTTCCCGCCAGCCTCCCCCCACCCCCCTTTTTTCGAGCTCTGGGCTCTTCCCCCTAGGTTGCGGCCCAGCCTCGTGACCACCCCCTCCAAAAAACAAACAACACTCTCGCTGAGGACGATTCACTTTCCGAAACTGCCATTGTCCGGAGGGCCAAAAGTCCTCCTGCAGAGCGCTCCCCCGCCCTGGAGAACCTTGCCCCTGCGACCACCCCACAGCAGGGCCCCACAGACATCCAGTGGCCAAGCCTTGCAGCCGGACTCGGGACTGGGGAGGGCGTAAGGGAGTTAAGTTTTAACCCTGGGCCGAAGAGAGCGGGCTGGACATGCCACACCACTGCCCGGTCTCTGTCGGGCTGATTTCCCCTCTGGACTCAAGTCCTGGGGCTCGGGCACGCAGCAACGCCTCGGGGCTTGAGGGCAAAGGGATTCCACTTATGGGCCGGGGTAAGGTGTCCAGGACTCCCGCCAATCTCCAGGACCTTCCGAGATGGTTCTGCTCAGCCCCGTCGCCCAAAGCTGAGGCCCGGATTTTACCTCCAGCATTTTACATGCGCTCCGGGCAGAATGGGACATGGTGTGGGGAAGGAGCTCTGAGACCAGCAGGCTGAGTGGGGACCTGGGGACTTTAGGGTTCTGGCGCTACCCTAAAGTCAGGGACCCGGCAATGGTATTAGAGCTGCAAATTGGGGTGGGGGTGGCGTGGCTGAGAGCTATGGGGGCGGGCGCCGCCCTAGGGGTGAATCTGAGGAAACTGGAACGCCCCCTCTGTGTCTGGCGACACTACTTGCCTTTGCACCCCCTTCAAAAACACCTGCTGGGAAGGGTGGTTAATTTTTTAAAAAACAAAAACCGGGCCTGCACCCGCCTACGCGGCGGGGCTTACACCTAGAGGGGTCACCCGCCTCGCGCACCCTGCCCTGGGCCGCGACACCGAGACGCAGGGATTTGTAGAACGTGCGGCCACGAGGCCAGGGCTTCCCGGCTTGCCTTCGGTCCGCACCTTCCCGTGGGCGCGCGGGGCTAGCGCCCGGCTCCGTTTAAAGCCTTCCTTCCCTCCCCCCAACCCCCTATAAAAGTCCAGGGCGGCGCGGTAGCGGCACTGCTGCTCTCCCGGCCTCCCGCACTGCTTCGGCCCGGCCCGGCCCGGCCCGCCCCGTCTGGACAGCTGGGCAGGCCCGGCCGCACAGCGCCGACACCCTTTCCCTGCTTCGGCCGGCAGTGCGCGGCGGCACGCTGGGGGCGCGGCGTGTCTGGGGACATCTTGTGATGTTGGCGAGAACAGGACATGATCTCACATGGCGAGAAGCTCTTTAGTTCCTTAATCATTTCACGGTGCCTTCGGACGCTTTTTTTCCACCTAAAACGTTTAGTTTCAGCTCAGTGATCAGCTACCCCAGCTCGGCGGGGGAGCGGAAGGCTTGAATTATTCCGACCTGTGAGCGGCCCCTGGCACCAAAAAAAAAAAAAAAGAAAGAAAGAAAAGAAAAGAAAAAGGAAAGGAAAGAAAGAAAAAAAAAGAAAAGAAAAGAAAGAAAGCAAAGAAAAAGGAAAGAAAAAAGAAAAGAAAAAAGAAAGGAAAGAAAAAGAAAGAAAAAGAAACACCAAAAAAGTGGAAACTTTCCCCCCCTGCCAACTTCAAGTTCTGAAAAATCAAAATGGATTTAGAGAAAAATTACCCGACTCCTCGGACCGGCAGGACAGGTAGGACCGCGATTCGGGCTCCAGGAGTGCTAATTTTAGGACCCAGCCAGCCCTGGTCCTCATGCACCTCGGCCCTGGGGGAGGGAGTGAGCTACATTTTCTCAGGGATTGACTGCGTGTCTGTCTGTAGCGCGTTTGTATGTCTTTTCACCAGTTTGTTCACACAGTTCTGCATCAGCCCAAGTGTCTGTGAGTTTGTGTTTCTCTCTGTTTCTGAATGTTTCTGTGGTTGACTATCTGGGGGTCTGGAAGTTCGTTTGGGTCTGTGTGTTTACATAGGGGCTCAGAGTGTGCATGAGTGACCCTGAGTTTGTATGTCCCCGTATATGTATTTTCACAATGCGTGTGCCCAAGAATTTATGTGCTTGTGTGTATGTGTGTCCTTAGATTCCTGAGTGTGTTAGTGCATGTTTATGAGTTGGTGTTTCTGGGTACTGTGCTCTGCATATCCAAAATGTGTGTCTGCGAGTGGAGTATATGTGATTTGGATAAGTGTCTAAGTGTACGTCTACTCCTTTAAGGGTCTGTGTCCACCTGTCATATCCCAAGTGCTTTTGGAAGTGAGAATGAGGGGGTTCCACTGACCCCTCCATTTTTGGATGTCAGCAGCTGTTCACTGTGTCCATGTCAAGTTACACAAAAGTGCCTTCCTAGAGGCACAGAGATGGATCCAGGGCTGTGGGGGGTCTGTTGTGCTAAGCCTGTGAATAGTTGGGCTCAGGTCACATTCTGTTGGGAGAAACAGGAGTGGCGGTGTGATTTCAGGGCGTGCAGTCCCTCGGTGTGTGGTGAGGACTGCTTCACTCTGTGGGCACTGCTGAGCCTACCATTTGTATAAAACTGTGCCCTGTGGCAGGCACAACCTTGGCAGGGGACGGCAGGCAACCCACAGGCTAGTTGTGACATTTCTAGGGACCTCCAACCTGCCTTCGCTTTCACCTAGACAAGCCTTTGACAATGGTGTGTGTGTGTATTGTGTACTCAGGTTTTATTTTGTGGGTGCTGCTCCAATGGAGGAGAGCACAAGTGGGTGCACATGTGTGCCTAGCCTGGGCATCCAACTCTGGTGCCTGTACGCACATGGGCCTTCCTGGCACAGGGCCCGGTGTGCCACCCACAGGCCCAGGCAGTAGGCAGCAGAGTGTTTATATCTAAGAGGAGGTGGCAGGCAGTTAGGAGGCCTCAGTTTGTCCTGAGATTAAAGATAGGTATAGGAACCTCTTTCACTCATTAGGCCAAGTGCACTAACCCCCACCCAAACACACTCCTGGCCCTGCTGGCAAAAAGTATTCCACTTCTCTTATCCCTGCGGATCTTTGAGGCCTTACCTCCACCCCAGCCTTAAATACAGGTCAAAAAGCAAGAGAGAGGGGTGGACTTATACTCCAAACCCAGGACAACTCTCTAGACATGATCCAGATACATTTCCAGAATTGTAACAAGTGAGGACAGAAATCTAAGAGGTGGGGAATTGAAGAGGATTCCCCAGGGTGAAGGTGTAAGAAAGGGAATCTGGAAACTCCCTCTGCTCCATCCCCACCTCCCCTCCCCCCTTGGCTCCCTTGGTAGGTGGGACTTCCTGAGTTGCCTGCACCAGATCCAGGACTAGGTGTTCTGTATATGCCGGGAATGGGTCAGAGGCACGTGAGGATCTGGGGGACTGTCTGTGTGGTTGGTGCGGCTGCCTCTCCCTTCGGAGAGCTGTCTACCAAGAATGTAATTCAGGGCGGTCGATGGGCTCTTTGATTAGTTCAATCGCCTGAATAATCGTTTAATCAATAAAGCATTTCATTCCTCAGTAAGGCGGACCTGGGTGGGGCTGGGGGGCCTAGTCTGGCCCGAGTTTAAAAATCTGGAGAGCCACGCCCCCTCTTCTCCTTTGCGCTGGGGTAAGGGCCGCCTGCCCTGGAAAGGGCAGAGCTCCCGGGTGACACCGCACTTCTGCCTGTCTGCACCTGCCTCGGTCCCAGAGGTTGGGGTGGGGCAGAGGAGAGAGCTGAGAAGCTAGCCAGGCGGGGGGCATCCATGTCTGGTTTTAGGGGCTTTATGTGGGTTTCTCCCATCTCCCAACATGAAGGTCTTTTTTGGGCCACTTGGCCTCCTTTTCCTTTTCGGAACTGTTTTCCATTCCATCTCATGTCCTCAGTTTCCCCATCTGTACAATGAGGAAGGAGTATATATACCTTTTTAGCTCTAAGCCCAAGATTGGGTAAGGTCAGCCTTAAACACAGAGCCACTTAAGAATCCTCCTGTCTAGGCTCTTCACTGTGGTACCAAAAAGGAAAAACTGATATCCAGAGAGAGGGGCAGGGACCTGTCTGACGTCATACAGCAAAAGGTACCGAGGGAGTAGGACCAAAAGGTGACTTATCTGCCCTTAGACCCCTCATTCTTGCTGGGAGAGGAGGTAGAGCCCCATCTCCCAAGACCCCCCTTGGAGAAAAAGGACTATTGGCCAAGCTGGCTCAAGGAGTCCAAGGCCAGGAAGGCCAGGGGATGCTGAACAGTATGTGGGCATTGGCATCCAGTCCCCCAGCTCTGGAATGAGCACATTGGAATAACAATCCTCCCTAACCATGGATCTTCATCTTTGAGAACCTTGGGAGGTCTCATCTCTGAGGTTCTCCCCATTAGACATATAGGGAAGCTGAGCCCTAGAAGAAGGGGCCTATAGTGGTAAGTCTTTGGGAGAAAGATAGTGCCAGAATCTCTGGCCTTCAGGGTGTATGGCTAGTGGTAACAAACCCTGACAAAGGCAGTTTACATGGTTCTTGAAAAATTTGGTTAAATTCTCCTATTTTCCCACTTAAATGATGCCTACAGAAAGATCCTGATCCAGGTGCAGGAATTACACAGAATCCACTCTGCCCAACTATCTATGTAACCTGGGTCAGTTGTTCATCCCTCTTTGATACTTTTAAAATGAGAGTCAGAGAGGGGGCACTTGGCTGGCTCAGCTGGAAGAGCATGGGACTCTTGATCTTGGGGTTGTGAGCTGGAGCCCCATGTTGGGTGTAGAGATTACAAAACAAAACAAAACCTTAAAAAAAAAAAAATGATGGCTACAAAGAAAAGACCTAACAAGTTAGGACTGTGATGGCAGCAGCGTCTTGGACTCTCCCAAACTGAGCACCTAATTCGAGACCTGGAGGCCTTGCTTCCCCCCCCACCCCCACCCCCAAGCAAGAGCAGGGATAGGGGCTGGAGGAGAGAAAGGGGAGGCAGGGAGGGAGTGCGTTCTGAAGGAGAGCAGGTTGCTGACTGAAGATCAAGGTGGAGGTTCCTCTGGAGGTATTTGGGCTTCTCAATTAATTCTCAATGGGTTTTCTTTCAATAGTAGAGCTTTCAACGGCAATTGGTCAACTATAAATTGCCAGGACTGGTTTCCCGGATGGTTTCCTTTCTCAGTATTTGCCTCCAGCGCTTAGCACAGGGCCCTGCCCAAAGTTGTGTGGTTGGGGGAAGGTAACCCCGTGACTGTCGCACACAGCGAGGTCCGACCGGATTCAGCGCCAGGACGCTGAGACCAGCTCCCTGCTAGTCTAGTCTGTCTCTCATTGCTTGTCTCCTCGCTAGTCTCACTCAGACTCGTGGGCTCGGGAGTCCTGGGAGGCAGGACTGTGGCGCAGAAGCCCCGCTCTGTCAGGGAATCGCTGTGTGATCTCGCGCTAGTCATGTTACTTCTCGGGGCCGCTGTTTGGTGGCCTGTAAGGCTGGGGTAGTTGGCCAGGATGTCAGGTCTGGTGGCACCTCTTGGCGTTATAAGTTCCCCCAAGCAGCCCGCTTGGAGGCTGGAGGCGGTGAAGAACCCCTACCCAGAGGGAGAGTCCCTCTGTCCTGGGCACCTGTCGCCCCACACCTTAGGTAGCCCAACACCGTCCTGAAGCCGCACAACCTCTGTGTGAAATGGGAATCCAAGCTATTCCGGCTCGGTAAATATCTGTGTCCATCCCACTCCGGCAGTACTCTGAGGATTCTGTCCAAGCGGCACAGGTATCGAGAGGAAAACTGGTTTGTGCTGGCATATCCTACTTAACTGGATTCTTTATTTGGCAGCCCGCACCCCCTCACTCCACCCCCAAACTCCCAGCCATCCCAAGTGTGGCTCTGTAGAGGCTCTTCTGAGAAAGAGGTTCCCAGGCCGCAGCCTTTCCTCTACTTTAGCTTTTCTGTGTGACCTTGGACAAGGCCCTCCTCGGCCTCAGGCTATGCATCTGTAAAATGGGGAAAGCATTGCCTCAGGGCCCTTTTTGCTCTAAGACTTTTTTTTTTTTTTAAGATTTTATTCATTCATTTGACAGAGAGAGAAAGATCAGAAGTAGGCAGAGAGGCAGGCAGAGAGAGGGGGGGAAGCAGGCTCCCCGCTGAGCAGAGAGCCCGATGTGGGGCTCCATCCCAGGACCCTGAGACCATGACCTGAGCGGAAGGCAGAGGCTTAACCCACTGAGCCACCCAGGAGCCCTACTCTAAGACTTTAGAATTTGAGTTTCTAGGCCTGAAGTCAACGAGTGGGGCTTGGGACAACCTGGCTCCAGGTGGAGGAGCCACCTGGCTCCTCCACTCCAGCCAGTGGAGGTCACTGGCTGCGACCCTCAGGGAGCCCCCCGCCCCCAGCCTCTCCAGAAACGCCAAGCGTCCACATCGAATTCAAGTCACTTTTTATCCACCGTGCGCGGTGGGGTGGAGAGAACATGGGAATCGTTACTCATACGGGTTCCTCTCCGCTTTTACGTTCTTCCTGCTCGGAGACGGAGGTGCGGTTGAGGAGGTGGAGGAGGGACGATGGGGGCCCGAGGATCCGGACCTGCCAGGTTCCAGACAAAGGAGAGAGAACGCAGCCACTCCCCTCCAGTGCACACTGCAGCCTTCTGGGCCCCCAGAGGCCTGCCTGGAGCCGTTTAACGCAGCTGTGCCCTGGAAGGGGTGGGGATGGTGTCAGCACCGGAAACTTATCTACCGGTCAGGGGCAGCTGGGTCTGGGACAGTAACAGAAGGTGAGATTGAAGGCCGACCCCCATGTAGAAATGTGAGAAAGAGGTGTGAGAAATGGGGCAGAGGTAGAGATAAGGGAGACTGAGGCAGAGAATGAACCCAGAGCCCTCTCAGGGTCAACCAGTGCTCTGTTTTCCTTATAAGCTCAAGTCTGGAGGGACCATCTCAGAGCCTCCTCACTTTTGTGGATTTATACTAGAGAATGATTACTTGCGAATTTGAAATGGTGGGTCTTGGGACAACTGCCATGAGCCGCGGGGGCAGTAGTCCTCACTGTCTTCGCCAGTGCCTCCTGGGTGTAGAATGGCTGTTATGGGCTTCCTTTCCAAAGTCCATTCCTTTGATTATGGTCCCAGGGCCTCACACCCCTGAGAAACTGAGACTTGCTGGTCAAAACTCTTCCCTTCTGAACCAGGAGAGTCTGCTAGAAATCCACCCATTTTGTCTTCAAAGCAACAAGAACTTCCCTGGAAGAGGGAAGGTGGAGTTTTCTCTACAGCAGCCTGGTAGCATGCCTGGCTTGGCGCAGCCCTTGCAGATAGAACTCACCTGCCTACCTGCCAGCTTAAGGGACCCTCATTTGCACTGGACTAACGTGACTGGCTTCATTTAGTTCCCAAGAAGCCTTGCGCTGCCAGATGCAGAATTACCCCTGGAAACAGAAGCCTTCAGTTGCGCATCACTAGCCCCAAAGTGTCTGCCAGCTCCTGGTCTGAGGCGGGAAAGAGAGACTCCAGGCTCAGTGCTTGGACAGCCTGGTCCAAAGCCTCAATTAATTTCCTCGCCCAGGAGCACCCTGATTCCTAACTTTAAAGGAGTGTGAGATTTCTTTACTCTCAAAGTCTCTGCTTTTCTTTTAGCTTAGAATTGTGGTTCCCTGGGGGTAAGATTGAGGGAGGGGGGTGGACGAGAAAGTGACAGCAGCGGCTTAGTAGGCGCTTGATAAAATTGCGAAATGTTTCCTCTGGAAGGAGGCCGCCGTTAAAGATCAGGTAAGCCAACTCTACCCATTTTACAGATGAGAAAACTGAGCTCAGAACGGGGTAGATGTGCGCACACTACGAGTCTATCGCGAATCTGGTGGTGCTTAGATTGAAAACCGGATCTCTACTGCGCTCCTATTCTTCCTCCAACATCCGTGTGTATGTTTTCAAGAGACAATCCCCCCCCCCGCACGTCCCCCCACTCCCGTACCCTTCACCTCCCCATCCCCACTTTGGCTGCCCCCAGTCCCTCAGGGTGTCCCAGGGTCCCAACGCTGCGGCAGGGAGGTCAGGCTCCCGCGGTGTCTGCGGCGGGACTCTCCAGGCCCTGTGTGGATCCCCTTACCCCTCCCCCAACCCGCGCTCCACTAGGCCTTCGCCCCGCGCGTTTGTCAATGAACGTGGCGCCGCCGCCTGGGCCCTGCCCCCCATTCTCTCCTATTGCCCAGGTATCCGCTAATCAGGCGGAGCCCGCCGGTCGCTCAACCAATGGGGCGGTGTCTCGGGCCAGGGCCGGCTGCCACAGCTCTGATTGGCTTGATGAAGCGTGATTGGCAGGTTAGCCCCCGCCCCGCCCCCGCCCGGAGGGAGGCTGAGCCCCGGGCGGCGCTGTCCACACGCAGCGGGTCCTGAAAGCGGCTCCGGGGCGGCGCGGTGGCGCACTGTGCGCGCGGAGCAGGCGGAGGGCTAGCGCCGGCTGTGGCGGCGGCGGCGGCGGCGGCGGCGGCGGGAGCGCGGCCAGTCAAAGCCGACCCCGGCTCCATCTCAGCACCGGCAGTCCCGGCGGCCTTGGTGGAGGGGACCTTTCGCTATCTCCGTCCCTCGCTACACGCCGGGGGCAGGCGCGGCGGCCGTCCCGGAAGAGGCAACTGAAAAACATTGGAACCAGACCCCTGAGAGAGAGCAGGGCGGCTCGAAGAGTTGGTGGGCGTGAGGCAGATACTCAGGCGTGGAGGAGACTGTCGCTGTTGTCCCCATTCCTGGTCCCAGCGATGGGGGAGCATCGGGAGCCGGGGGAACTTTAAAGGCAGAGGGTCCGGGGGTGTGAGAGCTGCAAGCTCCTGGGGACTCAGGAGTCACGGCCCCCAACGTCAGTGACGGAAGCGTCTCCGAACCCGCCGGGGGCCTCAGCGCCGCCAGAGAGGAAGTTCTTTGCAACTTCGTCCGAGACGTCGGAAAGCCGAGTGGAGAGAGGCTGGGGCTGCAACTCCAAGCCCCAGAGACTCAGTGAAGCAGAGAAAGGATCCGGTGGAGCCCGAGGGGTCGAGGAGAGACTCCAGAGACAGCGAGGCCGAGGAACCAGCCTGGCAGCCCGCGGGCCTCGCTGCCCCTTGAGTGAAGCCAAGGGCCGTGTGTCCCGCAGGCCTCCTCAAAGCTGCTCCTACCGGAGGCCGGGGGCTCCTTGCCGTCCCGGAGACGGACCCCTACGATATGCCCCCAAAGCTGCGGGTTCCTTGGCCGCATCTACTCCGGCCCGGGTCCGCAGCCGCTGCCTGAGACAGCCCAGGAAGGAAGCCACCAGGAGTTGGTCGCCCCACTCCCAGCCGGACTGCACTAGCGCCGTTTCCCGCCTCTAGGCGCAGCTCTGGGCGATCTCCAGAGGAGCAGCTCTGAGAGAGGCCCCGAAGCTCCGGCAGCGTTTTCTGAGCCCAGATCGCACAGTAACCGGCCTGGCGGCGTGGCTCCCTAGCCGCGCTGGGCAGCCCCTTGGCGCCGAGAGGCGGCGGCGTGGGCCGGCCTGCAGCCTGGAGCGCCCCGATGGAAATACACTGTAAGCACGACCCGTTTGCATCCATGCATAGTAAGTAGGCGGCAAGCTCGCTTCTCTCACTCTCCGGCCGGGACGGGGTTGGGTGTGCCGGACCGCGGGGCAGGTACCAGGGCCGGGAGGACTCAGGACTTCTGTAGCAGCGCGGTCAAGTTGGCAAAGTGCAGTGCTCTCAGGAAGGGCATGTGGAACAACGCTCCTGGTTCCCCGGGTTCCCGTGCCAGAGCACCTGGCACCGGGAATCCCGCCTCCAGCAACGGGTAGTGTAGACTTAGAGCTGCAGCCTCTGGGGGGACTCGGGCAGCAACATCTCAGCATGTTGGGAGAATCATAGTTCGGATCTGAAGAGGGCCCCGGGACTGGCTAGTTGGAGGGCAGGAAGTTGTAGGGAGAGGTCAGTCTTAAGTCTAAGACAGCGTCCCACACCCCATCTGCGGTGGCGCCTTTTTTAGCCGTGGGGCTGATGAGGGCTGATGCTTGGAGGGAAATTGGGGCCCCAAGCAGTGCCTGTGTGCTTGTATGTGTGAAGGAAGAGGCTGAGAGGTAGGCAAGGACACCAAGTTCAGAGCTCTAAAGGTATCCTGGAATTGAGTAGTGAGATTTGAAAAATCAACGAAGTGCCAGTCCCTCAGCTGAGCTTAAAAGCTGCCAGTTCATACGGAGAGACCCTTAAAGACACGATCAAGTCCTTCTCTTCAGGACACTGGCCACACGATGGCTTCTCTCCTCTAAAAAAACCAAGAAGTCAGTTAGTCATAACAGGCGTCCCCTCCTCCGCCTTTCCGAAAGCCACGGCATGTGTAGGAGACGGGAAGGGTCATTCTGGGCACCGGGGAGGCGGACCAGGCTGCCTGACCCGTGGAGATCTGCCACTTCACCCTTTAGCAAGCCTCCTGTGAGATGAGCGCTCCTCTCACGGTGAGTTAACGCTGGATTAGATTCGGAGATTTCAAGGAAATTCCAAGTGGAACGAATCGTGTTTCCCTTCTGCGGGCTGCAGAGCTGGGCCAGAGCAAGGCGCCAGGCTTTGGCAGCATCCAGTGGGGTGCCCAGCTCGGGTCCCTACGGGAGGCAGGTCAGGGAGTTGCTCCTGGACTGGGAGCTTACCCCAAGCCAGGTTCCCCTAAGACAGCCCAGGATCCTGCTCACCCAGCCGTGAGTCCCCTATTTAACAAAGGCAGCATAGACCCGGCTGGAGAGAAGGCAAGCTTCCTGGGCGAATATGTCGGCTTCTGCCCCGGAGGGTCGAGTGGCCTGGTAAGCAGGGAAATGCTGATCTAAGCTGCGGGGGCTGGTTGCGGGCAGGTCAGTTTCTCTTTGTGTCAATTTTCTGAATGCAAGATAATCCACCAAAGCAGTAGGGAGATTTGCGCAGAGAAGCCGCTTTCACCGGTCCTACCCCAAACGATTCCTCACCATTTGGGGCCTGTGCCAAAACGGTTTCCAGTCCATGGTGACCCCAGCGCCCCCCAGCAGCCTTCGCCTGGGCAGACTTGAGCCATGCCGCTGGAGGATCTGTTCTCGCAGAGCGAGCGGAAAACAAACGAGTTGGGGTCAATACTCTGAGAGGGGGCAAGCCTTTAGCTCAGCCAAGGAGCGAATGGGGGACAAAATGGGGAGGGCTGACCCCTGCATGTCTCTCCTCACCAGCCAGAATCGACAGACTCTCACTTCCTCCTGTGCAGACCCGGGAGCCCCATGGGTCGCCGGACCCTTGGGGAGATAGCATCAGAACCAGTGGTGTCCTGGCAGTGCATAAGGGTGGAGAAGGTGGTTCCTTCCGGGTGCTGGTTTTGCCAACCGAAAATGCCTGTGTCTCTGTCTCTTCTTGTCCCAGCCTTCATCTGCCCCTTCCTCCAGAAGTGCTCCCTCCTCCTGTTTTCAATCTTCCTGGCAGCATGGTGGGGGCTGGGCCCCAGCCAGCCTAGCTTTTAGAGCTGGCTTCTCTGGAAGTGCCCTCAGTTCTGATGCCTAAAGCTATTTGGTTGTACAATGTAGGCCCACCCTGGGCCCCAGTTTGTTGGCGATTGAGGGGGTGCCCAAGCAGATCCTGAGAGGTCGCTGTTGTAGTAGGGGCTCAGACCAAGTCCCACTTCCTCATCTTCCTGCCTGGCCCTGGTCAGTTTCTTCCAGCTACTTCCCCGGCCCCCACTCCCTTTGGAGCAGGACAGCTTCTGTGGGGAGGTGGCATTGGGGGAGGGGAAGGCACTGCTGGGAAACTGGCTTCTGTGTTCTCCTGCCTTTACTCCCTATTCTAGACTCATCATTTTCATCTGCACAATGTCCTCCCACCACCCCGCGTAGATGTTTCCTTCCCCCAGGTATGGTTTCCAGTTATAAAGCACTTTTATGGCCAGCCTCCTACCTGAGTGTCACCTGAACCTCAGCTAAACCCATTGTACAGAGTATGATATTGAAGTCAGAGAGACAAAAAGGCTGACAGAAAGTTTGCATGGGCAAAGCTGGAGCTTCTTGGGTCTCCCAGGATTCTCAGAAGGGGAGAGGGCGGGACTCAAGATTCCAGAGAGAGGGCAGTGGACTGAGTGAGTATACACGTGGGCGAGGCATTTTCTCTGGTTTAACTAGATCTGTCCCCATGACCCGACTGTCCATCTGTGTCAGCGCCCATCTGTTGGTTTGAGCCCTTCAAGAAGATTTCATCCCTGCTCTTTCCCTGTGTCCCTGTTTGCATGTCTGTGTGTCCCTTCATTTATCCTCTTCAGTGCCACAAGGAGGAATTTCAATAACCCTGTGGGGTTTTGGAGTTGGGTCTTCCTGCTGAGTCAGCAGAGACCCTCTCCCTACAACCGTTTACCTAGCCACGGTCTTTGGGATTTGGATAGGGCCCCTGGTGGGTAGTACATCCTTATCAAGGCCTAAGGAGCTTCTGCGCAGGCCAGCCCCCAGAAACCAGAGCCACAAAGGCCTCGGGGGGTATCTTCAAACCTTTCCCCCCAACCCTCCTCCAAACCCTGCTTGGCTTGTCCTGTGGGGGCGGGCCTGTGTTTCCCTTGTATCTGTGTGTCTGTTTCCTGGTCTTTGCCTTGATTTGTTTGTATCTGTCTCTGTGTCAGGCTCTCTGAAAATTCTACTTGTCCCTGAAAGGTGTAGCTGGGACCATGCATCCCTCAGGGGATGAACCCTTGCAGCGGGAGTCTATAGGAAGTAGAGGCTGGGACTTGGGTTCTTTGAGGAGATGCAGGGCTGGAGCTGGGATCCCAGAAAACAAAGATTCCTCTCCACAGAAGTCCTCTGTCTTCCAGATGCCCCTTTACTGGGCTTCCTCCATTTTCTCTTCTGGTCTTCTTGCCTCCTACCGTACACCGCACTCACCTTTCTTTTCTTTGCCGGTACTAGCTGATCCATTCCTTTCTCTCCTCCTCTGCCTTTCTAACCTGAGACTTCCCTTCCACGCTCTCTGTTCTTGCTGTCTGTTTCATTTAGTTTCCACACTTTGCAACCTTTCCCTCGCTTTTCCTCTTTTCTTTCCCCGTCCTGCCTCCCTCTTTCAGGCTTCACGTTTCACTTCTTTCCAATCTCAGGGTAAATGGGAGACATTGCCTTCTCAGACCAGGTAAATTACCTTCCCGCCACCCTTGAATTTCTCTATTGAATAGGACTGTGACTGAGGCAGAGAAGGCCCAGCCAAGTGAGTTTGGGAGCCTTTCCGGGAAGTTGAGGGAGATAGGGGGTTCCCAGGTCATCCTGAGTCTGCTGTGAGCTGTGCTTATCTGGATCAGACTCTGGAAGAACGTAGGTAGCCTTGTCTTTGTGGTCAAAAGTAGAGGGCTTGGGGACCTGCTGTCACCTAGAGTGTCCAACCCTTGGGGTTTTTCCATGATGCAAATGGTCCCAAAAGCTCACAAATGTCCTGGAGGACCGCTCTTGGAATTTAAGTCCTCTGAAGGTCGCCACTGGGTTTTGGGCAGAAAGTTTAAATTGCCAGGGGCATAGGGAACAAGCAATTGCAATGTCACAAGGCCTGGACTAACAGGTTATCTCAAAAGTGTGCTGGATGCTTTTAGCTTCCTTTCTGTCCTCTCAGATGAGCTTGTACCAATTTTGAATTTACTTTCTTCAATCCAGGCTGTTCTCTGAAGATCCGTACAATCCTTTTTCATCAGGTGCTCCCAACCCTAGAACAAAGCCTTTCTAAGGCCCTTGACCAGGGGTGGCTATCATCTTTCTGTTTTAGGTGAACTATGCAGTTTTGTTTCTAACTGCAAAATCCTGTTTGGGATGGTTTTCCTTTTTCTTATGTCTGGGGTGTTTTCAAACGATCAAAACCGATTAAAGCTCATTTTGAAAATCAGGGAGAAATTCATCTAAGAATTGGAATTAAATACTGTCATTACCTATAAAATTGTGTCTTTCCTTGAAATCAACCTGAGCTGGGAAATTCTGGGAAATATTCAGTTAGGACCCTCATGGAAAACTTCAGCGAATTGCTTTGGCAATTTTAAGGAAATAGGTTATGTTATGGGTGTTTCCCCCCTTTTTTTTCAGATGTTCATAAACCTAGATAGTAATTGAGTGCTGAGGGGGGATAGCTAAGATGAAGTGGCTAGTTTATGTTTTAGAATTGGAGAATGTGTGTGTGTGTATGTGTGCGTGTGTGTATGTGTGTGTGCGAGTGAGAGAGAGATGTCTGAAATGCCTAGCTTCCTTGGTATAGTCTAATCCCAGGCAAGTCCCAGTTTAGATGGAGATTTCCCCATTGCCGGCCTCTGAGCTGCCAGCAGCATTGGTAAATAAATGCTTGGATTTGGATTTGGCTTTTGACTGTCCTCAGCGATGTCAGTTAGTGGCCGATTAACAGCTACAAGGTCAATGATGTTGCTATACCGGATCACTCTGTGTTCACTGGTTCTGCTCTTCATTTACTTGGATCCCTGTTTCCCTCCAGATGGACTTTGATGTAAGAGAAGGGAGCTTATTGGGTGGAGAAGATACTTTCCCAGACTCTTTTTGCTTAAAATCCATCTCACAGTGCTTGTAAAACCTGGGACTCGGAAACCTTCTCCAGCTTCTTTATTTTCCCCCCAAACCAACTTAGAGCTGCTTGTCAATTGCAAAAACACTTCAGAAATTCCAGGGAAACTCCTGTATAACAAATCCTGATGTGGTAGAGTGGAATGTGATTCTCTGACCCATTTCTTTTGTGTGCTCTGGGAGGGTACAGTGGTCAAGGCTGCATGTTAGCCTCACCTTTTTTGTTTATTTTTCCCCTGTATTGAGGGATGAGCCCCATCTTTATAAAAAAAAAGGTTTTTTTGTTTTTTGTTTTTTTGTTATCAAGGCAGTGGTTGGATTTTGTTTCAGTACTCTGTAGACATTATTTAAACAAAAATTGTAAGTCCTCAGCCCTTGAATCGGATTGCTGATTAAAAAAAAATTTTTTTTCTCCCTGAGATCTAGTTTATTGGAGTAGTCCTTTTCACTTTTACAGATATTTGTTAAAAGGAAAAGAGTTTTGTTTTTAAACATCTTTTTATAGTTGATGTATTTTAAAACATATTTTCTCCCCAGGATCTTCCTTAGATCTCAGCATCATGCATGTAGTAAGTTATGTCTCTAGTGTAGATTGGGGTCTTTTACATACTCCATTGTTAACAAAAAATTACAAGGTGATGCTAGCAACTAAAGGAAGTATAGTATGGGGATGCTTGTTATCAATAGCCCGACTGACTGGCTGAAGATGGACAAAGGCAAAGGTTAATTTTAAAAAGCAAGGTGCTCATGAAGCCTGCACGATCAGACTCCAGGCTCAAGATACCCAGCCTGCGGCCATTTCTGATCAGAGAGGCTCTGGGTGCTTGTAACAACGCTTCTGGTACTACTGTGTGACTTGTTCTAACCACCCTTTCCCTCGCCTTTTGTTTCTGATCTGTTTCAGGACATGGAGGAGTGAATCAGCTTGGGGGGGTTTTTGTGAATGGACGGCCTCTCCCGGATGTAGTCCGCCAAAGGATAGTGGAACTCGCTCATCAAGGTGTCAGGCCCTGTGACATCTCAAGGCAGCTTCGAGTCAGCCATGGTTGTGTCAGCAAAATTCTCGGCAGGTAAAGGCAGGAGCTGCAGGCTTCCCTTGATTTTTCAAATAACGACCTAAAACATGACCCAGCAGCTGTCCAATGTGCCCACGTCATATTGAAAATCATGGTAGCACTTTGCTAACGTGCATAGTACTTTAGAGTTTGCAAAGCCCTTTCGAGGCCATTCAGTTCAAAGGAGCCCTGGGAAACCCCTGTTTCGAGTGACACATGGAATGGGGTGACTCAATCAGCAGGAATGACATGTTTTCTGAAAGCCTGGTGAATTATTCCAAAGGACCCACGAGGATGAGGTTCTTGGGAATTTCCCTTGCACATCTTGGGTGAGCCTAGGGCCTGAGCAGGGCTGGGTGGAAAATCCACAAGTTATAAAATCTCATTATCAAGTTCAATATTTTATTTGAATGTTTTCAAAAAGTGCATTCCATTTTTAAAAGTCAGCTGTCATTTTCAGTGTTGGGGTATCATCAACCCTTTTATGTTGGGCTGTAGTATTGTCCTCCTATAGGTTTTGTTTCCTTCACAGTGACACGCATCTTGAGTATATATTAGAGAGGGGAAAAAAAAAACCCAAACACACACTAACTCTCGAAGCTGACATTTGAAAGTTGCCACTTGACCCGTTGATTTGCTGCCAACAAAATACCAACAATGCCAATTCTTCCGGAGGGCTAGATAGCCCAACTTTTGAGCACACCTGTTTATTTTCTCGGGAGAGCCTCAGCGTGATCCAGGGAAGCATGTTTTAAGAGGAGGAAACAAACCTACAGAGGGCAGGTGACTAACCCTGGTCCATCCAGCCAGTCAGTCCTCTTGGACTGGGAGGAGGCCTCAAGGACCCCTCGACCACCGGCATCTCAGCGCATCCCAAAGCCGAAGCCACAGGTTTTTTACTGGACATGTGAAGTTGTTAGAGGTCTGCCCTGGCGGCCAGAGTATTTGGGTCCAGCTGTTCAGTGTTCTCAGGATTTTCGTCCCCAGGTCAGAAAATAACCTTGGTCCTGTAGCTTGCATTATGATTTGAGAACAGTTTCCTGAATAGAAAATAAATATTTTGAAGTATGTCAGTGACATTGTGGTTTTCTGCGTGTTCTCTCCCTTTCATCTGCTGGAATTTAAGAAATTCTCTTAGATGGAGGGAAAAGCAGTTTCTAACCTTGGGGAGACTTGCTGGAGGCCAGGGGAAGATGTTTCAAGGCCAGGGGTCTGGCATCCCCTTCGGGGACTTTGATCCTTACATTTGTTCCTTATTCCCTGCCCGCCCCAGGTCACCTCGCAGCCAGGGAGGAGGCTCTGGGCTCCACTCCTGTTTAGCAAATGAGCCCAAGCCAGAGTTCAAGGACGAAGGCTGGACATCAGCCTGGTGTTCTTGTTAGGTGGTGGTTTTAGGCAGGAGGATGAGAGAATAAAAGAAGAAAAACTGAGGAGAGGGAAATGAAGAGAAAAGAGAGTGATTGCTTTTAAAACAGAGAATAGAATAGAAATAGAGCAATGAAGACAAGACAGAAGGAGAGAGAGAGAGGAAAGAAATATTTTAGACTACCTCAGTGTCAGACTTTGAGAGCCAAGTGGGTCTTAGCTACCTTCTTGGAAAGCCTCTTCATTGCACGGAGGGAGAGAGAGCAAAAAGAAGGCCCTTCCTTTGTTTTTGCTGAGACATCGTTGCTGAGCCGACATCTTGCTTGCTGTCTGAAATCTTCTCAGGGCAAGACGCAGAGCCCTTCTCAGAGGGGACGTCCAGATGCCGGGTTCTCATGTTCTGGTGCCCGGGAGCCCTCCAGATCTCCCCTGGAGACCGAAGGGGACAAGGACCCTCCCAGGCCCAGCCGGCAGCCTCCGGAGGCCCAGAATAGATTTGTCACTAGGTAGAGTGGCACTCGGAAGTTACGCGCCGCTCCGGTGCCTGGCCGTTTAAGTTGTCAACAATAAATTGGAATTTCATAGCTCATTATTTTCATAACTAAGAACCACAGTGGACAAAATGTCACTCTAATTAGAACTGCCTTTTAAGAAACAAGTTCAGCCCTAAAACAGTGTGACTGGGAATTTCTGAACTGGGGCTGTTCTATCCACTGACTTTTTTTTTTCTTTTGGTCACCGAAGAATTTGATGGGCACAGTCGGGGTGACAGGTTATAGAGAGTGTGTTGTGTGTGGTGGCCGTGGTTTTCAGAGGCTGTATGACAAGGCAGGCAGAGTCCCTGGGGCAGAGACCCCCATCATCTTGGGAAGGTGGCCGTTTGCCAGGAGCGTGGGCATTCAGTCCACAGAGCTTGAGGCTCAGGAGGGGCTCTAGAGGCACAGCCTGGTGGCATGGGAGGCCCATTTAAATCCACCCAGAAAGCCTGGCTCTTGTCTTCTTTCACCGGAGGCTGACTGAGAGGTTCAGACCATTTGGAACTGGGTGGTACGTTACACAGTAATAAACACGCAGAGGATTTTAATCCGCAACACGTGCTCTTTATGTTTTGCAAAGCTTTCTCTTACTTATTCTGCGTTTCTGCCTGCCTCCTGTGAGGCAGCCTGGGCAGACAGCCTCCCCTTATTATACAAATGGGGCAACAGAGGCCCAGAGAGGCTAAGCGATTTGGCCAAGGTCACACAGCTTGGTAGTGTCAGAGGCACGGAGGAACGCGCCCACCTCTTTACTCCCAAACTAGCGTGTCTGTTGTGTGTAAGCCAAAAGCTGCGTGGAGGTTGCGCTGAGAGGAAAGAGCAGTTCTTCAGTCCAATTCCTCACTTTACACAGCTGCCAATTGGGATTTTCCCTGGGGGGGTCAGGGTGGCCTTCTAAAGGCCTGGCTGATGGGTCAGGCAAAAGGCAGACAGAGGAGTCTTGTGTCAAGACCGCAGCCTGCTGTGGGTGTTCCCACTCAGGTGAGATGGACGAGAACCCTGGGTGCTGCCCCTCCCCCCAGTCAGATGAGACAAGCGGGACAGGGGCTGGGGGGAGGGGCAGCTCCCTCCCGCTGCGCTCTCAGCTGCCGCGGAAACACTGCCGGCTGCTTCCGCTAGTATGTTGTAAGCACTCAGCCCGGGGGTTGTCTGTGTGTGAGCTCTGCCCCCAGACAGCGCCTGTAACCCGCACTCCGGGACCGGTGAGTGAGGGCAAAGCCGCCTGTGAACTGCCTGGTAAAGGGGAAAGCTTTCTACAGGTGCGAGGGATCATCATCATTGTTTTCACTTCACAGTCCGAGCAGAAGTGTGCTCTAGTGGGAAGAAGACTGGGTTCAGAGTCAGATCTGAGAGCTGGGACTGGCTCTGACTTCCAGAAGGAAGTTGGGCAAGTCACTCACTCTTCTAATCAGTTTCCCCTTCCATAAAACCCCTCTGGCCTCTTAGGATTGATGTGAGGATCCAGAAGATTTGAGGAAGGGCTCTGTAAACTTTCGAGCATTGTGCCTAGATAAGAAGTTACTCTGTTGATAGTAAGAAATGACTTCTTATTGTAAAGTGGGAAGGATGCTCGGAAGCCGCAGAGATTGCTGTGTGTCTTGATTGGGGTGCCTTTCTAAACTGCTGGCAAATAGCATTTTCTTGGATAGTTCTTAAAGCCTATTTGTGGCTAATTACGGTTTTTCAGAAATTACAGAAAGAGGGAGGATAGGTTGAGTTTTGCTTTATGCTCTGTATTTGTACATGACTCACTCTTCTCAATGAAAAACAGAATTTCTACTTCCGCATCACTGTTCCCAAAATTATTTCATCTGTTTCTAGAATATCCACTAACTTGGCCCTAACTAGATTTACCCAGGCTGAGAATTTCAGCATCTCTTTATTTATTTTTAAGATTTTATTTATTTATTTGACAGAGAGAGACACAGCGAAAGAGGGAACACAAGCAGGGGGAGTGGGAGAGGGAGGAGCAGGAAGCCCGATGCAGGGCTTGATCCCAGGACCCTGGGACCATGACCCGAGCCGAAGGCAGATGCTTAACAACTGAGCCACCCAGGCGCCCCTCAGCATCTCTTTAAATGTAACTACTCCTTGTTCTTGGCTAATACTTCCCATTCGTCCCATAAGAGAATCACTTTTTCCCCTTATCTATCATAAACTCTTCGTAGGTTGAAAAATTACCAGTCACAGGGGCGCCTGTCTGGCTCAGTCGGTCGAGTGTGCGACTGTTGATCCCGGGGTCGTGAGTCCTGCCCTCACGTGGGTACAGGGTTTACTTAAAAAAAAAAAAAATTACCAGTCATTTCTAAAATATCTTCTTGGCTAAAAATATTCTCAACTGCAAGATAATCTTCGCAAGAGAAGTCAAGAATTCCTCTGTAAATGTTGAGAGACATCCAGGAAAGGCTTGGATTCAGAAAAGGAATCAAGTAATTTTTTTCCCTTGAAATGATCTTTCACGGCACTCTTCTCCCCGGTCTCGGTTTTACTGTAAAACCCTGACATCCTATTTGTGTTAACGAGGAAGAGCGGATAGCATGGAAATGTCCTTAGAAACAGCGATTTACCTCAGGGGAGGTCCCTGGAAGAGCTGCAGTGACTTGTGGTTGGCTTTTTTTGATTGCTTGGGTTTTGACTTATATATAATATTTCCAGTTAATTCTGGAATCCAACCCTCCTTTTAATTTTACAGCAGGGTTATCATTTTAATCTTGTGGCAAAAAAAAAAGTTACATTTTAGGGGACAGTTTCACAGAATACAGATGGAATCTGCTAGGGGATGTGAACGCTGGAAATTAAAGGCACAGGCCAACTTCCTGGGGAAATTTTAGCTCAGGAGGCCAGGCCTCTGTCCTGGTTTGGCCAGTGGGTCTTGTGTGATCCTGGATGAGCCATTTAACCTCTATGGATCTCTCTGTTTTATACCTCCCAACGGGGAACCATTCATTCATTTTTCATTCATTCGTTCCAAATATTTATATGCTTTAGAACTGTTGCGGAGATCAAATGGGAAAGCTGACTTGAAAGTTTTCTGTAAACTGTAAAATGGTAGATAAATGTGATAGAGTTAATTAACTAATTAATGCATGGCATCCGGACCAGCACTGTCCAACAGAAATAGAATGTGAGCCACATTCGAAATTTAAAATTTTCTGGTAGCATATTAAAAAAGAAAAATAGGGGTGCCTGGGTGTCTCAGTGTGTTGAGCCTCTGCCTTCGGCTCAGGTCATGATCTCGGGGTCCTGGGATTGAGCCCCGCATTGGGCTCTCTGCTCGGCGGTGAGCCTGCTTCCCCCTCTCTCTCTGCCTGCCTCTCTGCCTACTTGTGATCTCGCTCTCTGTCAAATAAATAAATAAGGTCTTTTAAAAAGGGGAAAAATAAACAGGTAGAATTAATTTTATATATTTTGTTTAGCTCAGTATGTGAAAAATGTGATCACTTCAACGTATGACCAATATAAAAGCTATTAATGAGGTATTTTATGTTCTTTATTTTCTACTAAGTTTTGACAATCTGGCGTGTATTTTACACTTGTAGCATACCTCAATTCAAATGAGCCATATTTAAAATGTTCCAAAGCCCCATACAGCTAGTGGCTGCTGAACTGGACAGCACAGATCTAGATGTTTCCTGGACAGAGTAGCTATTTTGTTGCAAACATCCATTCTGCTGGTTCCTCGTGGCTAAGCTCCTTTCTTCTTGGGTCCTAGGTATTATGAGACGGGGAGCATCAAGCCTGGGGTAATTGGAGGATCCAAACCAAAGGTCGCCACGCCCAAAGTGGTGGAAAAAATCGCTGAGTATAAACGCCAAAATCCGACCATGTTTGCCTGGGAGATCAGGGACCGGCTGCTGGCGGAACGAGTGTGTGACAATGACACAGTGCCCAGCGTCAGTTCCATCAACAGGTGAGGGGCTGGTGCCTGTGGGGGGCTAGGGATCTGGGTGGGGTGGGGCATCCTGGAGGCTCTGCGGGTGCCTTTCCTAGGATCTGGTCTCTCCATTCATCAAGGCGCCTGAGGGGTTATCGGACTGGAGCGGGGCTAGTGGGCCTCTGTAGACCTCTCTATCGCCTTTCTCGTCTTTCCAAAGTGGGCAGGAGTTCTAGGCCCAGGGAGGGAAGGCCATGTCAGTACCCAAGCTGCCTGAGATTCTTCTGAGCCCAGAGTGATTTTTATCACTCCCTTTCCCACCCACCTCTGTGTGTGGAGCACTTAGCAGGGAATTGTCCTGATTAGGCCCTACAAATGTCACTTCCTTGTACGCCCATGCTCAAAGTCTTAGCACTGGCCTATATCAGAGCTTCCCAGGAAGAAAATCCCTGCCTTCATTTTGGGCAGAAGTTGAGCCCAATGAGTGTGGAAAACAGAGCTTGGACTTGAAGTTGGGAGATTTAGTTCCTGGTCCCAGCTCTGTCCCAAACTCCAAGTGTGACCCTGACAAAGCTCTTCCTGTCTCTGAGAGCCCCAGGCCTTGGAGGTTCTGATGTGGGTCTGTGATCTCCAAGAGTGACATCCAGGATACTAAGATGCTGTGGAGTTAGGGGGCTGCCCTCTACCCAGTTGTCCTCAATCTTACCCGTGGAGAGAAAGAACCAGAGAAATGCCGTGAGAACCAGGCATGGGATCCTCCCGGGAGCCACAGAGGCACCTTCTTCTCTGCAGTCTGACCCAGGAGGTATCTAACGGAGCTCTCAAAGCTTTAATGAGTCCTGAAAGAAAGTGTTCTGTTGTAGGTGCGGTCTCAACTCTATCTAAACCCACAGAGGTCAAGGATGAAGTTATGAGATAAACAGAAATGATTGTTGTTTTAACTCCACAAAGAAAAGAGAAGCCAGCAGAGCGAAAACTTGACCAGTTCTCATTTCTCCAAAGTCACACCCGACCCTTGTCCGTGCAGAGCCTATATGGGCATAGGAGACCCCTCACCCCCAGCAGGAAGAGGTGGTTAGACTAGAATGTCTCAGAGATCTCTTCTGGGCCTGCTGGGTGTTCCTTCTGGGATGATTCAAATGCATAGAATCACTGTGTGAGCATCTGTGTTGATTGGGGTTGATGGGTTGTTGTGTTGATGGGGTTTTTTTTTTAAAGCAAATTTTTAATGCCTTTTTAAAAAGATTTTATTTATTTATTTGACACAAAGAGAGACAGAGAGAGAGAGAGAGAGAGCACAAGCATGGGGAGCAGCAGGTAGAATGAGAGGGAGAAGCAGGTTCCCTGCTGAGCAGGGAGCCCAATGTGGGACTCGATCCCAGGACCCTGGGATCATGACCTGAGCGGAAGGCAGACGCTTAACCGACTGAGCCCCCCAGGTGCCCCATGTGTTGATGTTTTGAGTCCTGCTATTTCATTACCATTAGCCTGTTTTCTTTCTCTCAGCAAATCTTTACCTTGGCCCTGACATCAAAGTGCTGAGAAGAGAGAGGGAAATCGGGCACACCGTCTCTTAGTCTCTGTTCTAGAAGGCCTCCTTGTCTAGGATGGGATTCTGGTGCGTAGTGGAAGTCTGGTTAGCCCAAATTAGCTGAGGAGGTAGCAACTATCATGGTGGGTTTGGGGGTAGGGGATACTCTTGTTCTTTTTCTGGATTATGAGGGGCTCCCGTGTGCCGTGTGAGTCCCCCGCTTCTGGCTTTATTGCAGGATTTCCATCACACAAAGCAGTGCCTTTTCCCCCACGTCTCCAAAAGCCCTAACATAGGGAGTGAGGTGTAGATGCCTAGAAGTGATGAAGCAGCAGAAGCCTGTTCTGCAGAGAAACCTCGGCCAAACCCATGGTCAGGCTTTGGGGGCCCACGGAGTCCCCAATGTAGGGTGTGCCTGCAATTGGTGGTTTGAAAGAGAACTTTAGGTTGCCTGTGGGGCCCGCGAACTCTAATGCCTGTGGTGGCCAGGCAGTGACGGAGCAGGAAGAGCAGGCTGGGTGCGAGGTGATAGGGAGAGGCTGGGTCCGGGGCCGACAGACCGCACAGCAGTGCTGAAGGGCCGCGTGCTTCTCAGCGCCGGCCGAATGCCCGGAAGGCAGGCCCAGGGTTTGCCGGACTCCTTCCACTCTTAGAGCTGCCTGCTGGTTGCTCGTGGCTGGGGCGCGGCTGGCCTCAGGGCCTCCTGGGTGTCCACAGTGGTGGAGGTGCTTCGGAGGTGTTTTCGCACCTGTGTTCTCAGTCATTCGTACCCCGTCTCCGTGCACTTTGCAGCCTGTGTGCTTTGCCGCCTGTCTGCAGCTCCCTCGGGACCGAAGCCCTGTCCTCGGCCCCCCTCTGGGAGCGCACTATGGCTCCTTACTCCATTCTTCACCCAGAGTTCTTCGTGGTCTTTAGCCAACCAACCCAGCGACGCAGATAGAAGAGGAGTGGGACACTGCTGCTGCCTGCCCCAGCCATCCCAGCACGCAGTTTTATTTTCCATATGAAGGCAAAGCTGCTGCACTTCCTTCAAATGGATGCAGGTTCGAAAGAACCATCTTGCAAATGTGCACAGATTCCTCTCCCAGCCCCTGCCTCTGCTGGGGGCAACTTCTCACGAGTCCCCATATTTTAACAGCTAGGGAGGGAATGGTGGCTGGATTGGTGGCTATGCCGGTGGCCGCAGTGTCATCTCCACCGTCCACTCCCGCAAGCGTATGCCTTCCTGCTGTCTTCCGGGAGACCAGCCCGGGAACCCGTGACGGACGTGGAGTGAGTTCAGTGCCACCGCACCTGTTGTGCTGAGCGTGTGGGAGATTTCCTGGGACACGAGACACCACATTTCTGTGACTTCCTAAGGACAAGTAAGCCCTGGGATGCTGCCCAAGCTGCCCCAAGGATTTTTAGAATCCAGCCTGAGTGTCCGTTGGAGGTGACTGTCTAAGAGCTGGCAGAGACGGGTGGAAGGGAGCCTGCCTTCTCTTCGAGGCCCGTGGCTCCAAATCAGTGGCCAAGTGGTGGGCACTGTATGTGGCGTTCCCTGCTAGGAGGACAGTTCTCTTCAGCACTGATTGGTTGTGGTCATGTGAGAATGTGGGGTCAGCATTGCTGGGTGCTCGGATTTTTCAAGGGAAGCTACAGATCCACGTATTTAGGTAAAAGCTCCCACCTTGCAAATATTGGCAACTAATTCAAATAAAAACAAATAACCGTGCAGCTAAACAAAGCTTGTTCAGGGATGGATGTGGCCGATAGTTTGGGATGGACGATAGTTTGTAAACTCTACTCTTCCTCTGAACTTGGGCAGCAAGACTTCTGAGATTGTTTACCCATTCCCTCTTTCTTCTCCACGTCAGTTGCTGGCCTGGGTGTCCCCTGTGGGCCCACTCCCAGCATGGCCCAGTTGGACCCTTGGTTGTGGATTCTTAGCACAACTGATGGCCCGGGATTCTTACTGCCCAGTGGCGGTTTCATCAGTGCTGTAGATGTGAGAATCTCTTCAGCCCTGTCTTCCTATTTCCTTTTCAAAGGTGCATGATTTTCTCTTTCGGTGTGATTGTGTATGGGGGGGATGGGGGATGTGTCTGAGAAGACCTAGCCTTTCAAAGAAGTGAGGGTGATGTTGAAATCGATCCTTACAAATGCCTGTAATACCTGAAGTTGCTGGGACGTTAATCCTTCAGCTTCTTTTAAAGGGATTTGGAATCCAAATAGGCTTTATGTCTCCTATAGGAAATATATAGCAGAGGGACCACTTCCTTTGAATGTGGTCCAAAGAAAAGTGCTCCGGCATGGGGCCTGGAAGTCTGGGCTAACCGGCTGTGTGACCCTGGGCAAGTCACTCGAGCACTCTGGGCTTTGGTTTCCCAGTTGGGAGGAATTGGTTGATTGCCGAACTCTCTTCCCTGTTGGACCATCTAGGATGTTCACATGGCACCCGGGGTCATGCTCATGCTCAGCAACGTAGAGGCTAGACCTTTTAGTGTTAAGTGCCAGTTAGCCAGACTGTCTGTGGTTTAGAAAAGGTCCGGAGTGTGACTCTTACTGTGATAAGTCTTGATGATTGCTTGTTAATTTTTAATTTTTAAAGAATAACTATGAATCAATTAGTTTTATTCTTTCCACTGCCATTTCTTCTCAGTGGAAGATAATGCTCTTTGTTCTTTTTTTTTTTTTTTTTTTTTGGCAGCTGCTGCAAGCAGATGGGCAAAATCTCTATCCCTGGGGACAGCTTTGGAGGGTTCCCTATACTCTGGTCTCGCCTATAGAGGACAACCCCACCGCAGCCTTAAAATAGGGTGTGGGGATGGCTGCTTTCCCCTCCCCAACTCCCAGGGGGATCCCATGTGTTTTTAAGGCATTTGTGGAAAATATGGACCTTTTAAGTTTGAAGCTGGTCTTTAATCATTATGAAGGTACTACTGAAAATAATAGCTAACATTTATAGAGAATTTACTATGCAGTAGCCGCTATTCTAAATATTTAATTAGTTTAATTCTCATAATAACCCTATGAGGTAGGAATGATTCTTAGTCCCACTTTGCAGATGAAGAAACTGAGGCACAGAGAGGTTAAATAATTTACTCCAGGACATGCAGCTGGCAAGTTGGAAAACTGGGATCCAAACTCTAGTAGTCTGATTCTGGAGCCTATGTGTGTATGTATATATGTATTTATATAATTTTTTAAAAGATTTTATTTATTTATTTGACAGAGAGAGGAGGAGAGCGCAGACAGGGGGAGTGGCAGAGGGAGAGGGAGAAGCAGGTGCCCCCCACCGCTGAGCAGGGAGCCTGAGGCGGGGCTCGATCCCAGGACCCTGGGATCATGACCTGAGCCAAAGGCAGCCACTCAACCACCAACTGAGCCACCCAGGCATCCTGCAGAGCCTGTGTATTTAATCAATATGCTGCAGCTGCCTCTCGATGATTTATAACAATTGATAATGTCTTACCAAATGATTTATAAATATTTGAATGAAAAATAAGGAAAATAAAATTTTCTTTGCTTTCTTAAATTTAGTGGCCAGACAATTCTTTGAAAAGTTAGGACTTTATGCTGGAAGTAATGGGAAATAGTTTTGAAATATTTTACCATATTTTTGTCTATACATAAACCATAGCATAAATAAACTACATTTACATCTGGTGTATCCATATATTCACATCGAGCTCTGTCTCTGTAGAAAAACACGCATGTATGCACAAAGAAGGTGACATACACAAAAATGCTAAAAATTAGATCGTATTCTGGCTTAATTCCAGGTGGTTCCAAAAGACTACCTCACTCCCAGGTCCTTGCGAATGTGCTCCACGTTTGCTGAGTTAAAATAAGTGGTTCGAATATTGGAGAAAACAAACACTGAATGTATTTGCTGCAACACTTACACTGACTCAGAAAAGGGCAAAGGACCCTGGAGGTTCAAGGGGCCTGGACTCCAGAGGACCCGTGGTCGGGCTGTGGTGGGAAGGGAAATGTCCGTTCCAGGCTCTCAGCCGAGCGTGCTGAGCAGCCTGGGTGCCCACCGCTGAGCTGTGAGATCGCCGAGGGCCGAGGCCATAACTCAGCCAGGGAATCCTCACTGCTCTCCATTTGTTCAAGCTGGAGACCCAGTGCAGCTTGCAACGTGGCCTTCCAGGAAGAATGGTCTGGAATGTGAAAAAGCCTCTCCTATGGCATTGAGTGAAGAGAGCGGGATACACACTGTGCACATGGTTTAATCTTGATTTTGAAAATGGATATTTCCTGATATGCACAGGAATGTTAGCATCAAGGAAATACTCTGAAATGTGATTTTAGATGTCCTCTTTATATTTCTTGCCCTAATAGTCTACAATGAGCACTAAGTGCTTTTATACTTAAGGAAAACTCTAGGGGCGCCTGGGTGGCTCAGTCGGTGAAGCGGCTGCCTTCCCCTCAGGTCATGATCGCAGGGCCCTGGAATCGAGCCCCATGTTGGGCTCCCTGCTTGGCGGAGAGCGTGCTTCTCCCTCTCCCTCTGCCTGCTTCTCTGCCTGCTTGTGCTCTCTCTCTCTCTCTCTCTGTCAAAATAAATAAATAAAATCTTAAAAAAAAAAAGAAAATAAAAACTCTAATTAAAGTGTTCTTTTAAAAGGTAATAGTTGGAGGCTGGAGTAGAACGTTTCCAAAGAAAAGTCGTTTACCATCCACCCTTCTCCCAAATGCCAGGCAAGACACTTTCTTGTAGACCCCACAGGGGCTTCTGGCCTGGCCCTGGTTGCTTACTCTATGACACACAGGGCTTGGGGTCTCATGGAGGAGACCCGAATGAGTGTGTTGTTCCAGATAGAAATTTACAGACTAAGCTTCCCAGAGCCCAACGTTCTGCGAGGAACATCAGCGCCGGCAGGTGCGAAGGGAAGGCAGTACTGCTCTTACCCTTTTTATACACAGTGGGCTTTTCTGGAGGATTTTTTTTCCCCAAAAAAGGATTTAATTACTTTAAGTAGAGTAATCTGTTCCAACTCCCTCGTTGTATTGAGGTCCGCAACGGAGCGGACTTGCCCAGGGTCACAATCAAGTTCATCATATTAGAACTAGAGAGAGGTCTCTGGAAAGACAGGCCAGAACACCCCCGGCTCCTGGCCCTGCTGGAGCCTAACCATGGGATTCTGTACAAGGCAACTTTGGAGGGCTCCTTGCAACAAAGCCGAGCCAGCACTTTAACCCTTTTTAGCTTGAGAGCAACACACATCCGCTTCCTTGATCATTTTTAACAGGTGGGGATGTGACTCCTTCTGTGGCTCTCTGAAGCAGAGAAAACAAGAGCATGTGGGCCCCCAGGGAACAGAGAGGTCACCTGGTTCAGAGGTCACCTGGTTCCCGTCATTCCACCGAGGAGGGGCAGAGGTCCAGGGAAGGGAAGAAACTCCCTAACGTCACTCTGGAAGTTCTTTCTGGAGCTGGAGCTGCTCCAGAGAAAAAAAGATGCCCATTCATAACACTAACATATCAGCCTTTTTCTACAGAAGAGGAACTCGAATCCCAGACAGGGGCGCAAGTTATCCAAAGACACCCAGGGAGGTAGGGGCTGAGTTGGGACTAGTCCACAGCTCTTCGAACCCTCTAACTCCCAATCTAGGGTCATAACCTCCCTCCTTCTCTGCCCCAGCGTGATAGGACTTTTCTGGTTGTCCATGCAGAGGTAGTTGAGATCTCTTCTCCATGACGGTAAATAACCATTTATTTTTTCCCCACGTGTCCACAGGATCATCCGGACGAAAGTACAGCAACCACCCAATCAGCCGGTCCCAGCCTCCAGTCACAGCATAGGTAAGAAGAACTTTTTAAAAAAATTTAAAAATCTAATGGGCTCCAAATATTCTAAAGAACTTTTAATCATTCTTATGGACAGATAATTCTGCATAAAACACTTCGGCACACGTACTAATGCGCCTTCTTTGTCATTCTCTAAGGGCTGAACCTGGTAAATGAATTTTATAAATACTGCTAAAAGGTTTTGAATTTTACTGATTATTATGATAAATAGCTTTCACCATGAGACAGAAAATTGAAATCTAAGCCAAAAAAAAAAAAAAAATCCACTAATGGGGGTCTATAGAATGTCAGATAATTAAAGTAATAAATCAAGAAAGGGATACTTATTCATAACATTTTCTGCATCATTAGTCAGTAAGTAGTTTTGAATGTGTTTTTTTCTTCTATCAACCAGCCCTTCCACAATTCTTTGTGCACTTGCAGTCTTGAGTGAAGATGTGGCAAAACTTCCCAAACTTTCTCTCTCTTTCTCTCTCTCCCCCTCTCTCGCTTTGATCTCATGTACTCCGTGAACTGTTGAGGGCTGCGGTGGGAGTTTTGACATTCACGAGGGATAGTCTGAGGGAGCAGCACTTGTAAGCCTGGGAGGTCCTATTGAGAAGTTCAGAAGTTTCCCCATACCTTTCCTTTCCCCACAAAGACTGTGAGATGACAGTGACCTGTGTCTATTTAAGGCACATTATTTCTCCACTTGGGACATAAGAAACACCTCTGGGGGAAGGTTAGTCTCCTATAAAAAAGTGGTGGCCATTCAGTAAGCCTCTGACAGTCCCTGTCACTGTCACTTAATAATGTCTCAGACTGTGTACTGTCACTCCCACTTTAACTACAAACTTGAACTCCCCGTGGTGATGGGGAATGGGCAGAGGCCAGGCTCATACTTCCAGCTCTGCCATTAACTCATCCGGTGAACTGTTTAGGTCCCTTTACTTCTCTGAGCCTTAGTTTCCCCATTTGTGGACTGAGGGGCACAAACGAGGTGCTCCCTGAGGTTTCTGGTCCTCCATGGTTGCCTCTTTGGATAAAGGTAAGAGAGAATTCCTCCCTACCATAAAATAATTCCTTTTTTTTTTTTTTTAAAGATTTTATTTATTTATTTGAGAGAGAAAGCATGAGCAGAGGAGAGGGACAAAGAGAGAGGGAGAAGCAGGCTTCCCGCTGAGCAGGGAGCCCAATGCAGGGGCTCCAGCCCAGGACCCTGGGATCTTGACCTGAGCCGAGGGCAGATGCTTAACCAACTGAGCCACCCAGATGCCCCTAAAATAATTATATAATACTGATGAATCACAGACCTGTACCCCTGAAACAAATAATACATTATATGTTAATTAATTGAATTTAAATTTAAATAATTTATTAAAAATAAACAAAGAAATAAATAAATATTCCTTAGTAGTCCATTCAGAAAGTGTTTGCTAAGCCCCTGCTTTGCAGAAGTCTAGTGTTTTATTTTATTTTTTTTAAAGATTTTATTTATTTGTCAGAGAGAGAGTGAGAGAGCACAAGCAGGCAGAGCAGCAGGCGAGGCAGAGGGAGAAGCAGGCTCCCCACTGAGCAGGGAGCCCAATGTGGGACTCGATCCCAGGACTCTGGGATCACGACCTGAGCCGAAGGCAGCCGCCTAACCAACTGAGCCACCCAGGCATCCCAAGTCTAGTGTTTTAAAGGAGGCAGGACTTAATCCCCAATCTCAAGGGCTTCTCAGTCTGAGCAGGAAATGTAACTAAGAAAAGTTTGCAAAACACTGAGAGAAGGCTCAAGAAGAAAGTACAGGTTGCTGTGTGAGCCAAAGGAAGGGAACTACCAGCTCTGTCCAGCTGGGGTGAAGAGGGTTGAGGAGGGTTCCTCGGGAAATGTTTGTGGCTGAGATTTCACTTGTAGCTTTAACTGTCTCAGATCCCAGAGCGATGGATATCAGACTAAGAGTAACTGATACTATTGTTTCAGTTGGGTTAGAGGAACGATTCTACTTGTAGGTCCCCGGAATGCTTTGTTTTGTCTCAGAAATTTTTACAAAAGACCCATCTTACATGTGTACAGCCCCTTATTGTTTACAAATTTATTGAGGGCAGAGGAGATGGCAGTTGAGAGATTAAATAACTAGCCCAAGGGCACCCTGCTCGTAAGTGGTGGAGCCGAGCCAGGACTGGAACTTGGGTCTTTTGAGTCCACTACAATCACAAAATGTCGTTGGCTCTGTCAGCGACATGGCGAGCCTTGATTATATGCGGTGGTTGTTTTTTGAAGTACCAAATGACTTGTGATCGTTCTTCCTCTGTTCTTTGCACCTTAAAACAGAAAAGGTTGTGAGATTTGCATAAATCTATTTTGAGGAGCCTCTTCTGGTGAAGGAAAAGAGAAGTTAACGATTTCTACTTCAGTGTCTCCTAAGGAAGATCTAAAAATCTAACTCAAATATGAGAAGAAAGGCACTGTTCCCTCTAGGTCTGTAGGAGCAAGAGCTGGATATGCTCCCAGGAAAGCAACAACAAACAGCTTCTCATGCAATCACCACCATTTCTCGAAATTTCCTACACTTCGGAGTCAAAGGCGGCTCCACCTGCCTCCAGCTAGTTATCGCCCAAGGAAATGTATCTGAGATTGGTTTGTAGGTTTTAATGAACCAAGAAAGAATTCCCACAGCCCAGAAATGGAAATTTAGCTGGAGAGCTTGTGAGGACGCTGACGACTGATTGACTGACTGACTGGTCTTTCCCTTGGACTCTAGGGTTAGGAGTTAACGTGAGAGTTGAACAAAGCTTCCCCTCCCCCGTGCTTATCCTTAGGAATGTAGAGATCTGGCCTCAGTCACACTAAGTCCCTAACCTCGGCCCACATTTCCGGACAGGGGAAATCTAGATTTGAAGTCAGTAGACCCGAGGTTAAGTTCTAGTGCTCTTGCTTACTGGCTCGATGACGTTGAGCAAATAAATCCCTTCACCTTGTGGAGCCTCATTTACCAAATGGGGAAAATAATAGCACTTTAGGTTGTTACAACCATCAGATGAAAAGCACCGCACTAATGTGAAGCATAGTATTATCTTTCATGATTCCTTAACGAGGAACAGGTTACTTGAGGGGCTCAGACTTCAGTTTCTGAGTTCTGTGGCCTTGGGCAAGTCACTTCCCTTTCTGTGAGCCTTGGTTCCCTTACCTTTCCAATGAGATAATAACACTGCCTCCCTTATAAGATTGTTCTTAGAATTAAATCAAACAATGCCTCAATAATGCCTGGCACAGAGGAAGTTCTCAGAAAACGTTAGTTATCATTATTCTATATATCAATATATATGATGTTTGCACAACATATGGTCTATTCTATAGCCTATCATTATTACATCATTAATATTAAATATTAGAATCCAGGTAAACTGGAAGGAGAAAGGATGAGGAACTATAAAAAGAAGGAATGGGGGCACCTGGGTGGCTCAGTGGGTTAAAGCCTCTGCCTTCGGCTCAGGTCATGATCTCAGGGTCCTGGGATCGAACCCCGCATCGAGCTCTCGGCTCAGAGGGGAGCCTGCTTTCCCCTCTCTCTCTGCCTGCCTCTCTGCCTACTTGTGATCTCTCTCTCTCTCTGTGTCAAATAAGTAAATAAATAAAATCTTAAAAAAAAAAAAAGAGGAATGGTTTGCCATTTGGAGTTTTGTTGGCTATATGTATGAGTATGCCAGTATTCATGTCTGCACGGATGGGTGGATTTGTAGCAGGGAATGAACCTGCTTAATGAGTAGTATAGGTCTTTTTTTTAGCACTGGCTGGTGGTGGGCCCCGGCTCCCATTCCCCTGCTTCCTGCATCCTTGGACAGGCTGGGATTTGAGCGAGTGCCCTCCTGACACTGTCCCGTGCTCCCGTCTGCACCGCCGGGCCTCTTAGCCTCTCATCCTCTCCCTCCCACCCCCCCAGCAGCAGAAAACCTGGGCAAACGGCCCCTGAAGGGCTGCTCACATCGCCCAGGTGTAGCGGCTGCCCTGGGGCGAGCAATCTCAGCACATACTCCCCGCACCCCGCACTCCCCTGCTCGGCAGTCTCAGCCCAGTGTGGTGCGAGTGCCTTTGTTTGGGCTCGCGGCCCCCCAAACACCCGCCCCTGCAGCCCTCCTGCCGGGCCCTGACCGCCTCTCTCCCTCTGCACGCAGTGTCCACGGGCTCCGTGACGCAGGTGTCGTCGGTGAGCACGGACTCGGCGGGCTCCTCATACTCCATCAGCGGCATCCTGGGCATCACGTCCCCCAGCGCCGACACCAACAAGCGCAAGAGGGATGAAGGTAAGAGATGGCCATGCAGCCTTGTCCTGGATGGACCCGCTGGGCTCTGCTGTGGGGCGATCAGTCAGGGGGCGGAAGCGAAGACGCCCACTGAGCACCTGTTTGCCTGCAGAGCTCCTGAGTCCCCAGGCCGGGTGGAGGGGGGAAGGGGCTGAGTGCTCGGGGAGAGGCAGGGGGGCTGCGAGCTGGGAGCTGGGGGCTTCCCGCTGGCCTGCCCTCATCTTCACCCCTCGGCTGGAGGAGAGTGGGCCTGGCACAAGCCTTGTGTCCTGAGCTTGATGGTGCGTGAGAAGACCCGTGTGCAGATCTGATGCCTGAGGGCAGGACGTGAAGGGTGTGAGCACATCATCGTCCCCTCTGCGTGGGAGCCCGGCGGGGAGAGGGGGTGCCGGGTGCCCTGCCGTGAGAGGTCAGCAGGTGGCTTCTCGAAGGGCTGTGCACATTCTCCCAGAAAGGCCTCCAGCAGTGGTGATGGTGGGGGGTTGAGGAAGTGAATCATCTCATCTCTGCCCTCGGTCCTGGATGGAAGGAGTGCAGTGGCCCCCTGGGGATTACAAAGATGACAATCTTCCCAGTTGTTTTTTCTCAACCCCCGTGTGCGGCTGATGCCTGGGTCTCTGGACCTGGCCATCTCCGTCTCAGACACAGGCCCACCTCCACCTGGCTCTCTGTGGCCTGGACGGGCTGCCCGTGTGGCTGACGTTAATGGGTTTGAGAGGAGAAACGGAGCCCTGGGAGTCTGTAAGACCTTTGTCAGGAAAGGAAAAAAAAAAAAAAAACCGCCCATGGTTTAGGGCCTGAGAGCCGCGTGACAGAAATCTTGATTCAATTATTCTGTTCCCCGGCACAATTCCCTTTCTCGGCTCCCTGTAAGGGATGTATGTTCTCGTGAGCACATGCCTAAGTACTTAAGATCTGTAACTAGAAAATTGAGTCGGCCCAGCGGTGGATTGGCCTGTGGTCTGCGTGTTCCGGGCCGTGCAGCGGCTGGGCCTGGGGCCTTCATTGGGAGCTGAGGGGGCGCGTGGGGATGGTTCACGGTTTCGGAACCCGCCTCACCTCTTTCCCCTCTTCTTGCCACTCGGAGCAGATGTCAGAAGTCTTTAACTCAGCGGGTGCTGTGCTGTGTTACCGCGGGAGGCAGTGGGCCTACCATCTCTGTTGGTTTATGGGGTTGATGCTGTCATCTTTTCTCCCATTGTCACCTGGACGCGCAGCAGATGTGCCCAAGCTGCCCAGCTGTGTTTGATTACAGTGGAGGGGCGGGTTGTGTGACGCTCCCTCACAGGCTGAGGGATCCCGGCGGAGATTTTTGGAGAAATTTAAAAAAAATCTGGTTTGATGTTTACCACCAAACAGACAGGTCCTGATTCGGGGGTGGGGGGGAGAGGGCTGTTTCACTGTGTTTGGGGAACACTGTACCGGCTTTCAGTCTGATCAGCGAACACTGTTTAGCTTCTCATGCTGCTTTAAAAGGTCTCGAGGGGTGCCCGTCTGGCTCTGTGGGTAGAGCCTGCGACTCTTGATCTTGGGGTCGTGAGTTCAAACCCCACATTGGGCGTGGAGCCTACTTAAAATAAATAGATTAAAAAAATAAATGAAATGTATCGAGTGGTCAGAATGCAGGTGTGTTGTTGGTCTAGACTGCTCTGTGCCATCAGGTCATTCCTTGAGGATGGTGGCCCATTTGGGGTATTGACCTTTAAGAAGGACAGTGACAGATGGAAATGTGTTCGGGTGGGCATAAGCTGGACGGACAGGGGTCTGGATATCATAGCGCCTGGAGAACACCTTGAGGCTCTAGGGTTGTTTTGATATAACGAAGAGAAGAATGAGCAGGGCTGGATTGTTGCCTTCAAATATTTGGGGGGCTGGTGTGGAAGGTGAGAGGAATGAGACTTTGCTGTGTGGCCTTCAAGGCCAGATACAGAGGGGAGTTCAGCCCAATGTAAGAAAAAACGTGTAAATGTGAGAGTGGTCTGGGGCAAACTTGAGAGGTAGTGAGTACCCTGTCACTGGAGGCATGGGAGTGGAGCCTGGGTGACCATGTGCTGGGGCTGCTGTAGAAGGGTGTCAAGAATTAGATGTGGGATTGGGTAATCTTTGAGATCAAGTCCTGGTCCCCAGAAAGACCTGGGAAGTGATCTAGTCTGCTGTCTGGGGGCTACGGGAGAATGATTTGATGATGGTCCTGGAAGCCGACAGGATTGGGAAAAGCGGGAGGCACAGCCGGCAACCAGAGCCTCCCCTTCTCCCCGCCTTGCATCACCAGGAGTGTACTGAGCGGGGAGGTGGGCAGAAGTGCCCTTGTTCCCACCAGCACACTGCCTGGGAGGAGTACTCCGCGGTGCTCCCTGCTGCCCTTTCCTGCCCTCCTTCTTTATCTCCCTGGATCCTCGCATGGGCTTCAGGGGGAGTTAAAGAGGCAGAAATTGCCACCCTCTTCCTATAGGGGAGGAAACCGAGGCCCCAGAGAGTTCTGGTGGCACAGTTGGTGTGGCCTGGGGAGTCGGGAAGAGCTGGATAGCCCCCGAAGGCCTCAGTTCCCTGGTATTTTCCCACTATCTGTTACCCTCCAGACAGACGCTGTGAAGGCAGAGCAGCCTGGAGCTGGGCAGAGCCTGGGAACAGTGTGTGGAAGAGTTTCAGGCAGAAGGGCCTAGACAATAGGTTGGATGCTGCCGAGAGTGTGGTGGGAGGGTCAGAAAGCAGCATTGCTGGGTCCACGGGCGGGCTGGCCCTTTGCTGCAGACCATGGCACTGTTTTCCCAGGAGCCCTTGGCAGCCTGAGGGAAGGGCCATGAGGGAAAGAGGAATCCTCACTCGCATTTCTCAGATGAGGTGACTGAGGCCCTATAGGGTGGCGTCGCTCGCTCCCTTCTGCTTTGCAGTCATCTCCAGCTAGGACTTGGGCATTTCCTGGTGCCACTCTTCTGCCCAGGCCTCAGGGCAGGGGGTGGTGGTAATAGAGTCTAGTCACAAAGGGTCTGCCCTCTAGAGCTCATGAGCAGGCGGACAAAACCGGCAAGCCCAAAGTCCCTGCACAGGGCAGCGTGGACAGTGCTGCTGTGATGGGCAGGGACACCAGAGGGGGAGGAGCAAGGCAGGGAGGGGCTGCTTTTGACCAAAGGGATCCAGGAAGGCTCCTCCTAGGAAGTGGCCCTTTATCAAGGCACAAATATTTTACATTGCTTCTGTTTTTAAATTTAAAATAATTAAAATCACATGAAATTTAAAATTGAGTCCCTCAGTTACACCAGCCACATTTCACAGTGTTCAGGAGCCTCCTGACTTGCCCAGCAGCTACTGTATTGGGTAATGTGGCTTTGGTACAAGTGCTTGGCACATAATAGGTGCTCAGTAAGGGCTCTTTGGTGGAATGGGTCAGTCCTATGCCTGTAGAGGGTTCATAATTAGTAAGCAGGGGGAGTGGGTAATCTCAACCTGGAGGGTTTCTGTTTGGTATTTTGGTCTTCCACAGAAAGCTCTATTTGAATAAAGAGTTCTGTAGCAAAAACAAACAAGTTAGAACAACTGTTTGATTAGCGGATTGCCAACGGCCCTTTCAGTCTAGAAATTCGAGGACTCTCCCTGGGATGTTTGCCTCCAAGATTGGCTTCGGGGATATGGCCACTGTGTCCAAATCTCAGATGAGCTGTGTGCGGCTCAGGTGGCTGAAAAGGCCTTGGGGCCTCTGACAGCAGAGCTGGGCCGGCTGCAGGAAGCTGCGGGGAGGCAGAGCACAGCTCAGGGCAAGGAACAGCTTTCCAATGACAGCCAGGCTGGGCCAAGGATGGGAGCACTCGGTTGGAGAGGTAATGAGCTCCCTGTTGTCAGATGTGTGAGCAGGGGCTAGACAAAGGAGAGGCAGGAGAGCCAAAGAAGACATTCTGGTTTGGACTCCGTGATTTTTTTTTTTTTTTTTTTTTAAGATTTTATTTAGTTGACAGAGAGAGACACAGTGAGAGAGAGAACACAAGCAGGGGGAGTGGGAGAGGGAGAAGCAGGCTTCCCGCCGAGCAGGGAGCCTGATGTGGGGCTCGATCCCAGGACCCTGGGACCATGACCCGAGCCGAAGGCAGACACTTAAGGGCTGAGCCACCCAGGTGCCCAAGGACTCCATGACTTTTGAGGCCTATTCCAATCTGGGGAGCACATGCTTCTCTGACTGTCTGAAAGTGGTTCTACCTATTTGTTTTTCCCTCCTGCCGCCTGACTTGGAGGTGGCCAGCCACATGGACTTGACTGGGCAGAAGCCACACCACACGCTTTCCCTCCCTGGCCTGCTGCTCGGCACAGGGCACATGCCCAGAGATGCTCAGGAGGCTTGTGGGTGGTACTGAGGGTCAGGCTGGTGTGCTGCCCAGATGTGGGACGCAGCCTCCTTGCCTACTGGGGCCAGCTTGAGCGCTTTCACGGAGAAGTCTCCAGTCGCCGGCATAGGCCTCCGGAATCCCACTGGGCTGGGGGCACAGAGCCTGAGAACAGCGCTTCCCTCCCCAGGGCCGGACTCGGCGGAGAGGCGGAGCTGTGACTAGTGGCCATGGGTGAAAGGGCAGCCCCAGACCCTCTGTTTCTTCCTGGGCCTTTGATCTCTGGTGGGGCCTCTGTCCACCATCTCTGGGGCCCCCATTCAGGTCCCCTTGACTTCCCCCTCCCCTCATCCCCCCAGAGTTTGAAAGGCCCTGAACACACCAAGGTCAGCCGAGTGAAAATCCCTTTCACTAGCTCAGAAAGCTGCCTGGTCCAGCACCAGTGTGGCCTGTGGGAGCCCGAGCTGCTTTCCGGGCAGGAGAGGGTACATCGCAGGTGAAATTTCTGGCCTATTGGACCCTGGACTGCTCTCTGCCTGAAGAGGGCACAGGAAAGTCATCTAGAACCCCTGGGTAGCCTGTCCTTTCCAAGAGATGCCAAGTCCAGCAAGACCCTCAAGGAGAAGTTTGGGGGCATTTAGCAGGGGCTCCTGTCATGACCGGGTCTACCCCTCTTTCTGGGGGTGCCTGTCTCCTCTATGTCTTTGTATCCCTCCCCGTGGCTTTCATTTGGGGGTCCATCTGCCTCTGTTTATGTTAATAGACTTTCTGTGTCTGCTTCTGTCTCCTGGTCTAGCGTTCTCTCTCTCTCTCTTTCTCCCCCCACCACACACATACTCTGTCACACACTGTCACACACATACACACCCTCTCTCTCACACACTCTTACAACACTCTCTTTGTCACACAGTCTCTCTCACACACACACACATGCTCTCTTTCACAGCACTCTGTCACACACACACTCTCACACACATACACACATTTTACACGCTCACACACATGTACACACCTCTCTCTCTCATTCCTCTCTTTCTCTCATACATACTTTCCTCTCATGTTTGCTCTTACTCTCCCTCTTACCAACCTCCTGCTCCTCTCTCGCCCAGGTTGGAAGCCCCAGCTCAGCCCTGCTCCGCACACCTCCATGGGAACCACTGCAGGGAGGGAAGGACTTCAGAATCCCCCAGACCACACAAGGCCCAGGGCCCCCCTGAGCGCGGGCAGACCCTGATTGTCTTCTATTAGGACCCTTTTCCTTGCCGGACACGCAGACCCTGTCTGCTGCTCCAGGGCTTGGGATGGAAGGCTGGAGCAGAAGGTGCAGAGACCCCTCTCAGATTTCCCAGAAGGGATGGGATGTGTGGAAAGGTCAGGATTCCCGAGTTAGGAGTTACAGGCAGCCCTTGATTCCACAGATCTCTGCTTTCTGGAGAGCCCCAAATAAGATGGTGAGGCATTGAGGCAAGGCCAAGGCTCACAAGGCCAGGGACAGAGTGATCTGAGGACTTCCTGTGGTGACATCTTCGGCAAGTTACTTCGTCTCTCTGACCCTCTACTTTGTCATCCCGAGAACATAAGCAGCACAAGCCCCGCAGGTTATTGTGAGGATAAAATGAAATCATACCCTTAAAGGGTTTAGCCCCAGGGCCTGGCCATAGAAAAAGCTTGATCATTGGCCACTGGAGGGGGTGAGGCCAGCCCCCGGCTGAAGGCAGGCAGGCTCCAGCCACAGTTCTCTTCCGGTGACTGAGATGAGAGAGGATCTGCCCCCCGCCGACTTCCTGTTTGTAGGACAACTGTTGTGGCATCAAGACTGAACAACAGTGCCCCCACGTGTCAGCAGCAAAACGAAGGGCCACTTGCTTTCCTTTGCTTCCTTTCCTCAGGACCTTGGTCTTCCAACTCCCTTGATGGAAGAATAAGAGGATCCAGTCTCCGTTTTCCACAAAAAGAGGCCCTAGGTACACAAGAGAGGCTCCAAGATGAAGGGCAGAAGGCAGAGCACCTGGGCCTGGGACGGCCGGGGGCGGGTGGGGACACCAGCTTGGACCTCAAGACTCCCCTGTTGGAGTAAAGGGCCTTGGAGAACATCTAGGACATGTCATTCCAGTCATTATTCAGCTGGGAAAACAGGCTTGGTGAAGAAAAGGGGTCTGACCAGGTCACAGAGTAAAAATCTGGAAAATCCAGAGGGAGAGAATGGATTCCTCAGAATACCCTTGGTATCCTGCTGCTGTTCCTGGTGACAGTTCTGGTTCTTCTTTCCCATCTCTCCCGTTCCCCTGGGTCCGGCGGCTGCCCCCATTGTTGAAAGCCCCCAGCAACCCCATCGGCCTGCGCTAGGTGGGTGGGGGAGATGGGGGGAGGGGGGCCGACCCCTGCTGATCTCCCAGGGCTAACCTTAGCTCTTGACAATGAGCCCTGACCATCCTGCTTTGCCTCCCACTCCTCTTCTTCATCCCTTCTGTGCTTCCACTCCCTGTGCCTTTCTCTGAGCTTTCCCGTCTCTGGGCCATTATCTACGCAGGCCCCTCCAATGAGAATGCTGTCCTTGACGCTGGTCTGTGGACCTGGCCTGGTTCCCAGAGCCAGCCCACTCCCTGCGGGGATTTCCAGTGTTGGGACCAGTAGTCCTTCACAGCTGGCTGAGGCCCTCAGAGTCATCAGGCCCAGGCTGGAGGCCAGAGAGGCCTGCAGAGAGGGAAGGAAGTGACTACCATTTTGTCTCAATCTTTCCTGGGGCTTCACCAGAGCAGGCCCCATTCCCTAGCCCTCCGTGAGGTGTCCCCTGGATGTCTCCTCAGGCTGGCCATGCAGGGGCCCCTCTGAGTTCTTTTCTGGTCTGTCTGTGCAGGGCTCAGGACCAAGGTTCTTGCTGGGAGGGGGATCACTTAGAACCCAGGTGCAATGGCCAGCATGGCAGTCATGCTTTACTCGGCTTGCCTCGCATTCAAAATAATTTTGAATTAGTTACTGACATTTAAAATTTGGGAGGTTTCATATATGGATGTTTGGCTTTTCTTGGGAAAAAACCCCTAAAACCCCAACCTGGCGACACCGGGCGGACTTTCCCATATAGCACCAGTCTTCTGTGGCTGTTGAGTCTGCGGTCTTCAGACCGCTCCCTACTCCACTTGCTGTCAGTTATTCATGTTCTCGTTTTCTCTGCCTGAAGGCCTTTGAGTTTCTGGAGCCCTAGGATGGACTCTGAAGAACAAGTCTGAGTCCAGTCTGTGGCAGCGGAGGCCTGTAGGAGGCAGCGCCCCTCCCTGCCCCAGTGTGCCGCGTGGCGGGGGGGGGGGGGGCGTCAGGGAAGTGGGCGGTCGGTTCTTAGGCCAGTGGTGGGTGGGGTAGGAAAGGCAGTAGGGCAGGGCCAAGGAGCCGCACCCGTTGAAGCCCAGAACAGTGAAATTGAGGTTGTTCAGTCCACACCCAGCAGATGGGGTAGTCCAGGCTCTGAGGGCACCCGCTTGGCCTTAGGGCATAGAGGGAATGCTCAAGGGCAGTGATGATAAGGACCCGGGTTTCCATCTCCCAGCCTGGCTGGCCACTCTCCCCCGTCCTTCGGCCTTGCAGACATTGGCACTCTGACAAGTGTCAGGTTTCCTTGGTAAAGCAGGGGACCTGAAGCCAGGTGGCCAATTGGAGGGGCTTCTTGGGCCTTTCCCTAGTGCCTAGGGCCTGTCCCTTGGGTGGGGGGAGTCAGGTTTCGGTTCCTCCTGGCCCCCAAGTTCCTGAGTTTCACTTTGATTCAGTGAGTGAGAGCCTCTGTGAGAGCCAACATCATTGAATACCCCTCCCCCCCTCCCTACCCCTGTTTGCACACTTGCTTTGCCCAGCCCCTCCCCTCCCAACCCCTGGCTCCTTTTCCCATGGGCTGCGTGCTGGTGTTTCCAGAGAACCCTGGGAAATGTAAAGGGTGGGCTGGCAGTGTGAGGATCTCCATTCAGGGAGCTGGTTCTGAGGTCAGCCGGAACAAGAGTTGTGGAGTCAGCTGAGGGGACAGCTTAAGGGACAGAGAACCTCAGCCACAGGGGGCAGGCTCCCTGCTGGGAACTTAAGGTGGGAGGCAACTTGGCTTTCTTCCCCACTCTGTGTGTCTCTGGCCCTGTGCAGCAGAGAATCCCATAGTCCCTTCTCTCTGGCTGTGGAATATGGTCGAATCCTTGGCCGCAGCCTGTGGTTCAGGGGCCTCACAGGGATCCAAACTACTAGAGGCTTATGAGACAAGGGCCAGAGCTGGAAGGAGGAGGAGTAGGACCTCTGGGTTCCTGTCCTGATTCTGCGGCTAACTTACTGGTGACCTTGGAACCTCTTCCTCTCTCTGGGCCTCAGTTTCCTCATCTGTAATAAGGGATCGAGGAGTTCTGACCTTCTCCTAATCCCATCTCGAGTTCTGTTGCAGTATTTTAGAACAGTGGTTCTCAAACTTTTGGTCTTGGGGCCCCTTTAAATGCTTAAAAATTATCGAGGACCCCCAAAGAGCTTTTTAGTTTATGTGGGTTAATTAAAATGTTAAAGTTTAAATATTTACTTACTAATTCATTAAAAATAACAGTAATAAATAAGTAACATAAGTCATAAGTTTGAAATAAGAAAGAATCGTATTTTCCAAACCAAAACATTTAGTCAGAGTGGCATTGCTTGATGATTTCGCGAATCTCTTTAGTATCTGGCTTAATAGAAGACAGCCAGATTCTCATATCTGCTTCTGTATCCAGTCTGCTGTGATATCACGCATCCTAGCGCCTTTGGAAAACTCCACTGAATACTTGTGAGAGAGTGAGAGTGAATAAGGCCAATAAAATCTTGGTTTTATTGTGGAAATAGTTTTGGCTTCACAGGGCCCCCTGAAAAGGTCTTGGGGACCCCTTAAAGGGGTCTCTGGACTAGACTTTGAGAATCTCTACTTCAGGCTGCGCGAACCCTGAGCTTGCTAACTTATCACTCATATGGAGAGGGAGAGCAGCTAAATGGTTTTAGTTAAAAGGAAAGGTACCATCAGTTTCCCCTACACTTAGTTCCTGAAGGCAGTGGGAGCCATGGCAGGTCTTTGAGCTGGGGAGGGAGTAACAAGACATGCTGGGCTTTGGAAACCCTGCCCTAGCACACTGGGGTATGCAGTGCCTGCTCCTCCTCCAAACGTGAGCTCCCACAGAAAGGCACAGCTCCTGAGGTTTCCCTCATTTCCAGCCGAGTATCTGTAGGGTTGGAGGTCCGATCTCCCTGCATCAGGCTTCCTCCAGGGTAAAAATCAGCCACCTAGTGCTCCCTAAGAGCTGGGGAGTGGGCCTTTTGAGACCCAACCACATCTCCCTATCCCGGCTCAGCTCTGTGCTGGCTGGCAGATCCCTGAGACCTCACCCTGGCCATAGTTTTAGTGGGGAGAAAACTCCAGAAAATATTATTGAATAGGAATGAAAACAAATAAAATGAAATAAAGTAGTAGGTTTGGTATTTATCTTGACTCCTGCTATTTGAAGAAAAGTAGGTCTGACAGGCAACTGAGACAGGGGAGATTTCTGTTCTGATTCCATAGGGGCTTCTGGGTGTTTCTGAATGCCAGTAGTTGGTCACTGGCGTGTGAGTGTATGTGTGTGTGTGTGTGTGTGTGTGATTTCACTTTGGAATATCCAATTTTTGTGTTCAATGATACAAGTTTATCACTTGCCCTGGTCTTTCCTTGGACTAATGAACTCACAAGGAGGAGAGGGAGAAAAAGAGAATGTCCTAAGGTCATTTGAGAAGAATTGAGAGACAGAGGATTAAAGGTGTTAGAGAAGATGTGTATGAGGAGGAGATTGCTTGCAGCGAAATGAACTGCGCTGTGCGTGAGAGGAACAGAAAAGCCCGCCCCGTGGAGAGGCTAGAGGGGGAGGATGAAAAGTGACAAGGGGGTCAGACACTTCCCAGTACTAGCCACCAGGTGGCACCATTGACCCAAGACAGCTTAGTTGCTGTCCAGGGTTGGGGACCAGAGGGGTAACAGGGTAGTGTGTACCGGCCAAGTGTGAGTTGGGTGTGCTCGTAACTCAGTGGAGGGTGGCCGTGGCCAGGGAAGCTGACCATTTCCCTGAGTCTCACTTCTTTCACAGCATTTGGTTAGGGCAGGAGGGGGCTGGACCATCCTCATTGGGAGTCAGTCTGGTCCTTCCTCACCTCCACGGTGCAGATGTCTTGATATAAACCTTCCTGGGAGTCAAGTCCTTGGTTCTCATCTAAGCCTTTACTTGCTGTGTGATCTTGGACAAGTCACTTCTTTCTGACTCTTGTTTTCTGTGTGTCAAAATGTGGAGATTTGAAGAGGAGGTTTTAGGGATCTTTTGGGCTCTGACATTCTGTGGTGTGCCTGAGGGAACAGGAGAGTTGGAGTTAGATTCGGGATCATTCTCTATCAGCTGTGTGACCTTGGGCCGGTCACTTCCCGTCTGTGGGGTTATAATAACCTCTCCCTCAGACTTTTATATAAAACAGCAGGGTGGAAGAGGCTTTGCAATCTTTTTGGGTCCCGTAGGACAGGGAGGGGTTGCAAGGTATCATTTTCCCTGGAATTTAAGTTGGCCGGAGGCAAACATTCCACCGCTCAGAAAGTTTGTGCCTCTGCCGGTGACCACTAATAAAGGCCTTATGGCAGGTATTTGCTCAAGGTCCCTGCATCTCTTGAGTCTGCTCATTTCTGTCTGTCCCCACTGCTACTGCCTTGGTCTAAGCACTCTCTTGTCTCATTTGGACTGTTGCTGTAGCTTCCTCGTGCGTCCCCATCTCCAATGTCCCTGACTTCTTCTCCAAAGAGTCCACTTTCCACCGAGCAGCCCCAGCTGGGCGTCTGGAATACATTTCTGATCTGTGACTCTCCTGAAGGGTTTTCACCCTGCAGAACTGCCCATTGTTCTCGGAAGCCCACCAGACTTCTTAGCGAGGCTGCGGTGCCTTCCTTCCATGGTTCAGGCTCCTGCCCATCTTTGAGCCTCATCCCTCTCCACCCTCCTTTTTTCATGCTGACTCCAGTCATACCAAACCTCTTTCCATGCCTCGTTCTTTCCTGCTTGCCGCCGAAGAGATCTGAGCACGGGCTGCGGAGTCAGGCAGTGGGGGCTCTGGCGCTGACTCCAGCCATGCCTACTCATGTGACTTCAGGCAAGTTATCTGGTCTGAGCCTCAGTTTCCCCATATGTAAAAGGAGGGCCCCAATTGTGCCGTGATCGGGCTGTTATGTGGATTGTATGAGGTAATGCAAGGCAAGTGCCCAAGATGACCCCTGGGCAGGGTACGTGCTCCGTAAAGGGTGCCTTTCACTCTGACTGCTTGGAAAACTGTCCTCTCTCACCCACCACTGGCCCAGGCGACTTTCCACATCTGTAGGCTCCAGTGTGACGGCTTCCGTGGTGCTCACTCCTGTTAGCTCCCCTGGCCACACGTGCAGCACACAGAACCTGCCTGGGGTAAAAATAGCACAGCTGCCAGTTGTCTTCCCCGTGAGACTCTATCTGCCGTGGTCGCTGTTGTCGCCTTGTACCCGGCACTGGTTCATGGTAGCAAATATGTACTGAATCGGTGGGGGGGCGCAGGGGGGACTCTGGATGTCACAGAAGCCTGGAGCCCATCTGGTCCGTGGGTGCGGGCTGCTGGGTAGAACCCAGAACCTTGTCCATCAAACATCTACCCGCTCCTGCCCGACCCACGGCCTCTGTCCTCCAGCCTCTGCTGTCTGGCCCCCGAGACAGGAGCTCATGGCAACTACTCTGGAAGGGAAGGGAGCTCTCTCATGGTCTAAATACACATGTACACGTACACACCACACACACGCATGTACACATGTGCACGCTGGTGCCTTCAGCCCTCGTCCTGCTTGCCTCCCCTGATCACGTGTTCCGGTGTGTCTAGATCATGGCCCCAGATCGCAACGGCAATTTGGCATCATTATAATGGCTAGCACTTATGGAGTGCTGACTGTATATATTTGAAATTATTAATGCATTTAAAACTCGCCACCGTGGTACCAGGTAGGGATGCTTATCATCCCTGTTTTATAGAGATTCGGAGAGATCCAGGAAGTTGCCCAAGGCCACGTAGCTCCGACACTCAAGGGTGGTGGTATTGGGACTGGCACCTGGGTGGGTGGGCGGCTCCAGAGGAGTCTTACCTACCATCCTGATCTTCCGCTCACACAGTCACAATAGGACCTCATCAGTGGGAATTCCCCCAACTCTTAAGTCCACCATTTTTCCCCCCACTTCTGCCATCCCTATCGTCCTGCTGGACTGAGCTCAGGGGGGGCCTTGGCTCAGAACCTGCTTCATTGCTCAGGTGCCCCACTTCTGAGTTTCCCCCAACATTGCCATGTATGCTTTGTTGTCACACTTTCAAGATGGTCAGTTTCAAGTGCAAGATTTGGCTGGTGACATGCAGGCTTTAAACCATAGCAGGGTGGTGCAGAGTCTGGACCCAGCCCTTCCATTTACTAGCTGTGTGAGCTCTGACAAGGGCCTGCTTTGAGTCTCAGTTTCCTCACCTACCGAAAGGGGATAATAATTCCTGCTTTTCCTGGCAATTAAAAAATGGTACTTGTGATATTTTGATAGGCACTCGCACATGGCAAGTTTAAAAAATAGCTATTATTTCTGTCATCAGAGCAAAGAGTTTTTACACTGGATTCAGCTTCCTTGATGACTTTGTTGAGAATATTCTAGATTCCCAGCTCTTTTGTTTTCTCCTTTTTTATTTTTTTATTTTTTAAAAGATTTTATTTGACAGAGGGAGACACAGAGAGAGAGGGAACACCAGCTGGGGGAGTGGGAGAAGGAGAAGCAGGCTTTCCGCTGAGCAGGGAGCCCGATATGGGGCTCGATCCCAGGACCCTGGGATCATGACCTGAGCCGAAGGCAGATGCTTAATGGCTGAGCCACCCAGGCGCCCCTCCTTTTTTATTTTTTAAAAAAGATTTTATTTATTTGAGAGTGAGCGAGTGTGGGGGGGGAGTAGAAGCAGAGAGAGAGGGATAAGCAGAGTCTCTGCTGAGTGTGGCGCCTGACATGGGGCTCGATCTCACGACCCTGAGATCAAGACCTGAGCCGAAACCAGGAATCGGACGCTTAACTGACTGAGCCACCCAGGGGCTCTTTCTTCTTTTTTTAAATGATTTTATTTCAATTGCTAGGACTAATGATAGGATTATTCAGGCAAGAGGTCAGAAGAAAAAGAAAGACATACCCACCAGAATTTATACTGGCAGAACTTTAGCTCTGCATTTCAAAAAGCTAATAATTCAAATTGTGGATCGGGACAGCTTGCAGAGGTAGGATGAGCCTGACATGGGATGGAGAGGCCTGGGTTCCTGACCCCAGTTCAGCCACTATCTTTCTGTGTGATCTGGGTCAGGTCCCTCCCCTCTGGGTCCTCGGTTTGGATGTGATGAGCCCAGACACCCCTTCCAGCTCCCGATCCTTCCTTTTCCCTCCTCCCTCCTCCCAGCTGCCCCTGTCCCTCCTCCTCCATCTTCTCTCTCTTCAGTTTCCTTTCTGTCTGAGACATCCAGCACTCTTGAATGGGACTTTTGTTCCGCTAACATCTCTTTTCTGAAAAGGACCATTGGTCAGGTTTGTATCTTTTAAATGCTGGCACATTTTATCAGTTAAGAACCTGCATACCTCTCTCCCTAGACACAGCCTTAAGGAGCCGACAAGCTGCAAAGGGGAGGTTCATGGGATACGATGGAGGAAAAATAAATAACAAAATCTCTTTAGGGGCCTAATGTATGGTCCCTACAGAAAAAGAACCCCCTTTTCTGCTCTTGCCATGACCTTAAGCATTTTCCAGCTCCACTCCAGTTATGACCTGTGTCCCCCTCTTTGTTCCCCACAGAATGGAGAGAGAGGGGGCAAGAGCAGAGCTGTGCTTGAGTGGTCCCCATCTCAAGGCCTCTTTGAGGTAGGCTTTGGAGCACTGGACTTGGAGGGACAGGGCCCTAGGTGCGAGTGCTGGTGACCTGGGGCAAGCCATTCTGGGCCTCATTCTGCTCAGCAAAAGGGAGCAGAACTCTTTCCTTAGAGCCTTGTATAGACTGGGTGAGAAGCAATGTGTGAGAAAGTGCTTCGGAAACTGTAGAGCTCCGTGTAGGTGGGAGAGGGTTCTTATAGTTCATGTCATGAGCCTGTTCTATGACCTTGAACAATTCCTTAACTTCTCCAAAGGTCAGCTTTGCCATCTGTGCAGTGGGAACCACCTAGGTCCTGCAATTACTGTGAGAATTCCGTACTGGG
>CM052892.1:30308709-30344204 GCA_028534135.1 Potos flavus
TGGCACCTCCCACAGGAAGCCCTCCTTGCTCCCACAGAGAAGGCTGTCAGCCGCATGGCTGCCTCTGAGCCTCGCAGCCTTCTCTTGCCTCCCCCATCAGACCATGAATTCCAAGGACAGGGGCCACCTTCCATTCAGCCTCAGTGCCCAGCCTAGAGCTTGGCACAAAGCCCAGATGTGGAAAGAGTGGACAAGAGACAGGACTTTCTTCCTTGCAATCTCTTTCTTTCCCTCAGACTAGAGACACCAGAGTGCCTCCTTGTTATTTCTTTTCCGGTTCTCTTTTTTAGGCATGCTGTCATTCATTCACTCAACAAATAGTTACTGAGAGCCAACCACGTGTTAGGTACTCTGGTACTAACAGGTCACTGCCCTTGGGCAGCTCACTGGTCGGTGAGACAGGATAATGCACTGCTTATGATAAATATGGCTGGCACCTACCGTGTGCTGCACGGTAGCCAAAATTCCGAGTTGGCCAAAGCTTAATAAAGGCTTGCTTTCCCTCTGTCACTGCATTCAGCAATCCTTAGTGCCGCCCTGTGACAATCGCCCTTATTCACAGACGGACACACTGGTGCATAGAATGTGTAAAAAGCAGCATGCTGGTGTGGAAGGAGTCTAGCTTGGGAATCTAACACTAGTTTGCATGTGAGCTCTATTTTCTCCCCCTCTGTGCCCCAGTACTCCCATCTATAAAATGGGGGAGTTGCAACTGATGACCTCTGAGGATCCGTTGAGGATGAGTGGTCCACGGGGGAGATGGAGCCAGGACAGGGGACTCTGATCCCAGCCCCTCGCCCCCTGGTCTGGCAGTGTGACCAGTGGAGGTAAGAATACTCTTTGTTCTCAGCCTTGTGAGGCTGGCAGTGAGACAGACGCATTCACAATGTGGCAGGCACTATGCTCGCAGCAGCCTTAAGAAGTACAGGTGCTGGGGGGCACCTGGGTGGCTCAGTGGGTTAAAGCCTCTGCCTTCGGCTCAGGTCATGATCTCAGGGTCCTGGGATATAGCCCCGCATCATCGGGCTCTCTGCTCAGCAGGGAGTCTGCTTCCCCCTCTCTCTCTGCCTGCCTCTCTGCCTACTTGTGATCTCTCTCCGTCTGTCAAATAAATAAATAAAATCTTTAATAAAAAAAAAAAAAAAAAGAAGTACAGGTGCTGGGGCGCCTGGCTGGCTCAGTCAGTAGAGCGTGCCACTCTTGCTCTTGGGGTTGTAAGTTCAAACCCCACATTGGATGTAGAGATTGCTTAAAAATAAAATCTTTAAAAAAAGGAAGTGCAGGTGCTCTTCTATTTCCTTCTTGCAGATGGAAAAGATGAGAGATTAAATCACCAACCCAGAGTCATGCAGCTGGTACATTGCAGGGCTGGGATTCAGACCCACACAGTCTTGTTTCCAAGCCTGTGCACTTACCTGCTCTACCGTGGCGGAACTAGCACCTCCTCCCACCCCTCCCCTACTCTTACACCTCACCCCAGGCTTTGCCCCACCTCCTCAGCTCTCTGAACTCTAAGCCTATTCTGCATATTTGCAGGATAGCAGGAGCACTGATCTCTGGAAGTGTCTTTCCTTCCCCTGGCCTTTCGCTCTTTCCTTTGTTACAGACCCCGACAGGAAGGAGAGGGAGCTGCAGAACCTGAGTCTCTTCTTGGCTCTGTCCTAGCTGGACTTGTATTTGGGAAATGGATTTCTAAAAAGGATAGGGGGAATCCAGGGGTTGTCTTTTAGGAACAAGACATTTTTTAAAGATTTTATTTATTTGAGAGAGAGAGAGAGAGAGAGAGAAAGCATGAGCAGGGGGAGGGACGAGGGAGAAGCAGACTCTCCGCCGAGCAGGGAGCCCGACATGGGGCTCAATCCCCAGACCCTGAGATCATGACCTGAGTGGAAGGCAGACTCTTAACCGAGTGAGCCACCCAGGCGCCCTGGAAGTGTATTGATTTTAGAGTTAATTTGGGCACCTGTCTTCCTGTCTCTCAAAAGGGGTCTGGAGAACTTTCTCTCCCTGCATATATCCCCTTTTCAGGAAGACAGATTAGGGAATAGTCCCTAACACGGGACGGTCCTAACAGGCAGAACCGGAGGGGCCTCGGAAAGCATATAGAGTGATTACTTGTCAACTCGGTGTTCCCTCTTTAAAACAAATATTTTGTAGTGCTTCCTTTGCTATCCTAAAATGAAATTTAGAAACAGTAAAACCTACCTACATATATAATTTAAAAAATCAAGTCAGTGCCCCAATTGTGACAAAAGAGGGAAAGAAAAATAAAATCATAATAAAATGATGTATTTCATTATGTAAATGCCCAGGCATGACTACACCAGAAGACATAATAAAGTAGTCAGTCGCTAGCGCTTATGCACAGAATCACCATGAACACAGCAGCTACAAATGTGGACAGCTGTGTTTTTTGGCAATACCAATTCTTCTGGTGGTGTTGCCATCAGCAAACTGATTTTCTGAAATTGGGAACACGTCTTGATGACATTCCAACCAAAACAAAGCATCCTCTCTCCTCCATTCATGTGATGGTTGCATTCCTAGAAAAGTCAGTGTAAATTAAAACGCCAAATTTGTGTCTGTAAGTAAAACAGTTAGGTTCAAGGCTCTGATATTTATAAAGAGAGTTTTCACCAACCGGAGCGTATCATGGGTCGTTCCAAAGACATGTGGGCACCGGGCAGCTCTTTGCTGTGCTGGGATGGGCTGAGCGCCACCCCCCCCCCCGGCTCTGCCCACTAAACGCCATCATTTCTCCCCAGTAACAGAAACTCACAGATCCTCCACATTTCCTCTGATCTGATCGTCTTTGTTGAGATCCACTGGAACAAACAGTTTCTCTCTGGGGTCTCTTCCTTTGGGAAGTTCTCTGACTCTGTTAAAAAACAAAATCTGGGGGCGCCTGGGTGGCTCAGTGGGTTAAAGCCTCTGCCTTCGGCTCAGGTCATGATCTCAGGGTCCTGGGATCGAGCCCCGCATGGGGCTCTCTGCTCAGCAGGGAGCCTGCTTCCCCCTCTCTCTGCCTGCCTCTCTGCCTACTTGTGATCTCTCTCTCTCTGTCAAATAAATAAATAAAATCTAAAAACAACAACAACAAAAACACAAAATCTGCATTTGTTGTGCACCTACTGCACCCGGGAGACAGAAGCATGACCTGCTTTCTACCTGGGCTGTGAAAGATGAGCCCCTACTCCATGGCTGCCGGGCTCCCAGGAGGCTCAGTCGTCAGGCACAGCCCCCTACCTCTGATCTCTGTTTAGGATACCCTTTGAATACCCTCAAGCCCAAATCCTGGCTCAAATGCTACCTCTGCCCTCTAGGAGGCCATCCCTGACTGCCCCCCTCAAAACCAGACAGCTCTCTCTCTCTCTAGGCCCTCATCGCCTGCTGTGTGGGGTCCTCTAGGGTCCTTGCCCATGCTTGAATCAGGGCGCCATCTCCAGGCTCTGTCTCCCTGCCTGAGGATGGGTTCCCTTGAGGGCTAAGACTGGGTGCCCTTACGGGGCTGTGCTTGTGGTCAGAGCACCGGCAAGAGATGGTTGAATATTTCAACCAGGAGATGCAGCTCAGCCAGGTACCTCTCTCTGTGTACATCTTGTCCTTTTAATTAAGCAAATGGCTTCTCTTCTCCTCTCTGCGCTCCCTGGTCCTCATCGGCTCACATGAGATGCTTGCTGTGCAGACAGTGTGGCTCATTTGGGCTCTAATAGCCTGCTTGCTCTGACCCAGTGCTTAGACTCAGCACAATTTATTTATTTATAAAGATTTTATTTATTTATTTGAGAGAGAGAGCGTGCATGCACACAAGAGGAGAGGGGCAGAGAGAAGGAGAAGCGGGCTCCCCGCTGAGCAGGGAGCCCGATGCAGGGCTCGATCCCAGGACCCTGAGATCATGACCTGAGCCGAAGGCAGAGGCTTAACGGGCTGAGCCACCCAGGTGCCCTGATTTGGCACAATTTTACTGAGTCCATTGCACAGACGAGATGAGCTGCATAAGGTCACACAGCTGGCTAGTAGCAGAGCCCGAGCTGGTGCCTGGGGCACCGCTACCTGTGTCGTGTAAACACTTCCAAGGCTGGGCCTCCCTCCTAGGAAGTCATTTATCCATTTAGTGGCTCCTGACTCCGTGTTGGGCACAGTGGCCTCCGTGGTAGACCAGGCCTGGTGGCCCCCTTCGATTTCCCTTAGGGGGCTCTGTCTCCCTAGCCCTGGGCCAGGCATGGAAGGGAGCACCCGACGCCCCCAGGGAGGGAGCAGCCAGCCTTTCCCAGCAGGTCCACGCGGAGTGGCTGCCTCCTCCGTACTTGTTTAGTTTTTCACTTTCAGTGAAATGTCCACTTTTATCCATTCATTCACAAGTATTTATTTTGTGCCTGCTATGTGCTCTGGGTCCTGGAGACACAGGAATGAACAAGTTAGACAAAAACCTCTGCCCTCATGAGCGACATTCTAATAAGGGAAGAGAGAATAAGTAAAGAAGGAAAATAAACAGCGTGTTGCTAAGGGCGCTGGAGGATAACAAAGCTGGGGAAGCGGCGGGTACAGGCTGGTGTGTGGAGGGTAGTCAGAATGGTGAGATGACATTTAAGGAGAGACTCTAAGGGAGGGAGGGGTGAGCCAAACAGATATCTGGGGAGGAATGTTCCAGAAAGAGAGAACAGCATATGCAGAGGCCTGAGGCAGGGGTGTGCTTGGCATAATTGAGGGATAGCAAGGAGGCCTGCGTGGCTAGAGCAGAGTAACTGGAGGAGAGTGGGAGGAGAGGAGGTCAGGAAGGCCCCATTGCAGGGCGGGGTACCCAGATTCATCCATTTAGTGGCTCCTGACTCAGTGTTAGGCACTGTGGCCTCTGTGGTAGCAAGGCCTGGTGGCCCCCGTGACTGATCTGGGTACGCAGATGCCGTAGGGCCTAGTAAGCTATGATGCACTGGGGCTTTTGCTCGGCGTGAGATGGGGCATCCACAGGGGGCAGCCCAGAACGTCTAATGGGGAACTGCAGAGGCGTGTTTTGTCCCCTGCCAGCAGTGAGCCGCTAACCCCAGCAGATTTTCCCTCCTGATAATCTGCTGAACCTGACTCTGAACCTGGGTAGTCATGCCCGTCATCAGCTCTCTCCTGGGCGGCACTCTTCCTCCGGCCCCCGGGGCCTCTGTCACATCTCCCTCCGATGGGGTCTCCACACTGTGGCCAGATCAGACCCCGTGAGCCCCTCCACGCCACAACCCTTCTGTGTCTGGCATGGATCGTAAGTGTATTAAGATGATCAGACAAGGGCCCGACTCTTTGGAAACCAGCCTGGGGGATCCGGGAGGTGGGGATTGGGACTGCTGGAAGGTGGACTACCATTTTGTGGGTAAAGGAGGCGGCGTGCTGCAGGCGGAGGCCGAGAAGCCCTCTCCCCACCCTCAGCAAGCCCCTCATCTCAGCCCTCTCTCTGGCCTCAGCAGTGGCTCCCCCCAGAGGCGCCTACTTTATTTATTGTTTCTCCCCGGATCCCCGCGGGCAGAGGAAAAGTCCATTAGTGTGTTTGCAGACTCTGCCAGCTCTGAGCAGATACAGGGCTGATTTGCAAACTGTCATCGTCCTGGCCTCCTCTGGAGACCCGCACGCCAGGCTCAGCCTTGTGGCTCCAAGAACCACCTCCCCCAGGCAGACAGCCGGGCAGAGCCCTCGTGCCCCCATTTCCCAAAGCACAGCCCCTTGGCTTGCAGTTGGGAAATTTAAATTAAATACCATGAAGGAGCCATAACAGCACATCGGGCCATGTTGACAGTGGAGAAGGAAGTTCTCTCTGTTGACAGGAGCTCATTGGCTCGGCATGAGCACGAATTAGAGAGGCGTGAGACAAAGTGCACAGAGTCCTGAGCGGAGCACCTGGGATCCAGGTTTGAGTTTTGGTTGGGCCGCCGAGTGTCTGGGTGACTTTGGACAGTGGTGACTTCGGACAACAACAACCCTGGGCCTCAGCTTCTAAGCTGTACACGAAGCTGCAAGCGATCTAAGAATCACCCCCCCCCCCCCGGTCTAAAATTCTCTGAATCAAAGTTTGAGGATGTTTCCTTCCTCCAAGAAGCCGAGGACACTGTTGTGCCCTGCGTGGCTTGGCAATTCTGGAATTGCCTGGAGCACTTGGGAGCTGAGACACTAGGGCTCTTAGTCTCACCTGCTGGGTGACTCAGGCAAACCCCCCCGCCCCGAGCCCATTTGCTCATCCATAAAATGGGAATGATAATCTCCTGCCCTACCCCTTAGGTCGTGTGAGAATCCAACAAACTGAGGAATGTGGAAGGTCGGAGGGAATACATGCTTGAGTGGGGGTTGTTGTTACCATTTTTGGGTGTGCCTTACCCCGTGCGGGCACACGCACGTGCCAGTGCAATACGAGAAGATGCCGCTGCTGTACGGAGTCCGACCAGGTCAATTCAGCTATGTCGCAGGGAATGCCACGGCTCCTCTGCAGAGTGCAGACCCCTCGGAGGGGTTGTTCCGTGCCATCCTAAGTCCACCATTGATGTGTGTGTGTTTGACACATGCATAGATAGACACAAAAGCCCCTCAAGTTCTTTTCAGCTGAGACAGGAGATGACACACATTGGCGGACAGAGGCTGATCTCTGTGTATCCAAGAGGAGTCGAGCCAGTCCGAGTATATCTAACAGGTCAAGCTCTGAAATGAAGAAGCAATAAGCCAGTGAAATGGTACTATCACCGAAACATGATTGATCAATTGAATTCTATCAGAGACAGTGGACAGTGAGATTAACTCAGGCCTGATAGGTTCAATGAGTTAAAGCATGATGTTCATTTCAGCTTCATTTCACCAGTCTTTGCTTGTGAAATTGGTCAATCAATAGAGGTTGAAGATCATATATATATATATAGATAGATATATATATATATATCGGGGACCATCTTATGGGGAATATAATCTCAGTAGTTGGCTCCTGGCTGGGGCTGCCTGCCTCCGAGTAATGGAGACAGAAAAGGGACTCCATCAGCCCCATCGAAATGGCCTGATATCTTCTCCAAATGAAAAGTATTTTTGGATCTCTGATGATTTATCTTTTTTTCCTCCCTCTCACTTTGATCTATGACAAAACCCATACCCATCTTGGAGAAATGTAGTGATTTCTCCTGAAAACATTTGTGCGATGATCAGATAGATACACTTCAAAATATGAACCTTCTTTTTAGTTATATTGTCCTTGGGAAAAAATAAAGACAGTAATTTAAAAACCCAAATGGGGGTAATGCAAAGATATCAGGGTAAATATGATTTTTAAGCCCTTTTATTTATTTATTTCTGTGCAGTGGAGGATGGGGGACAGATTGCTGGGTGTGTGGGAGCCCGAAAAGGGGGTGCATGCATAAGGAGTCCTTCCAGGTGTAATTAAAATAAAGCCTTAAGCATTCTTTGATCTCATTTAAAAGCACAACCCATAGAAACAAATCACCCTTTTGCTCCAGGTAATATTTCATTTGCTTTAGAATATTTTCACTATGGTGGTTAATTTAACATCCCTGCTAATTAGCGTGCATATCTCTCTGTAAGGTAGAATAATTAGGAACTACTGTACAAGATAATGGACTTGGATAGTATGGATTGGGGAGAACAGACTTGTCCTGTGGCAATGGACAAGGTATTCCTTCCCGCCTCTTCTTTGAGGTCATCTTGATTCAGTTAAGCACGAAGTATACATCAGAGTATACATTAGGCTCTGGATAACGGAGAGCAGTGCTGAGCAGCTAGACAGAGAGGAAATAGCCTTGCATACTTTGCTCTCTTCCCCCTAGCCCAGTTCTTGCATTCCAACCCTCCTGAATTATAGCCATTCCCCAAGCACCACATTTTCACGTGCCCCGGGCCTTTGCGTATGCTGTTCCCTCTCGTCGGAATGCACTTCCTCTCCCTGCCTCTTTCTTTGGCTCACTCCTTCCTTCTCATTCTTAAGTCTTGGGGTTCACTTCTTCCAGGTGGCTTTTTTGGATCACCCCTGCTCCCAGCCCAGATTAAGTGGAGCGATTTTAGTATAGGGTTAGGGGCAGACTCTGGGGTCAGACTGCTTGGGTCTGGATCCCAGCTCTTCCGTCTCCTAGCTGTGTGACCATGGGCAAGTTACTTAAACTCCCTGTGCCTCAGTTTCCTCATCTGTAAAATGGAAGGGGCAATAACAGACTTGACATTATGGAACTGTTATGAGGATTAAGCAGATACGGTGGTTAGAATAGTGCCTGGTGCAGAGTAAGCTCTGTGTAAGGGTCGGCTAACATCACCTGGGTCCTGGGGCTGCCTCCACATCTCAGGCTCCTCGCACTGACCTTACCGCACTGGAATTATTCACTTCTCTACGTCCTCCGCTCAAGGACGGGGGCTAGAACTGAAACCCCTCTTGGGTTCAGGTGCCAAGACCCAGGCAGCTAGCAGGAGTCTGGTGCATGTTGCTCCAGAATGAATGGATCCATGAGGCTCAGAGTGGGCCTCGGGGCCTCGTGTGTCCCCAGGCTCAGCTCACTTTGGATCCCCCTCTGTGGCCCTGGACAAATCCCTTTGCCATCCCGGAGTGTGGGATCGTCGGTCCCTTGGGGCCTTTCCCTCACTGACAGCCTCTGACTCATTGGGTAACACACGGCACAATCAGATTCACTCTGGTCGAACCTGAACGTATTTGGCCATTTTACAATTTTGCGTTTTCCTTCTCCGAGAAGAAAGATTGAGTGAGACTAATGGCTGAATAATGGCAGTTCCAGTGGAATTTCCTGCACGCAACTCTGATTTTTCTCAGCCCAGTTTAAGCTGGGATTTATAAAATCACCCAGAACATCGATTTTGGTTCTGCCCTGCCACCCTGGGGCCCAGCACAGGGCCTGGTTCACGGTAGATGCTCTAGAAATGTTGCTGGCTGCTTGTCTGCACCCGGAATCCTATCCCCTTTATCTCCACGCCTTGTCTCCTGTGCGTATCTGGGGTCTGGCTTGGACGGCCCCTCCTGCAGGGCCCCCTTCCTGTTGTTAGTCATCTCTGGGTCACTCTGAGCATCTAAACAGACCCATGCAGAGTAGAAGAATGAATGGCATTTTGTCATTGTTGTTGGACTCTGAGCAGTTGAACAATTTACCGTGTCCTCCTTTCCGTGTATGTGAAACTTAGAACTCAACTGAGTTCTGGTAGTTTATCTAAACGATTTAAAATTTAAAATTTTCTCTCATTTAAAATTTTATGAACTGCCTCCAATTTTTCTTAGAAGTAGGTAGAACATAAAGCCTTAGTCGTTTCACTTTCCCCCTCCAGGATCACTGATATCCTGGAGGTCACTCCTGAAGGTTTTCTCCCGAGTTCTCTGAAGATGCCAGAGACTCTCCTGCTGCCAAGTCCCCCCGAGCCTCTCAGGCGAGCAAAGCCTCAAGTCTTCCTAGGTCATGCATTCAGTCGACAAACACTGCTTAGCATCTCCTGGGCTCGGGGTGAGTCAGACGTGCGCTGTGCCCTCAGAAAGCTCGTACTGTTCGCAGGGAAGGAAAGAAAGAGCAACCGTAGAGATGGCACGAGGTTTTCAAGCCCTTGCTGTACGGCAGGCACTACGCCAATCATTTTACATGTATTCTCCTCGCATTCTGTCATCAACCCCAGGTCTCATCACTGTCCTGTTTTACAGATGACAAAATCGGGGATTCAAGAGGTTAAAGAAGTTTCTCAAACATCAGAGGCTTGTGAGAGACAGACTGGAGATTTGAGCCTGGGCCTGCTGCCGTTCGGGGTGCCCAGGCTTCCCTGGCATGTGCACCCCATCCTCCCCAGGGCCTAGCTTTACTCTGTTGAGAGGCGTGTGGCTATTTGCTGTGGCCTCGAACATATTGCTTGTTACCTTTGGCAGGTCCCTCAGCTGAAAAGGGGGACTGACCTGACAGGATGTGTTGTGAGGAGTAAAATCCAGGCCATAGTGGTGGCCGGAGCTGCTTGCTGAGGAGACCCAGAAGAAAGGGCCCTTCGTCCAGTCTGTGGACCTAGAGACAGGCTTCGGAGAGGACGTGGTTTCTAGGCTGAGCCTTGAGGGGCAGGGGTGAAGGCGAGCCAGCAGAGGGACAGGAATGAGGAGTAAGTAGCCTGCTGGGATGGTGTTGTGGGGTGACTGGGGGGTGACTCTGACTGCAGGGGCAGATCGTGGAGGCACTTAAGGCTGCGGTTTTGTGTTGAGGAAGCCTTGGGAGGGTTCTCGTGGTGAAAGCAATGGTGACAGCAACTAACTTGGGTTGGATACTAACTTCGTGCCCGGCACCGTGCTAAGCACGTTCCAGAGATGATCTCATGAATCCTTACAAAAGCCCCAGGGATTGTCTTGCACACCATCGTTCCAGTCTATAGATGAGAAAACGGAAGGTGTTAGTTTTAGTGGCTGATCTGAAGGGTGAAGGGGAGTGGAGAGAACACTGCAGGTACGAGGCCCAGGCACACATCCCCGCTGAGTGACCTCAGGTACTCAACCTCTCGGAGTCCGATGTGCCAAGACCCCGCCATGCCGCATCCTCACTGGGGGAGGCAGGCCTGGGAGCATGGCGGGTGTCAGAGAGCTGGGCTGAGAGGCAGCAGCCTGGCTGGGTGTCACTACCGTGGAGCGCTCCCTGCAGGCCAGATCAGCAGCAGACCTCAGACCCTGAGGTAGGGGTGGGGGGCATTGTAGTGCATAAAGCAGTAGTGGGATCTGGGACTTCTCACAAATTCAAAAAGATTAAGGGTAAATGTATCCTAGTGAGGAAGAACGAGATTTCTTCCTCTCCGACCTCTTCCCAGAAGCCCCCAGCAACCCCCCGGCTACCCACATGTCTGTTCCTAAACCAAGTCTTGGCAAAGAGAATGGGGTCCCCTGGGTAGGCTCAGGCAACTGTTCAGGGGTGGAATGGGTATCGCGGGGGGGGGGGTGCCCTACAAAGACTGTACAGAACAACCGAAATGGGAAAATAAGTTAATGCTCATGTAATACTATTTAACAGACAAAATCTAGGTGGATTTTGGAGGAGAGAATGGTTAGAAATGACTGACTCAGCCTCCATGGTGGATGATCAGGCCTCTGAGGCCCAGAGAGGGCTCACACAGCAAGTAAGGCAGAGTTGGGGTAGAACCCAGGTCTGCTGGCTCTCAACCCTTTTCCCATGGGGTCCTGCCACTGGCCTGCCATGCAGGGGAGCACCCGGGAGGAGGGAGGAGGTTCCGTAGGGGCTCTGGCTTTGGCTGGGTTCCGTAGAGAAAGGCGGCCTGAGAAAGGCTGAAGACTGACCCAGTGGCTCCAGGCTCCCTTCCTGGGACTCTTGGGTGGGCCTTCGGCTAGGGTTTCGTCCCAAAGGCCATGATACCAGAAGGGATTATGGAGATTTCTGTTTGTTTTTATTTTTTTCCCTCCCAGTGAGCATCTGCAGACATAAAGTACATGATGATTTTTAAAGAAACAAACCAGAACCCTTCTAGAAAAATGCAAAACCCCTGAATCTGCTGTGCTCTGAAGAAAACGCAATGGGTTTATGATCTTTTAAGACACACAAGAGACAGCTTTCTCTTGACAGATGGGAATCTGAGGCTATTTTGCTTCCTCCCCCTTTGCGTGACCAGACCCGATTGTGTAAAGCTTTTAGCTTCAAAGCCGGGTTGTGAATAACATTGGTTTAACCTGAAATTTAAAGCCAGCATTTCTTTGCTCCCCGAGACGGGGCTTCCTGCCCCTTGCTCCCCTGAAGCTAGCTTCCAGAATGTTAATTCTACGAGCCATGGTTGACTAAGCCCAGCACTGGGTCTATTACATATTATTTGATTTGAAGTAGAAAAAAAGATTTAAAGATACCATGCCCCCTGTATACCTTTGTACTTTTGCTCATGTCTGTCTATATATTTAAGCATACCATTCACATTGCAAGTTCAGATTTTTCTCCCTGGAATAAAATGGGTCCGAGGGTTTCTGTAGCTTGTCTCCAAGACCACGTTCCCCAGTGAAGTCAGATGGCATCTTTGCAACACAGATGAGAAATGCTACGGAAACTTCCACGGAAGACTTGGAGGTCAGGGCTGGTTTCCGGGTATTTGTTTTGTAGCTGTCTCTGAGCATATAACTGGTTTGTTTGGCTCACACTTGCTGCTCACCCACTATGTGTGTACCCAGAGGCAGGTCGTCTGTGTCCCTGGCCCAAGAATTATGCCTCTTTTCATCAGGGGATTTATCCTGGTTGACGCGTGCACTTTTTCTGGTCTGATTATTTTTCAATTAACGTTTGCCTCCTCCACTGAACAGAAGTCCATGAGGGCAGGGCCTGGCCAGCTCTTCCCCATCGCTGATGCCAGCATTAGTGTGACACCTGCTCACTAAGGTTGGTTAAGAGAAGAATGAATGGGGGTGCCTGGGTGGCTCAGTGGGTTAAGTGTCTGCCTTAGGCTCAGGTCATGATCCCAGAGTCCTGGGATCGAGCCCCACGTCAGGCTCCTTGCTGAATGGGGAGCCTGCTTCTCCCTCTCCTCCCCACTTGTGCTCTCTTGCTATCTCTCTCCCTCAAATAAATAAATAAAATCTTAAAAAAAAAAGAGAGGGAGAGAGAAGAATGAATGATTGCATGAGTGAGGTCAGATGGAGGGATGCTGGTGTTTGCAGACCAGACCTGCGGAAAGAAGGTGGTCGTCACAGGTATTACTGACTTGTTCATTTATTCCACAAATATTCCCCGTGGAGGAGACAGAGATGAATTAACTGTGGCTTCCCCCTAAGGTAGCTAATGGTGCAGTGTCCCAGTGAGGGGCCCAGTGGGCTTGACTCCTAAGAAAAGGGAGAAAACAGTCAGAGCCCAAAGAGTAGGGGATGAAGCAGCTGGAGCAGAAAGGAAGGCATCCTGGAGGAGGAGGCACGCACGTTCACAGGCTGCGTGTGTCCCGGCAACAGTGCGCATGTCCACGGACAATGGCTTCCCTTCCGTAGCGGCACCGTGGATGACCTATGGGTGACAGCCTGACTCCATGCGTCACATTCAGATGCCCACAGGGGCAAATTTCACCTTGCTAGCCCTGAGTGTCACCGAAGGGTGAGGCTTGGGAGCAGGGCTTTGAAAGCACAGCCTCTTCTAAAGGAACTGGCAGTTCAGGTACCAGGACTGAGGAATGTGGAGGGCGGTTGTTCCTCAGCCCCTCCCGTGGCCCCCCGCTGTTCCCCCAACAGGACTCAGACCCTCCGCGTGGCCTCCCGTGGGCTCTGGGGCTGTCTGGCCATCCCTCACCTGCCTCTCCACAGACTCCTGGGGTCTCTTCCCCTCACCATCCCGTGCCTTTCGTCTCCCTCTCATGTCAAAGCCTTTGTAGGTGGCCTCCTCTGCCTGGCGTGCCCTCTCCACCCCTACCCTCTTTGCCCGGCTGACCCCCTGTCCTCTATTCTCAGTTCAAGCGTGATTTTTCCGTGGAAGACTTCCCTCACTCCTCCCTGTGCAGTCACACCTCTTCCTCATTCTCCATAGTCCCGTGCATATGTTTCTAGACACTTTTTCTACTTGGCAGTAATCACAGTTTGTAGCCATATGTCCATGTGAGTATCGATGAAAGTGAGCTGCCCTTTCTAGTTTGGGAAGAGGGGATGGTTTTAGTCATCACTGTATCCTCTGTTGTTTTTTTCTAAGCATCACCTGGTACAGAGTAAACATGTCGTCCGTATTTGTTCAATGAGTGATTATATGGGTAGACGTGTCCCAGCCTCCTCAGGAAATGACCGACATCAGACATCTGTGCAGAGTGACAAGGTAGACCTACCGTACCTCCCTCCCCAGTGGAGAAAGCAAGTGGGGGTGCTGGAGGGGCCAGGGCAGTGGGAGGGATCGTAGGTCGGGGGCACACGCCTGGAGAGGTGGCTCTTTCCAGCTCACGGTCCTCCGCTAGGAGTGTCTGGGTCACCACGACAGCCTGGACCTCTCCCAGACTTGGCCCGTGGACGCTGTGGTTGACTTTCAGAAAGCTAGAGCAGAATGCAGCAAGTCTTCTTCCCAAAAGATGGCTCGGGTCCCCACAGGGCTGCCTGTGCCCAGAGTACGGGAATCTGTCCTCAGGGAGCTAGGCTTCCAAGGACTCCCGGTGCATACACTTGAGTTGGCCTTGTGCCCTGAGCCTTTATTTAGTGTCCAGATGGCGGCCTTTCCCCCGGGAGCCCTCAGCAGAGCCACCCTCAGCTTCCTCAGTGGAGGCGAAGCTCTGCCCTTCCAGAACTCTGAGCTGTGCAAAGAGCCTGGCCTGTGAATCCCACGGGGGAGGGATCGAGCCTGAGGACATCTGTGGGAGGACGGCCCGGCCAGAGAGTCTGATGGAGCAGCCTGAGTGGGAGGGAAGAGGTGGGCACTCCCAACTGGGGGCAGAGTGAGACCTTCGTGAGAGTCATCAGGGACTGGCCGACAGGAAGGAGCCTTCATTAGGAGTTTGGGCCCTGGCTGGCAGGATGGGGCTGGGGAGTCTAAGTGAAGCTGGTGGACAGAAAGAAGTCTTTTAAGAGTGGGTGTGGTCTCTTTGACAGGGAGACACTTGACAGGAGTACTGGGGACCGAGGGCAAGGTCATACTTCAGTAGGAGTGACTAGGGCCAGGATGATAGGCCAGGGCAATAGCTGAGGAGGAGAAAGATGAGTGTCCTCCCGTGTGTGTGTGTGTGTGTGTGTACCTTTGATAATAGGGTCAGTTGGCAGATGCCAACCAATGGGAGAGCACGGACAGGGTTCTGAGCTCCTATGTTCTGCTCGTCTCGATGCCCTTGTAGGAATGGTCCCCATGTGGATAGGCCATGATGGAAAAAGGGATTCTGAGGATGATGTCCCATGGGCAGGAACAGGGACCAGTCTTGTGGAAGACTCGTGTCACAGGTAGCCAGAGGAGGGGCCCAAACTCTAGGCTGGAGGACATCAGCCAGAGAGCCCAGCTCCCATCGTGGCCCACGCGTTGGGGTATCTGGTCATTGAGGCTGTAGCCTAGCCTATGGTACCCTCTTGGGTCAAAGTGCAGGTGCGATCCGTTTCCTCAGGGGGCTTTATGAGCTGCCTCCGAAGGCCCTTCCTGTAGGGACACTGGGGTGCTCTGAGCCGTCAGGCTCCGTGGAGGACTCTGGAAGGCCAGTATTCCTGGGAACACCCACAGCTAGTGTCTTTGCTCAAATGTCAGACCCTGCATTGCGTCTGCCTCCAGATAGGACAGTTGGGGCAGCATCTCAGTGACACAGCACCCCACTGCTTCAAGCTCCTTGGTTTGGTGTCCTTCCTCACATGACAGGATGGATGAGGAGTAGGGCAGCCTGTGCTGACAGGGTGGGACGAGGGGGAGAATCAGGCAAGGCCTGCGTGAGGGCATCTGCCAGCGAAAGGGCCGATGCCTGCTGGTCTTCCCTGGGTGTTCCACAGGCGGAGGCAGAGGCCTGGATTCCAACAGGGTTTGTGTCAGCCCTGCATGAGCAGCTGGGTCCTAGAGGACCCCGGGGGATGAGGGCCCTTGAGGCCATTTCCTTGCTGGAAACTTCTGCCCTCCTTACTGCCTTTCATTTTGAATGGTTCAAGCTCAAGGCTCACCAAAAATATTTCGTCCTATTTCGTTTGTTCGTTCCTTCCTTTCTTTTTTTATTTTATTTTATTTTATTTATTTATTTGAGAGGGGGAGAGAGAGAGAGAGCGAGCACACACCAGCAGGGGGAGGGAGAAGCAGACTTCCTGCTGAGCAGGAAGCCCAATCTCAGGGCCTGGGATCATGACCTGAGCCAAAGGCAAATGCTTAACCCACTGAGCCACCCAGGTACCCCCCACCACATTTTCTTTTTTATTGGTAACTCATAGTATTTTCTTTGAAATGCAAGCATCATCCCCAGAGCCCGTAACAGTGTGAAGAGCTAACAATACAGAATGCATAGAGAATTGAATCCCGTACTTTCTTGGTAATTCATATTTTTGAGTAGGCAGTAGTACATTGAGAGTTCTGCAGTAAAACAAAACACGACAAAATGCATGCTATGAGGAGTGTCCCTCCCTTCACCTCCTGCCTCCAGGAAAGGAAGGATGAGCGCTTTCAATGTTTCTCATGGTGCCTTCCGGAGTTCCTTTGGCGATATATATATACAAAAGGCACATAAAGTCTTATTTTCTTCCTTTTTCTTACACAGAAACTTATACGTTATACATGCTCTGCTGTAGCTGGTTTATTTTTCATGTGACGGCGCATCCCGAAGCTCTCTCCATACCGGCTCACAGCGGAAGTCCGCGCTCCTTTATGCCGCTGCCCCGTGTTCCTTCCACCGTGTGGCACACCGTGACTTATTTAGCCAGCCCCTACAAATAAATTCTTGCGTGGTTTCCAGTCTTTTGCTACTAGAACCTTGTACGTAGATCACTTCCCATAAGTGTGAGTCCAGGGGTAAAATACATTTCCAGAGGCACAGCTGCTTTGTCAAAGGAAATGTGCATTTGTGGTTTTGATAGGTTTTGTCAAGTTGTCTATCATGGGTGTGTGACCAGTAGGCTCCCACCAGAACTGTGTGAAGGCTGTTTCCTTACAGCTGTCCCAGCGCAGCGCTTTACTGACTGGTCACGTGGTGTGGTGGCAAATGTCCTGGGTGAGGGCCTCGGCTCTGCGACGAAACTGTACCTTCAAGGGGTGGGGAGCCTCAGTGCAGAAGAGGCAGTGGCCCCTGGTGATTAAGACTCCCACTCCAGGGGTGCTTGGGCGGCTCAGTCAGTTCAACGTCCAACTCTTGATTTGGGCTCAGGTCATGATCTCAGGGTCATGAGATCAAGCCCCCGAGTCAGGCTCCGTGCTGAGTGAGAGTCTGCTTCTCCTTCTCTCCTTGCTGTCCCCCCACCCCCCGCCACCATTCGCTCTCTTGCTCTCTCTCAAATAAATCTTTAAAAAAAGACTCCCAGTCAACTTGAGCTCCAATCCTCAGGCAAATTATTTGATCTCTCAGGCCTCAATTTTCTCATCTGCAAAATGGGGGACATGTTATCTACCGTGGGGTCACTGTGAGTTTCAGATGAGATGATGCATGGAAAAAGGGCTTGGTGTGGTGCCTGGCACGTGGCTCTGGGAGGCTGGCTCTGCCCTGACCGGCACGGTGCCCTTGGGTGAGGAGCCCCTTGGCTGAGTCCCCGTCTGTTTCCTCTCCCGTCAAGGGAGGAAGCTGGGCATGGGGGTTTCTCAGGCCCTCTTCCCCAAATCTCACTGTCGGACATGCCTTTCTTCAGCAACTCGTGTAACCTGCCCTCCCCCTTCGTGTCTCCTGCTCATCCAAGGTATTCAGGAATCTCCAGTGCCCAACGGTCACTCGCTGCCGGGCAGAGATTTCCTGCGGAAGCAGATGCGGGGAGACCTGTTTACGCAGCAGCAGCTGGAGGTACTGGACCGCGTGTTTGAGAGGCAGCACTACTCGGACATCTTCACCACCACGGAGCCCATCAAGCCCGAGCAGGTATGCCCCATGGCTTACTGCCCGCCTGGCCTCCGGCAGGAGGCAGGCTTGGCTTGCCCTCCCCCAGGCGCTTGGCGGGGTGTGGGCAAGGATGCCGGGTTCTACCCCGAGGCGGGTTTCTCATTGTTCTTAGCCAAACTTGCATAGTTGCGGCCTCCCACGGGGTCAGGAGGACTCATCTGGGGTTCTGGCAGCTTCTTGCCTCAGCGCCTCTGGCTCCCCGGCCAGCCTGGGGGGTGGGGGTGGGGGTGGGGGCGGCGGCGGCGGCAGCGGCAGCGGCATGCCTGGTGGGGCTGCTCTGCCCTATTGCCGAACGGTGTCCTTTCCCAGGCTCTTGGCACAGGGGCGATGTCGTGATCTTCGGGGCCACTCGAGGTGGTCTTGGGTCCTTATCCTGTCAGTCAGGGTGAAGATGGAAATGCGGCCACAAGCCACGTTATGTTGGTGCTAGGGTGTGCCCCGCTGTCAGCCCCCTGTCAGGTCACCTTGCCATGCTTTTAGAGACTGAATCCCAGAGCCTGGAAATGAAGTGTCTCACTGGACAAACTCCCAGCTGGGTCATTTGCAAGAGAGGGAGGGAAATAGGAGGATGACCCCTTGCTAGCCCTGGACAGAGGTGCAGTGGCTGCCTTGGCTATGGGACCAGAAAGGCTCTGCCCAGTGAGAGGCTTCTGGGGCCTGGGTAAGGGCCCTGTAGTACCAGTTTCAACTCAGGAGGCTATTTCCTGATGCCCGGTCTGGGCTGGTTACCTGGCAGGCCCCAGCAGCCCAGATGTGGTTCCTGCCTGCAGAGAGCTCCCGTGTGGGGGGCACGTCAGACAGACCCCACTGGTGCTGGTGGTGAAGACGGGCCTCGCTCGGCTTCCTCTACGTGCTCATTAGATGGCACTTCTGAAGTTTTCTCCCGGAGCCATTCAAAGCCATGTAGGCTGCCTGCACAGTCTCCTGTGAAGAGGAAAGAGGCCAGAGGGGATGCTGAGGAGTGAGGAGTGAGCAAAGCCTCAAAGGCCACCATCCTGTGACAGTCTGGCTGTCTGAGCAGCTCCTGTGAGGGCTTTCACAGACCATCTAGCCACTTTGTTTCCAGGTGGGGAAACTGAGGCCCAGAGAGGCAGAGGGACTTGCCTGAGGCCACATGACAGCAAGTCATGTATTCACTTAACAAATATTGAGGAGTATCACCTATGTGCAAAGCATGGAGCTAGGCACTAGGTACTTTAGTGAACAAGACAGGCTTGGACCTGCCCTCAGGGAGCCTAGAGGTATGTGGAGGAACCATAATCAGTAAGAAGAACCCAAAAGGTCATGGATTAAGGATCCATGGATTAAGATGTCCTAGGTGCTGAGGTGGGGACGTCTGAGGTTCTCTGAAAGAATAAAGCAGAGGCTGAGCCAGCCCGGAGGCCACAGTGACCTCCTGGGGGAAATCCCGAGCCCCGAGGCCTAGGGCAGAACCAGGAGAAGGGACATAGGGAGTGCGCTTGACAGAGGGAAGAGCGAGTGCGAGGCCTTGAGGTGAGAGGGGGCATGGCAAGAGTGAGGAATGGAAGGAGAGCCGAGACAGCCAGTGTGGCTCGGCTTCAGGGCACAGGGGCGTGGGGAGAAGGGACAGTGGTGTTGGGGAGATGAGCCAGGTCTTGGAGACTGTGGTTAAGGGTTTGGTCTTTCTCCTACAAGCGAAGTCTCCTCTGGGAATGAGGTGGCCCTGGGTGCTGGAGGGGGCTGATCCCACACGCTCTAGATCTTGAGCTTGCAGGAAAACAGTCTGTTTCCGTCCCAAACAGCCCTTCTGAGGGATGGCCGAAGGCACATTCCATCTGACACAGGAGGAGAAAGAAATGGAGACTTCCTTGGATGAGGCCTAGCTTTCCCTCCAGAGTCGGGGAGAAAATCTGTCTCCTAACCACTGACAAGGTCACATGATTTTAGAGACAGCGGAGACTGCAGAGGCAAGCTTTCAGCCCCCTCATCTCTTAGAGGCCCCAAGAGGGGACAGGGTTTGTCCGAGGCCACCCAGCAAGTGAGTGGGGAAGAGTGAGGACTCAGGCCTCCACACTCAGCCTGGCCTCTACCGCATGAAGCCTTCGGTGCTCGTATTAGGCTCCTGTTAACTTAAAGCAGACATTCAGTATTAGAGACTGGGGTTCCCTCCATGTTCCACGTGATTCTCATGGAAACTCAGACATGCCTCATATTTCATTTAACTTGGAATGCCAGGAAATCTGGGCAGAGACAGTAAGGCTTCATAACTGGGAGGAGTCCAGAAGCCGTCCATGTGTTTACTTCCTTGCTCAGACATTCATATGCTCATTTATCCAACATATTCCTTGCATGCTGGCCATGAGGCTGGCACAGTGCCAGGCACCCAAGGGGTGGAGGGATGAGTCAGGCATCAGCTCTGTCTGCCCACAGCTCCCAGGGGCAATATGACCTGGATTTAGAACCTGCAAGGCGAGGGAGAAGGTTCTGTGGGCCCTGATGAGTGGGGAGGTTGCCTCAGTTGGGAGCAGGGGTGGGGGAGGAGGGAGATGTTACAGAGGAGGCAACGTTGGGGGACGGGTCTGAGAGGCTCATGCAGAGATGGGGCCCGGCGGGGAGGAGACCCACATTACGGATCCTGCAAGGGCCCCGTTCCTAGCAGTCTTGCTGGGCGGTGTCCTTCAGTGTGGCGCGGACGCGACCGCGGGCCTGTGTCTGTGTGGGCTCCGAGGCGGGGCCTGCAGGCAAGCGTGTGGTGGGGTAATGAGGGACTCAGGGCTTTCTGGTTAATCTGCTTCACCTCCCGGTAATGTGCCGTAATGAGGAGAGATGGAAGGTGAGGCCGCGGGGCTGCCGGGTACACACACAGGCACTGGACTATGAATGACATACCCTCGCTCCCGGTTCCCAGTCACCGGACAAATGACAGCCAAAGCAAGGGGCCACAGCCCAGGAAGGGGTGCATCTCAAGGGTATGAGCTCCTTGAGCCCCCTCATGCCCACTCTCTGCCTGGCGGGTGGTGGCACCAAGAAGGGGGCCTGGATCTCTGGCGGCCGAGGTGGGGGAGGGGGATGTCTCCTCCCTACGTGAGCAGACCTGGGTCTCCAGGTGGGGGCTCACTGTCCATTTCCCGGAGCAGCATGTGGGGAAAAAGGAGCTTTTCCTGGCCTTGGGGTTGAGGGAGTTTGACTTGAGTGCAGCTGAGTCCCGGCTCTGCCCTGTTGGGTGGGATGCTTTTTCTCTGGAAGTTTCCATATCTGTGGGGGCAGTGATGGTGATTTTGCACAGCAGCCCCTCGACAGCAGCGGTCTTCCTCACCTGTGCATGGTACGGTGAAGGCCTCAAAGGGCTTTCATGTCCACTCTCTTGTCCTTCCACTTGCGATTTAAATGCCCACTAAACAGTGTGGGTAAGATTGGTAGAGCCCCATTATACAGACTGGAACATTTTTCCCCCCAGACTGTTCACCCCATGTTCAGCCAGGGAGCTTCCAGGACTCGCGGAGGCCACAGAGCTGGAATTTGATTTCAGGGTCTTTTGTCCTCATCTTGTGCTGGATGGTTGCATGGGCCCCCTTTCAGGGGAAAGACTCTGGAAATATTTTCTAACTGGCTGGTTCTCAGAACTGGCCTTTTGCAGCCAGAGTCTGTCTGTTATTCCAGAATCCTCAGAGTTTCGCCATGGGCTTTGGTGGTCAAATCCCCCTCAGTGACCTGGCCCACCCACTCTCGGGAAGAACATTCCTCCTCGAGGCCAGGAGTCCTGCCAGTCACGCCCACCCCCACCCAGCCGCTCGTCCCGGAGATCTGCCCTGGGCGGTCGGCCTGGCTTCTGGCTTTCATGTGGGCGCTTAGTAAACCCCTTGGCCCTGGGTGTCCTGCGTACACACTTCTGGGGCAATCAAACACTTCCTTCTCAGCGTGGTTATTGAAGAAGCAATTCAGCTTTCCCTACATGTGGAGGGAGTAAACATCACCCTGAAGGAGAAGAGGAAAAAAAAAAAAAGAAGAAAGGAAAGAAACAAGTGCCGGTGGCGTGCGTGTTCAGAACTGTGGAGTCTGTTTCAGTAAAACTCGTGGTGACGCTGTCGCCGTCGTGCTGCTGGCGGGAGCCGCTCCCTCCTCAGGCCTCGGCAGGAAGGCTGAGGCAAGCACAGGCTGCCGTATTTACTCGGCAGACTATTAACCAACACCAGGCTATTAATCTGGCTTTTGAGCCTTCACTAAAGCCCATAAAAGCTCACAGTTGTCAAATGGAGTTCATTTTAATTTCCTTTCAATCACAGTAAATTATTCAGGTGATAAATCAGCTGGAGCAGCCTCCTGGCTGTAATAGAAACCCTAATTCCTGGCTAATTATCCAGCCCATTGCTGCCAACAGATCAATACGGGTGCAAAATGGAACCGGCCCAGGGCCCTCCCTCCCATCGGGCCAGAGACAGAAAGACAGCTGGGGAAGGGGATGTGCTGCTGACCTCCCGGGAAGTTCAAAGGTCGTGGGGGGTTAAACTGGGAGAAAGCTTGGCCCTTGTCTGAAAGAGAAAGTCACCAGAAATGCCTCCCGCTTGCTTGTGCTGCCTTGCCCTCTGAATGGTGGCATCTCTCCAGGCCGGTGGGCCTGGGCCAAGCACGGCCTGTTTCTGTGGGTGTCCTACTCCTGGAAAGGGGCTGGTTTGTGGTTTTGAGAGTAACTGAGCTTGGTTGTCAGGGATGGTTTGAATGCCTACCTGAGTCAGAAGAAGGGCTGGGATGGTGGGGAAAAAGATGAAGTGAGGGGCATGCTTCCTTGCTTCAGGGAGCTCATTTTCCTGGTAGTGGCTCTGGGTAGAAGGAGGTGGGGCAGGAAGAGGAGGGAGTGAGGAGACGAGTGTGAGGTAGATTGAGGAAGGAGGAGGGCTTCCTGGAGGAGGTGCCCTTCGTGCTGTATCTTGAGGGATGGGCAGAATCCAGATCTGTGGAGATGGTGAAGCTGGTTGGAGGCATTCTGGGTGGAAGGAACAATGTGGGCAAAGATATGGCGGGGAACTGGGAGCCGGTCTGGGAGGTTGGGATGTAGGAGGAGTGAAAGGCAGTCAAGGACAGTGGGGCTGGAGAATTAGGAGGTGAGCAGATCCCAGAGGAAGGTGGAGGTGGGTAAGTCTGACTTTGCTTTGGGGGTATATCCCGAAAAGCTCAGCGTCTGTGGCCTGGACCACTGTGCTCACCTGGAAGCTTCCTTCACAGGGCCTCCTGCCTTTTACCCTGTCCTGTCACTCCTGTTGGATCTCTCTTCCTGACACTCATCCTCACTTAAGAGCCCCTCATGGGTTCCCCCACTTGAAAGCCCAGCCCCAGCCCTTCATCCCCATCATGATCCTTCACCACGGCCCCATGGCCCCTGCCGGCCCCCAGGATGCTCTGGCTGCGGCCAGGCCTGACCTCACACGGCCCATTGTGGACTGGGCCCCTCCTCTGTGTAAGGGACCACGGGCCGGTGTGTGCGCCCGTGTGTGCGCGTGTGGCTGAGCACATGAACAGCGGGGATGGCTGTGAGCCTGCGGGGTGGCGGGTACTGCCGTTACTATGACTGTCTTAAGGTGGTTGTTCTCACTCCAAGCTCCTGCTCACTGTTTCCCTTCAGTCTGTTTCTAAATCCACCCGGGCCAGGCCCTCCAGGAGTCCTTCACTAACCCCCTTCAGTCTGCACGAACTTGCTTTGTTTGTGAGTTCACGAAAAACTCAGGCTCTAATCATTACCATCGTGATTGTTGTAGCGACGGTGTATTGGCTGCTTCCCACGTGCCTGGCTCTGTTCTGAGGAGCAGCCTCTTGCCCCATCTCGTTATAAAGCCCCAGCCGCGCTCCTATCCCCACCGTGCAGGCGGGATGGCTGGGGCTGAGGGAGGTTAGCAGGGACCCCGCCACGGGGATGGGCCAAGGTCGGAAACCAGATCCCTGGCTCCAGGGTTCGGGCTGGCGGCCACCGTGGCTGTCCCAGGTGCAGCCCACTCAGGCGGCCCCACTGATTCATACAGGTGACCCATTTCCTGGGAACACATCTGGGGCTTCTGTGTACTCATCCTGGGAGGCAAGCACGAGTTAGAAAGCGGTGGGGCTGCCTCAGGAACCGGTGGGGAGGTGAGCAGAAGTCTGAGGGCAGTGACTCTGGTGTTCTACTGTGACCTGCTTCTGCTCCACTCGCCCTGGTCCTCCCCTCGTGAGGCTGTGCTCAGGGCCAGGCTCCTCCTTTGCAGATGAAGTAGGGAGTGTTTAGGAGAGACAATTGGAAATTCTTTCCTAGGAGGGATGACTGGAGAGATTAGGGCTACTTAGTCTGAGGAAGGGAAGACTTGGGAATGTGAGCAGGGAAGGAGGCCGGGTAGGAGAACTCTCTGATAGCTCAAGCTTTCTAACCAGCGGAGTGGGCCTCCTTGTGAAGTAGCGAGCTTCCTGTCGCCAGAGGCGTGTAAGTAGACTCGATCCTTATTCGTATATGCTGTATTAGAAGTTTATGAATCCACTGATGACTTGTTGAGCTAATTGTCAAGGCTCTTCCAACCTGAAAGAATGATTCTAAGGTAGGAAGATCAAGAGGGGTCTGGTGGGAGGAGGGGAAGGAATAGGGGAGCCAACAAAAGGAGACCTTTAATGCTACAGGGTGGAAGGGACACTCCAGGGAAATTACCCCCCACCCAGGGACTCTCACCCATCCAGTGATGCCAGCCTGGGTCACTGGAGCTGTGGCCCTGAGCTCAAGGGGCTGGAAGCTGCAAGGTCTCAGGAGGCTGGGATTGCCACCAGCTCCCCTCATGCACAGAGCAGGGTGGGGGCCCCTGGTGAAGGAGTCTGGGTGGTGGCGGCCACCACCAGCCTCGCTGCCCAGGAGCTCAGGGCCTCCTCAGGGAAGGAGGGTGGAGAGGAGGATTAAACAGACCTGCGTCCTGCCAACACGTGCCATAGCCTGGGGGGGGGGAGGGGCTGGCGGGGTGATGCGTAACTTAAGATAAAGAATCACTAATTGAAAACCCCAACATGGGGTTATGCATGGGACTCTAGCTCACAGTGGCTCTGTGAAGTAGAAGATGCCTGCAGTGCTATCTTCATGTGGCAGATCAGGAAACCGAGGCAGAGAGAGACTAAGGAATGTACCCCGATGACACAGCTCAGCCATGTTTTCCGCTCCCTGCTGTTTGCGGGTGTAGACAGTCCTCTGGAGTCCATGCCCTTTGCTCTGCATGTGCAGACACTTGCTGACTGATCGAGTGGTTTCACTCAGCAGGCGTGTAACGAGCACCTCTCTTGCACCGGGTACTGGGCTAGGTGCTGGGACACAGCCGCAGCCAAGGCAAACGTGCTCCCCGGAATTTACCCTACGGCAAAGGAGACATGTGGACAAAACGATTCTATCAGTACAAATGGTGTGTCATTAGCAAGCATCACGGAGTGTGATGGGTGCTCTGAAGGGAAAGACCGAAGGGTAGAGTGGTAGAGTGGGACCTCATCTAGATGGGGGGGGGGGGAGGTCAGGGAATGTCTCTCTGAGGAGGCACCTTTGAGCTCAAGAAGGGGAAGTATGGTGGGAATAGTGTTTCACACGGAGGAAACGGCCTATACAAAGGCTTAAGGCTGAAAAGACTGTGGTCCAGTAACCAAAAGATGCCCCGTGGGGCTGGTCAGCACGGGCGGCAGGCAGCGGCTTGAGGTACCGGGGTGGGGTGGTGGGAGCTGGATGGGGACTGGGGCCAGCGCCTTGGATTTTGTCTTGAGAGCAAGGAGAAGCCTCTGCAAGGTTGCAAACCAGGGACTCTCAGGAGCCAGTCCAATATGGATTAGAAGATTGCTGCTATGGGGAGACTTGGAGGGTTGGGGGACCAGGAGGCTGTTGTACAGACCATGTCGCTGTACCCCTGGAGACAGTTGTCAGCCCTGTGTGGGATCGGCCTGCTCTCTAGTCTGGAATCCAGACCAGGAATTGTGGCCTGTGACACACTGCTTCTCTCCCCTCCTCTCTGCTTCCCTGCATCCCCCCACCTAACCCCAAGCTCCCCAGCTCTGCAGCCAGGCCCCCAGCTTACTAGAGTTGAGCTCAGATTTGATTCTGAGCTTTCTGAGGGTCCAGGCAAAGTGGGAAGCTATCAGTTGTGTGCTTCTTGCTTCTCCTTGTCCACTGGGGGGGAAATAGGACAATTCCCCAAAGGAGGCCATGCTCTTTCCATGTCCCATGGAGGCCCCAGGCTCGGTGCTCAGCAACATGCACAGATGAGCCACAGGAGGCTTCACAAGGCTCCGTCTTCCAGGGGAGTGTGATGACCACATGCTCGGCAGTGCCTTTCTGCTCTGACCACAGGGTTTGAGAAGGCAGCCTTACTGACAGCCCAAGTTAAACTAAGAAAAATCCTAGACATTCTGGGGCATTATTCGTAGATTTTCCAGTTTGATGCTTGGAAGATGTGCTACTATCTTGGGGCTTTGTGACTTCCTGCCACCCCAGGGTACCTCAGAGAAAATGTCCCACCCAGAAGGTTTGGTTTCTAAGACTGTACCTCAACGGGAAGCCTGGGTGGCTCAGATGGTTAAGCGTCTGCCTTCGGCTCAGGTCATGATCCCATGGTCCTGGGATCGAGCCCCACATCAGCCTGCTTCTCTGTCTCCCTCTACTGTTCCCACTGCTTGTGCTCTCTCGCTCTCTCTGTCAAATAAATAAAATCTTAAAAAAAAAAAAAAAAAAAGAATGTACCTCATCATCACCTCAAGTCTTGATGAAGAGAAGTTAGTAGTTTTGCATTTGACTTCTCTGCAGTGGGCTTGGTGTGCAGGAACTTGGGGATGTTGAAGAAAGGAAGAGGCATATGTTTTAGAGATTGAAGCAGCAGCCAGCTTACCTACACGGCTGCAGATGGACGAGATGGAACAGAGAGGGCATGGCTGGGCCTTCCCATGGGAAGCAGGCACTCTCTGACCTAGTTGTACCTGGAAGCCTGATGCCAGAGGAAGACATTTTTTTTTTTAAGATTTATTATGAGAAAAATAAGATTTATTATGAGAGAGAGAGAGTGAGAGAGAGAGCATGAGTGGGAGGGGCAGAGGGAGAAGGAAAGAGAGTCTGAAGCACACTCAGAGCTGAGTGTGGAGCCTGACATGGGGCCTGATCTCATGACCCCGAGATCACAACATGAGCCCAAACCATGAGTCAGATGCTTAACTGGGCCACCCAGGTGCCCCCCGAGGAAGAGTTCTGCCCCTAAGGCATGGTGGAGGTGATCCGGTGAATATCCTGGGCTTTGAACAGTCTGATGAGTGAGTCTTCCCATGCAAGGAGCCATAAGAGTGGAGAGGGTGGTAGCAGCAAGGAGAAGGACGGGGATTCTCTTCCCAGTTCTGCCTACCATGTGGAGAGGGCGTAGAAACCCCTTCCTGAGCACTGAAATGCAAGCAAGATTTAACTTGGATGTCATCTTGCCTTCGGAATGAGACAATAGCAAGGACTGTACTGGAATTCTTGCTCCCTAGATCTCTAGAGGAGCTGGGTGCCTCTCGACCAGCCATGTCTCCCTTTGCAGGCTTTGTGTTGGGAGTGCACCGCGAGTCTGGCTTAAGGAATTTGGCTATTTACAAAGCTCTTAAGAAAATAAAACATTATTGCTTTGTAAATTTAAAAAAAACCACATAGATTTCTGGTTCTGATAACAAGGTCTCAGCTATTACAGGCACCCCTTCTCAAACAATAGAAATACTGGATCAAATATAACAAAATATTGTTGATATATATTTGGAATTGAATTAAAGATAGGGAAATCCTTGGGAGCTAGAAGTTAGGAAGGAGCTCAGAGCCAGAACTTTAAGTGCATGAGCTAATGTCCTAGGGGCCCAGGGTACTTACTAGTCCTGGACATAGTTCCTAGTGAACAGGGGCTGGGGGCATTGATGCTGGTGCTGAGACCAAAGATATGACCTTAGACCTGTGTGATATGGGAATTGGAACTGAAACTTCTGCAAAAAACTTGAAACCTGGAGGAGTGGCACTTTCCACGTAATGAGCAATGGGCACATTTTGCCTCCTAGGCTGACAAAAGCGGTAGAAATTTTGATTCTGCATGGGATTCAGAGCAGACCAGAAGTTTCCCATGGGAGGTTAAAATCCCAAGACTGCCACATACAAGTGTGATATCTCACTATATATTATTCCCAAGAAACTCAAGAAGAGAAATGAATATAAAACTGGGCTCCCATCAGTGAGATCCTTGAGATGCTTAACAGAAGCACGTGAAAAACCCTCGCCCAGATCCGTCTACAATCCAGTCTATACAGCATGCCCACGGAGCAAACAATAACCACTGAAGATGAGCTCACAATTTAAAAAGTTGCAAACCACACAAGGAACTGAGGGGGAAATGGAGACGTAACCAGAAGAATTAGTACTGCAAGAACCTAAAATAACCGGCAATCTGAAGGAAACTATAAAATGTCTACAGAGACAAGGAAAGGCCTGGAAACACTACAAAAGGATAAAACACCATGAAAAAGGAATACGCAGATTAGAAAAAGAACCAAAGATATTTTCCGGAAATACAAATTTAATTAGTCATCAAAATTAAAATTTGAATTCATGGATTAAATACCAGATAAGACACAGCTGAGTAGAAAATTAGTGATTTGGGAGACGGAGCTGAGGAAATTGCTGGGAATGCAGTATAGAAGTCTAAGGAGTTGGGAAGTAAGAAAGAGAGGGTTACATGGAATGCCTGAGTGGCTCAGTTGGTTAAGCATCTGACTCTTGATTTGGGCTCAGGTCATGATCTCAGGGTTGTGAGATCGAGCCATGTGTCAGACTCCATGCTCAGTGCAGAATCCACTTGAGATTCTCTCTCCCCCTCTCCCTCTGCCCCTCCCCACCATGCTCGCTCTCTCTCTCGCTCTCAAATAAATAAGTCTTAAAAAAAAAAAAAAAAGAGAGAGGGTTACAGGTAAAGCAGAGTTTCATAAGAAGGTCCAACATGTATCTAAGAGTTGCTCTGGAAAGATAAATAGGAAAAAATAGAGCTGAAGCAATATTTGAAGAAATAATAGCCAAAGAGTATATAGAATAGAACTGTTACAAGACATGTGTCATTAGATTGAAGAAACATACTAAATCCCAAGCAAGTTAAATAAAAATAATGTACATCTAGGCAAACCAGTAGTGAAACTGAAGAACATCGGAGCCAAAGAGAAAGTTATAAAAGCAACCAGAGTGAAAGTATAACTTTTAGATGGACAGAACACTTTCTTCCAGCATCAGTAGGAGTCAGAAGATAGTAGAATATACCTGTAAGTGTTAAGAGATAATAAGAATTGATCTGTATTCAGATAAATGATCATTTAACAGTGAAGGCAAATAAAGACATTTTCTGATAAGTACACAGAAGATTTACAACTCACAGATACTTGCTGAATTGCTGCAGGATGTACTTCAGGAAAAAGGATATGAGAGACTGCCAGTTTTAGCTCTGGTATGTGAAGAGCTTGGCAGCCATCACTCCCATATTTACAACAACAAATAAAGCTGAGCAAATTGAAATCAACAACTTTTCTTGAGCCATCAGAGAACTGAGGTTGAGGGCAAACAGCTACTGAAATCTGCAGAAATAGGAGCATACGGAGTTACACTGGAGATCTTCCAGATTAACATGAAACCTCTACTAAAGGCCTATTTACCTCAGTTTCTGTTATACAATGCATTATGCCCAGCTTTCAGCAAAAAGCTAGGCAAGAAAAAACAGTGTCTCAGAAAGAGACTCAGAGTCTACGGCCATACCACCCTGAACACGCCCGATCTTGTCTGATCTCGGAAGCTAAGCAGGGTTGGGCCTGGTTAGTACTTGGATGGGAGAAAGAGACTCAGATATGACATGGGTTTTAGGTTCATTATATGGGGAATTTAAAATAAATATGGTATGTTAATGGCTCTAATGGGAAAAGTATGCCACACAAAAAGACAGATGGGTAATGTAAGCAGAGATATGGAAACTCTAAGAAAGAACCAAAGGGAAATGCTAGAAATAAAAAGGATAATAACAGAAATAAAGAATGCCTTCAATGGGTTCCTCAGTGGATTGGACAGCCAAGTAAAGGATCAGTGAGCTTGAAGATGTGTCAGCAGAAGCTTCCCAAACCGAAATGCGAAGAGAAACAAAAGAACACAAAAACAAAGACAAACCCACCAAAATAGATCACCCAAGAATTGTGAAATAACTTTAAGAGGAGTAACATAGGCATAATTGGAGTACCAGAGGAGAAAGAGAATGAAGAAGAAGTGTTTGCAGTGGTACTGGCTAGAACTTTCCAAAATTAAGGACCAAACCACAGATGCAGGAAACTCAGAGAATATCAAGATATTTCAATATCTACACCCACACATAATCATAGTCAAACATCAGAAGACTAGTGACAAAGAGAAAATCTTGAAGAAAGCCAGAAGGAAAATCTATCTTACTTCTAGAAGAACAGGGATAAAAATTACAGTGGATTTCACATCAGAAACCATGCAAAAAGAAGAGAGTGGGGTGAAATATTTAAAACATTGAAAAAAAAAACCCTCACTAACCTAGAATTCTGTGTCTTGGGAAATTATCCTCTAAAGGTGAGGGAGAAAGGGGTCCCTGGGTGGCTCAGTTGGTTAAGCTTGTCCTACTCTTAATTTCAGCTTAGGTTTTGTTTTGTTTTGTTTTGTTTAAGATTTTACTTATTTATTTGTCAGAGAGAGCACAAGCAGGGAGAGCGGCAGGCAGAGGGAGAGGCAGGTTCCTTGCTGAGCAAGGAGCGTCCCTCAGCTCAGGTCTTTATCTCAGGGTCATTAAGTTCGAGCTCCACACTGGGCTCAGTGTTAGGCGTGGAGCCTACTTAACAACAACCACAAGGGGCGGCTGGGTGGCTCAGTGGGTTAAGCATCTGCCTTTGGCTCAGGTCATGATCCTGGGGTCCTGGGATCCAGTCCCCAGTTGGGCTCCCTGCTCAGTGGGGAGCCTGCTTCTCCCTCTCCCTCTGTCTGCCTCGCCCCTGCTTGTTCTTTCTCTCTCTCACTGTCAAATAAATAAATAAAATCTTAAAAACAAAACAAAACTAAGAAACAACAATAAAAAAGTGAAGGAGAAATACTTTCTCAAACAAAAACACAGTGAATTTATGATTAGCAGACCCATCATGCAGGAAAAAAAAGTTCTTCAGGAAGAGGGAAAATAATATAGATCAGAAACTCAGATCAAACAAAAAGCGAGGAGGGGAGTCAGAGAAGGAATAAATGAAAATAAAACAAATTCTTTGATTTTTCTAATTCTTAATCGATCTAAAAGGTAACTGTTTGAAGTAATAATAGTAACAATGATGATTATGACATACGGATAAGTGAAAGGAATGACAGCAATGTCACCAGGGGCAGGAAGGGGGAACTGGGAAAACTCTACTCTGTTAGAAGGTATCTATAGTACAGTTGAAGAGGTATAATGTTAATTGAAGGTAAACTTAGCATAGTTATAAGTGTATATTGAAAACTCGTAGGACAACCACTAACTTTTTTTTAACTTTCAAATTTTTTCTTAATTGTGGTAAAACACATGTGATGTAAAAATTACCCTCTTAAACATACTTAAGTGTACTTTTCAGTGGTGTGAAGCAGATAAAATGGAATCCTATAACATATTTAAACGCAGAGAAAGAAAGGGGAATGAAACAAAGAACAAGTTCAATGAATAGGAAACAATTACAAACATAGTAGATATTAATCCAGCTAGAACAGTGTTTGCTTTATGTGTGAACGGTCTAAATACACCCATTAAAAGACAGAGATTATCAGAGGGGATTGAAAAAACACGCAAGACCAATCTATTCATTGCCTACAAGAAGAATGTGAAACACAGAAGGAAGGGGTGGGAGGTGGGATTTAAGGAGCAATGTTAACAAACACGTCAATAAACAAAGGATCATCTAAACAACTATTGATGTTGAAATAATGACTGATTTTGGTGTGTTTAAAAATCAATAGAAAAAATACAATAATAATATGTAGTATTGGGAGTGGGTTGATCTGAGTTAAAAATTCTAAGATCCTTGTATTATTCAGGAGGAAGATACATGAAGTACATCACTAAAGTCATGGTAGTGGAATTTATAACTTCCAAATCAGCTGAGGCAAAAAGAGGTATATAGAATACTCAGTGGCTCCAACAGAAGATACGAGAGAAGAAGAAAAAAGAAAAAAAGCATGGTAAATTAAAAGTACAAAATTAGATGGTCGATAGTAAAAAAAATACAAATATTTGAGTAGTCTCAGTAAATATAGATTGAATTTGTCAAATAATACAGAAGATATGAAAAATAACCAAAACCCAGAAATACAGTTTATAGGAGTTAACCTAAAACAAAATGGTACTCAAAGGTTGCAAGTAAGGAGATAGGACAATATAGACCAGGCAAATACTAACCAAATCAAATGTGATAGAGCATTATCACTCTGAGATGAAATGAACTTTCAGGCCCAAAGTGTCAGCAAAGACAAAGGATCAAGAACTATTCACAGGAATATACAGCAATCCTGAAACTGTATGTCCTTAGCCAGAGAGTCTCAAAATTTTTAAAGCAAAAATGTCAATGAACCGATTTTAAAAATCCCATAATACATTCTGGGGACTTTAATATACCCCTCTTACTAATGGATAGGTCAAGCTGACAAAAAATGGAAGGCGTATTTATAAGCTCTGTACAACATAATTAATATGCTTGATCAAATAGACATATAAAAGGCCAGCAATTAGCAACTAAACATACTTTTCAGACACAGGTGGAAGGAACACTTAGAGATTGACTATGTGCTAGTTGTGAAAGCAAATCTCCACGATACCAAAAATTGACATCATAGACCATGGTCTTTGATCAGAGTGTGCTAACATTGAAAATTAATAGTTTGAAGCAAATTATGGCCTCAAATCTTCTGTATGTTTGAAAGTTAAGAAAGAAAATCAACTTTCTAAAAAAAACTCCATGGGTCAAAAAAGGAATCCTAACAGAAATGATGAAATATTAGAACCGAACAACCAAAAAACCCGACCCTCCCCAAAATAACAATGTTGCATATCAAAACCTGCACAATGAAGCTAACGTGGTACTTAGAGGGAAATGAACAGCTTTAAATACAGTTCGCTTTAAGAGTCTTACGCTCTACCGACTGAGCTAGCCGGGTACTGCAGTTCGTTTTAAAAAAGGTAGAACTAATGAGCTAAGCATTCAAGTGAAGCAGTTACCAAAAGAGCAGCAAATTCCGACAAGGGAAAGCAGAAGTGGCACATACATGTTGCAAAAAATACAAACAGGACAGAGTCATACTAAAAAAATGGGAAGGCTCTCTACTGCTCGCCTAATCTGTGTCTCCTTAGAGAGCCGGTGTTAACTAATGAAAGAAGAATTTCTAGACTTGGATGTTCTAAAAATAGCAGCGGATGAATAGTTACAGAGATAGCAGGGAGTGGACAGGCCCCGGGATGGGAAGGGATCAGTGGTTTCATGAATAATAACTCCATAGTTACATGAGTGATATTTCAGAAAATTAAAGCAAGAGGACATGAAGATAAACAGAAGCGCTGGTGAGAAAGATCTAGGGGTTTTCGTTGTCCGTGAATTCAGTCACGTGGGTGCCAGTGAAAGCAGACTCTGGACTGCTTGCTTTCGTGTTGGTCAGACCACACGTGTGTTGTACGACTCCGGGTGAGTGCCTGACCTTAGGAAGGGTGGCAATTGATTGGCACATGACCAGAGGGGTGACCGGATAGGGGAAGGGACTAGACCTAAGAGCTAACATTTATTAAGCCCTCAGTATGTGCCAGGGGCTGTGTGGGACTCCTTGTGTAGCTCCTTACCTACCCTCTGCATGTTCTATGAAGTAGGTGGTGTACAATCGTTCCCATTTTACAGATGAGAGAACCGAGAAGAGAGAGGACAACCTGTCCGAAGACCCATAGGTGGAAGCGTTTGTAGCCAGATCTTAAAGCCAGGCAGTCAGAGCCCGGGGCCTATACCTTGAACCACCACTTGCCTTACCCCCCACATTCATCCCTCGGCTTCCCCACCCCCAGACCTGTCTTATGAGGCCCTCGTGGAGGATCTGGAACTGGTTGGCCCAGAGAAGAGAAAACACAGCGGATACATAAGAGTGTAGTCGGATCTCAGAAGGGCTCCTACGGAGGAGGAGCAGATTTATTTGTGTGGCCAATGGGCAGGCCCAGAACCCAGGTGGAAATTAGGGGTAGCTTTCAAATCAGTCAAAGGAAAGCTTGCAGACAGAACTGCCCACATGTGGATTGGGCATTGGGTTTCCTGTCACTGGGAGTGTCTGGCATGGGCAGTGTGGCCACTTAGGGGGAAGGCTGAGGAAAGTTTTCAGGCATTGGATGGAGCCTTGGAAGAGATGACCACTAGCGTCCCCTCCAGCTCGGAGCTTTGGCGTTTTGGGACCGATGTGGTTGCCTTTCCTCTCATCCATTTTGGAGAAGAGATGGATTTGTTGATTCTTTCCTCATAGCTTGGCTATGAAACACAAGGGTGAGTTTTTTGAAGACCATCACATCATCCAGCTCAGTGTCAGTGCTTTTTAGAAAACACAGACCATTCTAGGGTTGGGGTAGGGAAATTGGCCATGCTATTATCATTTCGGGCTACCAAGAGGACAGATAACTTCATCTACCTGTTGTAACTGTTCGAAGTTTCTGGCAGGAGCCCGCTCATCAGGAAGAGTGTTCTGAAGGTGCTCAGAGGTTTGAGGTCTGGGAGATGGACCAGCTCTGAATGACAGGATAAGATCCTACCCATGGCCATCCATGGGGCTGGTGCAGGAGAACGGAGGTTAAGATCAGTGGAGTCAAAGAGATGTGCACAGTGAGGTTGAAAGCAGAGGAAGATGTCAGGGGAGGTCCCCAGGAAGGGGGCATCTGTCAGGAGGGAGGTTGGCAGTTCATTAAACTATGGAGGGACTGCTTGGGGCAGATGGCGAGGGGTTCCAAGGAGAGGTCGTGGCTGGGTGTTGTGGTGGAGCAGTGGCTTGGATGGGATTGGTGCTGGGGCACAGTGAGCACGCAGATCCCTCTGCCTTGTCCAGAAGGTGGCGGGGAGCGGAGGGAGGCAGGCTTCCCATTGCAGAGGGCGTCAGGGAGCGTGTGGAGGACGGCGCCCTGGGGAAGAGCACAGGCTTCCAAAGCAGCTGCTGGTGACTTTGCAACCTGTTACCCCGACTGTTGGGCCTCTTGGGAGATCCTGGTAATACTCGATTGCAGGCTTATCTCCAGAGTCTGTGGGACTCCCTATTCCTGGGTTTGAGTATACAGGTCACCATCAACAAACATTAGCTTTTCTTCCCTTGCGTGCAAAGTTATTATTTTACACCAGTTTGGTCTTACCACGGCTCGAACCTCAGTTTTCTCATATGTAAAATGGAATAATAACAGTTCTCGTGTCATTTTTGGTTGTACAGATGAAATGAAACTGGAATGGACTGGAAGAGAACTGAACAAAAGGTCCAGCCTGTAACAGACACTCTGTAAATGTTGCTTCTATCATTGTTACTTTTGTCATTATTGTCCAGGAGCATTTGTTACAGCAGAGGTTCGGCAGGGCAGAGACAGGTTGTGATGGCAAAGGGATCGGGGCTGGCTGGGCAGGGCGGAAGGTGGAGAGGAGGCGGGAGGCGGGGAGAGGGGTGGACTTGGCAGGTGGGAGGGATGGGAGATTCACCAGTCGTGCTGCGTGACCTGTAGCAGGGAGACGTTTGCACTGCCGAGTTGCTGGAAACTTTCTCTTCCCTAGGCTCTGTTTTTACTGTTTGCCTGGCTACAAATTACACCAGCAATTGAGCTCAGGCTTTGAGGGGAAAATCCCATTAAAGTAATCAAAATAACAATTTGTATCACATTTAGAACTTCTGCCTGAGGAGCTAAAAGAAATCTTTGTAATAAATTATTAATTCTGAGTTGTCTTATAAGAATTTTCCCCTACAAACAAGCAAATTAATATTTCCCTTTTGGTGCAACAGAGGACAGGAATTCTCCAGTCTCCTAGGTCTGTCTTGAAGAGAGTAG